>JACSVZ010000004.1:21857763-22518834 GCA_014706295.1 Lycocorax pyrrhopterus obiensis
CCCTCTCTCTTGCCCAATCCCAACCAAGGACACACATGGGGAGGGCTTGCTGTACCCTTGAGTCAGCAGCTCAGGAAATAGGCTGTCCTGCGCCAGGTTGGAAGGTCATTGCCATGCATCCTTCCTCCCCAGTGTCCATTTCCCTCCCCAAGCCCCCGCACCAGCCGCTGCTCCACAGCCCATTTCTGCCACCGCAAACATGTGGCAGGAGGTGCTCCGGAGCGACGTCCCCTCCTTCCCTAGATGGAAGCTGAAAGCATCGGAGTTATCGTACACTTAACCTGGGTATTAAGCAACATCTCCCATTTGCCCTGGTGTTATCCTGAGCCTACAGGCTGCCAGCTTTCAGGCTTACATGCCTTTCGGCTTAAATATGAGAAATAGTTCTACTTTAGCCTGACAAAACAGAATGGGTATTGAATGGCCAGTTAATATTTCAGTCTCAGAGGACCAAAACCAATTCGCACCTCAAGGGAAGTGGAATGGCACGTAGACCGGGATGCAAAATCCCCGCCACGACAGGCAGAATTCAAGACTGATTAGATTAGAACTGAATAAATAAGGAACTCTTGGGGAGGGGGAGAAATAATTAGGAAGCGTGTGTCCTTTAGACAGTCACCAGTACTTTGACTGCACATTGTCTCAAAACTATATTTCGTACATTTAAATCCTCAGTACAGCTCTCCAGAAAAACAGAGCTGGCAAGATAGCTTTGGTTGTCAAGATCTACGTAGAAATCTTCAGAAGCACCATTTCTTTCCGAATTAGAGAGTTTTAAATTAGTGAAGGTTAAATTTGGTTTACACATCGCTTTTGATACTCCTCGCATGCCAAGCGTAGTTTATGTTAAATTTGCCGACCACATCTCAAGCCTCAACTCGCACAACGTGGCTTCCTCAGAAACCAAACGTTTTCCATGCCGATGGAATTAAAAATCACACCAAGGGCCTCAGCGCTTTCTATGTCCATCCATAAACATAGCAGTAGTATTTTATTTACAAATTTACTTTCAAATATTTTGTTTAAGGAGATATGATTACAATGTAGCTATGAATAACCTCTTAACAGCACAGCAGCTTCAGACATGGGTTTATTTCATATCCATTTGATATGCATTGACATTTGAAATGGAAACAGATTAATTTCTAGGTCTCCAAGAGTTACTGTTACCAAACCTTTGGAGAGAATGGTCTGTCAAAATGAGTACGATGTCAGGTATTTAACCACACTCATTACGAATAAATCAATTTTTGTAATCAATTTTGTTAACTCATCTTGATCTAGAAAGACGCTGATCATTTTCTCCTAGATTAATTCATACACCTACAGGATGCAAAGGAGATGTAAATTCAAACTCACCCTCGTCAGCCCCCTTGAAGAACCCTAGCCTAACCTAAACAGCCATTACATACACAGCAGAAAAGTGCTAAACTTGATGGATATGCCTGGATGAATTCAAGGAGATACCAGTTTGTAGAGCTGAAATTGTTCCCATCTTTTCACAAGCCGACTATTTTCGTTGGTCCAGTGTCTGCCTGCTTCATGTCAGCCCATTACGCCAATACCATGCAAGAAATTCAACATGCTTCTGCTAATAGAAATACTTAGATCTTTCGCCCTAACGCACTACACAGAGTATGGCTTTGCCAGAATCAGCCAGCAAGCACAGGATGAAAATATTCCAGTCAACAGCATTTCACGCACAAAACCACAGCTAAAATTCGAAGAGATGACATCTGTTCACCATAGACCTGTTCAGTGCTAAAATCACATCAGCCACTAATGAGAAAGTGCTACCTTTCTGTACAGCTCTGACACAAGTTTTCTTGGGAGAAAGTACTACCTTTTTGTACAGTTCTAACACAAGTTTTCTTGGGAGAAAAGGTTATCCAACTCCCTCAGCCAAGATGTCTACCAAGGAATTTGAAACAAGGCAGAAAGGATGAGCAACTGTTTGTGCAGCAAAAACTACTTTATTAGGATTTCTCCAGAAGAAGAAGCAGCAGCAAAAATTAGTGCCTGATTTACTTCAAAATTATGCTGCTTGCTCTTTAGCCTTAAAGAAAAAAGCAACCCTTGTTTTATGAACCTGGTGATACCCAGGGCCCAATAGAGCAAGGTATTCAGCAATTCCTATGAATGCCAAACATCCGCAATTCCCATCAACTACAGGGCTCAGTAACAGGAGGGACTCGGCATCTCATTAGTTCAGGCCTTTAAATTGGGGAGATGCAGGGCCCTCCATCACGTTGCTGTGCTCGGCACTGCTTAAGGAAACAGATCTTTTGAATGAGAAAAAGAAATCAAGCTGCTCAAAGTAGAAAACTGGAAACATTTTCCTCCTCTCAAGACAGTTTGGTCCTTGTTATTTCACTGATCATGAAGAAAATAACTCACATGGCCTCTGTGTAGAGACAATACTGAAAGGTTCTCAAGATTCCTACTATGAATTCAGCCCAAGTTTTCCAAGATACTATTTTTTCCATGCTACGCAATGTCATTAAATTACAATTCTTAAATTACTTAATTTAGCAGTCAGGCTGCACCTTGAGTCAGAATAAATCACTATTTAGAGACTACAAATTGTAGTATTTACAATTCTGCTCCGAATCAAATGAAACTTTTCGATTTGAAAATGCGTCCATTCTTATGAATATTTCAATTTATCAAGCAATCATAAAAGAGATAAGTTATATAAACTGAGAGGCCTCAGAGTTCAGCTGGCAGGGAAGTTGACTGTATATACCGACAGTGCCATTCGGCGAACGCAGGATACTTTTCAGAATAATTTAATAGGGAGCTGTTAGTGAAAAGTATATACATTGTACTTTATCACAGTTCAGCTCCTGAAATGTTGATACTCTGTCTGCCCTTGAGTATTAATAAACATTTCACAGTATGTGATACTGCTGCTAAAGGTAAGCTCTGGACAAAAAGCAGATAAAATAAATGCAAAATGAGCTGCAGTGGTCGTAAACTTTATGTGATTGATGGCAACTCAGAGAAAAACTGCGAGAAGAAGACATAAAGGATACGTGCCACATACAAATCTACGGCTAAGGAAACTGCCTCCATATAATTCATTCTGCATATTGCCAAACCTCTACAGGCGATGGAAGTGACAAATAATCTGAGCTTTTACACCTCACGGTGACACAAACGTGTTTCTGTGCCCTGCGCTCAACAACACAGGACCTTCTGCCACCGCACGGATGTATGGACGCGTTCCACGTGCTCCCCACCCGTCCCCAGGCCCGGATGATGGGTTTGGGGTGACACTCGCCATACAGCCAGGAACACCACGGGGTCTGCTGAGCGCTCGGGACCTGTGGGAAACTAGCGGCTTTTCCGAAGCTCGTCCTGGCAACTTTTGCCCGACATTCAAGGGCACCTCTAGTCCTCAGCCCTGTCCCTTGCCAGTCCCGACTGAAATCCCCTACTTTGTCAAAGACTTTAAGCTAATACCCCGCGTACCTGCTCTTCCGCGGCCGGGGCACAACCTCACGGACGCGACGCTGGCCCCTCGGGGTGCTCCATCCCGCCTCGGCCGCGCCTCCCGCGCCCCCGCACCGCCCGCGGACACTGATCCCGCGCCGCTTCCCGCTGCTGACCCCGCCGCCCCGGCTCTCCCGGCACAGGGAGGCGGCGGCGGCCGGGACCCCCCGCGTCCCGCCCCGCAGCCGCCCCGCCCGGCGCGCACCTGCCCCGCCGCCCCTGCGCGCAGCGCCGCGCACCTGCCCCGGCCCCGCGGCCCTGTCCTGCCCCACCAGACGCCGCGCAGCGACCGCGGGGGGTCCGCGCAACTTTCTCCCTCTCTGCAAAGAGCCGCGGCCCCGCTCCGCCCCCGCGGAGCGCCCGGTGCCGGGGAGCCATGCCCCGGGAGCCCGTCGGGCCGCCTGCTCCGGCCGGGCCCCGCGATCTCGGCGCCCCCCAGCCCGGGCCGCGCCCCCCCAGCGCTTCCCTGCGCGCCCCCTCCGCGCAGGCCCCACGCCCCCCAACACCGCTCCCTCCTGCGCTTTAACTCCGTGCAAACACATGGCAAAGTGAGCCGGGTCACTCAGCCGCTAAACAGAAAATCGAAAAAGCCAAGAAAGATCTCCATCAACGGCTAAGAAAGAATTAAATCCCCCCCGGAGGAAAAAAAAATCAACAAACAACAACCAAACAAACAGAAAGTACCAATAATCCTAATCTTTTCCCAGATCAAGGCTCTTATCCCGCGACTTGCATTTGATCTCTTCTCATGTGCTCGCTACCTACCACTCAAATCCCATTTTCTATACATTTCCACGATTCGCAGCTCGTCCCACACTTGGAAATGAAAAAGTAATTGCAAGGGTAAGAAGAGTAAGAATAAAAAGTCCCTGTCCTTCCCGGCTTGGGTTAAAAAGGAGAAGTAGCGACATGCAAATGACAGGCAAATTGGAAGAGACAAAAAGCAAGGCAGCTATAATAAACAGGACAAAGAGGAGGCTCGGAGGAGCGGAGCAGGAGTTTAAAGCGGGGATGGGGAACTTCGGCGGAGACGGGGGTAGAAGGAAGCTCGGAACAACAACAAGAAGCCAAATACTCGCTGCGTTTTCCGTCCCCGCAAAACTGCCCTCCAACCCACGGAATAAAAATAAAGAGCGGTCCACAAAAGGTGGCAGCGAGAGAGCGAAGGGGAAGGGGGGGGGGGAGGATCACCTAACAACGAGCAGGTCACTTACTCTTCAGCCCT
Organism: Lycocorax pyrrhopterus obiensis; assembly: GCA_014706295.1. NCBI lineage: Eukaryota > Metazoa > Chordata > Aves > Passeriformes > Paradisaeidae > Lycocorax > Lycocorax pyrrhopterus. The sequence goes on from JACSVZ010000004.1 coordinate 21,862,484, forward strand.
GGGCAGGCTACGGTGAGCGCTCCATCGGGCTCCTTACCGCTCACAAATCCTTACCGCTTTATCTACCGGGGAATTAAAACTACTCAGCTAATAAAGTCACTGCAATTTTGCCCCCTGGAAAAAGAAGCACAGGTTTGATAACGGTGATCAATATTTTGCTGGGGATTTCATCACTCCCCCCCTCCCCCCGGACCATTTAGAGCAGCCCAAGCAAGTGTGAATTTATGGGGGATAAAAGAAAAAATTTTAAAAACCCCGAAAGACCTGAAAAGGCCGAGAAAGCGGGGAGGGACGGAGGGGGCGCGGAGGGGGAGCGGGTACTTACTCCGTGCGAAGGCGACGAAACTGAGCCTCGCTTTTTTTTTTTTGCCGGTGGAACGAGAGAAAGGGCGACACGCACACGCACATGCACACACACCACACGCGCCCCGCACACGCACACACGCACTCGCGGACACGCGCGCGCAGCCGGCAGCCCCGCCGCCGATGAATATGATAATCGGGCACGGAGGGCGGCTGCGGGCGGGAGTGCGGGCGGGCAGCGGCCGCGGGGCTGCGGGCGCCGAGCGGAGCGGAGCGGAGCGGAGCGGAGCGGCGGGCGCGGAGCGGGGGCGGCGGGAGCGACGCGGGGCAGGGCTGGGCTGGGCTGGGCTGGGCTGGGCTGGCCGAGCCGAGCAGCGCTCCGCACCGCCACAAGATTTACTTTAAGACACAGCTGAAGGAAACAGGAAGACTAGACGTCACACTCGGAGTGACGTGAGCCCGGCCCGGCGCCCAATCGGGAGGCTCCTTGGGACGGACGGGGGGGACGGGGAGAACTTGGCAGGAGCGGGGAGAGAGGAGAGGGGAGCGCGGGGGGGTTAGGGTCGCCCCGCCCCGCCCCCGCGGGAAGGTGGCGGCGGCCGCGCACCTGCGGCGGGGACGGACGGACGGATGGACACGGGGCGGGAGCGCCGGCAGAAGCGGCCCGACGGGGCGCCCCCGTCATCTCTGCCGCGCACCGGCAAGGGGCGGACAACAGCCGCCCCGCGTGGAGAGGGGTGGGTGACAAACTTTAGGAGAGTCACCCCCGCGTGGGCGGGGGCTGCTCCTCGGTGCCCCGTGCGGTAAAGTTTTCCACGCGAGAAGGCTTCCGCAGAGCAGTGCCGGGGCCCCAGGGTGCGCCTCTTTCACGCGTAAAGCATCGGGCGGTGGAGCAAACCCGCGTTTGCGGGCGCTGCCGCCCCACGCGGGTCACAAACTTTCGGAGAAACGGGCCCGTGGCCGCCCGGGCCGCGGCACGGCGTCCCTCGCCGCCGCTCAGTGGCAGCGGCTCCGCCGCGCGTCGCGGGGCTGTCAGCAGGAGCCGCGCGGGCATTTTCCACGTGGGAGGCAGGAAATAAACACGAAATCGAGCATCAGGTTGCGGCGCGTGGAACAACCGGTGGTACTGAGACACGGGTCTTCGGTGCTGGCGGCCCCGGCCCCCTGCGCAGCACGACCCAAGTTTAGGTCAACTTAACCCTATCCCATCCCGCTCCCGTCCGGCTCCGGTGGAACGCTTGGGGGGAAAAAATATTGGGAGACAAAAAAACCCCCACAAAAGTGGATCTTGGCAGGTCCGGGCTGCGATCCGGACCGAAACCTGTCGGGCGCGCTCTGTCCCGCCTGACCGCGGCTTTCCGCGGCGCGGGGCAGGGAGCACCCGCACCCCTGCCCCGGCTGCTACGGAGATTTGCCCGGCCGCTGCCGGCGGTGAGGCGAGGCTGAACGAGGGGAAACAGCCTCAGGCTTGCGGGCAGCGGGGGAATACACCAGGGAGAGGGAATAACGTCCTGCGGAGGGCCGGGCGGCGGCGGCGGAGCGCTGCAGGGCGCTCGGCGACAGGTAAGGACGGCGCTGCCTCGCCGGGCCCGTCCGCCCGCGCCCGCCCCTCGGGGCGGCGGGAGGGGGAGTCCCAAGTGGAGGGGAGAGCCCCGATGGGGCGAGGGCAGCCAAGGCAGGCGCGCCAAAACTTGCGCCGCCACTCTGTGCCAGCGGCGAGGGGCCGGGCCGCACCTCGCCCCCTGCTCGCCCTGCTGCTGGTGCTGCTGCTGAGGCGGGCAGCTGCTCCGCTAGTCCCGGTTCCGCCGTGAGGATCGGTCTCACTAGAGGGGATCCGCGGCGCCGAGCTCCACGCCTGGGTGCGGACAGCAGGCTGTGCTGAGAGGGTTGCCCTCCGTGCCAAAAGTTTGGGAGCCGGCCCGGGCAGCAAACCCGCCCCCCAGGGTCAGCCCGGCCCTGCCCGCGGGGGCGAAACGCGTGTGCCCCGCGCCGGCTCCTCTCTGGCCGCCGCCGGGGCCCGGCTGGCCGCCGCCTCGGGCCGGGGGCAGGCTCCGCGCTGCCTCCGCGGCGGGGAGAGGGGTCCCTAACGCGGGTGCGTGAGTAACGCGACAAGCCACCCGCAGCCGATCACTAAGAAATCGCTCGGGACCGGCTGAAGCGGCTGCCGGAGCTGTCGCAGGGGAGCTGCTCCGAGTTAAAAAAATTGCAGGTCCCTGCCGGTGTCGGGATCGCCAGGAGATGCGGCCGGCAACACCCTCCCTAAAGCCCGGCACCGGTGCGAGGCGAAACCTTTCGCGGCCGCGGCGCCCGGCCCGTCGGGGCTCGCAAGGCGGCAGGCGGATGGGGGCCCGGCCGCTCGAACAGCGCTGCTCGCCGGCCCGCGGCACTGAGAGAGCCGCTCCTCGCCGGGGACCCTCGCAAGCCCTGCTGTGCCGTGCCGCATTCCGAGGCCCGGCCCCGGGCCGGCGCTGGCCAGCCCCGCGCTGTAAGTGACCACGAATCCCCGCTGTAACGGGGCGCATCCCGGGACGCTGCGCTGCTGTCGCTTTGCTCCCGCAGCCCGAGCGCTGCGCGGCCCCGCATCGGTGCCCGATGCCCGCGACGCCCTCCAGGCCCGCGAAAGTGCCGGGACGGCTTTGCCGAAAATTCTTTTAACGTGACACCTTTCGAAACAGGCGCACCGGGCCCTCCGCCACCGGCGAGCGACGGGGCTGGAGCGGCCCGACGGGGAGCGGCCGGGGCTGCGCTGCACTCCGCGGGCTCGGAAAGGCAGCACGGCCGGCCCGGGCCAGGTCCCCGCGTGCTCTTTCGGGGCTCGGCTGGCCGGGGTGACACGCTCAGCCTCCCGGTGTAGCTGTAAGTGCTGCAGGGGCTGCGAGACAAGGGTGCAGAAGTGTGTCTGGACGCAGGGGGAGATAGGCTAAATTTGGCGGGGGAATGTCTCGCTTGGACTCTTTCTGTTTTTTTTTTCTTTTTTTTTTCGTTTGTTTGTTTTTTTTTGTTTTAAAGGACACCGAGGTACTTGTAGAGAAGAAGCCGAACCGTGCAAATGCAAATAAATAAGTATATAGCTGCCTCTGACACTGAGTTTGTCACCACCGGTGCTCACCTTAACTTCAACCACTGTTAATTTACCCAAAAGAGAAACTGAGGCTCTGGGAGTGAAGCGATGTCCCCAAGGTCACATGGCAGAGCAGCGGCAGCCAGCCTGGCCCCAGGCTTGTGCACAGGCTTCCACCTCTCCTCTGGCCCTGCTGCCTCCTTTCCATAGCTGCTTGCAGGTTACCTTCTTCCAGCCCTGTGTCTTGCAACTTTTCCAAGAATAAACACACTGGCCCTGCGATCTGCCACACCAGTAAGCGCAACTGGAATAAAATTCACACTTCCCACTCCCCTGCCGTCTCGGGCACTGAGTTCTCCAGACCCTCTTAATCCTGGAGGATAGGCAGCCAGCCTCTTAAGGAATGCGAGCTGATGATTCAAAGCTCAGCATTAAATGTAATCCCCCACCCACCACCCAAATTTTAGAGTTGGAGGAAAAGCTTTTTTCCCTCAAGAATTTAATCCCTCAGAAGGGGTCCATGCCAGCAGCTCGTGTTCAGGATGTGTAGCAAGCAAAGCCATCCCTGGTGCCTTCTTTGGGGCCTGGTGGCTTGGGCAGTGGCAGGACAGCCTCTGGCTGGTGTGTGTGGCTGTGCGGCTGTTTCTGCACCTCGCTGCCCCCAGCCCCCTGACCGCCTGCAGCGGTGGTCCCTGCGAGCGACCTGTCATAGATTCCAGTCTGTCTGTGAACTCCTGTAGAAGTCCTGGGTCTTTTTCCTAGTAATCAATAGGCTATAATGTAGACACTAGTCCTCTTCTTGGCCATTTCTAGATTATAAGGTAGCTACACTGTTCATTTTCTAAGTTGTGGGTGTTTTGGATCCAAACAAAAAGTAACCTATGTTCACAAAGTTTGGATGCAAAGCCTGGGTGTGCTCAGATTTGTGGGTTCTCTTCTGCTCTGCCTAATGCTTGGTGTGTGTCACAAACTTCAGGTCAAAATGCTACTTGTCCTCCAGATATGAGGGTTGTCAGTTCTGTGTTCAAAAAAAAATCCTCCAAATTTTGGTGCCTCTGAAAAGAAAAGTTTTACTGCAAGCTGACAGCTTTCCATGCTTGCATTCCTTTTTTTTTTTTTTTTTTTTTTAAGGGGGGAAAAAACCCCAGATGCAAGAAACTTAGGAAAACTTTTGCAGTGTGCCCATGACCATGGGTGATTCCTCTGCCCCTTTGGAGTCTCACAACAAAATTGGAAGTGACAGGGGAATATTGTTGAAACTGCCTTTTCTTTGATCATTTTCCTTGCTGTGTCTGTTCCAACTAAATGAGGGAACAGGGCTACGAATACATATCAGGTTTTCTTTTTTATTTTCTTTTTCCTTTTCTCTTTTTTTTTTTCAGGGGTGGGAAACATCCAAGTATTCTTGGGCATGAAAAGAACACCCCACAACCCCAAAGGCCTGATTCTGCTCTTCTGCTGATGTGAATTAAAAATAACTATACTGATATCAACAAAGCATCATCAGTTTGTGTGAGAAAGAGAACCGTGTGCCTCATGTGTGTAATTGCTGAATTTAGAGCCTTTCCTTGCTTTCCTTTGCCTGGCTCCTCCTTTCAAAAGGGAAACTTTTGGAGGAAAATGCCTCTAACCTGGAGAATGAATACAACCTAGGTGATTCAGCAGAGTGAAATTTAATTCAAGAACCTGGTGTTGAAGGAAATAGAATTGTTAAAAAATAAAATAATTAAAAAAAAAAAAAAACAAACCCCAACAAAAAACGTCACAACCTCCAGAGAGGAGAAAGTGAACTAAACTAATCCTATTAAACATGGTAGCATGTTTCTGTGCAGCTCGCTGAGAGATTAAGCACAGGAAAAGGGATAAGTGCTGCTTCAGTTTCACTAAACTAATGTGACAACTTGTCATTGGAAATCTTTACAGCTTGTTAGCAGATGACTAGCTGATTCAGATATGTTTTCTACCATTTCCTTTGTGTCTGGGGGTGATGTTTTTTTCTTTCCTGTTCCTTTCTTATCCATACTGCTTTATTTTGCTTTTTAATCCTTCATGTCTCCTTCAAGTCAAAACATTTAACTTGCTTTAATCAATATTTTGTTTTGAAGATGTCCCTTGACCTTTTGTTTGTGCAAATTAACCTTCAAGGGCAACTCATTCATTCATTAACCTCAGTGGGATGCCATATCCCTTGTATATGGCATTTTAGGATGCATGAAACATTTATGAATGTTTAGACATATTGCAGTGAATGACTGTGCTAGTGCTCTGGTTACTACTACTGCTTCTGTAATATGTTAATTTTCCTTCCATCTCTCTCCTTTTTTCACTCTTTCATTCTTTCTTTTGTATTTTTGCTCTTTTTTTTTGCGTTCTTAATATTTTTTCTTTCTTTCTTCCTCTACTTTTTCTCCTTTTTCTCTTCTCTTCTCTTCTCTTCTCTTCTCTTCTCTTCTCTTCTCTTCTCTTCTCTTCTCTTCTCTTCTCTTCTCTTCTCTTCTCTTCTCTTCTCTTCTCTTCTCTTCTCTTCTCTTCTCTTCTCTTCTCTTCTCTTCTCTTCTCTTCTCTTCTCTTCTCTTCTCTTCTCTTCTCTTCTCTTCTCTTCTCTTCTCTTCTCTTCTCTTCTCCCACCCTTTACTCTTTCCCTTGGCCCTCCCCCACCGGCAAAGGCATGATCGTTGAGTAAATGGAAAAAAACATTTTACAACATTAAAGGAAGGCTGTTTAGAAAAGGAAGGCCCTGCTGAGGTGTAGAGGAAGCCTGTTTATTAACACTGGACACCTCTTATCTCAGGCAGCTCCAGATGGATGTCCCTTTGGTAATTCCCACTCTGTGCCAAGTGGGGTTAAGCAGGGTAACCACCTTGACATGGGCTGGTGATCACCAGGGGATCATCTGCTCCTTCAGAGAGAAATTTTAGATGAAATTTAGGGTGGGGGAGGGAGAACCATAAGGCTTCAGCATAAGCTTGCACGTGGCCAGATTTACCTTTGTGGCTGTAAATTGCTTGCTGCCTGGTCCAGAGCCAGGTTTTGATTGAGAGATAAAGTAGTTCAAATCTGTCAATAATTAACTGTCACTCAATTAAGGCTTTCTTAACAAATTAGCACTTGGTAGCACCTAGGGTGCAGGTTTTTCATGGGAAAAGGCTGATGGAGTGATGCTGGCCATTAAGTTTGCCCACTGAGTATCAGCTAATGTCCTGCTCAGTTTAAACACCACTGTGTAAATTCGGTGAATTGGTTCCCAAACCCCATTCCTGCCAGGTTCCTTTTAAGGTTAACTGTTTGCGCCTTCCCAAGCTCAACATTGCAGGACAGTGCTAAATCAGAGAGCTATCACTGATTCATCGGGGTTTGCTGGCTGTCAGCTCTTAAGGAGCACCCTGATGTAAATGAGGCTGTAGGTCTGAATTTACAGAAATGGGGTGGAGCCCTCCTCATATGCTGCAGGTGCCTTGGAAAGGATGGATCACAGTTACATAGGCTGCCTCCAGTGTCAGCCACTGTGATGTTTCTCTCTCACATAGGGCCTTGGTCTTACCCCACCTGCTCTTTCCACTGGGTTGGTGCGAAGGTGGAAAGGGAAAACCCTTCCACCCACTTTATCCCATGAGGAAATTCTCATCCAAGCAGCTGCCACCTGCCTGTAACTTCGTGTTGCTTCCAGCCTCATGTGGCCCTCGGTACCGGGGTCCAGCAAGACTTGTCAGGACAAATGCATTTCCAGAAACATTGCAAAACTTCATTTATATGCTTCTCTCCCAGATTCCTGGAAGAATCCTTCTGTGGCAATAGATGTAGTATTGGTGTTTCTCTGGTAGCAGACATTCCCTTTCATCCCTCTCTGAACTAGTAATGCCAAGGGTACAGCATCCCGCTCTTCCTCTTAATTCTTCAATCAGAAATTGAAAGTGAATGTCAGATGTCCTGCAGAGCCAGCAGAGCCATCCCGGTTCACATCAGCTGGTCTCCAGCCCCATGTTTGTACATGCCACTGGATCGACGCTGCCGGGATGGGAATTCCCTTGGTACATTAATCCACAGCAAACGGCAGACTCTGGGAGCAGTGATCATTTGTCACATCAGCCCTGCCGAGGAAGAGTCTGCCTCTCGTGAGTCAGAAAACCCTTTGCTCTCAGCCAGCATGAAATTCTCCTGGTGTCACACGCAGTTGCACCTCCAGGAGGTGTAATCGCCGAGTCTGTGGAGAACTCCAGTGCAAACCCTGGCAGATGCAAGTCCTGATTCACACTGTATTACAGGAAAGGCTGATTTTAGCTTCAGCTCTGATTCGTTCCTCTGATACAGGTTTATGCTCGGTATGGGTTTGGTTAAATCAGTCACTCCTTACCTTGCTGAATAGCTTTCCTTCTCTTTTGACCAAAGCATGCCTTACCTGCAGCAGGGGCCAAAGCAATGCTGGGCGAAAGTTTAAAAACAAAATTTGGGACGCTTTCCAGGTTGTTCTTTTTTAGTGAAGACCTTGGGGGATGCACTCTGTTGTCTCATACAAAAACTAATCCCGTAAAAACTAATGCAGCTTTCTTTCTATCAATCATATCGGACGGAAGAGCTGCCAGAGAGGGACAGCTCTCAGCCAGCACCACCCTACCGTGGTTCAAAGATCTGAACTCTTTCAGCAACCTCCATGTGGAGATTTTAAGAGCACATTTAAAACATACTTTGTGCTGCCCTGTCCTAGTACTTGCATTAAAAGTCTTAAGAAGTTTAAAACCATCAAGCAGGAGAAAAGGAAGCACATTTGATAGTTTAAAACTCTGCCCTATCCTGTTGAATAATCAAAGCTGGAAATGTAATTTAATTTTATAGACTTATGTTCTTTTGATTGGTCGAGGTTTTTAAGAAAGAGGAAGATATTTCTGTGGAGGGATTATAACCTGGGGGAAAGAATTTTGATTTTTTTGTGATCTGAATTAATTTGGCTTTTATATTATACAGCAAGAGCTTTTAGGAACCTTTTAAAGAATATTCTCTAATAGTTATTCCCTTTTTCTGAAGAATGCATCCAATATGTCACCTCTAAGGACTCAGTCTGGCAAGGCATTGAAGGACAACTTTTTCAGGGGCAGAGAGGCATCTAACAGCCTTTGAAAACATTTGCAAGTGCTATACTATTAATTTTAATAGAACTCAGGTGCCTGGGTGGTTTTGTGAGGTCCTGAACAAGCCAATGGTTTTAGCAGCCTAAAGCAGAGCACGGGCTGACTTTAGGTGTCCGTATCCAAAACTGTCATTGTGGATCATTCGGCTCAGGTGACAAGCTCCCCGGTGCCACGCTGCTGCTTCTGTGCGTGCCAGAGCCACCTCACCGTGGGCAGGTACCCAGGGACACCGAGGAATCGTTCAGGAGGCAGCGCGGGCATTCCCCACACCTACGGGCTCCAGCAGAACCGCGCCCAGCGCTGCTTCCTTTGCGAGGCGTCCTCATGGTGGTGTCAGTTCCCGTCTTTCATGGGGAAGCCCACGAGTTAGGGTGTCTCCCCTAGAGGTGGGAAATCGGCATTTAACACTTGCCTAGTTCCAAAGCTGTGCAAAGTCACGGCTCTCTTCTCTCTGAGAAAGTGTGTTGCCACCAGGCTGTGGGATGGGATCATTCCTACCCCTCTTTTGGTGTTTTTTGGTTTTTTTCCAGTGGCAGAAAGGGACCAAACCATCACAGGGTCAAAAGGAGAAGAAACAAGTAGGCTTGACTTTGTGAAAAAGGTGATTAAAACAGGAAACTGGGAGGGAACAACACTCTGCTTCCAGGACTGAATATTTTACCATCCCTAATGGCTCTGCAATGCAAAGCACAGCACTGGCCTGGGGAGGAGTGCCTGGGAGTCCCTTTGCCCGGGTGATGATGCTCTGAGGCTCTTTGTGGTCCCAGCAATCTGTGAGCCTCTCTGAAATGCTGCACAGCTTTGCTGGAGTGGATGGAGGTTGTTGCAGCAATTAACGTAAAGGCACTAACATCTTTTATGGATTTTAGCCTTGAGTAGCTGAATCATTAGGTACCGACATAATGTAAAAAATCATCCCACAGTGCCCTAAGCTCCCACTGAAGTTACTGTGTTTACATGCAGCACAGCAGGCCCAAAATAATGTAGGTGCCTTTTTATGAAAAGGAAATACATCCCTGACATAAAGGTCAAATGGCATTTATAACAACATTAATAATTTCAGACCACCACGCTATTGAATTCTAGGAAAGATTAGACCTGTTTGGCAATACTGTTTAGTTGCTTTTACAACAGAAATACGCTGTTTACCTCCTGAGAGGTTCATAAGGAAAAAAAAATCCAATCTATATCAATGAGTAAGATATTTTCCTTACCAGAGATATTGATTTAAATATTGACTTCGCTGCTGGAGGGTTATTTCACTCCATGCTGCAGATACTCATTGTCAAGTGACATGTGTTTTATGTACTAATAAAAATGTGATTTCTGGCCCAGTAATCTTATCTGGATGATTCTGGTTTTTTGCATTCAGTTTGGTCTGAAGCTGTCGTCCTTTCTAAAACTGAGCACTTAGTTTCTTCTGTGTGTCAATGCACTTCACTCCATGTGAATTACTTGCAACTCAGATCAAAACAAACAAACGTTAAAAAAACCCCATACACAGCCCCTTTGTCCTATTAGTTCATTTTCCTTTCAATCTTTCAGCAATGGGTTTAGGCTCTGCAAGACAGAAGTTCTTTATTTAGCAACAGAAAAGGTGCCGCTGCAGAACCTGTTACAGCTTGTCAGAAAACCAGCCCGAGTGTGTTCTGGGACAAGGACTGTCTTTTTATTGAGGGCTTATACAACAGCTCTCACGTTGGCTTGCTGACCCTGATCAGGCCTGGTGATAGTGACAACGACAACAGTAGCTTATGCCACCGAGCAGCAACCCCACGCTCAGGAGGGCTGTGAAACCTCCCATCACGGGCCAGACATGCCAGCTCCTTCTTGTGCAAAGTACCAGCCCAGGAGAGAAAAAAACCCACAAGGAGTAAAAATCCCAACCCCCTGGGATAGACATGAGGATTTATTTCACCGGAACATTGTACCCACGAAGCAGAGGATGTTGCCGAACAGTTTCACTGATGCTAAAATTGACGTTGCTGCCCAGCTGGTTCTCCCCACAGAGCCTGGATCTGTGCGTGTGCGTGGAATTGCACACTCCAAAGGAACCCGCCCTGGAGGGCAGCTGGCTGCACTGCTGCCATGCAGCTCGGTAGCTCCTGGCACTGGGAGCACAAGGTGGAGGAGAACCCCTGGAATGCTTGTGGTGTCTCCCTCTTTCTCTTATGCACCATCGCGACCAGGCGAACATGCGAGGCAATGGTAGCACTCACACATTGGCTCTTTGGCATCCTTGGCAATCACCACAGCTCCCTGCAATTGGGATGACAAGGGAATAGGGTTGTTTTCAGAGGGGAACTGCATGCAGAAGATTAGTCCTGGTCTGAAATCCCTTTGGTTAGCAGTGCCCATATCTTCTAAGTACTATCCAGTTTGCAGCACAGGACCACTGGTGCCTGCATGCAGGAAGATGGGCTTTGCCTGGCTATAGTCTCCCTGTAACTCTTTTCCTTGGGAACACTGAATTTCAGACCATACCTGTGAATCCAAGGCCTTTGCTCAGCTCAGGACAGGAAGGGGGCAGAGACATACCCTCCTGGAGGTTGTCCGCAGCCAAGAAGGGGGGAAGCTGGCAGAAAGGCAAATCTCAGACCCCGTTAGGGAGCACTTCCCTGCACAGACTCTGCTAATGGGGGGCTGTGGTGCTGTGAGCAGAAGTTGTTTATTTTGGAAAAAACAGGGGGACAAACAGGGCTTTGGGCCACTTGCAGATTTTTATTTTTTTTTACTGGAGAGAATTTACAACAAACATGAGAACTGGAACTATGGCACAAATTCACCCTGCATTTTACTACAGGTAACTTAGCTTGGTTATATTGCTTTCTGTCTAGTTGCACACAAGGAATTTTTCTTTTTCTTTGAGCACAATGTTTTAAATCGAATTTTGGGGAAACTAACGTGACAAGCAAAGTCTTTATTAACCCCAACAGTGTAATTTCTCATCACAAGACTGTGATTCAGAGGAAACAGTGTTGCTACAACAGCTACCGAGTCCCAGCAAAAATGACAGTTTTCCTCAATCAGTTCCTTTTGTGACCTTGATCTGAACCTTAATCTGTTTTAGCAAAATTCTTTTTATTAGCCATTCATTCTTAATCATACTGCTAATTTTCCTGTTTTTAAACTACCAATTTAAGGCTGCTTTTTTCATGGAACTAATCAAGGCTGATGTATGTTATTTTGGCTATGAATTCTAATAATTATTCTTAAGAGTTTTTTAAGTCTACATTTTCCATAGATAACTGTCAAAATTGTAGATAGGGGCAGAATGGCTTGTTTCTGTGATATGGCACATCCAAGTCTGCTTTCTTATCTTTAGTGAAAATAGCCATTACGAGCATTGGATAGGGAATCTGAGCCTCACCTTCTTTTCTTTCCTTACATCAGCAGTTGCTTTTCATTAGTATCATTATTGCAGACAAGCATCATTGGAAGGAAGAAGGGTTTGCAGGATCAGGCTCCATTTGAGATATTTAGAATAAAAAATAAACATATACTTGCAGCTGTCTCACAGAGATTGTAAACTGTTGTAGCTAGTGACTAGTGATTTTTCTTTGCCTATGATATTAAGGAACAGATTGTGTTACTGTACTTATCTCTACCTTTACAAACAAATACATCAGGAAAATATGTCGAGCAGAAGAAACCATGCTTGTTATCAAATGCCTAGCTACACTGACTACAGGTTTTTGTACTTTTTGGCAAAAGCTTCAAAACATATTGTGGCTTGGTTAAGCTGCGAATTCTTTGCAGCATAAAGGGAGCCTTTCTGTGCCCATCGTGCGCGCTTGGCTCTCCGGCGAAGGCAGCAGCTCTCTGCTGTTATTTGTCATTCGTACGGCAGCCGCACAGAGATCGCAACCCCTTGTCCTCGGCTTTGTACCCACCAGAGACGCCTCTTCCCCCACCGAACTGATTAACATCACGGCGGGGCTATGATCTTAAAAGCCTGGCACTTCTGATTAGGTTTTTGTTGAAGTTTGCAGAGTTGACTGCGTCCCAGAGGCTTTGTGCGTGTGCAGCGGGGTGGTTGCAGGGGGTAGGACTCGGCCCCCCCAGTTAGAGGTGCCGTTGGAGCAGCACTTGGGGAGAAACTTTACAAGCGTTTTCCAGCCTAAACCTCTCTCTCTGTGCTCAATGGGACTTTGTCGAGTGACGCGCTAACATTTCGTTAGGGAGCGAAGCAGATTTCTTAATTGCAAGTGAACTAAGCTTGACAGATAGGATTTTCTACTCTAAAGAGGGAGGAAAGCCAGAAACTTGGGGGTTTTGTGTGTTTGCTTGTTGTTTTTTTAATGGAAGATGCTCAGATGTCTTGGTAATAGGTTCCCATGCCAGATGGAAGGCAATGGCTGGAAGAGTAGAGGAACAAAGACTCTTCTCAATCTTTTTCCCTAATTAAATCCTTTTTTTCTGTAAAAGTGCAATGTTTTCCCCACCAGTTTGAAAGGATTGCCATGTCTGATTGTTTGAAAAGCTATAGGTTAATTGTGTTATATGTATCTGTAGAAAAATTAATGCTATATGCAAAAATGGATGAAAGTGCTCAAATAGCCCGTTAATTAACTCAGCCCTATTGTTAGCAGGGTTGGCATTAGAGGAAAGAATAATGCCTTTTCAATCCGAAACCTTCCCTCCCTCCCCATCCATTTTATCTCTTCTTGTCACTTCCTATTAGCTGATCATGACATCTTATCTTTTTCCTGAAGGGTGGGCCAGAAGATTACTTTGGAGCTCATGTAAGTGACACTCCAAGGATTGGCCGGCAGCAGGTTCAGCGGTCCCAGCCCCCGGAGCCGCGGGATGTCATCCCTGTGACATGCCTGGAAACCCCAGCTCATCCCTCAACTGTCCGGTTACAGCAGCATCTCCGTCATGTTGCACTTCCAGTCTGTCACTGGCATGGGTTCACGCTCCTCTCCCTGGAACCCTGCTCGCTTTTGCTGAGGACTGTGTTTTTATTTTTAACACAGAGTCCTTCACATCAGTGGCACTGAGGGTTTCTTTCGCAGGATGGGATTCTGCCATAGGAGGGAATGGCTGGGGATCCTACTCCAAATGTACTCGCATGTGCTAAGAGGGGAGCTGTGCATTAAAGCACACTCCTTTTGCCATCCCTCTGTGGGAAGGAGTTTTTGGGAGATCTCTGCCTGCCTGGAGGTGTGGGGCTGTCCCGGCAGCTTTGCCCCACACCAGCCACCTGGTCCCCAGAGCCCAGGATGCTCCTGGAGGGGGAACAAAGCCAGAGTGCTCCCACCAGCTGTAGCCAGACATTATGGCTCGTGCTGGAGGACTCGCTGCCGGCACCGTAATTGCAGGCTAGCTGGATTTTTGCTGCGGTATTACAAATTCCCCCAGGGAAGCCCACAGCTATGACCATTTACATGGTAACATTGTCAGGCATGAGTCATTTTCTTGCCTCTCTCTCTGTCTCTGTTTCTCCTCTCACACACAGACACTCAAAAATGCAAGGACAAGTCAACAAACTGGTAAATAAAATTGAAATGTTGCTTTAGTGCATTCTCAGCCCTCTTTTTCTGGCTGAGTGTACAGTTTGATCTACTTTTTTTTTTTTTTTTGCAATGAGAATGCAGCACAAAATGTATGGGCCGTGTAAGTGTTGATACTGGAATGATGACTTTTTATGTTATGCTTTATCTTATGTTTTTTTGTTGGGTGACTTCTAAGAGTGTTTTAACTAAAAAAATTAATCAGTAAAACTAATCCTTAGACAACAAATCATTGTCAATATAAAAACCCAGGAAATTTGCAAAGTAAGTAACAGGGTCACTGTTTAAGAATTTTTTACACTTGACACTTCTTCATTAATACTCCAGGTCTGCTGAGATTATTGTTGCCCTTTCCCTACACTTCTGAATACCTACTCTGTGTATCATCTCATTGTATTGCACTGGCTACATTATCACAACTCACATGAGTAAGTACTTGCAGGTTTGGTGTCCTTGGCTGTGAACCAACTTTCTGGTGCATTCTGAAACGTTCACTTTGGTGCCTTACAAAAAAAAAAAAAGTATTCATTGATTCACTGAAAGAAAGTAAGGGAAAAGACTGAGAAGTTGGAGGTGCCTAAATTAAGGTTGCTTTTGCAAGACACATGTGGCAGTCTTGTTCAGGCATCCTGATCATCCTGAGCAACACTGCATGGGAGACTGCTGCTGAACACAGTCTTAAACAGGAATGGATTTGATTTCTCCCCTCTCCTCTGTTTTTGTCACTCTTTCTCCAGCGAAATGCATGGAACAGGGCTTGTGAAAACAGTGCTGTGTGCGCCTAACAGGCAGGGGCAAAGGGCTGTACCCTAAAATATTGGGAGGCTCAGCTCAGGTGATCCTCAGGAGTGTCAGAATGGAGGATGCAGGTAGAGTGAAAAGCAGGTGAATTTGTATATCACAGTGGGTGTCTGGGTGAAAATTTTGGGCACAGTGACCAGATCTGTGCGGCCAAACATGTGCTGAAGACACCGCCAAGGACATGTGACCACGAGTTTGCCAGAGAGGCCTCAGGTTTTGCATTTTGTTAGATTTACGTTTGTGGAGTGAGCAGAAGTTGAATAATTTATGGCGGTGACCACTTAGATGCCATATGTCATGGTTTTTTTTAAACCAGTATGGGCTTTTTAATACACAAAAGGGAACAGACACTGGAGCTGAACTTTCTTCATTTTATTCAAGAAGAGAATACTTAAAAATGCTTGGAGAAAAGGGAGCCCTTTTTATACACTTTGAATCTGCACTAAACTTGACTAGTCAGCATCACTCTGTTTTTGCAATGAAAAATAAAACCAGTGTTTGCACAGTGTCACACACAAGAAGAAACAAAGCTTTTACACAGGTCTCAGTAAAAGACTAGACTTTAGTGTAGTTCTAAAGTTTAGTGAAAGTATATTTCTCTCCATTGTTTAAAAATGCATATTTAAATAACCAGCCACTCAATTCCCACCCAACAGTACAGAAGTGGTAGCCTTGATGTCACAGGCAGATTTTTGTAGGTGGTTAGCACTGATATTTCTGGGACATTACGCTGGAAGTATTCTATTGTGTATTTTATTTTGCAGTGAGAAACATGAAATCCTTGCAAGCTAGGAGTTCACATGTCCCTTTAAGTCTTAAAATATGTTAATTTTACATGCCAAAGTCTTAAGAAGTGTTTGACTGCCCGTGGCTTTTGTGTGCATCTCCAGATGGCAGATGCCATTTTGTGTTTCACATTAATTGAGTAAATTTCCTTGCTCTTTGTACATATTGCAGAGGAAGCCATTCTCTGCTTTCAATAGGACAGAACAGCTCTTTGGCATCAAACCCTTCTGGTCTGGTGGTACTAAAACTGTTTTAAGGTGGAATTCTGAGAACAAGCTGTTGGCAATACAGATTTCCTCTATTGTAGATGAAAGTCAGACATTTAACAGTTATCTCAGAAATATCTTGAGGGTTTTTCCTGCTGAATTGTGAAACAAACCAGATAGGATAACCTTGGGGGCCGAAGACGTAGTAAGATATATGTTTTTTCAATATTCATTTAGCTAAAGGAAAAAAAAATTCTTTCATCTTGAAGGGCACTGGTCTTTGTTGTTTGGGGTTTTTTCTGCCAGTTTTGTTTTTCTCCCCCTCTCACTTTCTAGATACTAAAACAAAAAAGTTCCCAAGGCCTTTAAAACACTTCACTTTGTCCAAATATCGGTCCTGTTGTAGGAATTTGCAGTACTGCTTTTTGGGGCACAGGCAATGAAAGAGGGTGTGAGAAACACCTGAGGGATCCTGCCCAGCTCTGGGAAGCAGTGATGGCCACCCCACTGGACATCCTTGTGGACACACCGGACATCCTCTTCCAGCACAAAGCCCATGGGATCCATGTGGCACCGAGCCACCATGCCTGAGCCACCCACCACCTACTCCTCATACAAAGGCATTTTAAGTTTGAAAGCTGTGGTGCTCAGGATAAAAAGGTGTTGCAGTTCTATAGCTAAGCATGCCCTCAGTCCAGATAAATTTCTATGTGGAGCTAATAGTATTTATAAAAGTTATGTGTTTGTGAGGGGGATTTATGAGAATTTATGCACAGCAGCACCTTAGAAGTGGCTTGATATGTTTTTATACCAAGATAAAATGAGTCCAGCAATGAGATTTTAAATCACCTTTTTAAATTTTTCCCTTATGTTCACTCTTCCAAACTCCCTGTAGAAGGGAGGCAAAGCAAATATCCTGTCTGTTTGAAAAAGAATATAGAAGACAGAAGTTAACGCTCATCAAAGAAACCAAGATTATATGTCATGTTATTAATCAGATTTTTATCATGGTAAGTGGTGTCCAGATATAGTTGAAGTGGGCAGTGTACATAATAACATAATTATGGGTGTTATAGTGACGTAACAGCAGCAGGAGCTCGGCTCCTGACTCCTTTGTTTTCCATTCACACCCACTATGATCCACTGCTATATTTAGTTGTTTTTCACAGTGCTACCTAATACTGTCATCGCAAGTTGTTTTTTTTTTTTTTTTTTTTAAGTAATAAAATAAAGATAAGACAGTATTGATTTTCCATGGAAGCTGAAACACCGGAATCTTTTCTTGCAGATGACAATTCAAGCTGAGGGGGAGGGTGGGGTTTTTTTGTTTTGTGGTTTTTTGATAGATTATTGTCATCTTTTGTGTGTGAAATGCAATTGCAGTCGAGGCAGAGCAGCAGCTGGTGGGAACCGTCCCAGTGCCACTGCCTTCTGCGAGCTGGGACTATCTGCGGCTGAGGAGCTGCTCCAGACAATTTAAGGCAAGCTCGTGGAGCATGAAAGAACTGAGATTATTACATAACTAAGTGGTGTTTGGGGATTTAAATAAAGGAAGTTTTGACTGCTGAATTGCTGTACTTTAACAGTTCTCAGTCTATCATTTTTGGCACAGCTTGTTTGCGTGGCACTGCAGTTCCAAAGACACCCAAAAACCAGCCCTGTGTTTCTCAGGTAGCACTGGCATGGTGTAGGGCAGCCCAGCTCAGCCCCTGGGTGGTGTCTGCAGCAGAGGATGTGTCATTCTGCTTAAACCTCATCGCAACTGTGCTTCCCATGCCTGGAAGTTAGGCATTACAATTCTCCCAAAAGAAAAAATCTCATTTTCAAAGAATAGCTTTTGTGGTCAAATACACCTGCTGTGGTGAACTAATTATTGGTATGTGGGGATGTGTGACACCCGTCGGCATTTTGCTTTGGCCCACAACAAGAAAAAAAGAGGCTTAATGCCTCATGGAGCACTGGTTTTCCATCTACATCCTTGTTATCACAGAACTGGCTCCTGAATTAAAGCAAAGGCTTTCTCAAACACCACCAAATCAAGTACACCGCAAGTGAAGCTTGCAATGTGAACATCAGAAATGTCTTCTGTGTTTAGCAGTATGGGAAAGTATGATGCTGTTATAAAGAATAAAACACTGAGGAGTCCCAGACTGGATGAAGCCACAAGTCCAAGAGCCCTGGAAGGATGCTGTTTGCCAGCTTTACAATAGGTTTATTCAGCAGGAGTCAGCAGGGTTGCCTATCTGTGTTCCTATAGTCAAAGCTCATTCATTCTGTGCAACATAGGTCAGCTCTGGTGCAACTATTGATATCTGTAGAGCACTTGCCCTACTGCTGTGATTTAAAAAAAAATCAGCACTGTAGTTACAAAGCATTACTGGACTCCTCTGTGTTGTATTTATTGCAACATCACAGCTCCCTCTTTCTTCAGTTGAGTACACGTACTACGTCTTACCCAAAGCGGTGATAACATGCGAACAAAGATGGAGGGGGGTCTGTACAAGAAGAGCTTTCAAAAATTATACCCTCTTCCCAAGATCTTTGAAAAAGTATTTTGACAGCAGACAAACAAAACTCCACTCCTCAGTCTCAGTCTCATTCTTTGCATACATTCAGTGGCACTGCATGGAGGATACAGGTAATTCAATATTTATTCTGATTTTAAATTACTCCAGAATAAACAAAACACTTCTCTTGCCTTCTCCTAGGCCTCTTTTGATCACCTCAGCTCTATGTAGGAAAGTGGTCACTGCATATCACCAAGTCCCTGTGTACTTGGGTGTGCTGTGGTGCTGTCTGCAATGGTCCAGTGTCGTTTTTGTGAGAGAGATGCACGATGCCATGAAGAGCTACCCAGACTGAGGCTGCCAACATGCAAGATAAGAGGATCACCTGTAGCCAGTGTCTCAGAAGGCAAGTAATACACTGAATAACAGTAGCATAGACAACTGATCTTTCTCTACTGCCAAGACAAGCAGTTCTGCTAATGAGATCAATGCAGTCTTCCATATGTAATAAGGCTTATGCTTAGCTTGATGAAGGTGAAGACAGAAATTCCTAAAAAGCCTGATTTTAATAGCCATATTCAGGCAGAACTCACTTTTGCCTCGTTGAGCAGTGCAAAAGACTTAGAGCATAAGACAGAAGATTAGGATCTTGGACAGAGGAATTCTCTTCATCACTTTGCAAGGCATATAGCAGACCACTGCCTCACTTTCCCTGACTTCATAGTGTTGCTTTCTTTCCCCAAAAAGAGTTGTCTGACTGAATAGAGAAGCGTGAATGAGGTTCTCATATGCAACAATGCTTAAAGCCAGAGCAATGCCTATAAATATGGAAATGAGAGTTTTACTTTATTCTGGGAAGGGCTGGAACTTTCCTCAGGAGACTTTCTCTGACTTCAGGACTGGTTTCAGTAAGTACCCTTGGCAATGCAAAATGGAAGTGCATGAATAAATTAATTGGAAGATGTACATGCAGCTCCTGCCACTCCCCAAATACCTCTCCCAGCTCTGAATGCAACACAGATTTTAATCATGGAGCAACAGATGATTGATGGATGATTAATAGCTAATTTACGAGATTCATTTAACTTCATTTTACTTATACACTGTATGTAGAATTAGTTAAGGCTTGTACAGGAAGGGAAGTGATGAACCATTGTTCCCATTAAATTATAATGACAGCCTTCCTCATCACTGTATATTTATTATGTAAGAAAAGGAAATGTCTAGTAAAAATCTGTATAGGTTAATAACACCTTCATAATATAGTCTCTCTTTTCTATTGACTTGAATAGCCCTCCTACTGACTTTTACTGGATTATTAGAGTTAATTACATCAATTGCAATATAATTGATTCTTAAATACTATGTAGGAACCTCATACAATTATGGAAAAACAAAAGTCATCTAGACATCTCCGATCAGAAAAGATTTGGAATTCCTGCACATTTAATTCCTGTTAATCACCAGTCAGTTTGGACATTAAGATTGCAGGGTTTCTTGTTTTCTTTCTGTTAGGTTTTGACAGAATTGATAGTTTTACAACATTTAACTCAGTGTGCATGGAAATACAAGATTAAAGAGACAAATGTAATTTGCTAAAATCGTTACTTCATCTCCTAAAAAGTGAAATGAATTACCTGCCTGTCTATATCAAAATACAACTTACTCACACACATGCATGCTCAAGAGGGAAAAAACCCGTGAAATAGGTATTTAACATTCAAAGTTGAAGTCCTTTATCCACAGGTGCAGGCATTCCTACAGGTCATGCTTGCTAAAGTCACCAAGGGCCTTCAATGTAATGACATGAAGCAGAGCTGCACACTGATCTCCAGAGAGCAGGAGATCTATACATTATTTCACTGAGTAACTTTGACATGAAAATGGTTTCTAAAGGATGGTTCTGTATTCCAGATAAAGATTACGGACCATTCAAAAGAAGGTGCTTTAAGATAAACCCTCTGAGGGATGCTACAACATTATTAAGCAGCAGTTCAACTTTAAAGCCAGTCAAACATAACATTTTTTGCAACTCTGTTCTTGGTCAGAGTCCCCTGTGGTACCAGTGTAGGAGATGTTAGTAATTTAATTTTTTTTTATCTGACTTTGTTACGGTTCTCCAGTGGCCTTCCAGGAGCCACGTGGCGTTTTGCAAGAGTGAGTTTGCTTTGTGTTTGTGCAGCTCAAGTCCTCAGAAGGTAAATTCAACACTCTTTGTGCTGCTCCATTAAATATCCTCAAGTCAATTCGGTTGGTGTGGGGATATCACTTCAGAGCTTCAGCTGAGCAATGTGTGCAAGTTCTTGTTATGCAAAACAGTAACTTTGGTTACAGCTATTATTTTTAGTATTATTAATATTTTTGCTTTACGGCTTAATGCACACACTTAACCACACTGCAGCAGCCAGCTATCAAAGGCTTCCCTGAGGAAAAATTAAGCACTTGGAGCAATAAATTATGAAAAGACTACATCTAAGGGCACCATCCACCTTGTTCTCACACCCGCTTTAAGTGTTAAATAAATCATAACATCCTGTTCATCGTGCCGTCAGTAGGGGTTAAATAAGTCACTGTAAATGAGCTCCAAATCATAGGACGTAGCTGGCTTCCAAGTTTTTTGTTTGCAAGGAGAAACAGCTCCAGGCTTTTGATAGTTCGGGTCTTTAAGGAAAGTCTTTTTTCCATTCCAACTACTTCCTGTTAACGTGGAAATGAGAGGAAATGAACGTTAAGCAGAAGGATGGGCCCATCCTTTTCCAGTCGTGTGCCTAATTTGTCAGGTGCAATATTGGCACCTGGAGGCTTGTTTTGGCTCCTATTACATCCTTGCTGGGGAAATATCAGGATACTTGTAACTAACAGCATCAGACTTCAAAGCATTTTTGTTATAGGGAGAAAGAAGAAAGGCTGCCGCCGTTAGAAAATGCAGAGCTGAGCAGCCCAGTTTGTTTGCAGAGTGTGTTGTAAACAGCAGTCAGTTTAAAAAAGAAAAAAGAAAAAAAAGAAAAGAAAAACTATGTGACATCTCAGTCTAAAGCTAGTTGTGACCATTAAGCCTGTAAGAAAGGTACACCCTAAGGAGGTAGACCCATAAATTTAAAGTTCAAAGTTGAAGTCCTTGAAAATACATGTCTTGAGTATGTTCTTCATACTTCTGAACCTTCACATAAAACACCCTCTTTGCTGAGAACTTGTCAGCACATATGTCCATTTCAGTGAGAAGCTTAAGTGTTTTGTGGCAAAAGTATTTATGGCCTTTGAGTTGCAGTGATGGTAAAGCTGTTTTAAGTGCCTCTGGACGAAAATTTGAAAACTTAAAGTTCCAAAGCCTGTGTGGTGTCTTTACTTCATGCCAAACACCATAGCCATCCTTTCTCTTGTGGGACCTTTCTTGAATTAAGGAACTGTCCAAGATGAGTTAGAGACCCCATGCTTGGCCAGTATATTAGTGATGCATCTCTCTGGCTGAGTCTGTAGAAAAAAATGAATATAAGACTCCAGTAAATGAAAAGAATGAGACTGAAGTTGAACTTATTTCCCAGCAGTGTTTCAAACTCTGAATTTACCAGGGTTGGTTTGGATTTTTAGAACTGATTAATGTTTTGGGCCAAAGTAACTATTCATGTGCCACTTTTTTCCATCATGAATTACAATTAATTAGCATTTAGTGGTGGGAGGAGAAAAGACAATGTAGCTAATTAATATTTCATTCAGGTAAAACATAGTGAATCAAGCCATGAGTGATATATACAGACCTGCAACTGTTCTGAGAGCAAATTCATTCAGATCAGTGAAATGAGATAATAGACTTGGGAAATCCAGCTGCTGCGCAGATGTTGGGTGGAATTTTCCAGGGAGAAGCAGCAATGCCATTTTTTGTGCCTGATTCTGCATCTCTTGCTCAAGAGGAGGTCTCTTTTGCTGCATGGCAAAGCTACAGAGCAAGCAAACCCTGTGCTGAGGAAACATTGGTGGGTTTGGGATTCACTGATCCTTTCTCCCAGGTTGGTTCCATCTGTACCTAGGTCAGATGGAAGTCTTGAGGTCAAGCATCCAGAGTCATCTCTTCCCAGTGAGCAGGCACTATGTTGTGCCTCATTCCAGCCATCCTGGACTCGCAAGTGGTCTCAGTCTGACTGTAGAAGATGGCCGTGTGTTTTAGAGTGACTGTTTCTTTCTTCACCTGAACATTGTCAGGCAATCAATCATTTGCTTCAAGGGTACTGTCTTTTGAAGCCATCAAAGATTTCTTTTTTATGCTTCTCTTACTTACATGGGGCATTAGACTGGTAGAGGAGACATGAGCTTGATTATAGTTCTATCTTGGTGCTCAGGGCACTTCAGCAATTTTTTTGTCAGAACCAATGATTCTTGGCCTTCATCTTCCTGAAAGTGTCCAAATAACACCAATATCAGGCTTCTTTGTCACAGAATCATACAACAGTTTGGGTTGGAAGGGCCCTTTAAAGGTCATGTAGACCAGCCTCTCTGCAATGGGCAGGGACATGTTCAGCTAGACCAGGCTGCCCAGAGTCCCACCCAGCTGACCTTCCAGGGATGGGGCATCCACGACCTCTCTGTGCAATATTTGCCAGTATTTTGCCTCCCTCATTGTGAATAAATTCTTTATCTGTAGCCTGAATCTAACTTCCTTTAGTTTAAAGCCAGTACCTACCTCTTGTTCTATCACTATCAGCCCTACTAAAAACTCTGCCTACATCTTTCTTTTTGACTCCCTATAAGTGCTGAAAGATTGCAATAAGGTCACCCTGGAGCGTTCTCTTTTCCAGGCTGAACAATCCCAATTCTTTCAGCCTGTCCTCATAAGTGAGGGTTTTCATCCCTCGGATCATTTTGTCTAGGGAAAGAAATCTTCTGTGGATGCACATACAACAGCAGTAGCATGTTGTTTGATGACTTCAATGCATGGGCTCTGCAGCGAAGACAATTTGGTTTAAACTATTTAGTAGACATTTAAACTCAGCCCAAGGATTTTGCACGGAAGTGACCGAGGATCGCTGATGGGATGCGTGCTGCTGGCTCAGTGCTGAGGGTGCGGGAGCTTGAGCTGTAGAGAGGTACAAAACTGGTTGGAGGTAAGAAAAGAGAGGAACTTAATAATCCTTTACTCCCACACCCAGAGACATTTCTGCTGCCTGTGGCCTGATTTATGGCAAACTGCAAAACTACAAAAAGCCAGAAAATATCTGAAGTAAGTGTAAGGATCGTCCTCTATATGCTTATTTGTATCTGTGCAACTAACTGAAAGGAGATTGTAGCAAGGTGGTAGTCAGTCTCTTTTCCCAAGTAACAAGGGCCAGGACAAGAAGAAATGGCCTCAAGTTGAGCCAGGAGAGGTTCAGATTGGGTATTAGGAAAAAATGCTTCATGGAAAGAGTTGTCAAACATTGGAACAGGCTGCCCAGGGAAGTGGTTGGGTCAGCAACCCTGGAGATATTTAAAAGACGTATAATGTGGCACTGTAACACACATCGAGTAAACTCACTTAGGGACATGGCTTAGTGGTGGACTTGGCCATGCTGGGTTTACAGTTGGTCTTGATGGTCTTAAAGGTCTCTTCCAACCCAAATGAATCTATGATTTTCCTCTAGTAACTTTCCCTGTTCTTTATTATCCCAGAGACACCAGGAAGGATTAGTGCTGCAGGAGACCACAGTGTGGTCTCCGCCTGCACAAATGACCATTTTACTGACACTTTCCTGCACCAGTTTGAGGTATGTACATTGCCAGCACACAGTGGCACTGCATGATCTAGGTAACTGACTTCCTTGCTTTGTAAATTTTGGACTTATGTCACCATCTACAAACACAGATGCCGTGATTTTTGATGAATATGTAACTTGTCCTCCTTGTGGATGAGTGAAAGAGCCCTGCAGGAGAATACAGCCTTGCTCTGGTGACGGAGCTCATCCGGGATATTCCTTCCCATTGTGTCAATTACTGCATTTCTCTGCAGCTCCGAGAAACACAAATAAATAAATAAATAAATACACAGGCTTTGGGAACAATTCCTGACAGCTACAGTAATTGTCAACTACTTAGACTCCTCATGTCCATGAGTTCAGCCGGGATTGGTGTGCTCCTCACATGCCATTTGTGTGGCTCAGGAACAGTAGCATTCAGCACTTCCTTTTCCTTTGTTTTAGAGAATTACAGGACAGGTTGTGTGCTGGTGCAAATATAGCTGATTGCTCTCCACACTGGTATCTTTCTGTACCGTATGTATAGCTTTGATAAGCAGCATATGTGTCTGCTTCCCGACTATACAGCGTTTCCACTCTGATCTCAGGAGTGTAGCTAAATCAATATATCCTTTGTGATGTGCAGATGGAAATAATCTCCAGAAAGATGCATTTCTGAGCTTTGCCCAGTATGTATTTATTTGAGAGGTACAGCTGGTTTGTGGAAAGGTACAATCCAAGACCATATGTGAGCACACTGCGAACCCAGCTCAAGCAGCTTTACGCTGCTATTGCAGCCCCTCATGACCATCAGCAGGGCCTCTGGAGGCTCCTTTGATGTGAAGGGAATTGCCAGGCAGGGTGTTGCTTGGCCCCCGAGGGGTGGAAAGATGGCAGCCTGTCTTTACAGCCCCTGGTGCTCTGCCGCTGGCTGCCAAACCCTCCAGCATCCCTCAGGGCCTTGCCTGCTGCCCCAGTGTCAGGTTGCCACAAGGTGCTCTTCAGTCCTGCTCCCTGAACTGGACCAGGTTCAGACAGGCCATTTCCACCTGAGAGCGGCATGGGTAAGGTTTGCTGGTCTGCTGTCTACTGCTGCTAGTAACTGAACCTAAATCCAGATTTCAGATCTGTAACCAGATACAAGTCAAAATGTCCCCATATTCCATGACTGCTTGAGGTGACACTTGGATTCAGGTTCAGTGTCCAAAGGTGTCTGACAGACTCTACGTTTCCCATCCTGTGATTTAAGATAATTAAATTTCAGGTAGTTTTGCCTAATTCAAGCCCCTCTGGATGCTAAATGGGTAATGCACATCTAGTAAACTCACACTGGCAATGTAAAAACACTTTTGTTTCCTTGAAGGCTTGCGCTGTCAAAAATGACATGATGATTTGAATCAGAATACATGAGGACCTGGCAAATCACCCACACCTGTATAAACACAGGTTCTATATCTATACCTGCATCATTAATGACATGCTCGTAAGAAAACATTGTACAGGGGAAATTCAAGTAACAAAAGAAGAGAGACAGGTGGTTTTTTGGTGGGATTCACCTCAGCTGTTAGTATGAGGCTAACGCTGACCTGTTTTCTCTCCAAGGATTATGCAGCAAAGCCAGGGCAAGGGAGGCTGTACTTGGAGCACGCTATGGTGGCTGTAGGGGAGAGGTTGGGTGGCATCATGACCTGTCACCCCCTCCAAAACTGCACAGTGGATATGTGTGCTGGGGCAGTTTGCTAAGAAAACTCACATCTGTTTGCACAGATTTATTCACGGATGTTTTAAAATATAGTTCCCTTGCGTGAGTCAAGTTGTGAACCCCTGAGTTTTGGTTCCTCCCGGAGCAGTTTCACAAGAAACTTGTGGTTTCTTTCCCAGAGTGGACATTTTCCGTCTAATTTTGCAACCCAAAAGCCTCACTCCTGTGCATAATCAGATGTTCAGGCAGATAGCCCTCCATGAATAAAAACTCTTGGGATTTCAGCTCACAAGTTGAGCTTCCAGTTATATACTGAAAGCAGCCCTGGAAAACTCACTTCTACCCACTGAATTCGGACAAATACTCCTGGAATAGTCTGTTCTCTGTCTCATGCTGCTCTCATCACCATCCTCATATTACTAAGGGCTAATTTTAAATCAAGTTACAAATACTTCCTAAGTACAAGAGCCCATTGCCGTGTGCTGGAATCATCTGGGAGCTGCTCATCCTCTTCCTTAGCAGTGAGGTGAAGTGAGGTGAGGTGAAGTGAGGCAGGAGGGCCCAGTGCCATCAGTTCCCTCCCTAGAAAGGTCAATGCAGGCTCTCAGGAACCTTGGGACCACCAGGAGCCTTGGGGGCCCCACTTTGTGCCACAGTGGGGGCCTCTGAGACCATACAACATGTGTGGATTGTTGTGTGTGTGTCTACATTGCAGGATCCCTCAAATATCCCCTGCAGACCTTACAGAGAGTGTCTTTTGCCATGTGAGGAGCCCCTTGGCCCCCTGAGAGGAGGAGCACATGTGGCAGCAGGGGTCCTGCCCCTCCTGCAATGCCGTGTGCCCCCGGGCAGGATGGTCCCCTTTGTGCAGCCAAGCACTGTGGTGTGACACGGTGACGTGGGCTTTGCAGAGGTCAGACATCAGACAGCAGCAGGGCTCTGGCATCCCCTCACAGCTCTGCTGTTTGTAATATTTATTATCTGCACTGCGATAATGCTCGAAAATGGATGCTTCTTTCTGAATAAAAGGAAAGTCGCTGCTCGTATCTCAAGGATAAAAGCCTGTCTGGCTGGAAATCAGTGCAGGGTGCTGAAAACGGGCAGAGCAGCTGAGCCAAGCACAGTGGTCCATGTCCCTGGAGAGCAGTGCTTTGGTTCCCCAGAGGAGAGGCTGCCGCTTTGGCACTGAGATGGACCTCCCCTTCCTTTTGCCATTGCAGGCAGTGGTGGAAAACCCAACCCAGTCTCCAGCATGGACTGCCTAGGCAAGCCAAGCCCTGTAGAGCCCAGTCCTGGCTGACTGTGATGATAACCAGCCATATGTCTTCTGTTCACACCCTTACTGTTGATTTGTCAGCTCTGCCCCCTCTACCAGCCCAGCACCCCAAGTCCTCTTCCTTCACTTGCATTTATTTGACCTTGTGGTCCTATTCTCACTGTATTAACTGTGATACAGCAGCAGGAGGTTCCAGGAGGTTTTTCACGAGGTTTTCAGGAGGTTTTAGGATGAAGGCAGTGGAGTGATGCTGTTACGGGACAGCCTATGAGGAAAGATGCCTGAGAGGACTCGCATCTGTGACCCAAGAGGAGAGGGAAACACATCAAATCCCATCTGAATTCACCGTGTAAAGGGACAGTGCAAAATGGCAATATTTTTGTTCTGTTGCCAAAATGTGAATTTTGCAAAAAGTGACGCTTGCTGTCTGAAAGGTATTCAGTGTCCTTCAAGACACCACTTCAGTGAGCTCATCCCCCAGGACCATGTCCTCACTGGAACTGCATGTCTATGCATGTACACTCCCCCAGCACAAACCCAAAAATCCTTCCCTTTAACAAGTTTGAAGAGCCTCACAAAAACCTATGGGAATATCTGGTTTTGCATGCAAATATTTACCAAGAAAAAATGGATACTTTTCCACAGCTTCCAGTACGAGGCTTCTTCTGCAGAGAAACTGCCAGCTGTACATGCGTGCTGGTTTGGCACTGGGACAGCACATTCCCTAGAGAGTGGAATGAGACCACAGATGCCTTTTGCTCGTGAACCCCTTTCCATGAAGCAGGTGAGAGCATGCTGAACTCGCTCCTGCATTCTAGCTCGGCTGTTTTCTAAATGTCATTTGAAAGTCTCGCCCCCTCCTCCCTCCTCCCTCTGTCCCCAGTTTTATCCCTCTTGCAGGAGGCAGCCATCAGCGACAAAACCACAATGCAGGGCTTGGCTGGCTGCATGCATCCAGCAGCTGCTCTGTTCCAAGTTCTGGGCAAGCCACAGCTATCCAGATTCCCACTTGTCCTATGTCTTCTGCCTCAGTTGCAGTACAGCATCTTGAGCTAGGAGTACCACTAATTGACCAGCTTGGACGGGTTGCCAGCACTGCAGTACAGTCAGCCTGCTGTCCCCAGTTGTCTGTGCCTTTCCCCCCTTCACTACACTTCCAGCCCTTCCTGATCCAAAGCTTGTGACATCTTCCAAGTCCTCCTTGCATTCAAGACTCTAATTCGGCATGTGGTATGCTGTGCTTTTCCAGCAGGCTGCTTTTTGTCATTATCTCTCCACCCAAGTGAATGTTCAGGATGGGCATGTTCTTTCTTCAATTATTGCAGAGAACTAAAATGTAAGCAATAAATGCTAAAGCCAGATTTTTCTAATACAAAGCATCAAGCAAAATCTTTGTGTTCTCATATAAGTATTCCGAAAGGGTTGCAAGCCTAGAAATAAAAATATAATACTGTGTCTTAAAGTATGAAGCAATGTTTTCTTTCAGGGTAAGGATAAGAATGTGATTTAAGTTTGCTTTAGCCCATTTCTTCACTGTGTTGTGCTGACATGATTGTTCAAAGAAATTGTGCTTTTGGAAGGAAAAGGTTAAAGTTTGCTACTGATATTCATCAGGAGATGGATATTTAATCTTTAATCTCTTGTTCTAGGCCCCTACTTCGGATCAACTCATTATCCCGAATAAACGATGTGTCATTCCCATTATTTATGTTTCACTGCAGCCAAAGTATCTGGACCTCGTTTTGGTAAGCACCATTCATTTCGACCCATTCAGTATTAATCTCCCTTCTAACATCTTTCCTGTCCTATGTGCTGTCCCCTATTTGCTTTTATGTTTTCCGCAGAGTGTTTATAAAAGGATAATCTTTTACAAAGCAGACAGAATTTTTGTGTATAAACTGCTCTGTTTGAATGCCTCATTGATATACCATCTAAACTGAAGTGTTCAGCAAGATTAGTGCATCCACTGAGCCACTGAACTGGGTAAAAATATGGGAACTGCTCCTTTCTTTGTAGTGAGAGAGGGTAGCTAATGATGCCATCTTCTTTTAAATAGGATACTTTTAGCAGATGGACTCTGAGAATATGAATACATTGCACAAATAAAAAATAATAAACAAAGGAGGTGGCTTATTGTGAGAAACAGTAGGAGAAAAAGACACAAAATGTATATGTGTAAAGACCATGAGCCAGCTTCCATCTTAGTGAAACTGGTGTAAATGCAGAATAACTCAGTCAAGATGACGTGAATTAGTGGGGTTTTTTACATCACTGTCGCTCACATCAGGAGCTGGTCTCTTTGTGCCATAAATGCCAACGACTTCAGCTAGGATAGGGGCTTGCAATGCCTTGAAATGCAAATGATACGTTTTTCTCTTTCACATGCTGATAACAAATTTACAGTGAGAATATTTTGAGCACGATCCCCTCCTTTTTGCACGAAGCAAACAAATGAAGACTCCTGGCACACATAATGTACACTTATTTCGGCTGTCTCCTTTGCAGCGTGTGTCTGGTGACATCGGGTGCCACCGACACACCCTCGGAGATGCCGACACTTTATGTTAGAAGAACACAGTATGCAAGTGAATCTGTGCCCATATTCCCACATTTAGACGGCAAAAATCCCAAACAGACATGTGGTAGTATCATTTGAATGGCATAGATTCTTAAATACATTTGTCACGTTGTACACTTGCCAGCTCTTCTTTGAAGATATAAACCACCAAAACACTCCACATTTTATCCATCATGACTCCGTCAACATGTAGCACTGTTTAGCATGTTATTTTAGTTAAACTGCACCATTGTTGTCCATCTATTATGACATAAACTAGGATTGGTGCCCTTGCAGTAAAATTAAATGAAAACTGTAGGAAAGTGTTGGGAAAAAGAAAACATTGAGAAAGTCATGCCATTCATTTAGCAGTGAAGGATTGTGAGGAGAAATATTAGAGAAGCAGGAAGCACAAAA
Organism: Lycocorax pyrrhopterus obiensis; assembly: GCA_014706295.1. NCBI lineage: Eukaryota > Metazoa > Chordata > Aves > Passeriformes > Paradisaeidae > Lycocorax > Lycocorax pyrrhopterus. The sequence goes on from JACSVZ010000004.1 coordinate 21,892,441, forward strand.
GGTGCCAGGCACCCCCAGTTCCAGCTTTAAAAGGGATCACTCATGTTTACAAGGGGCTGCAGGGGGGGCATGGTTCAGTACCACCTTTGGGGACTGCATGTAGAGAGGGATGAGACCCCTCGGAATGGCTCCCCTTGTCATTTTTAATTCACCTCCCCCACTGATACGACCCAGACCTGACTTCTAGTAAGAAAACACTGTTCATGGCTATTTCTGGAGTCTGTCAACACCACTGCGGGGTTACTGAGAGCAGTTTGTGGGTTGGCGAGAGAGGTAACCCAGCTTACACCCAGCTTACTGAGTTGTCACTGCTCTTTGGAGATAGTCCATGTAATTTAGTACACAGAAGCAGTCTCAAGAAAATAATTGCCTGTTCAGTCCTAAGAAGACTGGTAATAAGAAAATGAGTCTGTCACTTTCTGGTTGCCATTAGCTGAGGTTAAAATCTTTCTGTCATACCACAGTGCCCTGTGCTGGGTGGGTGGTCTCGACACAGGAGAGGAAAAACCATATTTGGCACAAATTGGCCTACTTACTGGTGGGATTAATGTTGGACTGGTCTGGAGAGAGCCTCTCTCAGTGCTAGGACCGATGCTTTCCAGACCCCTGTGTTCAGTGGTCCAATCTCTTGCAGAAACCGGCCCAGTTCCCACTGTGCTGCAGGGGGCCAGGCACCCGACAGTGTGAAACAGAAGAGATTTAATGGCACATGCTTGACTGTTTCTGATGTTTTTCACCAGTGGAGTAATTAAATAGGGAATTTTTCCTTGGAAAGATGATCAAACATTACCTTCCTGGCCTAAAAATTTTAGTGACAGAGCAGTGCTTGTAAGTGTAATGTATTGCCTAACAGTTTTGTGTGATTAACCCGGAAATCCGACAGGAAAGAACATTCTTGTAGACATCAAGATCTTTGCAAAAGTGATACAGAGGTGACTTGTTCCAAGAGTCCATGGCTCTGGAATGTGTCAGACTTGCTGTACATGTGCAGGTCAACTGCATGGTGCATTGCATAGCTCGGATGCAGGATGTGTCAGTCCTGTCACCTCCTAGTCATCATGTTGGCAAGTCTTATCCAGATAGATTTTTCCCAAGCACCAGATCAAGTCAGTGAAGTCTTAATGGAACAGTCTTTGGAAAATATTTGTAAACAATTGTAGGTGCAGCAGTGTGGGGACAGATTTCTGGGTGATTTATTTGCACTTAATTAGCTTATTCCTGTCACTTACTCTGACTAATGGTGGGCCTGGGATGAACCCACCAGGTGTTTGGTAAACAAATTTGTGGCTCTAGATCTGTAGCAGAACAAGTGAGACAAAGGGAGGATGAGCGAGAGAGGCCAGAGAGAGGCTGAGGGAGGTTCAGCTGGATCCCAAGAGACCTACTTTCATAGACATAGGTGAAGAAAAGAGTCAGTGACTCAATAATTAAACCTCTAGGCTCTCATGCACTGAGTGTCCATGCAGATTTACATGGGAAAAGCAGAACGGGATGCTAATAAGTTCACAAATATAAGACAAAATAAACATACACTTGAGAGATTATGTGACTCAGTCCGATATGATGTGATATGATACATGATGATATGATATGGTACAATATGATATGATATGATATGATGTGATACGATACAATGTGCCTGCTTTGCAGCAGATGTTGGGTGCACCTCCAAGACATGGGACTTGTTGGAACAGTCTTTGCCATAATCCAAGTCTAACATCCAGCACCAAGACACTCTGGTGGTGCCCCTATATCTTCCCTGCTGATTAAACGCCACGCTGTGAGGCAGGAGAATGCACAACCAATGTGGGTGGGCTAAGCTCCTTTTTCCCATGGGGTTGAGGTCATGACTACATAAAGAAGCAGGACGTTCGTGTGGAGGCTGCGTGCCATCCTTCTTTTTGTGGTGTATGATTGTGGATAGCAGGAGACGGACCTGGCTGTCACTAATGGAGATTACTGAGAGTGCTGTTTGCTCCTAATCTGGGAATACACTCACATAAATGCTAAGCAATGCCTTCGTGTGATCCTGACCTGCACTGGCGTCCCTGCTGCCACTGCTGTGAGTTGTATCGACACTCAGGACGAGGCTGTTCCCATGTCACTCCACACATTCAGTCTTAAACATGCAAAGGTGTAGGCAACACGAGGGGGAAAGGAAGAGAGAATGCTGAAGTGGCAGTGGATCGTTAAAGAACCAGGTTATCCCATCTCTTCTGAGGCATTATATCAGTCAGAAGATAGTGTATTTTTGGGAGCTGGCTGTAGACACTGAAGCAGTATATCATGTTGGTCTAAGGGCACGGAGATCTAGGCACTAACATGATTAATGCCATGTCTCAACAAAAGGGATTTCCCACATTTATATCACTCAGAAATAGCCTTCAATAAATTTGATATGAGTACTTGGCAAATGAAGCAGCTATCAAATACCAATAAAAATATGTTTGCGTTGCTTGCAATATACACCTAAAGAACCAGAGAACATTAGTATTCCAGAAGGACTCTTCAAGTACCCATAAAAATTGGATGTTACAGAGACTCTGTCAAGGTAGAGAGGTTCAAACCTTAACCTGATGTAAAAAATGCATGGTAAAATTTCTTTCTTCAGGTGAAAAATCAAGATTTCACACTAGCAGCATGGTTGAAGTGAGTGCTGACCGACCAGCTGACTCCAGCATGCCTGGGATGCATTTGCTCTGCGAAGGACATGTGGGAATCTTTTCCTTGTGGATTAGTTGGGTTTTTGGCAGTGAGTGGCCAAGTCTCCCTGGCTTCAAGTACGCAGGGCAGCCTGAGAGACAGAGTATGTTTTGGGCAGAGAGGGGTACAGACTTTTTTGCGTGCATGAGGTGGTGTAAGGTGGGGCTATGCATCCAGGGAAATCTCTTTAAATAGGATTCCTTGTAGGGCACCATTTTTAGCTGCCGAAGCAGGGTGGCTACATTTGAGGGTGCAGGGGGTAATGAGTGCAATTCCTTTTAAGGCTCTCCAAGTGGAGAGTCTGCACTAACTTCTACATCAGGATTGCATTTTTCTCTAATGCCCTTTTCTCTGCTGCCCCACAAGTATCTCCTCTGTAAATGAAATGAAGCTCTTCTGGGGGTCCCTCTTGGGATAACCATCCCTGACCCCTTCACTTTGAGAATAATTGGGAATGTTTCCTGCAGATGCTGTCTGAGCACACAAAAATGCCAGAGTGATAGACACAGCTTAAATCCCTAGACTGCCAGACAGATAAAGATGGTCTGTCCCAAAATCTGCCTATCCCTTTTATCACCATGTCAAAATGAAGCAGAAGCCTTTCACACATCATCACTTCTGTTAGCTTAAGTCCAGATCCTTGCGTCCTTACTCATGGTTAGTAATGCGTTACTGCACAAATCTCCAGGGCCCTTGCTGGAAGAAGAATATCTTTAAACGTGCAACTGGAATCTAAGTATCAAAGCTGCAACAATTCCTTAACTGTGTTCAAGGCAGCACTAGTTAATTTATGAACCAAATTCAGCAAAAGCAAATTATGCTGTTTACCTAACTAGCTCTTCCTCTGGCTATTAGTACTTTGAGGGATCAGATAAATACAAATGAATACACTTATAGCTCTTTTCATTGTCCTCACCAAAGAACCCTGTTAGGGCTGGAAGGCAGGTTTTAAATCCAGAACAGAGAGTTGTAATTGTGCTGCCTTATGTGCATAGCCCAGGCCATTCATTTTGCACCCACCATTTCACTTCATGGTATCATTTCACTTATGGGGACATTTCTGCACATTTGAATACATCCCTACACAAAGTGTTTTGCCAAGTGAGATTTTTTGGACCTCATTTGGAAAGCCCCAAAAGATCTGGCTTTCAGGTTTCTTCTGAGTTCAGAAAAAAATTCTGATGAAAGCTGAATCAGTTAACACCAAACTGGGTTGATAGGGGGATCCTTGTCTTCTCAGCTAACGGTATGAAACCAGATAAAGGGGTTGATCTGACAGCTGAACAGATTTCCAAAGAGGGGTCCTTTTCTCCCATGCCCAAATAATATGATAGAGATATGCAAGGGTATGTGTGTGCCTTTCAACAGCACGCAGAGTCCAAGAGCTTACTTATCTCTGAACAGCTTCTCTGGTGTCTGAAGTAAAGAATGCAGAGTTTCTGAACAATCAGGGAGCAGATGCTTTTTCTGTTTCGCCTTGAGTGACCAACCACACCAGGAGAACTTATGGCCTCATTCTCATTAGCGCTGTGTGTTTTCATTAGGGACCAAAACGCTGCAGCTCTCGGAAAATGTTCAACACCGTGAAAGATTGAGCCTTTAAGTTTAACAATGTAATCTTTGTAGTGCCTCCTCACAGTCTTCCACTGACTACCTCACTCTGAATTTATTCTCCAGTCACTGAGACATCCTCTTGCACTATTGTTCCTCTGGACTTGTCATTGTCTTTATGAAAGTCTGTGGGGGAAAGAAATGGACAGTAAATATCTTTGGTACAAATCTTGTCTCCTTTGCACCAGCTGAAGTGGAGAAAAGCCTCTGGTCCTTGTAAATGGATAGTTTGTTTTTGAGGGACTTGATGCCTCTACTCTTTATTTATTTTTGCAATTTTTATGACAAAGTTGTAATTATCTCACTTTTTTTTTTCTTCAGTAGCTGCAAATATGGAAGAAGGAGTTTTGGACTGTATGTCTCTCATGGTGATCTACTTTTTCACCTGGTTTTGCTTTCCCTTCTTCCACACGTCATTTTTGACAGATAAGGATTTTGGGTGTTGCACATCCCCTAACCAACAGTGGTGTCTTGATGTTTGGATGTGGAGGCTTTGAAACTTCAGAAATGGCTGAATTTCTTGAATATCTCAATCTTTTTAAAGGAATCAAGTATTCTATCGTTCACCAAGGGAGAGGGAGGTGGACGGCACTTGATTAGTAATGGGATCCGAAGTCGTTTAGCTCTAAATTAGCAGTGGTAGCAACTGATAGCTACTTGCATCTGAAGGTTGGGCAGTGTGAAATAAGCTTCTGGTTTCCATCCGGTTTCTTGTGGAAAGCACCAATACCACTGCATACAGTATCACTGTTTGCATTCCCTCACACAATTTCAACAAAAAGGCAGATGGTCTTTTTTCTGACCCAGCTTTTGGGAGCTAGTGAGAGTTCTGCCATCAGTTTCAGTGGCTCTGGATCAAGCCTAAGTAGACAAGGAGCCTCACCTTCCCAAGAGCCAGGGAGAAACCTTTATGGTCAGTGACAATGTGTGCCACAAAACATTGCACTGCTTCTATCCGTATTCTGGGTAAGAATCTCAGTGGTTTTCAATCTGGCTCTGGAGTTCATTTTCAAACATGTCAATAGCTACTGGAAATTCATTTTCATTCATAGCTAACAAAGTTCTGTATAGCTGGAGAGACACACACAACAAAACAGTCCTTTCTCATCAAGACACCTTTTAATCCCACTGACAGCAAAACCATTACAGAATTCCATGGACAAAAAGCCGTGAAGGTAGAATAAGAAATGTAACCTTCTGACTTGTGAGTGGAACTGTGTCATCTTTTAAATGGTGTCACTTCTGATGCTTTACTTTGAAACCAAAGGCAGTGTTTTAACACAGCTTGCATAATTTTTCGCTGTGTTTTTATGCTGAGCCATTACAGGACTCTGCTGTGATGGCCAACTGCTCTAGCCAAAATTGTTGACCTACACACTTTTTAAAGAGTACCTCATTTCTTCTACTCAGATTAATCAGGAGCTTTTCTGCACACAGAAAAGTTTTGCTACATCCCTATGGTTTTTGCAGAAATTAGCATGGGTTATTACCACTGACAGTGTACAAGTTATTGAAAAATCATAAAATGGTTTGGGTTTGAAGGGACCTTGAAGATCATTTAGTTCCAACTCTCCTGCCATGGGCGGGGACACCTTCCACAAGATCAGATTGCTCAGAGCCCCATCCAGCCTGGTTTGAACACTTCCAGGGATGGGAAGTCCACACCTTCTCTGGGCAACCTGTTGAAGTGCCTCACCACCCTCATAGTAAAGAATTTCTTCCTAAGATCTAATCCAAACCTACCCTCCTTCACCTTAAGGCCATTCCCCGTTGTCCTATCACTACATGTGAAAAGTCCCTCTCCAGTTGTCTTGTAGCCCCTTTAGGTGCTGGAAGGTGTGATAAGGTCTCCCCAAAGCCTTTCTTCTCCAGGCTGAACGGCCCCAGCTCTGTCAGCCTGTCTGCATAGCAGAGGTGCTCCAGCCCTCTGTCCATTGTTATGGTCCTCCCATGGACTTGCTCCGCCAGGTCCATGTCCCTCCCATGCTGGAGACCCCAGAGCTGAATGCAGCACTCTGGGTGAGGTTTCACAAGAGCAGAGGAGAGGAGGAGAATCACTTTCCTCAACCTGCTGGCCACGCTGCTATTGAAGTAAATAGCTAATAACTAAGTATCTATAGTAAATAACTGGTATGAGGCTGACATAACTAGCATTATTTGATCAACTGTATTACCAAATTAAATACAAAAGAGTTGGAACAATCTGGAATAATTGAAGTAGGTCAATGACACCTAGAATTACATAGGTGACAAGTGGGAGCAGGTTCTCTCTCAGTGAGTGGCTTTGTGATTTTGAACAAGTGTGTAGCATATGTATATTGCTATTATTTATGGTGCAAATGAGACTGGTATGATGCTTTCCAGCACCTAAGAGTGGAATTATCCCTAAAGGAAGCCTTGTCCCTGAAGGAAGAGCCCTGTTCCACAATGAATTTTACTTTCATTGTGACATTTTGAAGGTACTACATGGTAATGACACATTGCTCCAGTAATTTTTGTACAATGTCTCTATGAGCTCTCTCCATCTGTCATGACAGCATTAGTCTTGGCATCTCTGATGAAAGAATCAAAATTAAAAGGGAGAACAAAAAGTCAATTTCTAATGGATTCCAAATACCCATATCTTACAAGCGTGAATTAAATATTGCTCTCATCTTGCAGCCTTCCAGCCATATTACATGGATAAAAACCTCAAAACTATTTACAATTAAAAATCCTGTTAAAAGCTGAAATATATATAAAGTAAAATAATATTCAGCTGTTTAAACTAACCTGTTGATAGGCTGTCATCTGTCATTTGATTTGCACTTCATTTGAATTAATAAAAAGTAAACCGTAAGCATAATGATTTACAGTAATATAAAAGCTATTACAAAGGACCTTCATCATAAGCTTCTTTGTCATAAAGCTATTGTATCTTACTTTCAATCACTAAACACTGTTAAAAACGTTTCCTAATACGATACTGCCTGATGCAATATACAAATTCCTTTGCTTCAAAGAACAGCTATAGAGACAAACTGGAAGCTTCTTCTTGCATAAATACTTAAAAAAAAAGTATTGTCACAGTGTCCTTCACCTTTTCTTGAGGCCACGCACATGTATACAACCACATAGCTCAGGTTTACCCACAGCCATGAAAAAACCTCTATGCCTCCTCCTTCATTTTAAATAACCCTTGGACAAACAACATCTAGTTACTCAAATACACCAATTTCTTTACTCCTGTGACAAGTGTCATGGACTTAATATTGATCTCAGTTTCATATCTCCTGTTAAAAATTATTTGTCCTCCCAGATGTGCTGCTTTAAGCTGGAGCTGGGGGATACCTAATGCTACTTCCTTTGGGGTGTCCTCACCCGTGATATGTGAGCAGTCCCCCTGGCTCTTGTCTATACTGTCTGGTCATTCCAGTGCCACGGTTTCTCATAGGAGATGTGATCCCCCTGCTTGGCCCTGGCAGCACTCCCCAGGTGCCCACAGACAGGAGTGCAAGGAGAGAACCTGGGAGCAGTCAGGCTCCCCAAGATCTCCAGGGCACACCAGGGCTGCTAACACATCTCTCAGTTTCTCTCAGAAGACACATCTCTCAGTGTCTTCTTGGCACGCTCTAACAAAGCTGTGCTCAGTGTGTGCTAGTCCCGGCAGGAAGACCTGGCCCACACATAAATAAATTATCTTACCTCCCAGTGGGGCAAGAAACACCTGGTGAGCTGCTTCCTGTGGGCTGGGTGAAATCAATGCCATTTGCTTATACCTGGGAACACAGGAAAAAGTTCATTTGAGAACAGTTAAATGTGGGCAAGAGGTTTGGAATAAATGTCCTCCTGACGTCCTCCCTGACTTGAATCATCCTATGGTCCTACCTATGGTGGATGGTCCCGTGGATCAGTACAAGTTTGGTGCAGACTGAAGAAAACTGTCCAAAGTCTTTAGAATGTGTCTGGCAATGAAAGCATGTCTGCTCCAAGGCTAGCACAATACCCTGCTCCAAGGCCACGTTGGTGGTCTTTTGCCTTCCAAAATTACCAGTGATTAGTTATCATTCACTGCTGGAGGATGGTGTGGTTTCTCTGAGAGGAACTCATACCCACAGCCACTGAGACACAAAGGACCTAGTTTTGGCCTCTGGTAATTCAGCCATGTCCTTAGTGCACCAGGTAGGGGCTGAGCTACTGAAGTATCATGGTATACTTCAGAATTATTTGTGTAGGATTATGTGGAATTGTAGTGTGATAGAAACTAAAAATACGGCAGTGGACTGACACTGAGGAGCACTGTCTTGCCAGTGAAGGGGGGAGTTTGCTTCCCCTTGGTTTGGTTCTCCCCAAAGCCTCTTGCTTCTTTCCTTGTCTGTCCTCACAAGTCACAGCCCGTCACGTCACAAAACTGATATAGCTGGGCATGCTACTTCAGGGTTTCAGCAGATCCTGTATTTGGAGTAGTTTGAAAAGTGTCTAGTGGCTTTGTCACATGATTTCTCTGTAGTGCGAGACCAGCCGGCAGAGAGCCGTGAGCTCACATGTTTGGATGGCTTAGTTTCTGCATACAGATAACGTGAATATCTGCTTGGCAGTGTTTTACAGCAACTGAACATTCCTGACGCTGCCTCTTTTCATCCTTCTGCTCCCGCTTCCTTAACAGCAGAATCAGCAGCTGTAACAACACATGGAGGACACTTGGCAGCTGCAAGACACAGATGCTGAGCTCTGTAATAAACTTCTCCTGTAGAAGAATCTGAGTGCTTTTGCTGGCTGCTTAAAAGTCCTTATTGCTGTCTGACTCACTAGCTCAACAAGCAGTTACAGTGTGCTGATGGCTGTTGCTAATCACTGTCGGAGTCATAAGGACCAACCTAATTGTCCTTCTTGGTCCTTTAGGATGCTGCCATAGCCTGGTTTTAATAATTTGTAGGTGAATTGCATGCTTTGAAGGTAGATATTTAAGAATAAGGTACTGTGCAACGTTTCAGTGGGCCATTTCTTTTTGTATCTAGAGATAGGCAATAGGCCTGGTTTTGATCACAAGTCACAATGTGCAAACCAGAAATAACTTCACTGTTGTTAAAGGAGTATAAGCTGTTATAAAACAAATGTGAGTGAGGTCAGGAGCAAAGGAGAGCTTTACATGAAGTCTGGATTACCTGCTAAGGAAATGGTAAATCTTTAATGTCTCAGAAAGTGGCGTTTGTTGGAATTGGCCTGTGATAAGGATGTGAGTAAGGACTCATGGCAGCAGGTTAGTGTTAGGATGGGAGGCGGGCTCATTTCAGAAAAGCCTTGCAGAAGTGTGTTTTAAGGAGCCATTTGAATCTGCAGTGAACGGCCAACTTGGAAAGTTGTCCTGGAGTCTAAAGAACTCTGGGAAAGAAACCAGAAACAGATGCTTGTGGACATAGAGGCAGGAACTGGGCAACAAGTCTGGTGGGTGGCCAAGACAGAAAGGAGGAATGCTAGATGGTTGGAGATGCAAGCAAGAGGAGAGCTGTAAACAGAAGGACCCACAGGTTAATCTCGATGTATAACATGAGGGGAAGTGATGAAGGAACACAAGAGAAGAGTGGCATGGTCAGTGACAGGGGAATGATGCTTTTGGTCGAAAGTTCCTTCCATCTCTTTCTAGGGAACACTGAAGTCATAACAATAGCAATGATATGGTACCAGTGGGAGTGGGAAGGGAAGCACAGGCACAAGTAAAGGATGGACAGAATGGACCTCGTATTCAGTGCCACAGGGCTAAAGGGACAGCTTTATGTGACAGGATTAGCAGGCAAACCGACATGGGCAACACTGTGATGCTGCAGACTGCATGATCAAAAAGTAGATGAGGCCTTCTTCAGAAAACTGTAAGAAACTTGATGATTGCAAGCTCTGGTCCACATGGGAGACTTGACCACCCTGGTATCTGCTGGAGGAGCAGCACAGCAGGGTACAAGCAATCCAAGAGGTTCCTGAAGTACACTGCTGGCAACTTCCTGACACATGTAGTTGAGGAGCTGATGAGGGAAGGCACTTTGCTAAGCCTCAGACCTAAAACCAAGGAAAAACACATCACATAGATGAAGGCTGGAGCATAATTAGCTGCAGTGACTGTAAGATGGTAGAGTTCAGGATCCAGAGGGAAAAGAACAACAGCAAAAAGCAAGATTAAAACCCTGGGCTTCAAGAAAGCACAATTTGGCTTGTTCAGAGACTTGTTTCAAAAAATCCCGTGGGCTACAGCTCTGGAGACAAAAGAGGTCTAGAAGAGCCAATTTAAGGTCATCTGCTCAAAAAATTACCTATCCTGACATGCAGGAAATCAAACAAAGGTTATGCAAAGTCTGTAAGTATGAACACCTGCTAAAACTCAAACATGGAAAGGAAGAATAGAAGAGGTGGAAGCAGGGACAGGTGACCTGTGAGGAATAGAGAGACACTGTCCAAAAATGGAGTGTTGGGCTTAGGAAAGCCAAAGCCAGAGTTGTATTTAGCGAGAGAGTTGAAAAGTAAAAAGAAAGGCTCCAGTTCTGGAGTCTCCAGTAAAAGGGAGAAATAAACATACTGGAACAAGTCTAATGAACAAACAAGATGATGATTAAGGAACAGGAGTATCTATCTTGTAGCGGAGAAGCTGAGAGAGCTGGTACTGGAGAAGGTTGGGGGGGAATCGTGTTAATGTGTGTAAATCCCTGATGGTGGGGAATAGAGAAGAGGGAGACAGACACTTCTCAGTGTTGTCAAGTGACAAAAGAAAAAACAATAGGCACACGCTGAAATGCAAGAAATTCCATTCCAACATAAGAAAAAACTCTTGTTCATGTGAGGGTTTTGTAACACCGGCACAGATCGCCCAGCAAAGTTTTGGAGTGTCTGGCTGTGGACTTACTGAAAACCCAACTGGACACATTCCTGGGCAACCTGCTCTAGCTGACCATGCTTGGAGCAGGAGATGTGTGCCCAGGTCTTCTCAAGAGGCCCCTTCCAACCCCCGCAATCCTCTGAATGTGCCGTATAGGAACAAGCAGAGGAGGCAAGTGGGAGCCGATGGAAAATAGTTACCAAAGGGGACATCTCCATAGTGTGTGGGAGAGGAGAGCGAAGAGGTTGGGTGGACAAGGGCACTGGCACAGAACAGGTGGATGCTTCATCCCAGGCAGCATCAGTGTCACCTTGGCAGGAAGCTACCACCTAATCTATGCCTAAGGAGAAGACTCCTGTTTCCACTTCAGTTAGTCCTGTCTCCTTCATAAGACTGACATTCACATAAACATTTTTTAACTGGAAAAGGACAGTCCTATTTCTAGTTTGCACAGGAGATGTTTTCCTGTGACCTTTTGTTGCGTCCTTGTACTCTAGCATTTGAAGACAAACAGCTGTCCCAAGCTTCAGCTGGAGGAGGAAAAGGAAGACACCATCAAGCACAAATGTTAGTAAGTCACTTTTCCTCTCATTGTCTGGTATATCTAGGATGATTTTTAACCTTAGAAACAGTTATCTCTCTGATGCTCTTACTCTTGATTTTATTAACTAGTATTGGACATCAGCATTTAAAAAATTCCTTCTTTAAGCATGAGCCTTTGTTTCCCTTGATATACAGTAGAAACTGATGTGCTTCTTTTGTGGCTGCTGGGTAAATGTTTTGGGAAATAGCTATCAACACTGAATTATATTTTATGTAACAATTGGTATCCTGTAATTTTATAATATTCAAGGATTCTGGATCTAAATATAGTATATCAAAATTTAATATATTACAAAAAATCTCATATTCCTCCAAATAAACCACATGTTAGGCACAAGAAAATACAAACCTTCAAATATAGGACTTAAATACCTGTTTCAGCAGTGCTTTCATGTTGTTTGCTTGCTTGAAAACATGTGAACTATTTATTTTTAATTCGTATTATCTCATTATTGCAGGTTTCCTTTACAACATGGCTCATTTCAGGCGTTAAAAAAAGCCTAGTGATTTTTATCTGAGTTTCAGATTTTCCAGTAGTGATCAGTCACACGTGTAGTGCTAGTTAGAACTGATGTAGCCAACTGGTTTTGTTTTGTCTTTCATCACCTTGGTCGTCCATGTGTTATGACAATCATCTCCGACATGCAAAGGTAAATGTGAAAAGGAGCCAAGCACTGTTGCAACTGAGGTGTTCTCTTCAGAAGCTGAAGGTGAGCACTGAGAACTTCTCCCTCCTGCTTACATAAAGAGTGACAGCTTTTCAATGCAAGGACTCCCAATCTTTTACTGAGTAGGCAAATACAGTCTGAGACGCATTTTTCTCCATGTGAGTAGCCCCACTGAGGTATCAATGTGATCCACCAGCATCACAGGAACAGGATCAAAGGCTACAAATAAGGGAAGTTTGGAACTCCAGATGATTTGCTCATCAAAATCAGGTGTTGTGGATATCCTATCTTTAACTGTTACTGTAATACATGCTTAGAGCCTCCTCTCATATCCCTGTTCTTTCTTCTGCTCAGGGGTAGTTGTGTCTAAGCAGGCCATGGCAGGATGCAGGGTCACACTCCCTCCCTGGATCAAGGAGTCCAGTCCAGCTGAGCACTCAGACTTCTCCTTTTCTGTAGAGATCTGGGTGCAGCCTGAGATTGTATCAAGACCTGAAGGAATATGCTGGGTCCTTCAGCTTAGATGCAGCCTTACAATCCCCTCTATGAATGAAGTGTCTAGTTTGCATTGCATGTATAAAAAAGTCGTGAGTAGTGCATGTGCAGGGAAAAATTAATTTAATCCTCCTACAGAGGGTTAAATTAATTGATTGGATTGAAGGTATAATGATCTTTGGGGTCTCATCTTTATTGCCTGTGATGACCCAGAGAAGTAAATTAATGAAAATGAAGGTTAGCCTTTTTCAGACAGGAGAAGAATACCAGGAGGGTGAAAGAAACTGAACGTGCGGCAGCACTAGTAAAGGAAAACTACAAAGGAAGTCTTGAAAGAGTCTGGTGGTGTATACAGAGAGACAGGGCTGAGGGAAGGGTGTTGGTGGATGAGCTACAATAATGAGGGGAAGCTGTTTGATCACTTGTAGCTCCTGGGTCAGTAGCAGCTGCACCCGCATCACCCCTGGGCTCCCTGTGTGCTGGCCAAGGCAGTGGCTGAGAGTGTCTGCTGCTGGGCTGCCCTTCTCCTGTATATCACTGCATAAATCAAACATCTGGGCTCCAGAGAGACCTTATTAGTGCTAAACAACCTTGATTCAATTATGCTACAAGACGCACACAAGATGGTATCTTTTGTACGCTCCTGCGCTGTGAAGGGCTTGTAGGAAGTATGGCACTGGGGAAGGGGGTGGAGAGCACGGAAACTCAATTATTCTCTCATTTCCACAGTTGGTGTGTTGTAGTACATAAAGGGGTGGTGGCTGAAGAGTTTGTATAACCTAATGCCAGGGACAGTTTGAATGGTTTGTGTTTTGAAGATTCCTCACTCTCATTTGCTCCACAAACTCTATAAAGACAAAAATAAATTAAAGCCTGACTTTCAGGCTTGGAGTTTGAAAGCCAACACTTGTCTATGTGGCCAGAGCTACTCAGCTGTGCCTCTGCAGCTTCTGCTGGTTTAAAACTCACTTTTCTTTCCTGGTGTTACAGAATGGATGGGCAAAAACCTCAGCAGTAAGGCTTTTGCAAAGAGCGGGGGTGCGAAGTGCTCTGCCCGGGCCAAATTCCACACCAGATAATTCCATTGAGGCGCTGGTTTCAATTGGGCATCGTTATCTGCACTTCCTGTCTCCTCCTGCAGTGCCGTGCTACTGAGCAGCTGCTGATTTCCTCTGTCCCAGGCCTGGCTGCGTGTCACAGTGGGGCTGCGACGTCCCCTCCCAGCTCTCTGCTTTGCTCACAGGAGTTACGTGGAGAAGAAGCAAATTATGGAAAGTGCTTTGAATTCCTCTCTTGAAATTTACGTCTTCTAGTGTGATTATTTTTCTCTGCTATGGAGAAAAGTAATATTTTTAAAACTTTCTTGCTGTTTCTGCAGATCTGTCATCCATTTCCATAGATACATGAGTGGTAATAAGGCAGCCAGAAGCTGTCAATTCCAGCCACTCACTGGCTGCCCGGTGAGCAGTGAAAAGCTGCTGAAGTCATTAGGATTTTACACTTGAAAATAATACAGTGGTTAGAACTTTTCTGGTACTTTTGAATCAGGAATCCCCAGGTCTGGTAAAGGAGCCACTACTATAAAATAATTAATTAGGTGTCATAACAGCTTGGTGAGTGTGTTTGGAGGATGTGGAGGCTAGGGAATGCTGCAGTGACCCATTGAAGGCTGTCCCAGGAGCCAGTGGCATGGGCAGGAAGACCCATCTGTTCTGACACCCTGAGCTCATCCCTGTGTATTTTATGTGTAGATCACCTTATCTCACCAAATCGGGTTATGGAAATACACCCATCATCATTTTCTTAATGACAAAGCATCTTCCTCTTTTTTTTCCGCTGATAATCCAAGACATCTTTGATTTCTGCAGCAGCAAGAGCCATCAGATGATAGAAGGGCTGCATTCCTGCAGGATATGGCATATGCTAACTGTTCATTGAATGGTGTTCCCTGTCCATCATGTTGAATTCCTCAGTCAAGTTCTTGCTAACTCTTCTCTAAGGATAAGGCTTCTGCCACTGTGAAGGGAGATTATTCCACAAAGATGTGAGATTATGTGCCATTATTATCTCTGATCACTGACTTGTTCTTTTCTGGACATTTCCAACATGAAATGTATCTTAGCTATGTTTCAGGGAATGAAACTGGAGAGAAAAATAAAGGAAGGAATATTTTATATATATATATATACACAATGTCATTACAGCATGCTCTGGTTTTCCACGTTTGATTTTTCAGTATACTCACCCTGTTTCTCAGCTTTTAATTTCTGCTCTGTGAGGTGACACACATTAAATGATGACTCTTTCATTCTTGCACATAATCCACTGAAACAAATGGATCTTTGCATGTTAAACAATTGTTTGAAGTAATTAAGGTAGGTGGAACTGGGCCCATCACAGTTTATCTCCTGTGAATCCTCATTTTCTCTTCCTCAGAGATCCCCCAGGTGAGCGACTGTGTGTGTTTATGAAAAGATCTAGGTAGTTTTTATAGTAGGCACTGTTCAAGTAATTCTTAACTCATCTAACTTGCCATCATACTTCCCAATTTATGAGCAGTACACCTGGAGTTCTTCACACTCTCTCATAATTATTATTAATCAAAGTCAATCCCTGCAAGCACCGATGGGGTTATGCAAGTAACTTTTACACACAGTCAGAGTGCTGACTTGGGTCCAGAGAATTACGATGGCATCACCCAAGTATCCCCAAACCCTCTACATTATCTTCTTTGAGCAACTCACATGGATAGTCAATAAAATTGGTCCCAACACAGAGGATAATGATACCCTACCATTAACCTCTTTCTGTTCTCAGAGGAAGCTCTTTGTTTTGACCCTTAACAAAGACTTCATCCATAATGCTGTGATTATGTATTTCCCTTAACAGTATTTTATGAGGGACCTTACCAAAAACGTTTTTAAATTCAAGTAAATTAATATTTTCCAGGTCACCTTTATCTGCTGGTCTATTAACTTTTTCCAAAACTTTTTCAACATTATTAATTGGCTTGGGCAAGATGTACAAAAAAAATTTCAGATGTATTTTGACAGCTATTGCGGTGGTTTAACTGAGCTGTGCTTGGATTAGCACTGTTCTTCTGCCTGTACTTAGGAACTCTATTTCATTTCTGGCATCCCTCTCTTCAGGTCAACCACTAGTTCAAGGTGGAAAAGATAAGTCTGCAGCATCTCGAGTGTGCTGGTGTTAGCTCTTGGGAAGTCAAGAGGAAGGAAATAACAGTCCATAAAGTTTTGATTGCTTGGAAAAGATGTTTGCTGAAAAGTATGAGCAAGGCCAGCTGCAAAGAGTTCAAGCATGAGTAGCAGTAGTGCTGCATTGTCTGCTCACTCACTCTAGCAATGAGTTGACAGCATTTCATATTGGACATTGAGTAGAGGAAGACTGTTTTTCTCAGGCCTATTGAGGTCTGTCTTGCAACATCAACCTTTTATTTAGTGGAGGTTTCACTTTAAAGATGGATGGAACAGCATGATCCAGGATGGTGTGGCAGGGAAGGTTTTGGCAAAAATAGTGGCACTGAAGAAGTAAAATAAATGTGCCATGCTCTATTCCTCCCCCAATTTTAAAATATCAGCATTTTGCAAGCAATGGGCCATATGCTCCCAGGGCTTGCAAGCCAAAAAGTATAGCAACTTACTACAAAACCGCTCTCGAAATTCTACACACAAGCCAAAACCTCCTACTTGGTATTCTGCCGTCATGCCAACTTGCAGAGCAGAGATTGGGCCTGAGCAAGGAGATCTGCAAAAGAATCTCAGGTTATGCACATCCACACATGAAGGGAGATAGAGGCTGTGGCTGACTGGGGCTGGAGTCAGGACACTTATCCTGAAAACACAGCTTAGGGAGAAAGCGAGATAAATTGCCACTGGTGGTGAGCACAGGTTTCCAGGTCAGAATGCCCCCTCTCCAGAGAGGGAAGGCACCAAAATCTTCTGGGGTTGTTTCTGCTGGGCTTGCTAGGAAAGGAAATAGGAAAGTGGACCTGAAACCCCAGCCTCATCCAGTTCATGCTCTGGGAGGAGCCCGGCTCTTCAGCATGACAGGGCGGCTGCAGGGGCTCTAGTCCAGTTGGATGGGAACCACCCTGCATGCCCTGGTGTTCAGAAATAATTAACTAATGCTGAAACCGGGTTCCTGAAGAATCCTAGTGCTGCCCAGGGACAGACAGGTGCTCTTCACCTGTGCCTCACAGGATTGTCGGTCTGTCTGAAGCAGTGAAGGAGAGGTCTTTGTCCAATAATTTTCTGGGTGGCAAAGCAAGGCAAAAGTTAGTCCCATCAGTGTCAATTTATTTTCAGCAGAAGTATACATTGTGCTGTGGCAAGATTAATAATCTCAGCATATGCAAGTACTGGAGAATGCCCCCCACGTACGCTGTACTTGTGGATATTGTCTGAAACCTCACAGGGCTGTTCATTTGCATGTTCCCTGGCGCCTTGGTACAAGGCTCTCCCGTATTTTGCATGCTCTGTTTTTCCATGAACACCTGGAGAGTACCTTATATTTCTCTAGGATGATCCCTGCACTATTTTAGCCATTGGCTAGCTCAGAGCTCTTGCCTCTTCTGGCTAATAGATTATATGCTCTTTGGTAGAGATTTAAAGCAGTACAGATACTCACTTCTTCTGAACATTTTTGTGGACCCTATACAACAAAAAAAGAGGTAAGAAATGAAAATTTGAGGACCTGTACTCACCACGATAGGCAGAGTGAATTGGGGCAATAAAATCACAGGACAGGGTGTGTGGAGCAGAGCATATGCTCTCTCTCCACCAGGAGCAAGCCAACTGCTGCTGGAAGGACAGGGCTGGGAATGGCCTCTGGACCAGACACTCGCTCGATTTGCACGCTTGCACAGCTGCTGGTGGATCCAGCTGCTCCTTCCCCCGGCTGCACTGCACACACACACACACAGGGATGCTCGAGCCCAGGCACAGAGGGGCAGAGCAGCTCCTCGGCAACCTGGGAGCAGGCAAGAGAAAAGGACCTGGTGTGGGAAAAAGGGAAAAGCGTGTTCTCTGCCACCACTGGGGTAAAAAAGCACTGTAGGTAAAGCTGAGACATGGCAGGCTGGTGCTTGAACGACTGGTTTCTGACAAGTAGCTTACACCAGTAGCTTACTTACTTTCTATGTACAGTAGGTGGTAATTTCTACCTCGGATATTGTCCGTTTGAGGCTGGTGGAAGAATTCCCAACGGCAGTTGTTGGGAGAAGTGATGAAGTAGGACTTACATTTAACCTTCTACTGAATATTGCATTGCACCCTCAATGTGACATTTTCAACAACAGAGCAGTCACTTCTCCCCTCCAAGGAAACATCCAATGCTGTGCTGTTGTGAGAGGACAAATGTCACTGGCTATGATTTTATGAGGTTGAGATTAAATATATATGCTCTTGTTATCAAATCTGAGAGTTAAAGACAAAATGTGCTATTTTAAGCATGCAATTTTGGCAATAATAATAACAATAATAATTTTCTCCGTAATGTCCTTTTTTTTTTTTTAATGTTGATATGAAACAAACTTTTAAGAGCAATGAGAATATGTCTGGAATTTTTTTATCCTAAAATTTACGTCCATTTGTTTTCTGCAGCAAGCAATCAAAAGTCTCATGCAACAGTACATGAAACAGGATTGCTCTTTTTATTTCTTGGGAGACAGCCATCATTACATTGGGCCAGAGCTATGAGTCAGGGCTGCTGTTTCCTATCCTAAAGTGAGGAATCTCTCTCAGGAAGTCCTGTGTTGTGCTGGAGATCAGAGCAGGTGATAATGGTCTCATCTGGCTTTGAAATTTACGAGCAGGAGATATGTCATGTAATGGAGTCATTATTTTGTTTTAGTCCGTTCTTCAAGTTGCAGCACTTGGAGATGTAAGAGCCGTGTGGTGACCAGATGGAAGGAGCAGGGAGCGGGGCAGAGCAGTAGGACGGTTTCCCTGTTACTGGTAAGACGATCCTGAATAGAAGCAAAAAACACTGGGAAACTCTGCAAGTGATTTTATGCATAGAGATGACTACAGAAAGAAGTGTGGGTTGATAATGTAGGCCCTAAACTGAGAGGAGATGGAAAGGGAAAAGGAAGGGTCAGAGAATATGGGCTTAAAAACCAAGAAAATATGAGCAGTTGCATCCCTTAAAAACTGAATCAACTCCATTTGTTGACAGCAGCTGGGGCCTCTGAATTCTGAAATGAAAATGGAAAAACACTCAAGGAACATGAACTTAAAAATACGGCTATGAAGATTGAAAGGGATGACATTTATGTGAGGTTTAGAAATACTCCAAATTTTTGAAAAAAATTCCTCCTTCAATTTTCCTGTAATCTTCCACATACTTCATTCAAAACTCTGAAACTCAAAATTACCAGTGCATCCAGCTTCAAATTTTTTATTTATTTGCCAAGGTTTTATTTCCTTTTTCTCTTTAATTCCATTCCTTTTCAGTAAGTTTTGAGTTCTGTTTGGAACTGGGCAAAGTAATATCTCCATCAATTCTTAAGCTTCCAGTCTGTCTTTTTTGTGGCCATGAGAGGAAAATGCATTTTTAAACCATTAGAAAACTGTATATGCTTCAATCCAATATATTTATTTCATAATGGACCAAAAATTAATTATAAGACAATGTTAAATTGTTGAAACTTTTCAAGGTAATCTGTACTAAACCTTTGCTTTATTTTACGAGGAAATGCTGAACACTCTTTGATTGCTTAGTGTAGCAAAACTAAGATGGAAAGGAGTTTTCACAAAGAAATTTGGGAAGTAAACGTCAAAGATAAAATGAATAATACTGGCATAGGATCAAGTGGATGCAAGCTGATTAATAATGCATTCAGACTGGAATTTTAGAGAGATATTTCCATCCATCCATCCAAGAAGTGATATTCTGGTACTGGGGACAGAGAAATTTGTTGTTTTGGGCTGCAGTTGGGTACATCAGTGAAAACGAATGTATCACAGAATTCTTAGGGACAGAAAACGAGGCTTGTGATGTGGATCAGTTGGTATCTGATGTTTAGGTGTCAGCAGCTGAGTTTGAAAAGAGACTTGGTTGTTTATTTGCACCATTGCTTTATTCTATTAATCACATGCTTCAGGACTTTTGTTTGCGGCCGGTGGAGGTCAGGAAGGGTCATTTTTACTTTTCGTTTGTGCATTGCTAGACTTCTAGGCTGGTCTCTTTTTCACCTCTGAACCATGAAAGAGCAGGAGGTAGGCTAGAGCCCCTAATCTCTGCATGTATCTCACTCATAAGCTCAAGTTTAAAGTGATCAGCAGATTTGAGGTAAGGAAGGAATTTTCCTGTTGATCAGATTGTCAGGAACTGCTGCAGAAGAGGGGATTGTCTTCGTCTGTCTTAATTTCTTAGGATTTGCAGGAGATTTCACCTAACATTTCCTTTCTATTACAAGGATTTGGGCTATTGACAATGCATAGCATCTTGCCTTTTTGCTTCCTGGGGCTCATTAAATTTGCAGCTGCTTTATGATGAAGTGTAAACTTTGTTACAGACTCCTGGGGCCAGTGGTGTGTGGGGACACATTGGGCAGGATGCCTGTGGACTCTCCAGGCTAATCATCTGTGAAAGTCTGCACTTGCTGGCCCAGCTGACCCCTTCCATCCTTATTTCCTACATTCCTTACCCTTTCTTTTTTTTTATTTTTATTTTTAAAAAGAGCTTCCAAATGTCAATTTTAATTCAGTCTGAAATGTTTTGTCTTTCATGCTGTGTCAAACTGGGCAATGACCAAGCCATCACTGAAAAAACTAGCCTGGTCACACAGGAGCTCCTCATGCCCTGGGTTCCTCCATGACCTCAAGTTAGATGTAGGGGCCTGTGGGCAGTGTGCACACAGCAACCCCTCTGGAGCCAGGAAGGCAGAAAGCAGGCTGGAAAACAGGCTAGAGCACTGCCTCTCTACTGCCTCACATTAGGCTTGGCCCTCCACTGGACCAGGTATCTGGGCTTTCCAAAATTTGACTGCTATAGACCAGAAGTGTACTGACCTAAACGGGGCCAGGGAGGAAGGGAAGCAGCTGTGTTTCAGGGGAACACTTTTGAGGGTGATGTAGGTCAGGCACTGCTGCTGTCTTGGGGGTTCAGGTGGAAATCACCACTGGCCCTAAAGCAGTGCTTGGTAGAGGACTCACAGCTGCTGACCACCTAAGGAGACAGTGCTTTAAAAGGGGACAAAACGGGGATTTAGGAAATCCCCGGGCAGGCAGGAGTGAGGGCAGCTCTTCTTCTGACACAACTCTCACGTGCAGAGCCACGTGCTGCACCAGGTGGCTCTGACACAAGAAAGCACCACAGAGCTGCTGGAGATGTCTTGCTGATGAATTATTTTGAAGCCACCATTGGGCAGCAGCTTAGCAATTAATCAAGGAGAAAGATGAATCGAAACTACGGTGACCTGCAAGATCCCATTACTCTGCTTTCTAACTTGCACATGCTAAAGACATAAAATGGTTGTGATGGCTTCTTCCTTCCTTTCCAGACTAAAGATAGTAAAAAAATTCCCCCCTTGCATGAAACAGACAGGTAAGCAGCAAGAATTCCTGTGGTGCACTGTTTTAATATGTGCTGTATAATTATATTTTATGGCTGGCAACAGGTAACAGTGTTCATGCTAAAAATATTTAGACATATGGATTCCCCTTGTATTCAGAGTTGTTTTCATCCACCAGACTCATAAAATAGTGAGGCTACATGATAATGCCATATGTATAATAAAACCACATTTTTTCGAAGACTACATAAATGCATACTGCTAAAATACAGATATTTTGCTAAGGAAATTAAAAATGAAAGATAGGTTTAAAACATTGTTAAAGACTATAATGGGAATGGCAAGTGGCATAATGGGAATAATGCCCTGGGATTATCCTTGGGCAATAGGGAATAACCAGAATGAGATAGTATTAAGGACAATAAGTCCAATCCTGCAGAGCGCAAGCAATCCTGAGAAGTGCTGAGCCTGCTCAGCTCATGGTGAATTCAGTAGGAGCTGAGGGCATTCAACTCCTCTGCAGGATGAGGCCCTAGTCAGACTTCCAACCTAAGGCTGTCATTTTTAGCCTGGATTTTTATGAGATGCCAATTTGATTTTTATGAGATGCCAATTTGGATGTCTTAGTGGGACCCTGGCACACTGCGAATCACTCAGAGCAGCAGCCAAAATTTTCCAAATGGGCCTGATCCACCTGCCACTTACATTGAAGGACAGATCCCCATTGTCCTCCATGGGCTTTGTTTCTGGCCCTATTATCAGGAGGCACCCTAAGAGTGTTGGAAATTGGCTGAGGGAGGCATGGAAGCAGCACATCTCACAAATGCTGTGCTGCTGGCACTCTGGTTAGGTGGAGCCAGATTAACTCCATTTTCAATTGTGAGATGGCCAAGTTGTGCAAGCGCCTCTGCCCATTTCATTCCTTAGCACAATAAACCCCTATTTTACATGCCTCAGATAGCCAAGGTTACAGAGCTGTAAGGACAGGGAGAGTCACGTATCTTGATTTCAAGCAAACAGTTTCCTTGAATGGAAAAACAACATATTTGATTCCCTGAGCAGAGAAATCCTGGAAAAGCTATCTTCCCATTTCCCAGAGTCCAAGCAGGATTGTTTTAATAACCTTATTAACAAGGTCTGTGTGAAATACGAGTGACTGTGGCTTCAATCCTGCAATTTTAACACGACTGTCCATGACTGAGGAGTGAAGGGGGATGTGGGAAGTGTTTGCAGGACTTGGGGCTGTGTCCCTGTTCCAATGAAATCATCACATGATTACTGAGTGTGGTTAACTTTCCCCAGTGCCAGACCCAGTGTGCACTTCCACAGGACAGGTGGAAACTGAGAAATTTAGCTGCTTTGGGGGCTCATGGATTACTGTTGGGGGGCTCATGGATTACTGGCCATTAGCCTGGCCCCAAAACCTCATTGTATTGACTTGCGTTTCCATGCCTGTTTGGAGCTCTATATTAGCTGCTACATCCAAATCATGCATTTGGAATGAGGGGAGTAAGATGCACCCTGCTCAAGGGGCCAGAAATCTCCAAGGGCATGGAAGCAGCTCCTACAACACATTATCTGTGCTTACACTGCATGAGAAAATAGTCTGGGCTGCTGGGAAGGTGGCATGGCTCACCTCCTCCTGCTGTCATCCTGCCCTGGCCCCAGCATGGGCAGCTGTGCACAGAGGTCTAACCATGGGTGCTCCTTGGGAAACCGGGAAGAGGGTGCATCCTCGCAGTGGGCAGTCATGTGCCTTCAGCTTGCCTTGAAGCACAGCCTTGCACATCCATGCTGCACCTCTGACCCAGACCATCTCCTGCCTGCCTGGACATTGGCTTAGGAGCTCTCCAACAGGGTGGCACCGAGGCCAACCTCAGCAGAAGACTTCCAGGAGAAAGCCAGCTGTAGTGAGACATTTGTTTCTCTTAGGCTGGGCTAGATGTCAGGCTGCCCTTCCCTGGCTGCAGAGTGGGGAGAGCAGCAGTTCTTCTGGGAGCAGCTTCTTCAGCATCCAGGTACACCTTCAACGGGGACACCTTCCACAGCTGCTCCTAAAATGCTGCTGCCTCGTTCCTTTAAAAGGCGCCTGAAGGTACCTCTCGATTCTTGTGGACCTTCAGCACTCTGAAACTACTCATAAATACCCTTGTTAAAACATACATTTCAGCATAATGACAATGAGCCTAACTGCTAAGTCCAGCCTTGCAGGGACGATGGCACTTATTTCCTTAAATGTATAATATAGAGCATCCACATTCATATTTTTAGTACCATATAGCAGTGGTCCAGCCTTTAGTGTACTGTATGTACTTTTAATAATCTCCATAAAAGCCTGATTTTCAATCCCTAGGCTCAAGCTGACAGTGTAAATAAAATCACCCAAATCCACAGGGTAAGAGAAATGAAAATGACAAGGATTAAAATTTTGTCAAACCTCTTTCTTTTTAAAATTCTGCTTCCCTTCCAATTGGATCACGACCCTCTGTGTGCACAGCTTAAGACCAGACGGTATGCTTTCACTTTTATTCCGCTCTGCAGCAGGCTTACAGTATTTAGTGAAAGTCTGTAAAGAATGTGTGCTGTGTAGAGAGTTAATACCATAATCCCCTATCGTTAGGGTCAAATGCTGAATAGAGCAGAAGAATTAGAAAATATGTTACATACAATGGCAGAAAAAATGCATCAGCATGCTGTTCTGTTAACACACGCATTCATTACCAACAAGTAAATGACAATGAGGTAATAGAGTATATTAAGAGATGTGTACTTCAAGTCTAGTGCGTGTGTTGTTATGAGAACCTAAGACTTTGAGTGAGGATCTCACATCTCACTCTGTGGGTACACACACACATCACAGGGTTCTTCTTGCCGTGTTATTGCATCTTTCGAGGAAGCACTTTGATGCAAAAAATCAGCTTTTAAAATTATTTGGCAGGGATAAACTTTGAATACTCCTTTTTTTAATTTCCTGTGAAGTGTGATATCTCTATTTTGCTATCCAAGCATGACAGTACATCTGTCTCTAGAGAATTCCCGAGCATGAATTGTGGTAATTTTAGCTAAGGAAGTATTCAGAAAACAATCCTAGTGCTTGCCTTTTCAAGAGATCCTTAGGGGGCTAGCTACTTACACCATGTAGAATTGGCATGGGTGTTTTGTTCCCTTGGGTTTTCAGGAAAAATGAGCCAGTATGTGCTGGAGGAGTGACAATTTGCTAGAAAGAGGAGAAAGAAAATATATTTTGTATGTTGTGTTGCCTGAAACCAATTGCAAAATACAAGAATCACCCGATCTAAAAATCTTATCACTATGAGTTAGCATATTGTGCCTTCCTCTGAGGAAGAGTCTGAGCTTCACAAGAAAGGGGGGTGACCTTATGGAATAGGAAGAGATAGAGAAGTTATTTGGCTGCCTGTACTGACACTAAGTAGTGTCTGATTCCCTAATTATTCCTGCTGATTTAGCCTGGTTATTAAGGGAGAGAGACAGTGCTGAGCTGGAGACAGGATGAAGGTACTTAACAAACATCTTGCAATAGCTGGTTAATGACAAACTGTGGGAAGCACGGCAGGAGCATGTAACCTCAAGACTTTGTCCAGCACAGGCGTGTTATCTTATCTCGTGACTGATCAGGTGTAAATAGTCCCCCCCCGGCAGCACTTCATCCAACGGGCCATGGATGTTCTTCTGGAGACACATCTGCTGGCTGTGACCTGTCACCTGCACAGGGCTTCCAATTTCACATTATTTTGCTACAGCAGTGGTTGGGAGTGGCCAGGAAATTATTTTTGTCTGAAGAGGAAAAAAAAAAAATTTTAATTTCTCAGAAGCTTAGGTTTGGGGTTTTTTAACTAATTCAGGAAATCCTTGGTTAAAAGTCCACATTTCCTACAAAAGCTCTCTATTTTGTTTTTAAAAAAAAGGCCTTCTTCAAAAACCAGTTGACTGATAATCAAAGTTTAAAAGATTTCAATTTTTTTAAAACTTTTAGGTTTTTGAAGGGAGAATTATTAGTGCTGTTGTTTCTCAGAATTTGTGCATCACAATCAGTTTCTTTAAGTTTTGAAAATTTTTAAAAATTCTCCTTGAGCGTTTTTGAGTTCTGTGAATGGGGCTTCAAGCAGTTGTCCTGGCCCTCTGGCAGGCACCAAGTGTCAGGCAACATTAGCAGGGCAGGGTCCAGAGGTGTTGGTGTCCTGTTCCTGAGTTGTGGTGTGCTGTAGGGGTCTCATCATTAGAGGTGAAAATTGCTGAAGGCTTCCTGTCTTTTTAATCCTCATGAAATTTGTTTTACCTACTTTACCGCATTCTGACAGTTCTTCCTTCAATGTTGCACTACTGCAGAAATAAATTTAGAAAAATTAATTAAAAAGGAGCCTTACCACTGAAACACAAAAATCCTCCCCCATCAAGGTGTGTGGTTTTCATATGGATCCATTGGTGTCAAAGATATTTTTCATTGGGGTAAAATTCATCTTCGTGTTTTAATTTTCACAGTCTCAGCTATGCATTTCTTTCTAGCCCTGGGCAGTAAATGTAGAAGCTATAGGTAAACTCTGGCTGTTCAGTTTATTTAGCCACATTTGCTTCAGCATGGTGGATGCAAAAGCCAGGCTGTGCCAGACTGCTGCCCAAGGAAATCCTTGTGAGAAGATTCACAGAGTCTGAGCTGCATCTATCTGTTTGCCACTCACAGTAGCAGGAACGTTGCGTTTTTTTCTAATGGGTAAACTTCTCACGTGGAAACAGCAGTGTTGATGAGTGTATATTATTTAAATCAATAGATTATGTGTGTTTGTCTTGACTCAATTTAATATCTCAGTCAGTAGGCTGAAATAATGAGAAATTATGACTAGAAAGGGAAATGGGGTGTGATAAATTAAATCAAAGAAACAAAACCTGTTATTTCTTTGGTGGCAGAAGACACAGCAGTAGAAGAGAAATTCTTTTATATGGAGTTCCTTCTGTAAGACAAAATAAAAATAAGCAAGATAATTCAGGTGGTTGAAGGGTTATTCAAGTTGGTGCTTGTCATTCAACAAGTGGTTCAGCTCAAGAAAAGAGGCATTAAACCTAGGGCAAGTATCTAATAAAAATCACTGCTATGGCCAATTTTAGGGCTAAAACCCCACAAAATAAGCCCTTTACAAAGTGGCTGACATCACTGCTGGCCTGGGGCATGAGGAGAAGGGCAGGCTGGGCCAACCAGGGTGTGAGAGTCAGCTGTGGGCTGGTACCCGGTCTTTGCTTTCCACACAGTTCTCTTGGTCAGGCCCAGGCAACAAAACGCTGTGCCGGTGGGTTCCTCACATCCTGTGAAAGGACAGTTAATGCCCATTCACTAGAAATGCCTGGATTGAGGTTAATTGTCTTAGAGATGGTGTTTTCCTAAGATCTGATTTTGGGTTCAGCCGAGTGGAATCAAGCCAGAGGTTTGACTGTCGAGTGCTCAAGTCTGTGCACAGCAGATGCAGACATTTTTCAGACAAATTAGTGAAAAGACCTCAGTTATGCACACAGACTGCTCTGTAATGATATTATTGATAACATTTGGACATTTCAGTGCTCATGATATGACTATACAGGGTTAAATCAACAGTACTGTAGGGAAAACAAAAAAGAACAGTGTCATCTCCTTAAATGAGCAGGTTGTGTGCATGCACTCTGGTCACCATCAATTTACATCTTCTCATGTGGCTCCACACAATCTTTCCTGTGGTTCAGAGGGGGATTGACTCAAGTGAATCACCCAGGAAATGTTCTCCTCTTGCAGAGACGCTCCGTTCTCTGTACGCTCAGCAACACACAAGTACCAGGAACAAAATTTCTCCCCACAGCTTCCTTGCATAACCAGTTCATGACCTGCAACCCTCTTTGGGACAAAAATTATTTGAGTTGAAGGCAAATGAACTCTTTCTGGTGATATCCATGCCCTGCCCAGATCAATGTGTCTTTGAGTGCTTTTGGAAAGTATTTAAGGCCGTCTGGTATGGTTTGGAAAGAAGTGATGTCTGCCTTATTACCTAATATTGGCCTCTAAGTGTAGAAAACTAAAAGTGACCATTTTGGGGTTAACCCTGATGGAATTTACTCTTCTGAAGAAGTGAGGTAAGAATATGTTTGGCAGATTTTTTTTGAAGAAGTTATATTTACTTCTTGCAGCATTTACTTAGCCTCAACCAGCACAATATCTCTTCCAAAATATGCCAGTGTCTTTATTTTTTTTTTTTTTTAGCCTGTAAGAAAAGTAGCTTGATTAGCAGGTTTTTGTTTGCTTGTGTTTGCGCTTAGAGGTGGTTGTACCTGGCAACAGTGTGTGAAGAAATTAATGAGGCAAAGTTAAGTCAGAGAGATGAGTTTTGCAATTAACACTGATTGGGTGAGATCTATAGTTATTCTCATCTCTTGTGAAAATGAATTAACTTGCCATAGGAAAGTTGTGTCTCCTGCCTTCATGGGTTTCTCTACATTGGTTGGCCTTTCTTGGTTTTGATAGCACATACCAGCTGCAGGGTGTAACGTGATGCAAAATCCATCCACGAACAGAGTGTCAGAAAGGCTGGATGATCAGCTGCTCCTGCCACTGCTCCTTTTTACAAAAAAAAATGCTGCAGATGCCCCATTAACAGAGAGAAAAAGTGTCATTTATTTGAACAGAAGGATTCCGGTTGATTTACAAAATGACCAGCAAAACATATAACACAGCATGTTGTTGTCCTTTGCTCATTTGCAAAGAGCAACCACTCGCAAATCAAACCCCAATATTAAATTTCAGAGAAAATAGAAACTTATACCTACCTTTGAAAAGTGACATAAAGCTTGAATTCACCGCATGTGCAGAACTCACTTTGTCATCAGACAGCTCATGTGAACGTGGTACACACTTGTTTCCAGCTCCATGATCTTCATTTCCTGAAGACTGCCAGTTCATTGCCTTGGAAGATACAGCCTGAGTGCTTTGGTAAACCTGTCTTCTTACAAGCTTCTTCTCTGTCCTCCCTTTTGGATTTGGTGTTGGAAAATGCTGTGTAAAGCTGTCCTTCATGCTCAAAGGAAAACACCATAGTACAGAACAAAGTATTTTTTAGAAAGTGCTGAATTCATGGAAAAAAAATTCTTCCAAAGAACTGAAGAAACTGACGACAGCTCTAATCATATTCAGTAAATAGTCAATTAAAACATGTATTTACTGGAATTTATGAAAAGTCAAGAGCAATTTCAACTTTTCAATAAATTTCTGGCCTTTCTTTTCAAAGCAGAAGAGTTATTAAAGAATGTAAAACCAACACCAATATCAGAAAGCACAAGTCTAATGCAGAGAAACACTTTGCGCTAAACCAAGTATGTTAAAACTTCTTTTTTTCTTACACGTTTGTGCATCAAAACAAAAAAGTGCATCAAAAATACATCTTACTCACGATGCTACAGCATCCCCATGGTTTTAGGACCACAGAATCCCTAAGCTATTATTAATGGAGTACTGGCACCAATCTCAAGGCAATTTTTCAGAATATCAGTTGTTCCACAGCTTTTGGCTGAATCAAGTACGTTCCTTTATGGTGGCCTTAGGTTTCTATAAACCAGCCTGATTGCTTTCTGTAGAAATGGAAATACAGGTCATAGGCAGCCACAGACAATAAAGGAAAGGAAAGCATAAATACCTAGGCCCTGATCCCACATGGTGTTTAACTGTCCTGATTTTCTAGATGCTTCTATCACAATAAGGATTACGGAGTATAAACACAGTTCTGCAGTTTAACCCATCTGTAATCTGCATCTGCATGGAGTTGAGTTCTGTCTATTTCAGGGTAGAAGCCCCACTGGGATACCCGTGAGTAAAGTTTGCTGCAAAGATGTTTGCACATTTTGTATCCAGACTTTTGCTTCTTGCGTTAGATGCAGCACGGGTCAAAGTTGCTTTGCATCACCTTGACTGGTTCCAAAGGAAGCCTTCCAATAAAAAGATCATTGCAACATTGCCTGTTGATATGCATCCAGGTAAGTCAGCAGGGCTCAGCTTAGGCAAACGAAACCAAATAAACTTATATCCATCTTGCACTATTCAGCTTGGTTTGGATTCCTGCAGCACAGGATGCTCACAGAGCACCAGAGTATTCTTCAGGTAATGCACACGGCATGGATTGGGACTGTCATTATATCTTAACAATTTAGGAGATGAAGGGGAGAAACGTTAACACTTTGCATTTATTTACTTTTACAGCATGCCATAAAGATTAAAAATACATTGTACACAAGTGCAGTATTTAATGTAGCACTTTAATTACATTCAAGTGTGTTACTAAATAGTCTTGAGAAAACCTTAATGACCAGCTGTTCTACCCTCTTCCCATATGTCAGAAATGGTTTCAGAAATCACATTCTGGGACAGTAAGGTTGTATAATTAGACAGTGTATAGTTAACACTTCTAGATTTTCCTCTTAAACTGTGGGCCCTTTTCACTAACATATTGTGGTTTGGTGCCAGTTTGGCACAACACAATTATGCAATGTGCCAAGCTGCAACTGAGATGTACAAACTCTCAGAGACATGTTATGATTGCACCATTATCTTTTTATATCTTTTTCATCATTAGGACTGGATGCTTTTTATGTTATGTAAGATTCAGCTTTTTACGGCCAACAAATAAACTTAGTAAATAGGACTATAAATTTTTAATACTTCTACCATAATGCCATTTGTCTAATCAGAACTAGATGGTTACTGTAACCCCACATTAGTTTTCACCAAAAAAAGCATCTTTCCAAGAACAGCAGCTATGGACAAAAATGTCAAAGGAGGTACCTTTTGGCCCGGTTCAGGAATGCACTTAAGCACGTGCTTAGCGTTAAGCACATGAATGCTTGTGTAGAGGCATGCGCTGAAGCTGGATCAGAAAATGGTTTATGCCAAACAAATAAAACAAACCCTTTCTGGAAGTTAACAAGGATACAGGCAGCTCAGTCTTTTGAACAATTATCATCCCTCTTCCCGTTAGCATCTGCAAATGACGGTGTTTTTCTGGGACGTTTATTATTTTGCAGGACAAAACACACCCAGGGTTTGCGAGGTGTCGGGGGGAGGTAGTGGGAGCACATTAGGCGCGAGCCGCCAGCCGAGCCGTCAGCGCGCGGTGCGCAGAGCATCCATCCTGCCCCGGCTCGGGGGGGCCGTGGGAGGCAGCAGCTTCACCATCCTCACAAGAGAGGTTTAGGGCTGGGGCTTTTTTATTTTTTTTCTAATTTATTACTATTTTTTTTTCCCTGAGCTTCAATTTCCAACGACTTATTTAGATGTAAGCAATGACAGCTGTAATCATGTTTTAAATCTTGCTTTGTATCCTTAGTTATAATGTTGTTCAATTAATATTCAGAATAATGGAAGTGATGTGCCCCTTTGAAAAAGACTTGAATGCAGGCCAAAGCTTTGGGAAACTGATTCTCAAGAGGATTAATCAGCATTTAAAACTTGCATTAATAAAAATCTGATCTTCTACTGTGTAGCATGCATAATACTTTTCATTTTTAAGCATTTTATTTTAATAGTGTGCTATCCTTTGTCCTGATTTTTAAAGGGATTTTAAAATCTAACTCCTTCAAATCAATCCTGCTTTGACCCCTGTGCATTCTTTTACTGAATATAAAAACATTAAAGAAATCCTTCACAAATACCTCTGTTGCTAAGTATGAGCAAAGTACAGCGCACAAGCATGCTTGTAATAGAAATTATATATAGCTTCCGCAGGAATTTATGTTAGGCAAGGGCTCACTTTTTCATGTAAATTATTGACGCAATAAAAACACAGATTTACACAGAATTATTTAAAAGTTTGAAGGTAAATTATACCCTGAGAACTCACAAAGAGCCCTGGCACTCTGTAAAAAGTGCTCTCCATTTTTTGCATGACTTTTGACTCTGTTATAAGGAATATTATTGTACCCTATGCCAACAAGATCGAGTCTATATCAGCAAGACAGACTTAATCTATGTTTTGTGTTGTTCTCCTGATCTTATTAGTGGGTTAGAGAAACAAGAGGATTTTTGTATAAAGTTTCACATATAAATTCAATTCTAGTAAACCAGCTAATTTACACGCTAAACAGCCAGCAGTTGGTAAGATAGTTTTGTTTCATGTCAACTGCAGAAGCTAAATGTATTTTATAAATACTAGAAAACATTATTTTTTCTGAAGAGGCATTTTAATAGCAAATAGAGCACTCAGATCTTCGATGAAGCAGAGAAATGTAGCTGAGAAATTCTTGTATTCTTACTCATTAAGAAATTATTATTGAAAGACAACAGTTTGCGCTCTGTGTATGGACCATCTGCTTTTACTTTTTTCGTACCTAATATGATGCTTCAGTTCATCACAAACATAATCAGTTTTCTAAAAGAAACCAGAGGTTCTTGAGAAATATTTTTATAATTTTGCTGCCTTCTAGAAATAGAAGGTAAATATGTTTTGTTTAAAAATGGCAACTATAAAACACATTGTATCCAATGGAGCATCAGAAATTGTAGTCTCTGAGGCACTGGGCAGTATGACAAGACTTTGAAATACTACAAAGAAAACTTAATCATAAAAAATATGTCATCTTTACCTCCAGTGAATACTGCACCCAACATGAGAAGTGAGGTGTGAGAGAGAAGGGCTTTACACAGATGTGCACGTGTGTGAACTAAGTGCTGATTTAGCTGTTTTGGAGTAAGGGGAGGAATGCTCCCAGTTAGGATGGCCTCTGTCTGACTTCCCAGACCTAAATCTGGCCCAATACACAAGGATCCTGTCACTTGGGTCGAGATAATAGGAGCAAGTCCCCACTCTTCACATACTCTGTGAGAGTGACAGGCAGGACTTTGGTACCACCTTGGTATCCCATCAAGCACCACGTGTCTATTTCTGGTTTCAGAGAATATCATCAACAATACTGAAGCATTTCCCCATGAATTAAATCCTGGCCATAAGAAGTCTATGACAAAACAGACACTCAAGATTTCCAACTGAGCTAGTACATTTGCTTGAGTTGATAGACATGTAGATTCTAATCCAAAAATGCATGTGAGCCCTTTACTTATTAGGTAAATACCAGACGTTGGCTGTCATCTGTAGCCTCCTCCATCCTCACTATCCCCAAAAATACCCACTTCTGTCTGTCTTTGGTGCTCTCAGAAGAGGGATAGAGGAGTCCCTTTGAAATTCAGTCTGCAGTGTTCATGTCCACAACTACAGCTCTGAAGCCAGCATAAATGGCTGTCTCTAATTTGAAACTAATCCAGACGGGGGCCCATCCTCTCACACTGAGGTGAAGTAACATGACTCATGTCCATGATTAAATTTTTTACACACAGGGTGGTTGTGTTGACCTGCCTACCAGGAACAACGCCTGGAGTGAAGCTCTTTCCCGGCCCTCTGCCTAAGCAGTGCCTGAAAGCGAGCTAGCAGCATGTCCTAACTGTGAGACACCGCCGCTCCCCGGCCAGGCCAGCGGAGCCAGGGACAGCTTTTGGGTCTCCCGCCAACTGCCTCGTACAGGGAGGAGAGGGGGAACATCCAAATTTATGGTGAGCAACTATTACAGCTTAGCCTGAGACTTCGAAGCGTGAAGAGGGCAAAACAGCAGTCACCCAGCGTGTGGGTTTATTGTAGAAATGATTGTGTTCTCTGAACTCATCTAACCCTTAGTGCAGAAGAACAAAGCCACAGTTAAGTGAGTGAGTAGGTCTGATGCATCACCATAGGGAGCCTGGGTTCTGTTATTCTGTGCTGTTGGACCACAATCTTCCTTTTGCTGTCTTCTACGCTTTTCTTGTTCTCTCTTCTTAGGGTCCTAGTTGCCATGAGGAACCAACATCCCTCATGCAGTCAAGGCTGTTATCATTCCCACCATGGCTCCAGCCCCATGTCCTTGCTCCCTGGGGCCCTAGGTACTCCTCACACTGCTCCTTCTCCCTGCTTCCCTCGCCATTTCCAGGCTGCCTTGCTCTGGGCTGTGTGTGGTGGTGCCAGTGCTGGATTAGGCTGAATACAAGCACCACATTCTTTACTACGGAGTCAGCATTTCTTCCTCATTCCTTGCCTGGCTGCTGCCCAGCAGGTTATTTTGGGAGTTACGCTAGCTGGCCAGGAGCACTGCCATGCCAGGCAAAGCACTAACAGCCAAATGCTGCCCAGGATTGCTTGCCAGTGCCTGAGCCTGAAACGAAGTGCTGCTTTATTTGGGACACTGACATAGTGTAAATGTCCCTGAGGAGTAGGGCGAGGTTTGTGCGTGACCAGTACTGAAAAGGGCTAACTGGGGGAAGGGGAGGCGTGCCTGGGCAGCAGCCCCTTGCAGTGCCTTCTGTGTAAATAATGCTGCAAACCCGGGAACTGGGGATGGGAGGAACAGGGATGTGAGGATTAAGCTGTCTGCACGTTTTCCTCCCAGTACTCCTGGTCATAGACCGCTCTCTTCCAAATCAGGACAGTGCCTCTGCTCCAACACATGGTTCCCCACACTTCCCGCAGGAATCCCAGTGCTGCTGCAGGATTGACCTGTGGGTCTTGGTGGGTTGGGACTGGGAGACATTGGTTTAGTATGTAGGTCATGGTTCAGGCGTCTCTTCTCACCCCGTGCTTCCCAGTCCCAAGAAAACAAGTTCTGAATGGTCATTGCATGGAGCCCAAGCAGTAGGTCAGGCAGAGTGCATGTGGGGACAGGTGTTGAACGGCGAGGGGGTGCAGAATAAGAGGCAGGAGGAGGGAAAGGAGATGGGATGGAAGGAGCAGGATTGAAAATTACATCTACAATATGTTTGGAAAAGATAGGTTTGGTTGAGCTGTTCAACCAAATTTAAGAGTTAAAAGTTAATTCTCTCAGTTCTCTGAGCTGGCAAATAATACTGATAGATAGGTGTAAAGTGGGGCTCCATGACCAGGTACAGAACCTGCAGCATCCCAGGTGTCTTGCCTATGATAGACTCAGTTTATTTCAATCCAGAAACGAGTTTACCTTCTCTGGTACACCTGGTCTCCTTGTAAAATGTTGTGTCGTGCTTCAGTGCCCCCTACACCTGTGGAGTCAGATGGCCATCAATGATTTGTATTGTTTTTTCTGGGACACAACTTGGAATAGCTTATGCAGGCCTGAATTTCTACTCTGGAGAACAGCCCTTTGAAAATGCTTCGTGCTGGGCAACTTTCAACCTGTCATCAGGAGCACGATACCATCGCACCTTCTAGGTCCCACTGTAGTGGGGCACGTTTTGGAGGAGGCCTGAGTGCCCTTAGAGCAGCCAGTGAGCAGATGCAGTGGCATTGTTGTCGTACCTGAGCTGCCCCATTTGAAGCCAAGTAAATCTGCAGGAGTCAGGGTAGGTATCCCCACAACTTGCAGCTGGGTGTGCTCAGGACACAGGAGCAGCTACATGGATGCCTAAAGAACAGCATTAAATACTGTGGCAGAGTCATGACAAATTGCTATCTAATTTCTTAACCTTTTACTTTCTATGGCAGTATTTTTGGGGGAAAAAAAAAGGTTATTGTTATACTTGAATTTGTCATGCTGCTGGAGAGCACTGGGCTGAGTCAGCCTTGAGGCTGGAAGATGGGCAAGATGAGCTCGTGAAGTACCTTTCCAGACCTATTTCTACAAGTCTATGAGCAAAACAAAATGAACTCAAGATGTTTTCCCAGAAGTGG
Organism: Lycocorax pyrrhopterus obiensis; assembly: GCA_014706295.1. Classification (NCBI taxonomy): domain Eukaryota; kingdom Metazoa; phylum Chordata; class Aves; order Passeriformes; family Paradisaeidae; genus Lycocorax; species Lycocorax pyrrhopterus. The sequence goes on from JACSVZ010000004.1 coordinate 21,927,580, forward strand.
CAAATAAAGGAACCATTTCTTTGAATTCTGCACAAATTGAGTATGAACAAAATGAATCCCACATCTGGTCCATTTTTCTTTTTCATTTCTGTAAAGAACAGATACAATAACGCCATAAGTACGCACGAAAACCAAGCAGGGAAGATCAAGTCAAGGGTGCCTCAGGTTTTAATTTTTGTCTCTTTTTGAAATGGCAAAAGATTAAACCCAATAAAGTCTGTATGCCCCCCCCGCTTAAACAAAGCAGCTACATCTAAACCATTGTAGTCCCTGTGCTCAGTGTTACAAAATCAAGATCTGAGAGGGGAAAAGAAGTGTGCAGTGGCCAGAAAGGGCTGTCCTCACAGGGAGGGGGGCTCAGGAAGCTATTAGGCTCATGGGATTCATTGTATGAAGGTCAGCAGCTGGGCTCCCTACACAACATGTGAGGGAAGTTTGGCCCCTGGTGAAGATGACTCCCAAAAACCAGAATGCTGAGTAGGGACCTGCTTGTCCAAGCCAGTGGCAAGAGATGTGTCCATCATCCCCTCTCTGAGAGCTGCTCACATGCCCAGCTCAGGCCAGAGAGCAGATATGGTGTGTGGCAGCCCCTCCGAGCTGTGAATACTGAACACTCTCATGTGCCAGATATTTAGAATGAGCCCAATCTTGCAGTTTGCTCAACTAATTGTTTGCCTTTTCTGAATCTTGCAAGGCTCTAAACAAACCATATCCATTGGTCTTATAAATATTTATTAATTTCCCCTTCGTTAGCTAATTGTTTTGCAACACAGATGACTTTATTTATTAAACATCTTGCTAAAATGCTATTCTACAATACATTTATTGTTAATTCCCTAATTACTTAGGAATGTATGTTTTTTGGGTAGTGAAACCACTGTGCACAGCGCCTGACAGGTTAGCTTTTAAAATTAACTTTGTGTTTGTGTTTGAATGATCAGCAGTGAGGAAGAGACTCCTAAAATGCACTTTTAAAAAATTAATCAATAAATGTAGCCCAAAATTAACGTAGAGTCAGAATTATGCAATTCACTTGCACATTTCCTTCTACCTATTTCAACTCCAAATGACATTTCTGAGTCAGATTTGTTGTACTAAGTTTATCTTCTCCCCAAAAAGCAATTTTTTAATATGCTGTTACTGTCATCTAAGATGCATTTTGACATAAGCTGTGTAAAAATCATGCCTCTTATTTTGTGCATCCATTTATTCTGTTCATGTTTTTCCTTTTTGTCGCCTCCTATTGCCATTTTTCTATTCTTTTTATGTATGTGCTTTAGAAAGAATGCATCCACATTTGAGTGGTTAATCAAGGGGAACTAACCAAAATAATCACTTCCCAGTACTTCAAAATATTCTGATTTTTTAATGGAGAACATGCATTCTTAAATTAAATATGCATAATAAGTAATAAGTACTAATAAGAATAAAGTGGGCTCTGTAAGAATGAATGTTGTTTTAAGCAAAATGCATTTGATTTGCCGGGTTCAAAGCTGCTTTGAATCAGTAAGAATCAGTGCAAAAAATGGGGTGAGAGAGCCTCATAATGCCTATAAATTGTCCATAATTGTATGGATTTTAAATCTAAAAGTTGGCAGTGGCAAAAGCTAAAAGCCATTAGGAGAGATCCTATTGTGCAACACATCAGTAATCGTAACTCATAATCTTTGGAGAAAAAAAACTACCTAGAGTTTTCTAAAATTTTCATAACTGTACTTGAGCCTTGTCTTGATGTTTACTACAATGATGGCATTGTTTGAAATGACATAGCCTAATGCATATATAAGTCCTGTTTGAAAAGAGCTACTAATTAACATGAATAGTCTTCTTCTCTGAAGGTCATTTATTGCAAAGTTCATTTTTCAGCCGAGCATTGCTAAAGTAGTCACCCCCGCTAACAGCCATTAGATTAAGAGACTTAGGTCTGTTCTTGTCCTGACACTGGGTCAGGATTTTCAAAGGAAGAGGCTCTCCGATGCCAAGAAGCCCTTAAAATAATATTTGAACAGAAAAAGAATGGATGTAATTACACTGTAAATATTTCTGTGGTTATTGAATTAATGAAGATAATTCTATTCATATTATCTTAAAAAAAAAAAAAAACAACAAACCCACACCAAGTTTTCCTTGTCTGATGTTCCAGTGCAGCTCTTCCCTGTGGGACCTTTGATTTCTTCAGTCATAACGATTCATTAAAACTGAGAGGCGCCGAATATTTAGCATCTGATGTGAGAGCATGTTCACCTATTGCCAAATATTAGGCATGTGAAGCCCCAGGTGCCTCTGCCTCCCCTTTGGAAGCCCCAGAAAAGCTTTCTGTGTTTGTGTGCGTGCCAGCCACTGCTGCTTCTCTCTTGAGAAGAGATATCCAAATCCAAGGGGCACCAAATTAACACTGCCAAACAACCTTACAAACTTGCAACCTCACAAACTGCCGCTTTACCAGGACTTCAGTGTTGCCACCTGAATCACAAATATCTAATTCTGAAACACTGTCTGCCCAGGAGCCCCATTGATACCAGTGACACACTATTCACTTGGATATGGGTTTAGAAACTGCTGTCACAGAGAGGTAACTTCTTGGGCTAAGGGACAACCTTGGTGGGTTTCCTGGTCGTGTCTGTGGGCACGAGGTGGTTGAAGGGCTGAGGATCCTTGTTGAGGCTGTGAAAACTCGTTCACCCTTGTGAGTAGTTACAAACAGGTCTGGGAGCTTTAGAGCTGAGGTGTGACAATAAATGCATTGTTCTGGGGACACCATGGAGGTTCTGCTAAGCCTTGGCTCTATTTTTAATGCTGCTTGCCTCCCATTTGAGCAGGCCAAGGCTGGGGTCTTTGGGAGTCAATTGGAACATAAGTCATTCCCAAACAGGTCCCTTTTGTTAGGGTTTAGGGTTACTCTTGTCAATGAAGAAAAAGTTCTGTAACCCAGTGGGGTTTTGGGGATGGGAAAGGACTGGGAGCTCTTAAGAAGACCCAAAACCCCCATGGAATTACTTTGAAGTTACAATTTTGTGTGACAGCTTCTCACAGGGAAGCCAGCAAAGGCCATAAGAGCAGCCGGAGAATCCCACAGGCTTCAGAGCACTGATAAAAATATTGTACCTTGTAGGACAAGATTTGCATTCACTTCGCCCCTGGCCATGCCGTGATCCTTGCAGTCAGGCTTCCTTGGGCTTCCAACAGCTACAGCAGGGCTGCTGGGTATCAAAGCTGCAAGCACAAGAAAACCCCTCCAAGTGAAAGACAACAGTGCTGAGAAAGAAGCAAGGCACTCCTCTGCCCCTTCCATCCCTCCCTGTCCCCATCTCTGGGGCAGAAAGGTTGAAGATAGGATGGAGGGGAGTGGGACACTTGTGATGTGGCTCAACTGCTTCTCCCTGGCAGCTTCCACAGGGTTTTTGCTCCTCTCCACTTGCATTAGCAGAGGGGAGCATATGGGCCTTGGAGATTTAATGTTTCATGGCTTACTTGGCTGTCAAAATGTTTTACATTATTATTTGTTGCAACATTCACGGTGATCATCTTTAAGGAAAAAAAAACCTGTGCGGCAGGTCCCTAGATGCCCTTGCTGGGAGCAGATGTCGGAGTAAGAGCGTTGTTAAGCCTCTCTTGGATTTTTCATTTCCCACCCTTTGTACAGCCAACACAGCTTGACATGGAGCACACACAGCCTCTCTCGCTGCCTGGCAGGACCCACTGCGGTGCTTTAGGACAGCTGAAACTGGGAAACTTGCAGATTTATAGGGTGCTGAGACAGATTCGTAATCTGTATTGATGGCATCATCCCTGACCATGTGACAACCAAAGCAGATAAGCCTATGACTGAACTGAAAAGATTTCTTAAAGCTGGTAATCGATATTGAGCAGCTCAGTCTGTTGAGCTATCGAGTTTGGAGATCTCCCTGTGTGCAGGGTCGGGGGGAGATCTGGGTTGGTGAAATGGGGAGATGCTGAGCTGCTGCTAAGCTGCAGCCCGGCACAGTGCTGTAGGTTACTGGCACCTGCTGCAGGCAGTGACTTCAGCTGACGAGGGGTCTACAAAAGCCATGGGAAGAGTTTGATAATTATGGAGGAGGAATCAGAATCAAAGGGATGATGAGTAAGGAACCTGAGTATCACTAATCTGAGGCCTTAAAGTTTTCCTATGGGTCAGGCTTTCCAAAGGTGCTGCATATTGTCCCTTCTCCAGTGCCACAGACTCAACAATTTAATCTCTAGCTGACAATGAAAGTTTCCATAGGGGTTTCTCTGCTCAGTGTCTATGATGTGCCATTACTTAAAAGTTTTTTGAGAAACTTGTGTTTCAAAAGCAGTGCCAAACCTGAAGGACTTCCTAAAGGAGATGTCCCCATTCTGTGAGTTCTTCCCAGAGCTCCTGTTGGAATTAATACGTTTTAAAACAAATAAAATGGTCTGACTCTTTGTAAAGACATAATGACTTTACAGGAAGCAACTATCCAAGCCGTTGTTGTCCCTAGCACACGATAGAAACAAGTTTACCCTCAGCCAGATGGCTTGGGACAGAACTCCCCCCAAAAGTCACTGCCTTGCCTTTCCTGATGCCTTTTTCGACAGGGAAAGGAGCTGGTGTCTGCTGAGAGAAATCATCTATGGGTAGCACCTCCTCAGAGACAGCATTCCCACAAAAGGCAAATAAATTGTCTCCAGACAATCAAGCCTTTTGCTTCTTTTCCACAAGATGACTGGATTTTATGAAGCTGGACTGGTTAGACTGGCACATAAAGATGAAGGGAGAAGCTGAGCCTTTCTATTCTTCTGTATTTATTGGGCAAGACAGCTGGGGTTCAAACACACTCCGTATTATGAAGCACCTATTAATATCGTCTCCTGATGGAGAACAGGGTATTTTTTTCTTCTTAAATGTTTAATTAGCAGGCATTGTGTTATGTCTTTACTTCAATAAATTCCAGTTGAGAAAGATTTTGGGTGCACATGTGAATGAACGCTTGTCTTGAAAGACAGAGCAAAAAGAAATTCATAATCATGTTTCCCTTGTTGTATTTACTGTTTTGCTTCTAAAGGGAATATTACTCCACTAAGAGATTCATAATTAGGAGGATGCCAGATGGGTTATCAATGTGGTTTTAAATTTTTATACGTAGAGTGCTTGTTTTTGCAGGGGATGCTTTGGTTCTGTGTACAGTAGTTAAATATAAATGTCTTCTATGAGGCGACTGCTAACTATTCCATGATTTTGAATTTGATGTTAATTTAATTCTTCTTCCTTCCCTCCCTGCCTCCCTCCCCCCTCCTTTTTTTTCCAGATTCTCTGGTGGGGTCGATTAACTAAATGGAACTGGCCAGGTGAAAGAATAAATCTTGAAAGCTGAATTGAAAACCGTATCTTCACCTGAAAAAGCTAACAGCTTTACTCAGTAAAAAGAAATGAAAAGTCAGGACTTTGGACACCTTTCCTAAATTTTGGGGAAAGGTGTTTTGGTTTGGCTGGGTGCCTCAGAGGCTAGTGTGTGCTTAGTGGCATCTCCACAGAGAGGTACAGCAGCGTGGTGACAGTGAGGAGAGCGAGACCTGAGGCTGGAACACCTCGGGTGGGGAGTGATGTGCTCACAAAACAGTTTCCAAAGGGAGATTGAGAAGTTACAGGTGACCAAAAAATCATGGTGTGAAAAGGCCGTGCACCAGACCCCACAGCTAGAATTACTGCCCCACAGAAATCCTACACCTCCTTGGGAAGAGGGGATTCTGCCTCAGTGGTTGTATGCTTTCCAAATACAGGCTGACTGAAGAGCCTGCTGCAAGCAGCTCTGGCCCAGACGGTGGCAAAGTCCTGTGGTGTCATTATGGACCAGCTGCTGGAGGGTGGGATGCCTGCACAAACACATGTGGACACAAACAGAACAGACGGGTGTACGCACACACGAATGTGCACGCGCACGTGTGTTCTTCACCTTTTTACTCAGCATACTTCGACCTCTGTGCCAAAGTGAAACTCCCTTCTGCAGGATTTGCGTCAAAGCCAGCATATCTTCATCACCTGCCAGGGTCCTGGGTCAGACAAAAGGGCCGTGTCCCCTTTGCTCTCTTTTCTTCTGAGTCCCCTCTCTATCCCGAGCTCTAGGAGCTGCGATAAACAGAAGGGAGCCGTACACAGCATAATGATAACCCATATGACACTGTCAGATCTGCATTCATTCCATGTGTAAGTGTTACTGAAGGAGAAGATGTTGTTATTAAACACCGGGAAAGGGTGACCGGAAGAGGCAAAAACACAAGCGAAACCAAAATGGAAACAGAATGACACTTAACCAAAGTCCATTAATATAACAAAACCAGTTTATGAAAAATCTGTATCAGGTTAGGGACAAATCCAAGCCAAAACCTTAGACTTATGTTAGAAACTTGTAGAGGTCAGCTCATCATGTCTGAACATGGTTTTCAACGAAAAACCTCACTGTCACAGTGTGCCTTGGTTTAGGGAATCACAACCATGCAAGCTCCAAAGCTGGAGCACAGACCTGGTTCTCTAGGGCAGAGGCTAGATTGAAGGCTGATAGATGAAAACAGATAAAAACAAATTTACTAAGGACTTTAGGTTCAATGGCAGCTCATAAAAGAACACATTTTAAAAGGAAAATAAGAGACTCTGTCATACATGTAAAAGTATGTTGGGTTTACATGTCATAATTGTGTTGTACTGGCATAAATGCAAACAGGAAGTCTTTGGATTATCAACAGAAAATAGCCCTTAATGATAGGATCAGTGGGGGAAAGGTCGCATGAGACCATTAGGTCATTTTTAATAAGAGAAATTTAAAATTATTGTTGATGAAATATAAGAGAAAGTTTTGGAGGAAGCTCTTGCATGATACAGAGATGGGACTGAGAGGCCATCCATGGGTTTGTGTGGACAAAGGCAAAAACTTCATGAGCAGTATTAATTGGGGCTTTATTTAACTGAAGTTCAAGACCCACAGATGCTGGCTCTGTGGCTGACTGCTGAGACTATGGCCTTGTGTTTTTAAGTTTGCTTTAATGCTCTCCATCTCCTCTGGGGAGAGATTTTATCAAGGGAATAGAACTGTCCCCCTTTCCTTCACACAGAGCATCTCTGCATTTGAAGAAGTTTGTAGTGCTGGTGCTCTCCTTCAGTTCTGTACAGCCACAGATTACAAAGCAAACATCTCACAGTATAACCTGGTATGTGAGTGGCAAAATTTCACTATGTGCTGTTAATTCTTCCATCCCTCTGCTTCTCTTTGGCTTTCCTCCCACAGAGCCTCTGGGGAGGCTCCCTCCTTCCAGCGACAGGGAAAGCAGGGACAGGAGATGTTCAGGGAGGAGGCTGATCTGACCTCAATTTCTGCAGCAGCACAGCCAAGAGAGTTTTGTGGAGGGGTTAGAAGTACCCTTGGTTTGCACAGCAGTGATGAATTTCGCTAAATGCAATGGGGAACATGACGGTAATTAGGAGAAATGAAAAGATGTAGCAGTCCAAATTGAAAGAGGTAACCGGCCAGTGAAGGAATGGCTGTGTGTCTGTTTGGAGGGTTGCCTATCTCACACACTCTCTGCAGCTCAGGAGCTGAGCTGCTCTGTAGTCTTTTCAGTAAACTTACATTTATTCAGGAGCAGCAGGGCTGGGAGTTTTTCAGACTTTCTCTAAGCCAAGTTTATGGGACAATGTAAACATTCCCCTGCCTTGTCAAGTCATAATGGCAGGTATGCACCTTCACTGGGCTTAGGGGTCATTTTCAGAAAAATACTGTGTCAAACCTCTCACGTCTTCTAGATGTGGATAAGAGGGAGCAACTGTGGTGATTTAAACCCCCAGAACTACTTCACTATACAGCAATGGCTCCCTGTGCTCCTGTTTCTAATTGTAACAGTGTCAGCAACCTTCTGTGAGCATGTGTGGGTGCAGAAGTTTTTCTGAGATCCCAGAAGTGAAAGACTCTTACTTGCATCTTTGTTTTCCTTCTTGTGCTAATAACAGCAGCTATATTCCTAATAAAAATATTCAGAGGACCATGTTACGCCTGTTTCTTAAATTGGGATCATTATGTGGCTAATCATAATAGTAATATTATATTAGGGGGAAAAAATGTTGGAAGATATTCCCTAGAGGAAAATGAATTTCTTTTTATCATCTACAGTAGTTTATTTCACATATTCATGACCCTCCTGCTATTCTTTTTTTTTTTTTTTTATGATGAGCCATAAAAATGACAAAATACATTAGCAAAGTTCTCGGTTTATGCTAAAATGACCATATTCAAAAATAATAACAGAGACTTGTATCAGCAATGCAAAAGATGCATGAAGTAATTGGTGCTTAATTTGTACACAAACTGTCAAGGCAGTTTTCCTCACGGCCTGCATCTTCTGAATTCATTAGTCTCTAATTAAGGCCAGTTGGGACCAGCAGTTAGAAGGTTAAAGAGGTTCTGACAGCCCTAATCATTGCTCAGGAAGCTGAAAATGTATGCAAAGTCTCGGCAGATGGGGTGAGATCTGCTTCTGCCAAGTGATAACTGTTATTCCTTTGCACCTCCAAAGCTGTCATCCTAATAGGCACATTTTAAATTTATTAATGCTCTAGTTACAATGCATACACAGTCTCTAATGGTATGTCATTCAGAGTATATAAACTGAGCAATTAACACATATTACCTGGTAATGGTAAAATTATTTGTTGCCTGTTTGATTTTTTTTTTTCAATTTCCTAATCCAGCAAGAACAGTCATAAGAAAAGACTTTTCTTTGCTAAAAAGGGGGGGATTCTGAGCTGCTTGTTTGTTGACCATGAATTCTTTGTTTCTACAGACAAAAAGCTCACAAGCCATAACTAACTTTTCTTTGATTTCCAGTGCCTCAAAGATTTCAGTTTGGGGGATTATACATTTTTTCAAACTTGAAATTTAAAGATGTATGTTTTCAATAGTTCAAACATAATTTTAGAGGGAGATATATTTTCTTTCGATATTTTTTAAGCCCTTTTAAAAAACAGTGGGTGAATTTCTTGGCCAGTTGTTGTTGTCCTCTCCTCCTTCCCCACTACTTCAGTGAAGTGCCCATATTATGTTCCCCTCTGTGGTGGTATCTCTCTCCTTAATCCTATTTGGTGTAAAGCTGCCTAATCAAGGGAAAGGCATGTTTTTAGGTCTCTCTGTCCATGTGAAGGCTTCAGCCATGGGAGGCCTTTAATTGCATGTAGCATTGGTGCCACGATGGGCTGTGAGGAGAGAGCCCACAGGAGAGCCTCCCGTGCAGGGAGCGGAGCAGCCACCGGAGCTCAGGAATCGCAACGAGTGCTAATCATGTGCTAAGATGTTAATGTAAGCAACAGAACAATTATGTACCCAGTGACTTATAGACAGGCCAGGAACCTACTCCTCTGTTAGAATTAATTGATTTCACTCTGTGTAATGAGCACAGCACAAATACGGAGAGAGAAGGTGGTGTGATTGAACTGTGGGCCTGGCTCTACATTCACCAGCCTGAGTCATGACTGACTCCAGAAACATCAAACATTTCAAAATGGTACAATATCAGCATGAGGCACAGTCACAGACCAACTTTCTGCTGCTCTGGTTTCTCCAGGTTGCATTTCAGACCTTAGCACCTGAGAGCAGCTCAATGGAGATGAGGCCCAGGGCACGCCTTCCAGCCAGCAACCCCAATCTTGTGTTTTCTTGACACATTAGCAGTCCTGATGAAGTCCAAGGAGAGTTTTCCTGAGTGAGAGCTGTGTGGCCAGACCCTGTGATAGACAACAGGACTTCCCAGATGTCTACAGATAGTGGCAGCGGGAAATGCTGCCAAGATGGTCCCTGCTGGAGCCTGGGGTAAAATGGCCCTGCTATACTCCCTGACTCTGCAAAAGTGCTTTCTTCAGTAGGTCTCCAAGCAAATAAGGATCATTAGTCTCATTTTACATCAAGGGAAGCTCAGGAACAGAATGAAAAAGGACTTGTGCCTGGAGTGGAAAAAAAAAATTTAAAAATTGGAAAACCTAGAAACCCCCACCTATAGAACATATAAGAAGGGAAAGGAATCAAAGCTGATAAATTATATAGAACAACTTTGACCTATATGGTTTTCAGAGGATGGGTAAAAGCCTTGATCGCCTTGACCTGCATCACTGTTGTATAGGAGAGCGTTACTCTAATGATCCTCACCTTCTGATGTGGATGTACAGCAGAGCTCTAATCCCAACACCTTTCAAGTTTGAGCAGCACATAACCAGCGTGGAGCATGCTTAAGCCTAAACTATAGATGGCCCCCTGAGTTATGGTAGCTTTTTGCTAGGACAGTTCATTTCCACTGAGATCTGTCTTGTCTGAATGATCTACTTTGCTCCGAGAGCATCGCTAAGTGGTGTGCTACCTCCTAGGCTGTGTTTCAGGTTACAAAATGCACCCTATCCACGCCTCTAGGCAGAGACAGACATTTATTTTCTTCAAAACAAAACATGCATTAAGGCAGAATGAGCTCTCAGGATGCCCCTCTGCACCCACAGTTTGATGTGTATTCCCGCAACCCCCCAGGAGGGAGGGAGGATGGTCAAGAAGCAGGACATGTCTCTGGAGGTTCTTTACCTACACCCAGGCACTGCTCAGTAGGTTGTCCAAGACACATAATTTTAGATTATTGTATATAGCAGTGGGCAAAAGCTGAATTTTCTACAAAGCTTCTAACCCAATAAATAAGTGTATTAAATTACAGTGGTATAAATGTGGTGAGGCTCTGGTTAGGAGCGTTTGAGCAGCCAGAAGGCACACCATGTTGACACAAAGCTAGGGAACTACTCAGCTGTGGAGACACAGCTTCCCGGTTCTTCCAGTACCTCTCTCCCAACCAGTCTGGAGCAGAGAAACCAGCAAATATCATATGCTGCAGATGGATCAGCGATGGATCGTGTACAGCTAGCTGAGTCTGGCATGGTCTGATTCCTCTTGTGTTTGCTGGCTACTTACCCAGCCAACAGCCAGACATTTGTGGGGTAAATCATTTCCAGTTGTTTCACAGAAGAACACTGTCCAGCAGTATAAATAATAATTCCTCTCGGACAGGGGTTTCAGTGTTTGCCTGGGGCTCTGGGGCCCTGCTGCTCCCTTTCAGACCCCCCCACCCAGCACATCTTCTCCTGGAGAAAGATAGGAGGTCCCTGCTACAGGCCAGTCATAGACAGCAAAAAGAGGTGCCAGCTATTTTTTCTAAATTTTTGTCTCTGTCCATACATGGGGCGTAAATGGACAATGTTACAAACTGCAATAGAAGCTCTTGGTCAAAAATAATGGAGGCAAATTGCTTGTAAAATTGTAAGTGACAAAGTTGTTTGGTTTGTACTGCTTATAATGCATAAAACTTGGGGCACTGGACACAGACGGATACTTTGCTAAGAGACAATTCAGCCCATGTGAAAATTACTGGATGTTGCTGTGGCTTTTGCTGGCTGTTGTGTGCTGAGGAGGCTCTGGGGACTGGGAAAGCTTAGCAGCGAGGAGCTCAATTTTGCTAAAATTCTGCAATTTGTTGCTCTTCCCTTTACCTTCTCTAGGCAGTCCAAGGTGATGCCCTCTACTCACCGCCTGCCCAGAGTCACACAATAGCCACCTCCTGCCAGCCAGCACAGGGATTTCTCTGCTGCTTTCCAGCTTCCCAATGCTGGTGTAGGAGGGCGGCAGAAGGAAAAGGGCCATGCAGATGATGACCCCACACTGCGCTGAGCCCCAGGTGCCATCTCTGGCCCACTGGCATCTGGTGTGGCATCAAGAAGTCAGGGCAAGCACAAAAACATATGGGGAGCCATTGTGTAGCTCGATGGTGTCACTGCTCCGCCCTGAGTCATGGCATATCATTCATTGAGGAGCAGCCAATGCTCGAGGTGTGATGGGAAAAGGTCTCTGTGGCTGGAGAGAGCTTCTGGCTTCCCCCAAAGCCCACATTTGGATTGAGGGGTGTTGGGGTGCTTTGGACCACTTGGGGTCTGCCCGCTGCCCATCCCGTCACGCCTACCCAATGGGCTGACGAGTCAGAGAGCGAAGGGCAGTCCGTGGGCAAGGCCCAGGTCTGAGCCCATACCCCTTTCTCCAGAAGGTTCTGCTAAGTTCGGTTGTTCATTGGTTTGTTCTGTAAATTCCCTCCTCTGTAACTTAGCCATTGGTTCTGTGTCCTCGGGATCCTCCCCCGGGCTTATCCTCTATTGGTTGTTTGTTCTGTACCACCCCGGTTGAAAAGGCACCTGTAACCCTGGCCCGATGGCCACTCCTCCCCTCTGCTTTTGGGGGAAATAAACTCCTGGAAGGTTTCATGGAGTGGTCCTCTCCCTTGCCTCTTTCGCCTCTGGGTCCCCTCGCATTGGGTGCGCCTGCTGCCACAGAGCCAGGGCTGCCCGACCACGCGGCCGCCGAAACTCGACACTTTCCAGTGCCTGTCTGCGGGAAGGTCACTGTCGCCTCTACAGAGCGGGACAAGTGCCCCCTGAGGCTGACCCCTCTCCCAGGGCAGTGACAGAGGGGTCTTCCTCCAGCTCAGCCAGTGACACTGCAGTGTCCTGCTTATGTTCTTGTTCAAAAAAGTGCCTTCCATTGTCAATTCCTTGCAAACTACTTCTTATGTTTCTGTTGAACTGGTGACCACAGTCTGTGTAGCTCAGCTTAAGAAATGCAGTAGCTGTGTTTAAGAAATTTCACACCCACTGCCATTTTTTAGTTATTCTGTATGTATCAGAAAAAGCCCAACAGATTAAAAAGAATTTGTGTGCTTGACCTCCTACTGCATTTGTCTCTCTTTCAAAACCTTAACAAGTGTCTACCTTAATAACTGTGATGCTGCATAGTTTAAATTTCCTTATTTGTGTGACTGTTTTCTTGTGTTGAATAACCTCTCTTAGTGCTTGCCCAGTGGTTTTCTTGTGGCAGAAGGGCTCTCTACTGCTGTTTTATCACACTCATCTCTCTGTTTCTGCTGAACAAAAATGGGGGTTCAGGGCAGCTGAGTGAACAACCCAAAGGATTGGCAGCAGCAGAACCAGACAGCAAAAAGCTTCATGCCGGGGTGAAACTTGGGTTACTGTGGAGCAGTTCTTCCAGGGTTGCACCAGTGCAAGCAGGGCACCTTCAGCTTCCGGGGACCCCTGGAGATCTTCTGTCTGGTTTACAACAGGGTCCAGTGTCTCTGTCTGCACCACGAATGGTGACAGTCCAGCTTCCAGTAGCCACCCCAAATAAAAGGAAGCCAAAATGGTTTTCTAGTGCCACCTTTTTTTATAGTCAGTCCAGCTTGATAAAACCAGCAGATATCTGGCCTCATAATCTTAAAAGATATTTTAAAAGTTTTGGTGTCAAAGAAACCACCTTTGATAAATAATGTAAATCATAAAGTAGAAAAATGGAGGCATCTATAAAGCTACAGACAAGAGTGAGTCGTTCTGCTGGAGCTCTCCTGGACACCAAGCATTTCTCCTTGGATACATGTACAGTGATTTTAAGCAGATTGTATCTTCAATGCTACAGCCTCTGACATATAGTTATTACAGTTGATGCTGCGTGCAGTCAAGGCAAGATGTGACTTGTCTACTATACTATGCAAAGGTGAACAGCTCCATAAGAAAAGATTCAAGCAGCGTCATCCATTAGAGTCCATTTACAAACTAACAGATATTTTACAGACATTCAACAGACGTTCAATCAAATCATAATCTCAGAAACCTGCCAACAATAAAACCCATAAATTAAAATCAAGTTATATAAGCATGACTTGATGAACCTGATGTAATCTGATGGCATGAGATGCATATCCTGCATTCAGTAACAAATTCCCCTTCTTTTCTCTTATCCATTAATAGTGGGGCAGAAAATGAGTAGCAAATGTTTTATAGCCAGCAAACCTGAACCTGAACACAAGGAAATTATTTTACAGGGGATTATTTGTCATTAATTTCACCTTTTGATTAACAAATTGATGGCTGAATAGACTTCCCATTAAAGGCAAGACAATTCTTCCTTTTAAAAGGCAATATACAGTGTGTGGCGTGCGGTAAGACCCAAACGAAATTACATTTGCTGCTGTGGGCTCTGTGTTCTTCATAAGCAGCAAAGGGCTGTGTCTTGTGGCCATTCTCAGATTTTTCTTCTCTGCTACATCTGCAGACTCTGGCTGGGTCTTACTCAAGGGACAGTTGATAAGCTGCAAATTCCCTCCTGGACTCCCTCATGACCGCCTGCAGGAATTAAGTATCTTGCCTTCATGACCAGGAATTAAGCTTTAATGGCATCACTGGTCATAGCATGGAAGGTGAAGCATGCTGAAGATAAGGCATGAGTAGGTGTTTCTTAACATGTTTAGGACAGAAATTCCAGCCTTTGTGGAACGTGAGGGTGCACGGGAGTCTGGGGGCAATCATTAGTGAACGAGCTGCCTAAAACTGCATGTAAAAGCCAATCTCGGGAGCGCGTATTTATTGCCTTGGTTATATGGCTCATACACCTCCCGTGCCCATCTGCAGAAAAGGTCTGAGGGCTACTCTTCCAGCTCTTTGCTTGGAATAGCAAATGAATCCTGATCCTGGAAAAGAAACAAATGCCACATTTCACACCCTCTGCTGTCCCATCCACTCCATGCTTCAGCCTGGAATTTGTGGAAATAGCTTCACAAATGCAACCAGGTAGCTGAGTAGACCTAATGAAGCTTAATTGCCACATGTTTATTACATTTTCAGAGTGAAGAGCACTGCAGTCTGAATGTCTAAATTAATCCTGTGTTACCAGGCCAGCTACCATGATATTTTTATGTTCCAGCATAAGGCAAGCACAATAATTGATTTCTTTATTCAGAAAGAACCAAGAAATGGATGTCAAAGTCTTGACCTGAACCTCTTCAAACAGAGATGAGGTTTTCTCTAAACTAAGGGACCTGAACGCATCTGCAAGTTGCAGGGACCGGGCAGACTCTCACTGGGGACATTGGGGACAGCTGGGCAGGAGCTGGGCAAATGCAACTTGCACTGTCCCCTCACCTTTCCTTACCTAAGCTCTGGCTCACAATGCTTTGTAGCTTGAGGGCTACAGTCTCTCTTTTTGCAGGAGACTGAAAAAGTGGGTACTGAAATCCCATTGAAAGTAGATGCTGCATCCCTGTAGGTCTTAAATCCATCTGATATGTTTGTGGTTGTGACAATGAAGCTGTTGAAATGTGTCCTGCGTTAGGGTGACATGGTTCTTCCTGACTCTTAAAGATTACACCTAAAAATATAACCCTTAGGGATATTTTTAGAGGAACTCTCAGCCAGGAAAAAGACAAGCTCCTGAGAAGAATAAGAAGAAACAGTTTGAAAAGTAGATGAGAAGCACAATTCAATTTTCTCTTTATTTAAAATTAGGATGCCTAGTTTTAAGTAAAGGAATTTCCTTCATGTGCATTTTTTCTTGTTTTAAGTGGAAAAGTGTGACTGACATAGGCTCTGTTCTGTTCAAGATGAAAAGGCAGCCTTATTTATATACTTATAATATCATCTAAGTAAAGAAGTCCCAGGTGGTCCAGAAGCTTTTTTCATTGCTGTTGTGGTTATTTTGATTGGCCTAGCTTTGACTCAGCATGCAGGAAAGGCAATGGGTGCTGGCAGACAGGATCCTTGCCCTGTGCCACGGGAGAAGTTGGGAGCTCCCATGTCTGGGGCTGGGCTGGGAACCCCACGGCAGAGGCAGAGCACTTCTGCCTTACAGGGAGAAATGAGCTAAAAGCTTTCCAAATGTTGTCTATGTGTGAAAGAAAGAATAACTTTCTCCAGATATGTTTTGCTAAGGTGCCTCTTCTCTTTTGAACGAGAAGCCTCTTCAAAGGGATTGGCTTTTTTCATCTCAATGCCATAGCGAAACAATACTCAATTCTTGATACTGAATGTCCTCAATTACCACAATACCTTGCAAGATATGACACTAGAAAGGTTATGCATAGAGAGGATAATTTCGGTTCATAGCCTCTAAATGTTCCCAGCCGCAATAGTGTGGTGAAAGAAGATGTCTTCCAAGAAGTTCACATTACTGGCTGGAGTAAAATAAAATAGCTATATTGTTTCAGCCGGCAATTTCTTCCCATTGTCTTCGTTTTAAAAACCGAGCATACTCAAAGGCGAAGGGATGTGTTTCACTACAATTTGAGAACTGTACTGTAACCAAATATTATCTTCATTTTGCTCCTTGTTTCATGTTACTTTTTGGTCCTTGAGTTCTCCAAAGTTCATCACTGTCTGTGACATTACTGTGACTTGCTAACTTTCTCATTATTTCCCCAATCAATAGGAGAACAATATATGGTGTTATTCTGTATTTCAGTTACCTGTCACTCAGTGTTTTATCTCCATTGATACTCCAGGTACTGCTCACAGAAACCAAAGTAGGCTGTCTTGTCTTCCGCTAATCTTGAATGCCTTTTGTTCAAGAGGTGTTTTGTATTCATCAGTCAACTAAGGACTCATCCTGAAGAAGCCCTCAGTCAGCACATAGATCTCAGTGAAAAAGGGATATGCAGCTTGTGAAATATTCATAGCAAAAGGTACCTCAATCATTTTCACCTTTTGACCCTTTGAGGCTAAAAGGATTATCAGCAATAAGTGGCAAATCTTCTGGATGTGAAATTTTCATAGGTGAAATACCTTGCCATTCCTCTTAGCCACTTTTGGTATTAAGCCTATTCAGAAGGTACATTTATCTACCCACTCTATCTGCCACTACAATTGTGTCAAACTCAAAACACTTTTATTAAAAGTCCAAAGTTAAAACGATAGTGATCAAAACCTGGAAATAGCCAAGACTTTTTTGAGAAATGAAAAAATGCCGTGGATGTTCTCTGCTTCCTCCACTTCACTGGGGGCAATGAAGAGCCCTTTTAGAATAGCTGTAATAAATACAGCGTAGTACTATTCATACCCAGAAGTGTCATTTGGGGAATCAAGTGACAAGTCATCTCAATTTGTGAAGCTAAAGTCTAGCACAATAAGTGAGATTTTCTGATACTTACAGTCTGCAAAAGGAGAAAGATGAATGCTGATGGTGGGCAATTAACTTGTTCAGGGATCTCCGCAGCTAAGAGCAAGGATGCAAAATCTGCGGCCATCACTTGAGGAATGACTACAAGCAGAAACAGTCTTCTGAAATTGCATATCATTTCTGCATATCTCAAAAAATTAAATTTTACCTATCTAAATAAATAAATAAAATCATCTCAGCTTTGGCGCTCATCTATACAGTCCTATCTGCAGTCCATATCCTGTAAGTAACATGATCATTCCTTTCTAAATAGCAGATTAGCAGCGTCAGAGATGTGCTACAAGGCAGTGAAAATAAGCAGCAAAATGCTGTGTACACCTGGGCAGAAACAAGGACAAGTTTGGGGAATCCTGAATTCATACCCCGAGGTCTGCTGGGAAAAGGAGATGTTTTTTGGTGGGGCAATCCCATGAGAAGCATCAGCATCAACAACCCTGTTGTCGGGGATGTCCGGGCGCACGGCATGTCCCATGCAGCCCAAAGTTTTGGGTGACTCTGGTATCATTGTCTAAAAGGGGGTCACCAGGCCACCTGCCAGCAGTGTGGGTCATGCCCTCCCTTGGCCTGGATTAGCATGTGGCTTCATAATCATCCCGGTGCAGAAACAGCTCTTCTGGTGGTATTTCATCAGTGAAGACCAACAGTCAGATGAGCATCCATTGCTAAAAAAGCAAGTACCAGCAGCCAGGAGATAACACAGCCTGAAACATGAAATGCAGTTAAGATCCTCAAGGATAAATCAGTGCTGTGTCCTCAGGCCAGAGAAAGGACAGAAAAGTTAAAAAGACTGCAGAGATTACCTGTGACAAGCCACCTGGTCTGTGCCTCAGTTTCCTGAACTGCAAATCTGAGTCAGCATCAACACCTTTTAAAAAATATTAATAGACCCCCTTTTCTGTAGGGGAATTTGGCTTTCTGTGTTCTGCAGCACTGTTTTGCCTCCTGCTGATGGATCCACACCTGAAGTATATACCACCAGTAAACAGAGATTCCTATTGCATCAAAGTTTACTTAGAAATGTCCTTATTTCAATAACACCTCTGCAGGTTCTTGCCATAGCTTGGAAATTACTTTGGAATTGCTTGTAGTGTGCCCTTTGTGCTTGAATGCCCTCTGCCTTCTCTCCTTTCTTCCTAGAAGAGTTTTCAGTTATGCATTCACATGAGAAAGACTCATTGAAACAGCAGGTGAGAGCAAAGAAAATTAGTGTACATAACAGGCCAAAGTCTTTGTGCCCTCTCTCCTAAATATTTTCTTCACTTCAGAAAATGAACAGGATGATTCAGTCCAACGTGCTTCTTGGAGTGCATGAAAAAGTATACTTCTTGGAAGTAGATGGTAAAATGTTTTTAAATTTGATTTCTGTTAGATGTATTCTTTCAACAGGCATATTGGATAGAAGATCAACAGAAAAATAGTCTTGGTTGGAGGTATCCTTCTGGATGAAAAAAGAATGCTTCCCTTCAGTGATAAATCATATGGATGTAGCAACTATAAAGATTTACATTTCTCTTGGAGTCATGTGTGGTGATTGGTAAAGTTATTCTCTTCACTATGGAAAAGCACAGGCCTACAGTTTTAAAATGAATTAGCAGATTTCCAGAGTTATGTCAACACTGTTGCTATAGGGGAGAAATGAATGTGTTTCTCAAAAAACTCCCCAGCAGGTTCAACACTTAACTCTCTTTGAGATGTCAGTGTTTCCAGAAATCTGTCTGTTGGTGGCTGAAGTTGGGAATCTAAATCCTTATCTGGACACATGGAACAGGAAACATGGTCTGGGAGGTGCCAGGAGCCCAGCAGTTTTCCCAGAGCCTACTGGGACTGGCTGAGTGACTTACACTGGAAATCAGAGCGTGCTTTTGGGGGTTAACCGCTGGGTTAGAGCACATTTAAGCAGAAAGGGTGAGCTCTCTGAGGTCTGGATCGTGCAGTAGAGTACACAGCTCCAGGACATTCAGCCCTGATGTGCTCTCTCTGCAAGCTCCCTGGCATTCTGTAAGGGACTGGCGCGGAAAGCTCTGCCCTGCACTGCCGGACCAAAGAGCCGTGGAATGCCCATCTCCTCCAGGAGCTGTAAAAGTCTCTCTTTCTGTGCCTGTTGAACTCTTCTCAGCTTATGTCAGAAAACATGGGACAACTGATTACACTCCTGTGGGAGCTATGCCCATAACATACATGAAGAAGCCTGATACTCCCCAAAATCTGAATTCTTTCCCCCATAACAGATCCAAGGCCTAGGATCTATGTAAAATATCAAACACCTCCTGGAAAAGAAGCTTCTGCAGTAGCAAATCTACCTGTGTTTCTCTCTCTGAGGCCTTAAAATATTCAATGAGCAATCATGAAGCCAATAAAAATACAGACAGGGAGGCACATCCTGCCATTAACTTCAAAAGAAAATTAACAAATGAGTGTGCTCAGAGGGGAACCCCGTGGCTCAGGGAGAGGTGGGGCAACACAGAGCCTTTCACCTCAAGGTCCTGGATCCAAATCCAGTTGAGCTGGCAGTCTACCTCCAGGCCAACATCAAACAAGTCCTTCACCTCAGCCCAGCTTCAGGTGTACAGACATATTTCTTGCTAACTCTTGGGAAAATTAGCAGTGTTGAGGCATACATCTGATCCTACTGGTTTCACTGACCAAAGAGATGCACTTCTTATGTGTCTGTAGGTCTGGCTCTTTAGTATACACAGCTCTTGTCTGATCAAAAAATAATTATAATTTAACCATTAAAAACAGAATTAAGAATCAATGCAAAAAAAAACCAGTGATTAGAGCTGCTGGATGTAGGCACGAAAGGTGTAAAGGATGGTATCAACAGCTCACTTTTGCCCCATAAAACAATAAACATCCCTAGAAACCCAGCACAAACTTCACCATTTTAATCCTCAAGCTGATCAGATACCAGCACATGCAAAGAGATTTCCCTTATAACTTTAATTAACGTACCCAATATGAAAAGAAAAGCAAAAAAGCCTTGCTGTCTCGCATCCCTCAGTATCAAAGAGCAGCGTTAGCTAGAAATGAATCACAGTGCCCCTCTGCAAATGGGCTGAATGTTTTCATTTCGCATGCTGAACCAATTGAGTCATGAGGAAGCAGCAGCAAGATTTTAATTCCATATAGTACATCCCCACCTCTGAATTTATTTACCAAGTATAACATTTATTTAATGTAATTTAGTTCTAAATATTTAAAAGCTCACTTTGTTTAATACGTTTTCAAGTACAAGATGTTAAGTAATTATGGATGATGTGGTGGTCTTTTATTAGGTAGTTAATGACCATCTGGGAATTCAAGCCCCAAGGCAATGCCAAGGGCTTCTGAGTATTAGCTGGCCATTAACATAGTGGTAATGGACTAGCACACTCTACATGATTATGACTATTAACTAAGCATAAAAAAGTAACATTCAAATTAAAATAGGAAATTCAGGTTTAAGGCTTCTCTAGCATCCTTAATTTAATCAGATCATAGTGACCCATATGGCTGAGTCTTATGTTGAACTGGATCACACGGCAGGGATTCAATCTGGCATCTCCTCTGGCCATAGCAGAGCTGTGTAGTCAGGTTCCCAATGGTCCCAGGTGCCACTGTCCCCTTGCCACAGTCTGGGGGCCTGCTCATACGAGAACTGCTGCCACCCCAGTCCCCTTGCATCATCCAGTGTCTGTGAAACTGGACCATGGGGGGATGCTGCCCTTCCTGGCATCATGAATGGAGCCAAGAGGGATGCCCTGACCTCCTACCCACCCCTGGAGCTTGGAGGCTCCTTGCTGGACCAGCTGGCATCTTGGAGACTGGCATTACCCCAGAGCATTGGCAAAACAGGCTCAAGGCCAGGATTGTGTTTCCCTACTGCACACTTTGCAGTCATTGCATTTTTCTGGTGCTTTCTTTTCTCTTTTAATTAGGCGATGAAAGACAAAGATATACATTGTGAACAAATCTAAGATAAAAAGGCTTAGTGCAGTTTAATATGCTCGGGCAGTGTTGCGGCTCATAAACAATACTTGGAGAGGTGGTAAGAGCAGATACCGATTTCATTTCGCTGCTGCCTCGATGCTGCACTTCTCCTAGGCAGGTATCAACACTGCTTTCACAGAAGTTAGAGGCAGAAAAGATCTATTAGATTATACTATTCTCTTGACACGATAATGTGCTCTGTATAGACTTGTATTGAGTTTGTTTTGCCATCGCTTGTCATAAAGTCTCTGCAGGCTTGAATTGCCATCATTTTGCCATCAGAATGACATCTTAATATGGTCTCTGCTCCACAGAGTTGCCATGACATTATCATGAGATCATTAGACTATGCTAAGTCACATGCAAGAGAGAAAAACATGATGTTATAGAAAACTGCTGTTGGGATTTGAAAATTTGATTTCTATTTCTTCATTGCACTACAGGTCTTTGGTCAGGAAAAAGAGGTATTTGAACACTGACTTCAGTGGAAACCTAATGGGCTGTGATAATCTGTTAAAATGCTCTTTATTGTTATCACAAAATGTTAAAACATTTTTGTCAAAACAAAAATGTCTTTGTTGTTATCACAGAGTCCCTTTTTAAAAAAAGAAAGTGAAAAATGTGCATTTTGCTCTGGGACAGGGATCTGATTAAAGTTGGGTGTAAACAGGCTGAAATAAAACATTAAAAGAAAGAAAAGAATCAGTGTCAAACAAATGTTCTTCACAGAGAAGAAACTGCAGTATATAAGGGTTTAGCTAAAGACTTTACATCTTTTCTTTTTTTTTTGTCTTGGAAAAAGAAAATATTTGGAGATTTATTACCCATTTATTTGTATAGCACAGTGCATTCCCAAAAGACCCAGAGAAATCTGAGCTCTTAACAAGCCCTACACTTTTGAGGTAAGAGTTTCTCCACTGATGAATGCAGCCATCTCTGGGCTGAAATACAACAGTTTAATAGGACATAGCAATGCTACATGAAGCCAAGAGCCAAAGGAAAATAATATGCCCAAGGTGTGTGCAGATAATGCAAAATATTTGCACTGCTCTGTCCCTGGAATACACATGATCTCAAGTCCAGGAAAAAATTAAAAGGTTAAAAAAGTTACAACCAAAGAAACAACAGGACAGTGCCAAGTGAAAGGTCACAAGACAAATGAAAAACACATCAAATGGCTCACCCACTGATATGCTCTAATAGCAAAGTGACCCCCATCAAATTGTTCACCATAAGTGCAGTATCAGAAACTCTTCAAAGAGTGCATGAAAATGTTGGCTTCCTAAATTAATCAAGTTTTATAGCTTCCTTGGAAATTTTGGTCAGGACTCCTAAATAATAATGTACCACCTCAACTAATACAATTTCCCCTTGAAAGCAAACCTTCTTTTCCAGTAATAGGAAGTGTGTTTATTGCTGCCACCACCCCAATTTTATGGCACCCTATGTGCTCCTGTGTAGTGCCCAATACTAGGAATGATCTTGGCTTAAATTCTGTGTCCATTTGCCTTAATGATTTCACTCAACTGTGCAAAGGGGAAAGGAAAAATAAAGGTTTAATGCGAAATCTGAAAGCAAAGGGACTGCACTTTCTAACACTGTGTACTGTGCTCATCCAGAGCAATTATTATTGCTCATTACATTTCCATGCAGAAATCATTGCATTTTATATCACAATATGCATTTTTTTATAAGTAAGCTTTAAACAAATTAGAATACTTAATATGCTTTCTGAACTTTTGCCAGACGTGTGCTCCCAAGCCGGTTCCTTCTATTTACATTGTAGCATTTATCCATTTCCAAATATGAGAAGATTTATCTATCAGATTCTGTGCAAATTCAGTACACAGATAATTTGTAAAAAGCTTTCTTTTTCAAAATGTTCTGTGGTTTTTCTAATCTCATCTCTTTTCTAATTTCCTAATCATATAACCTTGAAGTCTAAAGACACAGCCTGTGATAATCTGTGTAAACTGTCTTTATTGTTATCACAGACATTTATTAAAAAAAAAAAACAACACACACACACGCATACGCATTCAAAGCTGCCTTTTAAGTAATACTTTAGTCAAAGTTCAATCAGATCCACATTACTGCTACTCATCAGATAGAAAGTGTTCGCGAGCAGGAGGGGGATATTGACTTTAAAAATTCACTGGCGAGGCGTACAGAGCCTGCAGGAATGTCAAAACTCCAACCTGCATTTTGATGTTTTTGCCTCAGGTTAGTCTTGACTGACATGCTTGGAGCACTCTTGTTTGTGCTCCGGCATCCATTAACTGTCCTTGACTCAATGTTACACGGGCCTTTACGGTCAGCTCGGTGCCTAATGGTTACGGCAGATTAGATGCCACGAGGTGTAAGAAAAGCATACGCCTCACTTTAAGGGATCACATTGGTCGGTCCCTGCTTCATTAGGGGGTATTGTTTGATCCTAAATTAATGAGAGCCTGTTAATTATTATTCTGATAACTCTGCTTCACATGGGAGCATGTCAGGCAAGTGGTGCTGTAAAGAAACAGAGTTTTGCAAAAGAAAACAAAATGTCAAGGTTGAGGTGTCTTTGAGTGGGCTTGGTTTACACGTAAGGCATTTCATTTAAGTGTGGATGTGGCTAGATGTGGGGAAAAGAAAGTCTCAGCTGTACTTTTGTTCGGCATTAAATGACTGCCTTGCAAAAACAGCTCGGAGAAGGCTTATCAGTCCAGCATATAGATGGATGTATACATCCATAATCCCCTGCAATGTGCATTGCTGACTTTCCTTCTCTTTGACTTTGTCCTTCCCTGGTTTCCACAAAGTTTTTGAAAAATGATCCAATACCCACTTGCATTTGGGTTCATGGAAAGTCTCCCTTTCAAAATAGGGTAAAATGGGTGCTAAAGCACTGTTAACATTAACAATAATTTTAATTATTCTGATGTCACTCATGTTAATATATATAGAGAGAGATCTCTACAGTAAGTGCTGACAGGTACAAATGTGCCCATAGAAATGTTTTTCTTTAACATCAAGCTTAGATAAGCTTCTGAGGTGCCTATATTCATTTACTGGGAAGTACTGAGATTAGACAGATGTCTCAATTTAAAAAGGGAGAAAAAAATCTCATGTAGATGTGACACTCGTTCACCTGTGTTTTTCTGCCAGTCTATATAATGCTATCAGAACATAACCAGAGTTTTGATTTATACACCTCATTTGACGTTGACTGGCAGCTCTACAGAGAACACATGCAAAGAGATGGTAATTTAAAAATATGGAGATCTTATTAGGCCAAATGGAAAGAAAAAAAAACATCATTTCATTTTACTTCTTTTGAAATTAAACGGGGGGACAACACCAAAACTGAACATCTCCACACTGAGGCGCTGGGAGTGCGAACCTGGACGGGGCCCAGGATGTGCAGATGGCCCCCGTCTTTGATAAAGGCCGGGCGAGGAATACCAAGTGCCCTAA
Source organism: Lycocorax pyrrhopterus obiensis (assembly GCA_014706295.1). Classification (NCBI taxonomy): domain Eukaryota; kingdom Metazoa; phylum Chordata; class Aves; order Passeriformes; family Paradisaeidae; genus Lycocorax; species Lycocorax pyrrhopterus. Next base: position 21,952,038 of record JACSVZ010000004.1, read on the forward strand.
ATTCTAGCATTGGAGGGGCTTGACATTTTAATCTGACTTAATAGTTAAGGGCAATCTAGGTTATTAAATTGACCTCTTCCACTGATCTGAGATATTTCACCAGAGAGAGAGAGGTGCTCCTCACTGCTCTGTGGCTTCATGCTACTCAGTTGTTGTTCACAGGAGGAAATGCAGAAAGTGCCTCTTCAGCTCTCCAGGTCATCCATGACTATCCAGTCGTGCCTAAATTTAGCATCTTTCAGTTTGAAAACCTTTGCCCAGGCTCAGCAAATTCCTCAAATTTGAAAAGCTCTAGGCAAAAAGAGTTCCACAAAGGAGCATCATTTTTTATGCTAGTGTCAAAGTTGACTCCAGCCAGATAGTGTTACTGGCAAAAGCTTGGGGCTTTTGATACCATGAAATGCTTGGAATTAGAATATGGCATGAATATAAAAAAAATTGAATTAATTAAGAAAAGGAAAGAAGCATATGTCCCCATATAACTTGCAAGGATTTTGGTTAGGAAATGTCAGGAGGTCACATGGCTGGCTGCTTTTTTTTGCTAGACCATAAATTTCATTATCTTGAAACAATGTTTTTCTTTCAACAAATAAAAAGTTAAGAAGGAATTGGAATGCTTTAAGCACAAGGGTGGTGAGAAATATCTGCAGATTTTTCTCACTTTTTTCTGTAGTGCATTGCTGAAGCCACTTGAAATGTCTTCTGTTTATTTTCCTTTGGAGTAAATTCTACTGTTAGTGAATAATTCTCAGCTGACAGCTCTTGAAGACCAGAAGCCTTCTTCCCAGCTGCAGAATGAAGCCACAAGAAAAAGCAGCTTTATTCAGCTTTCCCACAATGTCAAGCCTCTCTGCCTCAGCCGGGATCTAGTGGGTGGTCAGCTTAGTCTGTGTGGAGTTTCCAGGTTTTGGAAACACTACTGTCAGTAGCCGAGGTGGGCTCCTGGTTGGTGTAAATTTTCCTTGAAATTTCCAAAAGTAAAAGTTCAAAATAGAAACAGTTGGTATAGACAAAGCAGTCACTCCTTAGCTTGACAGGGAACTCAACATGTTTGGGGCATTGCTGAAAAAAAATCCTTCAGTAGAGTCAATGTCAGGCAGCTCCCTGGTCACACCACCTCACAAGGGGGTACAGAGCACGCTTTACACCTTCTGCCAGGCACAGGAACTGGAGTGGGAGCTGCAGGAGGAAAAGCAAGTTCTGCTTTGGCCACTTTCCTGCAAACCTGTTCTTGCTTCTGCTTTCAGGTGCCACAAAAAGCACACGGGTACATCAGGAACGGCTGCGTCAGGGTACATCAAGTCTACTGGGCCAGACCTGGAGCTTCCTTTTCCAAGTTTTGGAACTGGGGGCAGGTCAGTATGACTATAAGCCATCACCATCTGCCAGTGTTTCTCAGTGCTGCAGGTGTACTGGTGCTAACATGTGTGATCGCAATCCCATGTAAATATGGGGGGAAAAGTGTATTCCTGATCTATCTTGAAGTCAAATCACAATGTGCTTAGCAAGCTGTGCTCCTACTTGAAAAAAGGTCTCGGTATCTTCTGGAGAAGCTCCATTTCCAGGTGACTACCATCTTCTTGAGGCTACAATGTAAGGCAAAACTTGAGGTTTCTGGGAACTTCCTTTGGATGAAGGCTTTTCCAAATGCATAAAAGTATTTATATGGACAAGAACAAGAGGTGTGTCATGAGGTTTGCCATAGTCTTGCTTCATGTGCCTTGCCATGTGTACTTGCTTCTTTTGGCCCTCAATCATTGTACAGAAGAAGAACTTGTTGAAACTTGAAGGGGACTTTGAGCCTTCCATCTCCTCTAGAGGGTGGCACAATAATTGAACTCAGAACTGGGAAGCATTGATGTGTATATGTACACATTTCTGAATTGCAACGTGCTTTACCTTTTCACAGCAGACAAAGACAAATCCTGCGTGCACTCTGTTGCTTCGTGGCACTCTCTGCGAAAATCACGTGCCTGCTGGAAGCATCCATGTGCAGGGGATTACCTCCACAGAATATACAGGATGTAAATGAAATTTTCAGTCCTGTCTGGGGGCAGCTTTCATTGCTGTGATGGAGGCAAGACCAGGGCAACGTGCGTGGCTCCCACGGGGCTGAGGGAAGGCGTGCAGGCTGGGCACCACCATGTAGCTGCTGGTCCTTGGCATTTGAGATGCTGCAGTTGAGCGACAGGAATTGGGATCTCCAGAGCTCTGCAGGCAGTCGTCACAGTCCTATTTGTTTTGCTATGAAGTTTCCTGCAGTTTTCAGCTCTGTTGGAGCTGCTGTGACTGCCAGATAAGTGTATTTGGCTGTGGGTGAAGCTGAGCCAGAGGAGGGTGCCATTTCGGAGATTTTGCTTTGGGATATTTATAGCTGGAGGAATAAGCACGTGCGTGAGGGAGTTTTCCAGATGAAACGCATGATTTCAGCACACTGTGGAGTTCACCTCGGTGTGAGATTAGCTGCTCATAGCGGATATGAATAAAAACAAAAGATAACTTAAGTTGGCTGGCACTAATGTTGACCAGGACGGCAGAGCAGCTCCAGCTAACAAACCACCCACCCATTAGTCTCCAATGTCACTACTCATGTGCAGTGCCCAGAAATGAGAAAGTGATGTGTGGCTTTGATGGTGCTATTTGACTCTGTCCCTTAATGTGCAAATCTTGCTTTCCCCTCTTCACAGTAGCACACTTTCCACAGGGGGGATGCTGGTGGGTTGACATTAGCTTATGAAGTGGTGCCCATGTCCCTTTCCCAGAATAAGGAGGAGAACTGGCTTTGGCAAAGTTGGAAAAGTACTGAGCAGAAATCTCACATTTCTTGGTCAAATGTTTGTCATGAAACTGTGAAGGTGCCTGCTTCTAGGAGGGAACTGAGAGGCTGAGTCTTCAAGCAAGAAAAGATACTAAACTGCAGAGGTGGCACTAGAGTTCAGACAAACACAAGCTTCATACTTTTATTAACAGTGAGCAAGAGTTTCAGAGCATTTTCCTGGAGCAGTGACCTCTCCGTGCACTGCCATGAGCAGCTTTTAAAACTCCTGCCTTGCTGGTATCTAAACCCTTCATTTGATCTGGCCTGACGGTGTCTGCAGCAGCCTGGAAACTTAGTGAAGGAGCAATGTTTGTCAGGGCTTCATTAAGGTGTTAATGTAGGCAGAAGGAAAAGTGTCCACCACATAACTGTCCGTGAGCTGTTGAAAAAGTAAACACATCAGCATTTTTATTGCTGTTATGCTACACAGATGCTTCTAACTTAACCCTGCAAATGCTTGACTGGTGTCAGAAGAACTTGAAAACGTGCTACTTATGTCCTCCATCTACTGAAAATTGGACAGTCTAAAATCACCCGTGCTGCCCAATTAAAGCTAGATACAAGTCTATTTTTCAAAGGATGGCTTAAGTTAATCCTCATACATACAGATGAAAGCTAAACTTCTGTAAGAAAATTTTGACAAAGGGGAAGGGCAATTGCTGCATGAAATATAGACACAGGAGAGATCACAGATGATAAAAGTAACTCAGTTTAGCATATTAACACTCATAAATTTTAAAGATATATTTATATGAGGGAAATTAACTGTCCAAAGATAACTGTTTAGGAAAAAAAGGTCTTCACTTTAGGGATCTTCCTGTGTAGTTGCTTTTTGAAGCCGTTTGTACCCTGGGCTTCTACAACATCACTTGGGAATAAGTTGTAAAGTTTAACAGAGCAGCACATGTAAAAGTAATTTCTTTTGATTCTGCTGCCTCCTCGTTTCATCAGGTTGTCTTAGTTCTTGTGTTCTGGGAAATAACAAATAATCATAATTATCCTCTAGTCACCTTCTCTGCATTTTTTAGGATTTTCTAAACCTACTTATTTTCCAAGACGTAGAGTTTGCATTATTTTCTCTCTTCTCTGGTTGTATTTTCTCATACTTTTCTGTTCCTACACTTGTGCAATTGAATATTTTTTATTTTTTTTATTTTGGAGGAGGAGAAAGAGTGAGCAAAGCTGCTCTCAGCTCAGGATGTTGCTGGTATTCTTCTCACTTCTATTTTTCAATGATTTTTTATATTCATGTTTTCTGTCTGACTGTCACTGAGGTTTTTCAAAGAAACTCTGACAAGTTTGTGTCCATGACTTCCCTCTAAAGAATTTATAACTCTGGATATATATTTAAACTCAGTTATTTGTCTCATTCCTTATTACATTTACCACAAATCCAATCAGTATTATAGGATACTCATTCTAGTTATTTGATTCTAAAATACCTTATATCGTGCCATCAGCTTGAAACAGATCCACAGCCTCATTCTTCCAGAAGAAACAATCTCCATTCACAGTTTTTCCTAAAAACAAGTATGGATCAGATTATGCAGAAAGCTGATTCATACAGACATGTGTTTATTACTTTTTTTCTCATTCCATTTGCCTGGGAGTGGCTGCATGTTGATTAAACTGCTTGCAAAATTGCATCAGAGTTGCTGGATCTGACAAAATCCTTGCAGTGCTTCTGTTTGTTGTTTTTTGCGGTTTGTTTTTAATTTAGAAATAAATGTAGGCTACAGGAACATTTCCATTCCCTTTCCCTTTGGCGTCTCTTTCCACACAGAGAGATGCTCCTTCTGAAGGTATTCCTCCAACACCAGCAGTTTTTATCTTGAATGACAGACTGGAGAATGTAATTCTCCGGTTCCCCTTTTTTGCTTGTTCTGCCAGCACTGGAGACCTCCTGACAGAGACTGTGAAACTGTTTTAATGTTGTACATCTTTCTGGGAATTTATACCAGGTAGTTTGTAGAGACTATGAAGGTATGCATCAGACGTGGGGATTGCATCTTCATCTTCTTCAGGTGCTCTGAGTTTTCTTAACCTGTCAGATATTTATCTTGGATTATGTAGTCAATGACTTCAAAAAATGTCTCATCTCAGCTTTCTTATTTCCAAAATCTGTCAAAGAAATAATAAAGCCAAAATTCAGTTCCCGTATGTTCAAAATGTATATATGTTGCTATAAATACAAATACATTGAACATATATATTGTTGAATATACTGACTATATAGTGGCTGAATTACACAAAAAAATTGTACATATATTCATATATGTATGTACACATATAACATGGCCATCAGCTCTTCTCCTGCATTCATCCTAATTCTTTCAGGGACATCCATCCAATTACACAAATCTTTTCCCATGAATTTCCTATTCTTTATCTCAGAATTTCTTTTTTTTTTTGGTGGGTAAAATAAAAAGCCACTTCTCCATTAGTCTTCCACCCTAAGAAGAAGAGGCACTTTTCTTCTGTTCCTGTGTGTCACAGGCACTTTTAAAAGGCTGAAGAACAGATTTCCACTGGACCCAATATGGTAAATATATTCTGGATTTCCTCATCAAAAAAACATACTGTGAAAAGATCCTTACTTATTTTTTCTTGTGATATCTTTCATTTGTAATTGGGTAACACATTCATTCATAGGACAGTAAACTGGAATAAAGCCTACATTCTAGTATGTTCCAAGTCTGGAACAAATAAATATACAACATCTCCCCCACACATACTTCTGCTAGTTAGCATGTGGTAATTAACAGTTGTTAAAATGACTAAAATTTCAAATGTGGACATGCTCCGTGAGAAAACCTCAGTGTGATTACACCGTGAGCCTTCTGTCAGAAGATAATAGGCATTTTTAGCAACCCCCGTCTCACTTTTGTATGAGTTTTGTCATATCCCAATCCAAAAAAAAACATAATCAACTTTGGATTCTGGCAATCCTGGTTTTCAATCAGTCAGAACATCAGCATTTTCACATTCCAGAGGATTTTCACTTTGTTGTTTTCATCTCCATTTTACCAAGAGACACTGAAATTCAACCATTCCAGATCTCTGTGATGAAAAGGGTCTGGAAAGGGGTCGATGGGAGAGGGAGACCAGCTGCCTTGTGTTAGTTGTGTAGGTTGTGGGAGGGAGAACACTTCACTGGGGACAGGAGAGAGGATCCTTTGGTGATTTTACTCTTTTTGCATAGGCGGAAATAACTACCAAAATGCACGGGAGCAGAAGTGAGAACTATGTGAGATAAAAGTCACTGCTGGTCTGAGGCATGTGCATCAAATAATTCAGGAGTTTGGAAGACACCAAGAGAAATTTCTCCTTCCAAGTAGGTTCATTTCGGATAGCATTATACAACAACCAAGAAAAGGAATAAGGACGTTTTCTGTAGAGGACAGTGGAGTGACAAGTAAGAAAGTGCAGCAGGTTTGTGATCAGAAACTTGTTTGCTTTTATTTGACTGAACCTGGAAAGCTTTGATGGGCAAACTGGCCCGAGGAGGCACAGAGGCATTACAGGTTCTGCCCTGGCAGCCAAAGGACAGCACAGCAGTGTTGGGAAAGATGGCAGGGAAGCATGGAAAGGTGCTGTAAAAGTGGGAGTTAAATAGATTTTTGAGCAGTGAGCCTGCCCTAGCGAGACAGCTTTTGAGGCTCCATCCCAGCCTGATGAAAGCCGCTGCACCAGGATGGCAGTGGAAAGAGACTGGCAATTATCACTGGCACTTCTACAAGTGAGGAGCTTATGGGGCTCATGTGATACCAAGTGCTCGTTGTGCACTGAGCAGTTGTTCTGGAAGCCTTGGCTTTGTTTTCGCTTAGTCCTGAGAACAAAAAAGAAATGTTGCAAGGAAAGTGCAAAATGAATCCAAAAAGAACAATGGAATTGCGCTTGATTTGTTTAATTCTGAAATCAAGGTCACTTAGAAGTAGTACAGCTTTTATTTGTTTTATTGGGTTTTTTTCTTAAGGATTTTTTTTTTTTTTGGCAACATCTTTCTTTTCATTTGACGGTTCTGTCATCCCAGAACTGTATAGGTTACTGATCCTGCCTGTATTCAAAGCTGTTATTAAGTGGAGTCTTTTAGATTTTAGAGAAACGATAATGGTTCCAAAGATGACAGAAAGTGGCAGCTGGTGACAAAAAACCCCCTTGATAAGACGACAACAGTAAATCAAACTACTGCCACTTTTTCGTTTCATGTTTGTTAATACCACCTCGCCTTTTGAAGTTTAAAGCAAGGTTCAAAAGAGCCAGGTGCTGAATCATAATATTAAAGCAAGTAAGGAGCTCCATGAAAGAGAGGAGATCTGAGAGGGGAAAGCAACAAACACGGCTTTCAACTGCCTTTTGTCGGCCTTTCTGCAGATGTCACCAGTTGTTATCCCCAGCAGAGGCTTCAAGCTTGTAGCAGTGCCTCTGGCTGATTCCAACTCAACGTTTCAAGTGTCAATCAAAAAGGAAGGACGCAGCTTAGGTCCTGGTCATTGTCCTGTGAAAAGAGCCAAGCATTTAACATTGATTTAGCTCCCTCAATATACAAAGATAGAGCCAGCTTTGTGCAGCAAAAGGGCCTTTGGCAAGGTTGCTTGTAGAGCAATTCCATCGCATCCGATGCTCCTTGGTTTAGCTGTCACACTGCAGTGTCTGGAGTCCTATGAAAAGTTATTCAGGAATGAGTGAGCAAATTAAAAAGAAATAACATGCTCTCCTAAATAGCAATGCAAGCTATAGAAAGTGTTTTTAGCATCACACAGCCCTGAAAAGCATTTTTAATAAAAGTATTTTGTGCTTTTAAATGCCTTTTAACAAGGAGAATAAGATGTTTTAGGACAACAGGAGGCCCTTGTGAAACCCATCTCCATTGAATTGGATAAGCAATTGTACCCCCAGTGTCTTGGTGAAGTGCTTGCTTATTTTGCTTTCAAGCCACTTACATTCACTTCCATCCATCTACATATTGCCTTATCCTTCCCCAAAGGGGTAAAAAATGCCCCCAAACCCAATGATGACAAAAAGGCCCTGCTTGAATGCCACAGATGCCCCCCACTCTGACCTTCCCATCCTTTCTCATGTCAAGTCCTGCCTGCCCCTCATATTTTTCTTGAAAACACCTTGGCAATTATTTCTTTCTCAACCATTGCTCTCCCCACCAGCTCTCACAGGCACCACTGATGAGCCCCCGTGGTCACACAGCAGAGTCATGGAAATGACAAATCTGTTGGTGACCACTCTTGGACCATTTTGGCAGAGCTCTGGTGGGGATTAAGTTCTCATAAATGTGGTAGAAACCCCATCTTTGTCTTTAAAAAACAAAGTAAAACTGGGTGAAACACAAACTATTCCTGTTGTTTTAAACAAAGTGAAAACAGACAGATTTACCTTTTTTACCTGGAAATAATGTTAAATTTGTGAGGAAAAAAATTACTGTCATTGTGCTTGTAAGCGTGGTTCTTCTTTATGGGTTTTCTAGCACCTTTTCATTCAAGTTTAGTGCACCAGGCTGAGCAACAGGCTGACCTGATATCACAGAGTCAAGAGTCTGGGTCCAACAAAATTCTTGTGCATGCAGCTAGCTTCAATCATGTGAGGAAAGAAGTTTAAAGATGGGGGAAACGTTCCCCTTTTGCAAGGTTAGTATTACTACTAATTTCTGATTTGCACAATTATTATTTTTCCCCAATATTCTCACCCTTTCCTGTGCAGAAATACAGATTTTAAAATTGTGAAAATTCTCATGAAAATTAGAACATTTCAGTAACACGATGGCAACAGTTTTCCAGAAGCTTGTTTCCCCTCTTAAAGGCAGCTTTCTGGTGATACCTTCCCAAGTCAAAACCTCACTGACCATGGTACTTCTCAGCTGCAGGGAAACAGCATACCCCTGAAACCAGCCATGAATGGTGATGGTTTTCCTGAGTGTATGACTGGGTTACTCCTGATGAAGGAGCCTCACTCCTGCAGATTGCTCATGCAGCTTGTGTTATCTGCAGTTTAGAAATGCTCAAACAGAGGATCTCATAGGATTGGATGCATTTTTAAATCCCTGTATCATTACAGACACACTCATTTCTGCATTCCTCTAAAGGCGTTCCCAAAAGTCCCCATAGCTGGCACTCCAGCAGGCACTTTAAGAAAATGTGACTCAGTTCAGGGACACTTGCACTTCTCTAAACTTTCATTGGGATTTTTTTAAACACCTTCAATTGGATCTAGCTCACATCCTTTTCTTTTTGCACTCACTTTCTGTCACTTGCTTACACAAAATGTGCTGGTGGAGTTTCTTCCCGGCCCCCGAGTCTGCCCAGCAGCATGAGCTGTACCAGGTGTCCACCTGCCACAATTTGTCCTTCTTGCAAACATTAGGAAAAGCAGGAGATAGATGTCATATTTTCATTCCTGCATTGCCATGCTGGTCATCCCAGAATATTCCACAGGCAGCCCAACACACACTTTGGATTAGGGGTCAATGAGAAATCAGAGACTACAGATCACCAATGAAAAAGAAAGCTCAGATTTTGGTGGCATTTTTCTAAAAGGCAGCAACCTGTTGAATTTTTTTTTTGTGCTGCTAGCTAACAGGGGCACAACAACAGTAATAATATTGAAACAGCATTTTGTTAGGGCCTTTAGAACTGGTTTGGAAAAAGGTTCCAGGAAAAAGGAATCACACGAAAGCAAATATGGAAGCAGGTGCACGTGGACATGTGTATGCGTTTGTGCGTGTGAGAGAGAGAGCAAAACAAAGGCAAAAACAAGCATTATAAAGCAAAGCTAGGAAACCAAGGTCTTCAGTGACCCTAATAAAACCCACTAAAGGTCAAATTTGTTTACCAGCTTGTCAATATAAAAAGGCGTAGAGACAGTTTTACCATTTGCTCACAGTAAGATAATAAGGAGAAAAACAACAGTTAAAAAATGAAGCAAATGTCAGCTTGATCTAAGTTTCAGTCATGATCACCAAAATGTCTCACTCACACCATGAGGTAGTGCAGCAAGGGAACCAGAGCACAGTTATCATTTATGATCTTGGTGGGCTAATCCATCCAGGATACTTGCAGTCCTTGGCTTCCGCTGTGTGCTTCTCATTGCGCTTTTCCAGTAGCACTTGTCTCTTCCTTGTAGGGCCAAATTCAGGCTTAGTTTAACAGATAGCCCTGGCCTGCACAAGGACAAGATTTGATGGACCACAGCTGATGAATGGCTAGTGCAGGCCTGGTGATACCCTTTCAAAAACACCTTTGTTTAACCATTCTTGACCCTCGGGGAACCAAAAAATCTCTCCAACAGCTTTGCTGCCTTGTTTGCTATTCCCCCATGTGACCAGGCTTTTATTTCACTCCCCACCCACAACAGCTCATTTCTCTTGTGCCTCCTCCACCTGTTCACTCCCAGCCCTCCTGCTCTTGATGTGGACACGTTTTTAAAGATCACGTATGTGAGTCATTCATTCTCCTCAGAGGTCAAAAGAAAACAAGTGACAGGAGCCATTTTCTATGAGCAAGTAGACATAAGTACCTCGCAAACCAGTTTCAAAACTTTTGGAACAGCAGTGCCACATACCGTTTCCTGGGAGGTCATGAGCTAATGCATTTGCATTCTTCTGTATTCTGAGTGTAATGCTTCTGGTTGCCATTGTATCCCTTGAAATAATGGCTTCTGGTCAGCACCAGTTAGTAGATGCAAACAGACTATATTCCCAGCAATTTCGCTAATGCAGGAACTATTGTGCATCCAGATGCTCCTGCCTTATTCATAAAGAGTAGTTGCCTAAGTGTTTCATTGGAAAAAAATGCCACAGTCTTGGGAGTGTCAGGGATGTAGCCTATACAAATCAATTAATAATTTTATATACATAAGGATGCTTTTTTATTATTATTATAATCACACAATATCATCTTGCTTAAGTGCCTGTTTTGACAGGCTAAGGGCTATGGCACAAAGAAATTTAGTTTGGTTTATTTTAGACAGTGGAACTCTGTATTTGCACTGTTTCTTCATTAGCTGAACCTCAGTGGAGCACAGACCCCATGTTGTCTATGGGGAGCACTTTCATTCGTCTTTCCCACTCAAAACCCCTTTTCGATCCAGTGATTTTCATACATCCTCATTGACGGCAGATTGCAAAATCTAAATTACAGGCATTGTCCTCTTCTTCTTTTGTCAGGCAACAGGTTTGTGATGATGCCTTCAGCCAACCTTTTCCAGAGCTGGTGGGACTACAGCAAATACCAGTGCCTCTAATGACAATTATTTTCAGTACCTTTAACAACAATTATGTCTCAAATTTGAATGTTGTTTTCGGGGCTACCAGGAGTCCTCAATCCCAGATTGAACCATCTTCATAGTTAAAAATATAAGTGTTCCAAAATTAATATCCAGACCTGGAGAGATGGACTCTTCTGATCCCTGTGCCCATTTACTAAATATGTCTCAGGGGCAGGGCTATTTCTAAAAGCAAGGAGCCTCCAGCTTCAGGCACCTGCTCTAATTCAGTACTAGGACCAAAAAATAAAAAAACCCAGACAATTTTTTCCAGGACCATCCCTGTTTATCTGTTACAATGTAAAAGCAAAGGAAACACCAAAGAAGTGTATGTTCACTAGGATAACCCAGGCTGATCTGTAGGATAGATGTGTTCCGTCGCTTCACTCCTGCAAAGAGGTTTTGCACTATTGCTACAGTCCTGATGATCCCATGATATGTATGAGGTATATTTTTGCAGAGAGAGAAGTAACATATTGAGCCAACAGATCTACCCACAAGTTATCAGGCTCACAAACCGCTGTTCAGATTCAGTACCAGTGTGTTTTCTTTTTCCAACTGAAACTATTCTGTGAATGAGACTGCATTTGCAGATAGTTTTGGCTGCTCCGGAACAGCATTTTCATCTGATTCTTTATTTTGATCATCCCTATCAGATGTATCTCCTTATGGCCATCAGCAAGGCACTGCTTCCGTGGTAGGCATCAGACATTTAAGTTTTTCATACATTTGTCCCAGATTCTCACTAGCTTTTACAGTCTTTGAAATCATATCTATTTTCGTCATCCCTCTGCCTACCAGTGTGCTGCCACCTGTACAATATCCCTCCATTCCTCCCTGACTCCTTATGTCACTGCTCATGTATAGTAGCTATGACTTTAAATAACAAGCTCACAGCTCACAGCTCGTGTTAGACTGTGTAAGTGCAAGAAACTTGTGCAGGCAAACTCCTCAGAGAGCTAATACGCTTCTGCTCAACCTTTCCATGTGACAGCATTAAACCTCAGCCAGCCTTCTCCCTGTGAATTTGCTGGATTTGTGATGTGCTGTATGGTATTCCCCCTGCCCAGGACCATCAACACCAGACTGGGGCTTTCCTGCTACTAGTCATCTGCTTGCAGTTTCAGTATTTTGGGGATTCATCTGTCTTCTGGACTCTGTACGTTTAAGGGTCAGGGCTGGGTAGGTTTTTGTTATATTTTTTAATTTCTCCAGAATCACAGGTATAAAAAACCTTTGTAAATATGCAAGTGAATAAAAGTTGCACTTTCAAGGTGTTCATAGATATGCAGAGGGAAAGCTTTAGGAAAAGCACCACATGCCCACTACCATTTGAAGTGCAATTCAGGCTGTGACTGAGACAGTATAACTCTGTCATGGAAAAGTATATGCATATACAGTCTTAGTGTTATTTACATGAAGAAAGCCATGCACTCATGTGATTGCAGATCAGATGTCAACACTGTTTTTTAAAAATATTGATCAAGAAAAAAGTTGGTAATTAGCATGTGCCATTAATGTATCAAAATACTTTCTATTTGAAGTAATGCTAAGCATTAAATGTACCATAAATATAAATACTGTGTGCTTTAATCAGCTTGATTTTAGCCCTCCCCCCCTTTTTTGCTTTTATTCAAGTTTGTGATAGTCAAAGTTTTTCTGCATGTGAAGCTGCTGCAAGGTGGCACAAGTTACAGTGTGCTGGGATATGTGTGACAGTGTGACAGTCACATCTGCAGGAACAGCAAACTAGCTCAATCACTGGCATCACCAGTTCAGTTCAGCTGAGGATCTAGCCCCTACTGTGTTTATTATTAGTTGGAATGGATGAGAATATATTCATTTTCTGCTGAACTTTTTGATGGCCTTGCTCTTTCTTCCTTTCTTTCCATTTCTCATACCCCATCCAAAATTTGTTCTGCAGAAATTCAATGTCCCTGTTGCTTTCTTTCACTTGCATCTCAATTGCACAGCCAACCAGATTTCATCATGGCTTATATGCTCTTCCACTTGCTGTCTGTAATCACTGTCATTGTGAAACTCAAAGCTAAGTCAAGAATTGTTGCCTTTTTATGGCTTCCTCTTTTATATATGTTGTGTTGGAGAGCGGTCGTTACCGCTTTTTTGTCATTATTTCTGGGCTTCACTCCATTAGCTACTGAACAGGCCTTCTCTCATTGCTTTCCTTCAGTAAATACTGTAACATTCAGCTTCCTTTCAGCCTTGTGCTTTTAAAGAAAATCTTTGTACAATTAAAGATATGAAATTGCTAAATACAAGGCTGCATTCATTGTTCTCCCTTTTTAAAGGTTTAATCACACTTAATGGCTCTCTTGAAAACTTGAATTTTCCATGTTGGTGGTTTTACCCCACTGAAAGAGTTTGCTAATATACTTTTCAAGTGTTTTCTCCTTAAATGAGCTATTCAAGAAGTTTTGTGCAGAATAAGTTTGAGGAAGGATATATCCAGAAACAATTATGAAAAGTGTCCAGGACTATCTGTTTATTCATTGGTGGAAATTCATGAGCTCAAGCAGCAGCCCAGAAATAGAAAAGAGAAAATATAGTCCTGGAGGAAACATCTTGAAATATCTCGTGTTTCTCCTTTTGGACCACTCTCAGACCAACAGTTGCTCCATATTGAACCCTCCCAAGACACACCCCCTGATTGTCACGTGATGAGAATTGAACGTGGTGAGAACTGGGCTGAGTACATATGCCAGAGATGTGGCAACTTCAGTCCTGCATGTCTCATTCCAGCCCCAACCACCAGCACATTCTCTGAGAACACCTCTCTGGAGCGCTGGGAGCGCCGGTGCTTCCTGCTGCGGGCTGGAGAGAGTTGTTGATACAAAGGGGGTAAGTTCACATCTTTACTCAGTCCTTGGCAATCAATTTTCTGGCTGTGACTGACCAGCCTAAAGCATGCAGCCACCTCTACGAGACACAGGTTGGACATCAGTGCGCTGTTTGACTTTGAAGTCTTGCCATGGCTGTTTATCACGTCTAGGAATGAAGCCGTCAGCTCTGGAAACTTCTAAACATATCAATCCATTTAATCAGAGGCACAAATTCCTTTGGTTTGCCCAGTGCTTCTGTCTCGATAGTCAAAGCCATTCAGGGTATTGGACTTTGCTTCCTGAGATATCACATCTCCTTCCATCAACATGACCTCCCATGACATTTGACGGGAACAATCTGGACTGTGAACCAACGGGGAAAGTTTGTGAGCTTGTGCAATGAAATTCTCACAGCTCCTGGAGCTAGACTTCATTATTTGCTTTTATGCTTTCTGATAGTCACTGATCTCAATATATAAAGAAATAAATGTTCATTTCTTTTTGGCAAACCTGTTTTTCTCAAAAGGTTTAAAACAAACCTGAAGATTCCCAGTGCCATTCACTTATGCACAAGACCTTAAAAAAAACATGGGCTAACCTTATGGGAAATCTTACAAACTACAGGAGAAGCAGGGAGGCAGAGAACAAAATAATCTCTGCTATTTTATTTCTATTTCTAAATCATTGGCAGCTGCTCAGTTACTTTGGTAATGGGGTCCATATAAATAGGTAGGTACAGGTCTAGTCAGATGAAGATTATAAATTAAATGTAGTAGGAGTAATACTTCATCTGTCTGTCTCAGGGCTGATACCATAACATAAATCCTGAGATACTTTAGATTGTATATGTGATATGCCAATCTCCACTTAAATATTTTGGGGCTGCTCCCAATAAAGTTAATGGAAGTAGGATCAGCACTTTATTGTTCCCATGCTATCAGTGAGTCTTCACGTCAGGAATCAAGCAATTCCTGTGTTGTATTCCATTGATACAAAAGCCTCATTCTGCTCATCTCAAAGTCAGCAGGCTTTGTTTGATCAGTGGGAGCCCTGTTAGGGTATTAGTGCTTTAAACTGAAGCTCCCAGACTGGATTCCCGTGGCTCAGAGCCACTCAGCCTCATTGCAAGCGCTCTGTCCTTTCGTGTGTGAGAGCACTCAGCTCTCGAGAGCTTTTCGCCTGGGGAGACTGAGGGACACACAAAATTTTACATCATCTTTCTGCTCCCCTTGCAGCAGTTCCACCCTGGAGCCCTTTCAGGCCCTGCTTGATCAAGGGTTATCAATGTCTTTGGGGCAGCCCTGCACTGGGCTGGGTTGAAAGCAGCAGGGCATGCAGCATGGAGCAGCTGCACTCACTGCGCAGCAGGAGAGGCATCAGGGACACCCCACCACCACCAGTGGTTACAGCCATTGAACACAGTCATTTTAAACAAAGCTGTTTCTCCTCACTCTTAGGATTTGCTTAGGTTAGGAATGGGATTGTCTAGCAGTGGGGATGCAGGCAGATTACCCGAGGAGCTTCCCAGACAGGACGGAGACTTAAGGCAGGAGTCAGCTGTATGATCACCGACTGCTAATTGCTCAGTTTATCTAATAGCCCTCTTGCTGTTGATGTAGTTGAATTTTCAGTCCAGGTATTTGAATTATCACCGACCATGAATTCTGAAATCTGCCAGTCATATGAACCTGAACAGCAAATGCTACACACCCGTCTATCTCTCATGGGTTTGTTACACACAAACAAGTAGCTCGAGGACAGAGACAGGATCAGGTGATGTATGCAACCAGATATTACAGAGCATGGGTTCTGCATTTATGAAGAACTGTTCATGGAACATTCTTACTCAAAATTATGGCAAACAGCAAATACAAACCAGCATTTTTTATTGTGAATTGTGCGAGTGGGAAAAAGAGAAACCCAGGTTTTAGAGGCTTCATTATGAGCCACATTCTGTTACATTTGCACATCACCTGGTACCTGAAGTGGTCTATCTGGTCACTGGCACTGCCCACAGAAGTCCCAGCACATCCTGAAGCATGTGCCCCACTTCCACTCAAGCCAAAAGTGTGCTTTGGGAGAACCGGCATTTTAAGCACTATGCTGAAGCCAGCTGCCAGATTTGTGATGGAGAGGTAAATCAGCACTCAAGGTGAGAGGCAAAACCCAGGTCTGTGGCTTTTCCCTCAAAGACAGTTAACCAGCACAATACATTATCAGGCTTCTTATGAATGCACTAACACTCACTTCCCAATTCATCTTGGAGTGGGCATCATCAAACAGTGCTTTGTCTCATATTGTGGTTCTGGTTTTCTTATAAGCACTGCACTGGAAAATACTCAGTCCTTTAACACCTCAAACCCACTGGGAACGTCACATGAGGACGTCTTTAAAAGCCGTGTGATGTTAGTTCAGTTTGTTTTCTTAAACACAGAGTGTCTCCAAAGTTACTGATTAATTTCACGCAGCACAAGGAGAACTATTGATTTCCTATGTCTGCTTCTGACCCTTTAAGATATAAAAATGCAAATATATTGCTAAAAGAGAATATTTATTTATTCCTTGTACCTGCTACACAAAAAGCAGCTTCAACACAAAAAGCAGCTTTTACTGGATTTGTTTTGATAAATGCAGCATGTTTGGTATTTCACTGAAGCAATATGCTAACATACCTATTTCTGAGCTATTCCTCATATCAAACTCTCCCTTTTCTGCTCTACACTCCATGGCTGTCCCACACTGCCACAGCACACACAGAGTGGTGGACCTGCAACTTTGCTGGTAATGTTTATTTTCAAAAGACAAATATTGTGCCAGTGTTAACTTCAATTAGGAGACTTATTTGACAATCTGACTACTCCATCTGATGCCTCAAGGGCAAATTTCAGCACTTTATGAAAGATGTTGGCCAAAGACTGATCTATATGAATAAAATATAGGGGAGAGAAGTTTTAATGAACACTCGAAAACAAAACTATCAAGAATTAATTGCAAATATTTACATGCAAATAAAGGGGTTGGTTTATATCTGTGAAGGCTGGCGCATTCAGAAGGAAAGCTGCCACTCCATCCCTTAACTCACCCCGCTGTGCCTCTGTATTGCAGGCTTCTCTGGTGGAGTATAATCGATACCATAGGAGGGGCAATGTGCAGCCCCACGGGGTGAGGATCCTGCAATCCCATGGCAAGGCACTCTGCCCACCAGGAACCACACAGGGAGGCTTCACCTCACCACATCTCCATGGGTTTACTCTGAATTTGACCATTTTTATTCACATCTAAACATCTGATAAAAGTTATTTTGTACTGCGTTTAGATTACTTAACGGTGCTTTACTTGCAGGATATTCCCAGAGCATGTAAAAGGCTCCTGGGCTGTTCTGTGAAAAGCTGTTCCCGTTGGGCAGAACGTCACCTGCTGCAGAGAGCCTGCACAAGGCCTCACAGAGCTCAGGAGCACAAAGGCAGCTACACCTGCCCCCCTTGCAGCTCCTGTTCAGCTGGGGCTCCAGGTGCCTGCAGCGGGAGGTTTGCCCGAGTGCAGACTCTTGCTGTCTGCTCCTCGCTGCTGCTGCAAGGGCGCCGGGGAAAAGGGAGTGTCACATCTCAAGGAACGGTTTTCAAAATTGCTTCTACAGCCCCACTCAGGTACTAGCAACACAGATTGTCCCCACTCCTCTGGAAATCAGGAGCTGGCATTTGGCATCCTAGCTAGGGAAAACCACTGAAGTGGAGGCATTTTCTAGTCCAATCTGCGGTCCTGCAGATGGAAGGAAGGGCGATGTCTTCAGCACAGACTTAGAGATGGCACAGAGAGAAACCTACACAGGACAATGGTCCTGACTGTCTGCAGCTTCTCATCTCGCATCCCTGTGAGAGGTGTGTTCAGGTGCACACTGAGGCTCCCTAACATCACTGGCAGTGGAGCATCTCTGCCCCGAAATCCACAGATACAGATGCCACGGGCAGGACCGCTGGCCTGTTTACCACCGAGAGAGTTGCCCCCAACAGCAGGCAGATAAAACAGAGACAAAGGTGACATTGTAGCACAACTCTGAGTGAAAAATTTATTTTTTTCCGCTCTCTCTCGCAGTGTCTGATGTGCCTCTGCTGTAAAGGTTTCTGTTCCAATGAGGCCACAAAAGCTTGAATACTTTTCTGAACCAGTTTGGTCGTAACTGCGAGCTGGGAATTATTCTCACGAGAGTTCAGGCCTGTGTAAAGTATTCAGAGGAGACATAACCTTGCTATGTAAGTCTTAATTATCATCTCGAGTACTTTATAGGAAAGATACTATCCCTCATAGCTCCTTTAAGGTCAAGTAAATACCCCTGGCCTGATCCCTAGGTGATGGGACCCCGCACATCGGTTCCCAGGCAGTTTCTATTTGTATTTGACTGTTCACCCGCCCTTATTTCACAGCCAAGCACACGAACAGTTTTTTTCTATAGACTTAATTCAAAGGTCTCTCGAACTACAGCAGCTGGGAATGTTCTGTTGGAATGACTTTCTGGGGGAAAAATGTGCCTTTTATAAAATCGGGATTTCTTTTATGGGAAAATTTCGATTTTGCCAGAAATTTCTGATTTGCTATTAGGAAAAATCAAACTGATGGCTCCATGGCTGCTTGGCTGGAAGGCTCCTGTCGATTTTGTTGTCGTCTGCAGGGAGAGAGCAAAATTGACAATAGTCTTCCAGGCAGGCAGCTGGGGAGATGCAGCAGGTCTGGAAGAGGGAGGAGGGGAGGTTGAGTGCCCTGGCGCTCTGCCGGCCCTGCAGCCCAGCTGCCTCCCCAGCAGCCAGGCTAGGGGGAAGGCGAGGAGAAGGAGGAGGAGGAGGAGAGGCAGGCATGGGGTGGCCAGCCTGCAGCAGCCTGCCGACGAGGCTCCTGCCGCTCTCCCTTTTTGCCAGGCAGCTGGCAAGCCCCAAGAAATTCCAGTTTGCTTCCCCTAGAAGAGATTTTTCTTTTTTTTTTCCTGGAGAGCATTTACTAGGGAAAAAAAAAGTTTAAAAGCAAAATTAAAAATGTCACAGTTTAAGGGGGGAGAGAAGGGAAAGGGATAATTTCAAAATGACCATTTTCTCATGAGAAGGTATTTATTTCTATGATTTGCACAGCTTTACCTTACATCTGCTATTATACTGGTGGGGAAAAAAATGTCTATTCTCTTTTTTGGTAAGAAGTACAGTGCAGGAAATAAACACACCTGCATGACCAGCAAAAGAACACCACTAGTCACACTTTAGATTGATTTGGATAAGTCACAGAACGAGGGTAAATGTCTCCTTCTGTGCCTCGAAGTGTCTGGTGGGAGCAGTGATCCCAGGTCAAGCAGCAGCACTGCCTTTACCAACAGTCAGACCCACAAAGTCCCCACCAGCCCTGTGCCTCTGTCCACAATTAAGCTACAACTGGAGAAACAAATCTTTTGAAATCATAAAGAAAGCAGAAATACATTGACAAGTTCAGTCTGATGCAATTTGAAAGGGCTGGCTGACAAATCCTAAAATTCAAGGATATTTATGGAATTGGTCATAGACCAATTGCAATTACATAGACTGAGTACAAGGCAGTGAGTGTGTCTTGCTGTAACACAGACCATAAACTAGAAGCTGAGCCCACTGCAGGCTGTTTTGCAGGCTGTGAAGCCTCTTCCATTGTGTGTTTGTGCTATTTCTCAATATTTCTGAATGTGCTCAAGTTAGCTCCTGCTTATTCCACACTGGCAAACAGCACTAGAAGCTGTAACTGTAATGACACAAGGAAAACATGGATTCACATCCCGACTCTAAAAAGTATTTAGCCCCAGCAATGAGCTGGGGGCACGGTGGGGGCGGCCTTTGAGATTTCGCACACAAACACACACAAAAGCACTCTCATTGTTGCAAAACTCATTGTTCTTATGATCCTAAGCAGATTTTTGTAAAAGAAAGACCAAAAGTCAAGAAATCTTTGAATAATAACATTCAGTAAATCAGAGAAAACCTTTCTACAAGCATCTTGAAATAAAAAAAAAAAAGTTAAATAATATTTTTCTATCTTCCAATAATCCATGCCTGATTTCTATATTCTGAAGACCTATCCTGTAGATACTGTGTGGTCCATGACATCAGTATTGATGAAACACCAAAAGGTAATTGTATCAGAGCAGAGCAACATCAGCAGAGCAGAAGAGCAAATATGAATCTAATTGTAGGCTCTCTGTTATTATTTTATAGTGTAGGTTTTTCAGATAATTTATTAGTACTAACAAAGATGAGTGATTTGGAGGCTGCACATTTTTTTATTTCTTAGGAGTTATTTTATTTGATAATGACATTAAATATTAGAAACTATAACAGCTGGTGTGTTTATCCTTACTTGAGTGTATTAACCTCTTTAGCCCTTTTTTCCAGAAGAAGGATTCAGCATTACAGATTTGACTGTCAGCTGCAGTGCCTGGCGGCCCGTTGGATTGGCACCCTGACAGAATCGAAAGTCCAGTGCTGCAAGTAAACATGGATGACATTGCAGATAGATAGAACTGGCTGACTTGAGGCACCTGCAGCTGTTTGCACCAGAATAAAAGCAAAGGTTGTGTTCACTGGAGTGGAAAAACACTGAATTTACCTCTAGTTATTTTGCCTGGGAAATCCCCCCCCCGCCTTTTATTTTTTTCCTGGTTGTACATTTTGGAACCTTTCCACTAAAAGCATATTAGGCTGAAATACCTAAGTGAAAAAAATCCACCAGAGGGTTCTATAACCTATTTTCCCCCACTCCCTTTTTTTTTTCTTAAATTCATTGAACAGTTTCCCCACCAGCTTCTGCCCAGTAAAATTCACTCTTTACCGGTGCGAATACTGTGTTGCAGGGAAGGATGCGAACACCGAATAGCCAGAAACAATTCTCAGCAGCTGATTTTTCAAATGTTAACTAGACAGAAACACTTATAAGCAGCTGAATTTTTTTTTTTAATCACAGAATACACAAGGACTGCCACAAGTGACAGAAGAAGAGCATACCTAACCATTTTGTTCATCAAAAAACTCTTATGTCTTTAGCACTCCCGCTTCCCAGGACAGGTCCTCAAAGTCCTTGGAAACAAGGAAGACAGCACAGGGACTTAGAAGCAACTCTCACTAGTATGCTGTGATAGATCTGTACAGCAGACTCATAGCCAGAATATTCATTTCTGGAGCATGGAGGATCTCGGCGTGCTTTACAAACAGCATTTAATTGCCATAATCCCCAGTAAAAGTATTATATCTAGTTCACCAGTAGATAAACTGACGCACAAAGAGCTTAGGGGACTTGCCCAAGGTCACAGTCTGAGTCAGTGGTGAGCCGGTGACAAAGATGTGACTCGGGGCAGACGGCACGACCGGGGGTGATGCCGTGCATGCCTGGCCCAGCCCCGCCGGCGGAGCCTCTCTCTCCGGAGCGAAGATCAGCAGCTGGACTGACAAACGAGTGGGAGAGGGGAGGGTAGGTAGGTATGACAGAAATGAGGTGTTTGATGGCTGGGCTTTTCCCCTATGCCACCTGCATCCCTTTATAATATCAGATCATTTACATTTTTAAAGAAAGTGTATTCTTTTTCATCATGGGCCACTGGTGAGCCTAACGCTATCTTTTGTGTGGCACCCCTGCTAACAGAGGTGGCGGAGTATCAATCACAGCTTTCCCTGGGGTCATACCTTACTATGCTGGCTCTTGATCAGAAAGAAGCAGATGGTTATTTACAAACAAAATAATCAAGACCTCAAGAAGGTTGGGGTTTTTTTCCCCAAACCCTCCTACAGATGAGGCCAAAATAAGGTAAAGTTGCTTGTGTCCCCTCCTGCCAGCTTTCAAGGACACTGCTTGTCCTACCAGCACCTTTAAATGCATTATTGGTTAAATTTGCCAGAGAAATGTGTGGCACCTGACAGAGTAGAGTTGCCTTAGATTATTCAGTGGCTTTCATGAGGATCTGGCTCTTAAACCGCAGTGTGAATTACTGCTAGATTATTGTGCAGGAATATTGTTATCTGCCATACACTACATGTTTGCAATCAGTTCTTTACAAGCAACACACAGGCTGCCTTTGAATCTTTTTCAGTAGTCATGGTCACCCTCCTTCTTTATTTAGTGTTAAGTGTTATTCATTTAGCAGTAAAAAATGAACAAAAGGGAAGAAAGCAGGTGCTCTAAGTTTACTCTACAGCCAGCTGTCAGGAAGACACACTTTACTTATTTATTTATTTTTTTGTGGCACATAAAGG
The DNA here is from genome assembly GCA_014706295.1 of Lycocorax pyrrhopterus obiensis. Lineage (NCBI taxonomy): Eukaryota > Metazoa > Chordata > Aves > Passeriformes > Paradisaeidae > Lycocorax > Lycocorax pyrrhopterus. The sequence goes on from JACSVZ010000004.1 coordinate 21,974,213, forward strand.
GGATTTATTGAAAGTGTTGGGGGGAAAAATATGAAGCATACGTTCAATCAGTCTTTTCTGTAATCAATAAGGTTACTGAAGCAGAAAAAAACTATAATGAGTTGTCACAGAATTTGAATTCCCATTTACTTCCTTTTATATGTATTCAGGCAGAAAATCATCATGGAAAGGGAAAGTTGGGAAGCAAGGCCTGGCTATGACTCTTGGGTTTGGTTTAGTTTTGAATTTTCCAGGTAGCATTTGACCAGCTGCTTGCTGAGCGACAGGGGCAGGAGAAGTTATAGTCACCAAGGTGCAATTTCCTTGCATTTTAAGGGAAGAAGCCCCCTGGTGAAGTACGGCTGATCTTCCTTTCAGAAGATGCTCAGCCACAAGGATACATCCACCTGGGCTCACTGCAAATTCTTTACCCCTCTAATTATTCAGCATTTCCAGCCAAGGATCAAAGTGTCCCCAGCTCGAATGTAAGGGAAGGAGAAGCCCAGCACATACACTAAAGATGTCATTCCAAAGGCGTCTGGAGGAGATTTGACCATATAGCCCAAGCACTTTCAGTATCTCCCTTCCTTCCCAACACATGTTTAGAGTTTCTTAAAAGCATTGCTGAAGCATGTAAAAAAGGGAGGCAACAAAATCCTGTCCTCACATCAAGGCATATTCCCGAGGATCCGTGGATTTAGGGTACACACCACCTAAAATTGGTTTGGTCTCAAATATTTTTCTTTATGAATCACCCAACATGATAGCACTTGCTGAGTTTGCTTTCAGTTTATCTTATATATTTTTCATGTGCTCCTTCTTACTTATGTGCCTGAATGTCCCTCCAAAAATACTCATTTTTCCTCAGTGTTCATCTTTTCAATTTTTTTCTCAAATGTTCATCCAAAGGCTATGACTTTTGATTTTAAAAAGTCATGGTACTTCACGGGCTTGTAGCTCACGTGTTTCCTTGTCACTCTGACACTCTGGTAGCCCCTTGGCTCCATGATTTGCCAGTCCCACTGAGAAAATGCAGAACACCTTTTATTTATAAGAATATGTTATATGATAGAGAATGGATGTTCTGATCTCAGCACATCACAGTGCCTCTTGGGAAAGGTAAGCAAAAACCTGGCTCACATAAAAGGATAAGAAATTAAGGTATCTGAAGTCCAATTTCTAGCAGCCACTATGGTGGCTTTTAAAATACAGGCTCCTGATAATTATCAGTTTAAAGCTAAAAACCTTTCTCTTGTGTGTTTGCACCTATGTAAAGACAAAATATGAAAAATCCCACAGTAGATAATTTTCATGAGGCATAAAAACCAATTGGTCACCCAAATAAATATATATGGAAACTTTGTGACCATCCCTAGACATTGGTCAATTCTTTACATTCTTTGAATGAATTGAATTACTAATTCCACCAGCACATCATCCTTTGGTGATGGGGATTTAGACTTTGACCTAAATGGTCAAGCCAAAGTCAAACTGAAGAAAATTTTCTCTGTATGGCTCTAATCCTTCCCTGTTTCTCTCCTTGGTAATTTTTTTCCTTTCCTTTCTACTTATGGGTTTTTAACTTTTTTTTTTTTTTTTAATGCAGACAATCATAGAATTGAGACAGGGAAAATACAGCACATTGCCAAAATCACATAAATTTTAATGGCTTTCCTGTTCACTTAACCCCACATCAACAGTGCGACCTTGCTAGTCTGAACCATGAACCATCAGGATGTGGAGGCCAAGAGCAGGGTGGATCTGGCCTTGCTCCAGTGTCTGTTGCAGAAAGGAAACTGTGGGGCATTTTGTGGGATATTTTTGAAAACACTGTGTGTCTTTTTCAAGACACTTGTGCCCTAATTGTGTGGAAGCTGACAAAAGATTTGGTAGCCAGTCAGCACCCACCTCCAACAAGACTGACACACAATTAGCACTTGGGCAGTGAACGTTACTCGCGCTCTTTCTAATAGTCTATGTTTCTTCAGCATACCCTAAATTTTTAGTCAGCCTTTGTTTCCAGGATATTTACATACCCCAAAGTCCTTAATGACTTTGTTCTCCTAGGTAAGGAATTCTAATTACTGCTAACAGGAAGGAAACTTAAGTATGGAGAAAGACTAAAGGAAAGATTTTCTTAAAGGTGTTCTAGCACCACAAGATGTAGAGGCACGTATCATTAGTCCAGAAAGGACAAAAGCAATGATCTTCTCTGACCTCTTGTACAATGCAGAGCACTTAACTTCCCCAAATCAGTGCATTTTAAGTGGAGCAAATCTTTCAGAAAAACATTCCATCTTAATTTTAAAATTTCCACTGGTGTAGAAAGTGCCACAACCCTTGGCAATTTGTTCCAAAGGTTAATTATGCTCCCTGAGAAAAATGTGCACCTGATTCTTAATCTGAATTTGTCCCTATAAAACTTCAAGTCTTCAGAGCCTGCTATTTAACAGACTGAAGAGGCTTCATTTTAAAAATTGCATTCCCCATGGAGGCAATTAGTGTGGGATTATCTCAACGTTAACCACGCAGAAGTGAAGCATCTTGTCTCACCCAGTGTTTGGGGATCCTTCTCTAACCAATTGAGAGAAACAGGCACTACCTGAGGCCAATTCATTGCAGCTATCCCTGTACAGGACTAGTTGCCCACTGGAGATATCTAACTTCTGCACTGACTGAATAAGGGGACAAAGCAGTGAGTCTAAACCCTATTCTTGTCATTCACATGGAGAAAGTTGGGCAAAACAAATCCCATCGTTCTGGACTGGGATCAGCTCATTACATCAGTCTTCTGTTTTCTGGAGGAAATTTAATTCATTGAGCTCTACACGATAAATCACCTCTTGCAGTGCCTTACATGCACTTGGGGGTGTTCTCTCAGCTCCTCAGCTTATCAACATCACTCTTGAGATGGATTCAGAATGGGAATGCAATATTAGTAGTAATAGAAACCCATCCTGCTCAGACCTGACATTCCCTACTGAACATTAAATTATGACCCTTTTAGGTACCACACTGCACTGGAAGATTTGTTTTCCTGATTATCCACCTCTAATGAGTTTGGAGTAATTTTAAAAGTTACACCTACTACAGGAAAGTTCTGTAAGGCCAACTTTTGCTGTTTCTAGACAAAAACCGTTAGATTTTGTCCAAAACATCTAGCTTGTTCCTTATCAGCGGCACATTCATTTTATTATTGTTTACTCTCCTAGTGTTTGTGTGGTCTGTAAGTGTAGTCTATATAATCTATAGGGACTGCTTTTTTTTTTTTTTTCCCAGGACATGTTTAGAAATGTTAAATAGCTTTGGATCCAGAACCATTCTCTCCAGTGGTGGCATACCTGCCCAATGAATACTCCCCACTTACAATTACATACTGAGATGTACCAATTAGCTATTTTTTAATGCATTTGATGTCTGCTGCAATGATTTTGTAGCATTCTCCTTTATTAACCAAAATGTCAGGTGGTACCAAGTCAAATGCCTTACAGATATCTAAGTACATTACATCAGTGCCATTACCTTTCTCAACCAAGCTTGTAATCTCATAAAAATTATATCAAGCCAGTTTGACAAGATCTATTTTCCATAAACCCATGTTGAAAGGCATTAATTATATTACCTTCCTTTAATTCCTTATTAATCAAGTCTCATATCAGCTGTTCCAGTATTTTGCCTGGGATCGATGTCAGGTTGACAGGCCTATAATTACTCAAGTCATCCCGTTTAACCTTTATAAATGTTGGCTCTATATAAGCTTTCTTCCAGCCTTCTGGAACCTCCCCAGGGCACCAAGATTTGTTGAAAATCATCATTAATGGTTCACAGAGCTCCTTTGCTAGATCTTTCAAAATCCTCCGTTAGCATCTGCAGCCTCTGCTGTGACCATACGTCATTCTTGTTGCAAAAAGGTCTGGGAGGTCCACGAGACACTTATTGCCTCTTCCAGGACCCAAATACCTATGCAAGCCTGGCTGCCAGAAAGCTGCTTAAAGTAAAGAAAACAGAGAAATAAAAAAAAACATTTTTCCCCCTCTCTGCCCCTGGGCACTTTAAATATCATTTATTCCCATGAGAACATATAAATTCACAAGAATGACACATAGCCCTGCCTGGAATGAAAACATCATATGATCCCACCTCTGACCCACAAAAAGTAGCCATCATTCCAAGGAATGTCACAAATTTCTCCTGAGAAGCATGCCTAGTGCTGTAGCACAAGCCTGGTCTCACAGTCTCTGCAGTATCCAAACCTCTGATGTGCTGGATGTTTTGCTCTTTGAAGGTGCAGTTTTCCCTCTATGCATCAGGCCACAGCTGAGCTGTATTCAAGCAATGGATGTACCCCAGCAATCTGATTAGTTCAATTAGTTTGTAAATACACAATATTGATAAGTTCTACATGAAAGAGACTGACATATATATATATATTCATATACACACACATATGTATATGTGTCTGTGTCTGTGTGTTAGTGTGTGAATATATGAAGTCCTGTCTGAAAGAAAAGCAAATATCAGAAAATTTTTAAAAATTCCTGTGGTGCACCACTTCAAAAATTGAAATATTCCAAATATTGAATTGCAGGATATGTTTCCAAAATGCTGACACATACAAATGGGACACTGCAACATTACCAGTAGTGACTTTTGGCATTATTCTGGTAAGAGAACTGATGTTTTGGTGTGATTCATATAAAAATGCCATTGCAGAAATGTATCCTGTTGTGGTTTCTTAATATTCTCTTTTAAGTCCATTTTTTCTACAGAGAATTTGTTTTGTGGATATCCAGGCAGCCCATCTTCTGACAGACTGAAGAGCAGGTACTGCAGGTATTTCTGTGTTCCCATTTTCTGTGAACTCATGGCCTCTGTGTGCAGGCAGAAGGGGTGTTTTCAATTCTACGCGTGCATGCCTAATTTAACTTTGCCGGTAATTTAGCTAAGTTGTGCACTGAGATTTTTTGTGAACAAGTAATAAAATGCATGGACAGTTTTCCACATAAACATTTGCGGAGTTACTTGCATGCTGTCTGAATTCTCTACATGTTCATTCTCACAGACGAAGCCTCCTAAGTTTTGTTGCTGTCGCTTTTGGTATTTTGTTCAGGTATCCTTGAGATTAGTTAATGAATTAATTATTTTCTAAATTGCCCTGTGCCAATACAGCTTGTAGTCAGGAAGCATGAAGGGAGGGCTGTTTGAAAAGCTGAGTGAAACAAGCAGAGCAAGTTCAGATGTGAGAATGTATATACACAAATATATACATACACAAACCTATAGACAGGTAGATCTATAAATAAATATGTTTGTGTGTGTGTGTGCATGTGTAGTTGCTAGTACTACTTTTGGATAGAGATACAGAAAATAACCCCAAATTTAGAAGGGTAAAACTAACACAAGAAATTAACAAGTCTTTAAACTAATGGAAAACTTAAAATTAAATCTTACCAGGTGGAATATATTTTGAATTGCAAAGGTGGGTTAAATGAAAGAGAATTACTCTAAAAATATTGTATTGTTAAAGAAAAAAACCAACCAACCGACCAAAAAAGATGTATTTCTTAGCTGGTGTCGCAGATCTGGTTACCTCACTGAAACAGGTGCAGCAGAAAGAATGGAAATCACCAAGAATCACCAAGAATGGACACAAAAGTAATTTGATGCATGGGCCTTCTTCCTTCGGTACTGTAGGTTAGTTCACATGAAAATGAGCAGAAGTGAGTGATTTAATGAATATTCTACATGGGATAAATCTGAGACTCTTAAATGAACTAATGCAGTAAAATTAAATCTGGAAGCACAAATGCTTTACATTTCATATATTTAACTTGTGGAATGGACAGTGTTGGAGGATGTAAGTGACAAAAATAACCAAGGAGATGGTTAAAAAGGCAGCAATGGGAATAATGATGACATGAGCTGAATTACCACCAGTTATGAAAACCTATATAAATACCTAAATATTATAAATTGGGGATTTTTTAACTTGGTATCCATATTTGGTGCCTCACCTTTATTCCAGGGCTATTTGTACCATTGTTGGAGGCAAAATATCTAGTAAGATAAACTATGGGCTCATGACATGAATTTCCGCTGTTTATCCAGCCCCACACTGCTAAAAGTATACAGTGACTTCATACACACCTGTTAGCCACACCAAAGCCATGCAGGGATAACACTCCCCTTGTTGAAAGAGCATTGCTTACACAGTTGGGGCAAACCAGCTCTGGGCAACAGCTCTACCTGAGCAGCATTTGGGACCCTGAGCTCAACCAGCCACAGCTTCAGTGCTGGCACTGTCTGGTTTACAAACTGCATCAGCCACAAATAAGACTTGCCTTTTTGGAAGCTTTGTTTTGGCAATTCACAGTTGAGGAGCAAGAGTCACAAATCATAAATCTCATACCTTTGTCATCAGGATTTCAAAAAATCTGCCAGGTTCCTGTTTGGATGCAAATCCCAGTAGTTGCACCTCTTGCGATGCACATCAAAAAAACTTTTAAAAGGTGTTCATTTTGGCAGCTACTGTCAAGGCAAAACTTTCTTTCAATCCTCACTATCCTTGTTCGGGGAAGGCTCTGCTTCTTCTGCACAGAGGTCTTGGCCCTCACCTCTTGCACCTGCATCTTTGAAGCCTAGCAGGAAGATTGGAAGTTAGTGATGTGATTTTTTTTTCCAAGCCCAACAGGTCCCTTTATTGCTTTGCAGTAGCTGCTAGTACCCTGTGACACACTGACAAAGGTTTCCTTTTCCCCCAAATGCCCCGGAATAATGAGATGTGACAAATTAAACTGCATTTGCCTTTTGCCTACCATAATCCTTTTATAAATTATTTTTTTATTCTATGTTTAATGTATTTTACAGCTCATTGGAAGATCCATGTTGGCAGACCAGGTGAGTAAAGTTTTCTTCAGCTCTACAAACCCTCTCTTCACAGACTGCTGCCAAAAGGAGCTCATCCATATGGTCCCATATCTGCCCCCAGTGCAGTGGGGAGACAGGAACCAACAGACCACTACTGCAGACCCAACCAAGCATGTCCTTCCCTGCAGGAGAACTAACAGCATAGGTCTAGGACTGAGTTCAAGGAGCAAACTCCCAGAAGGAGCTCTGCAGGACATTGTCCCAGAACATCTGGGTGAGATCACCCAGCAGGGCACCACACAAAGTCTTCCTGGGTGCACCTAGAAGGAGCTGGGTGAACCACAGTAACCTTGATGGGAATCTCAAAGAAACCAGCACTGGGAACATTTAGTAAGACATGGGGGTCTCCGCAAAACACCTCCTGACCTCAAAATCTTCACCTCTGGAGCTTGTATACTCCTCCTCCCCAAGCAAACAAAATGCTGAAGAAAGCTAATTTCCTCCTCTGCTATTTCCCTTCTGTCCTTCAGGCTGGCATTGCTCAGCCTCCACATTCAGGCAGCGTGCGTTTCCTCTCGAGCACATTTAAGGAGCACAGACATGATCATTTAAGTGCACGCTTTACTTAGCTATCCTTAAGAACACAAAATAGACCCAGAAAAAAAAGACGGTGTCTGTATGCTCATTAAAACGCTTTCAGCCCAGGGCAAGGATTTGATCAAAAGGATTCCTGCCAATGGAAGGGCATGCTGGAGCCATTGTAAGAAGTTATGTGCGAGCGTCTGCCTTCCTTTCCTTTTCTTTCTTGTGCCCTGTCCCTTCCACTGCCACCTCCAATCTCTTTTCTTCCAGCTGGGGGAACAGAAGAGATTTTACTTCCTTGATGACAATTGTGTCCTTTGAGCAGCCAAAGCAAAAGGCACTTTGAGTTCAAATGAGACTGTGACTTAAACCAATATTAGCCAAGACCAACACATGTTTATTGTAATATAAGTAACCTTCATTCTGATCAGCAGGTTTTCCTCACCCCACTGCAGTTTTACTCATTGCCTCTTTCATTCTTCCAAAATGAATAAATGAAATGGCTGCACATTTTTATTCACAGCAGTGGGTTTCAGAACTTCAAATCAGAGAGGCGTTTTGATTTTAGAAATAAACTCCAGAGGAAACAGTTTCAGCCAGAACTTTCATATATTTTTTTTACCAGTTTAAGGTAACATCAAAACTCACCTTTCCAAAAAAATGAAACCTCACAGCATTCTTTTAATCCAAATTAAATAAAGTGTCATCCCTGTGTCCTCTTCCTTCATATTTAGAGGGAAAGAAAACTATCCTGCCCATACTTTAATGGTTTTGTCTGCAAATCCTAAATGCTCTGCTGCTGCAAATTTCAAATGATCTTATACAGCCAAAGTCTCTTTGGTGTCAGCAGCTGCCCAGGTAGCAACACAACCACGAGAACGCTGCTGATCAGAACAATGAATGCCTGATCTACAGATGTCATATCAAGGTAGAAATCTTGATGAGCATTGTAGTGACATTACAAAGTGGATTACACATGCTGTATCTGGGTCAGAGAAGGAGTTATTTCAGTAAGGTCAACAAAGTACTTCTGGCCAAACTTATTTTTCAACATTTTGAGGGATACGCTTTTGTTTGTTACTTCATGTTGCATCTAATAACAATGCTCTCTCTGTTCTCTTGTATCAGTCTGGAAGCAAAGTTAAAAGGAAGGCAAAACACTCCCATGCCTGGGGTCATGCAATTTCAGAGATGGGTTCCAGCTCCCTGCTCTACTTTCTTCATGACTGGGGGCCCAGCTGCTGGTGGCCAGAGAAGCTTTTGAGCTACACGGTCAAAGTGTGTGTCCCTTGTGTCCCTCTCTCCCTGCCTGCACTCTCCACCCAGTGAGAGGACACAATTAGGACTTTCTTGCTTTCCTGGTGTTTGGTGTTTGTCAAGGAAACAAATATAGCAAGGTTGTAGGTCCTCAGATGCTCCAGCCCACAGATAGAATAAGTACTAAAACACTTATTTTTGGATGTGTGGGTCCCTACCTGGCAAAGTGGTCACTGTTGAGCACAAAACATGCCTCACCTTCAACCATTTTTTCCAGAGATGGACAACCAGCCAAAGGCTAAGGTACCATTCCTTCATGGCAGACAGGAGATAAAGTTGCCCTATCCAGGGAATGTGGCATTTCAAAGCTGTTGGCTTACAGTACTGCGGGCGGGAGGAAGCGATACTTGTAAGATTTTTTTATTGGCTGTACCAATGTCTTTTCTTGTCTTAATTTTGAAATTGAATTCTTTCCCCCCCCCACCAAGAATTTGGGGCAAACCAAATACCAAATGTAGTTCTTGACATTTGACATCTTATGTTTCCAAATTCAATAGGCTCCCTGGGACGCTGGCAGCTGCAAACAAAATTGGAATGACTGTCCATCCCCTTCAGCCGTGCTGGGGCTCTCCATGCCAGTAGCTCTGCAGCACCCACCGTACACACTGAACCTCCTGGCTCCTCAGCTCCCCCGCAGAGGACAGCCTGGGTCTTGTGCCTAGCTTGGTATGGCTTGGGCAAGATGCGCATGCTAAAAATGTGCTATGAGATTGTAAAGAGAGCGATAGCCTTGCGTTGGAAAGAGAGACTCTTCAAGGCAGCACTTCAGCTCTGTCAGTCCTTACCCAACCCAAAAGCTAGGGGTGCAGCTTGGGGATGCACTAGCAATCACACCTGATAATCCAGTGGACCTCCTTCCACCATTAAGGGCTTAGAAACTTCTTCCCAGCTTCAAGTCTTGACAGAAATCTGTTTTAATGCTCAAGTATTACTCAGAGTGAACTCAGATAAACTGACTTTTGTACAGGTCCTTTGCACCACAATAGCGTGCCTAAAATTGCAGAGGCAGATCTTAAACTGAAGCATTGATGTCACCTCTGAACAGCTCAAACCTAAAAGGAAATATGTGCCTATATATGTATCAAGAGAGAAAAAAATGTTCCAGTTATCCGACCTAATTATAAACATAATCCAATTGTGTTGTTTCTATTTTTTTAAGGAAAAAAAAGAGCTATTTCTACTCACTTGAAGAAGTGAAAATCCTAATACCATAAATCTTCACATTTCTGTAAGAGTCAAAAATGGAAACCAGATCTGTAAGTGAAAGCTGTAATTATCAAAGCTAACCTTTCCTGACTGAGAAATGCAGAATTAAAAAAGATAAAACATCAAGTTAAGAAAAACCATTCAAAAGCTTAAATAATTGAAAGCAAGCAAAATTGTTTCTTTTTCCAGTTGCCATCCTTCATGTCAAAAAACCTGTGAAATCTTTTGGGGGTAGTAAGAAGCCTATGCTGTATTTATTTCTCCATGATGACAGTATACTTTATTCCAGAACAGTGGTACACGTGTCAGACACATCTGGCTCAACAAGGGTATGATCCAACACCCAAGGAGCACAGCTAAGATTATCCCATTGACTTCTGTAGGCATTCCTCCAAGCTACTACCCTCTTGGTGCTGCATTACTTCCCTTAATGGATAATTCTGAGCTCACATCTGTGTTCTAAAACGTTGCTGGTGGTACATAAAGAGTGAGTTTATTTGCTTTTATTATGGTGTATGGTTCACATTCTATCAATACAATCCAAGGTTTAAGTTTGATGTTAAAAAATCGACCTGTTTAAGGAGGGAAACTAAGGGCACCCCCCAATGTTTTAATGAAGCTTTACCACACATTTGAATAACAGGCACAATTTGTTTCTATTAGGAAGATAAGCTTTCTTCAAAGCAGTTCACCCTTTAAGGCTTAAATTTTGCCAGCACTTGCACAAGGTTGCAACAAACCTTGACTTATTTACAGAGAGATGTCAAGGGGAGATAAAGCCACTTAATGATCCACCAGTTCTTGCTAAATACGTTTTCCTTCCATGCCCTCTCTGAAAGCGGGTAGGATAGCACTGTTCTTTGGCATATTCTTAAAATACTTGAACTAAAGGTTTTGCAGAGCTGTTAAACAAATGGGGCTCATGGCTTCTCTGACCAAAATAATCCTCAAAGCACTTAGGGTTAAAAACAACATCAAAAAAGTCCTTAGGCATTTATTTGAAAATAATTATATAGTAAGAATAGAAAAGGAGACAACAATAGCATAAAAAAACCAAAAGTTTGATTTGCTTTGGTGCCTCATTCAAGACCAGGTGGTTTCTGTGACAGAAACTGTCAACTTTCAATTTTTTAAACTTTTGTCACATTTGCAGCAACAACAGCAAACAACTGCCCCAAATGCCCCAAGCATTGAGGAGAAAATACTCCCATCAACAGAAACATTTGACCTCTGCTTGTCTGAGAGCATTCCAGCTTCTCTGTGTTTGTTCATAAGGACTCTGCTTGAGTGGACATCAGCTTGCAGCAAGGACTGACTTAGTAAAACCAATATGTTGCCAGAGGGACCCTGATGTATTTATCAGAATTTCCCCTTCCTTTGTGTTCAGTTTTGACTTGAATACGATAAGAGTGGCATTGGGTTGTTTTGGTTTTTTTTAATTAAGAAAAACAAACAAACGAACAAAAAAAAACAAACCAAAAACCACACAAAAGACAAAACCTAAACCAAACAAAGAAACCGAATCAAACCAAAAAAAAACCCCACAAAAATACCCTCCAGTGTTCATTTCTTATCACTGCATTTGGTACAGTTCTCAGGCTGCCCAGCAGTACCTCTCTCTGCTCACCTTAGAAATGTGGAACTACAGGTTGTCTTCTGAGCCTTGTCACAGGCCCTTGGAAGTCAATGCAAAGTGTCCGTGTGCCCCTGTTGAGCACAACACTGCTGCCCAGGAAGCAAGAGAGGAGTCTCCCTCCATCTCCCTCCTTTCTTTGTCTCCTCTCCCCGTAGGATTAGAGGTGGTAACTTCCTCCACAGACACTAAGGAGGTAAAATGTCGACATTGGCATTGACTGCTCCAACTCTACAGAGGAACTCAAAGTTAAGAAGTGAGGGAGAGTTTTAACTTGGCATAATTTCAACACTGTGTGTGACTGGTGGTGACTGCAGCAGGTGAGGCATGGTTCTGAACCCAGAGGATTTTGTGACTCTTTATTAACTCTGCAAGGAAGGTGCTGAGCGCCTGGAGCATTAGTCATCACACATCTTACTCTGGATTCCTCCCTCCAGTTACTGCCTTGACCATTTCCTTGGGGAAATGCATCTCTCTCCCCATGTGAAGTGAAGCTGACCAGGACGAGCCCTTTTTTCCCCTCTGGGCTGCTGGCAGTGAAAGCAATGCAATCAGCAGGGTCTGTTTGCAGACACGGTTTGAGAAAATCCCCCTCTCCCCCTCCCACAGGCTCCGCACACACAAGTGCCACATGGGAAACAACAAACACAACGTTAGTCATTTCCTCCGTGCTGCCAGCTGCTGAGGGTTTGCATAACAAGAACCCTTGGACTTCAGATTATTTCTTAAAACACCTCTCGCCCCAAATCTTTGAGCAAACAAATGCTGGACTGGTGCCAGCGAGGCCAGTTGAGCCCTGTTTCCTGGTGTGCCTTGCCACCTTCCTTGCCATCCTCGCCCCCACACCCTCCCATCCCTCACCCCACAGCCACATGACACACCTGCTGTCTGGCAGGAGCTGTGTTTTAGAAGCCTTCTGCCTATGCTGCAGTCACGCAGATGCAGGCAGACGCTCAGGCTTAGATGCCTCTTTGAGATCAATACTCAGGTGATGGTGGCATCTAAAAACTTCAGTTATGGATGAGGGCCCATGTGACACTGCAGGGCTGAGTGACAGAGGAGACAGCCTTTGCCCCCAGAAAACAGTCAACAAGTCAGTCAGGAAATAACCTGTGTGGGAAAAAGGAAAACAGGTGGGATGAGCCAATAACAAAAAGAACAGATTTAGTAAAAAGTCAAAGCTTCAGCCTCGTAAACAAGTTCATAATTTTGATGTGACCCCTGCTCCTGAATCAGAAGGTGAAAGTACCATGGTCATTATGCTTCTGATGCTCTCAAACATTTTGTCTTGTCTCTCATTTGTTCTGGCCTGAACCTGTTTCCTCAAGCCTTCCTTCACTCTCCTCAGGGAAACATATGCTTGGAGAGACCTGGCACTGGCTTTCACTGACCTGAGTAATTCCTATGCTTTAGTATACAATAGTTGTTATCCCTGAGATCACCACCATGTTTGAAGCCTGCTACTTCATCTCTTCACACCCAGGTGGAACATGTCCCCAGGCAGGTGGGAGGACAGCAGCATGTCCTGCTTCTATGCCCAAATGCAAGCCTCTCCCCAGTGTTTCCCTGTAGCATTCCCACAATGTGGAGCAGAAAAAGCCAAAATGAAGACCACAGGATGTAGGATGGAGTTGACCAGGAGATCATCTCCTGGTCCTGTCCGCTTGACAGGACTGGCCCTTGCTGGGAAGATCAGCCCAGGGTTATAGCTCTGTTGGAGAGCACTAGAGAGTTTCAAACAAAACAAAAGCAAACCTGAGCTTCTGCAGCTGATGCAGTCACTCTGCTCCTTCTGTACACCGTACTCTACCAGAGACTTTATTTCTTGCCATATTGTATGGCCCACATAAACTTTTTTCTTTCTTGGTTTCACTTCCTGGGAAGTTTGATATTGAGGCTGAGTAATCTCAGGCATCATGCTCTTCTAGTTTTAGCCTACAAATGTGTCTCTCCTCTTTGTCACCACTTTATATTTATTTGTCCACATTTTCCATTTCTTGCTTCTACCAAAGTATTTTGTATAGTAAATTGCCAAATCTGCATTACTTACCTTAGCAGGAAAGGCAGGTCTTGCTTCAGCCCTAATTATAAGTAAGGTACTCTTTGGGAAATGTGTTCTGACATGGGGCAAACTTGTAGGAGCTTTCCTATTTTATTTAATATTTGTTTTTCTTCCTCCTCAACCCCCCAGCATCACAACCCCAGGAACTTATTTTCTGTAGCCATCCTCTTATGTGAGCACACTGAAGCAGTGGATTTGTTAATGTTTCTGGCTATGTCTACCTATGCTGTCAATAAATCAAGTTCACCACATCTCCTTTACCCATCCTCTGTTCCTTACATACCTGAATACTTTCTCAATTTTTAAAAATTTAAGAAACTTTCTTAATTTAAGAATTTTAATGTCAATCTCCTCTACAATCTTACTGCATTTTTTTACCTGTTCTTGCCTTATCATTGTTTACTGTCTCATTTTGCAGTCATGCTCAGAACCTCTTTGTAATACCTCACATGCAGCACTTCTCACGTATTTGTTACATATTTGTTCATTAATCATTGGTCTTGGAGGAAAAGTGATTTTCTTCACTTGCTTTCCTTTTAGAGCTACATCACAGATCTCTCCATCTTTGCTTCCTTCTAAAAAAATCTATCAATGTTAATATCAAAATTTTAATCTGATCTCAAGATGACCATGGGCTTATACTCCTCAGCAGAAAACAGCTTGCCAGGAACAAAAGAAATGAAAACAAATGATGAAGATATACAAATACAGGTTTCCATGATGAAAACTCTCTGCCAGGCTTCCATAGCCTGTGGGTATTGCCTCGGGACAATATTCTAAGTCTCTTACAATAAACTCTATTTCTAGGTTTTACAGTCTTTTTTTACCTTGGGTTTTGGTCTCTGACTTATCTCTCTTCCTTGCCGGTCTTCTCCTACCTCCCCATCTCTTCATAGAAGTGGAAAGAGGAGGTAAAATTCAGCACAGAAGTAGAGACAGGGACACGTGGAAATACACAGGCTGAGCTATCTCCTGATATTCAGCCATCGGATTCTGTTGGTGTGCTAGGACTAGAGTGCCAAATATATCAGAACAAAGGCTATTTACAAAATATTCACACCAAAGTTGCAGATGCTAATCTTTGTAACCACCCATGCTGCTGAAGGCTGATGAGAACTAAACATGTATTCCAAAGCATGAGGGAGTACCCTAAATATAACTCCTCTGAAAACAGTATACACTGATGGGTCTTTCAGTACTCACAGAAAAGGGCAGCTGCTCAAGCCAGTACTGCTTATGTGTGAAGAAACTTTCCAGGCTGTATTTTCTAATTCTCTTACTCTTGGGAATTTGGGAGCTAGCCTTTAACTTGATTGCTAGATTAGGAAGCACGAAGATAAGTAAGTTTTTCTCTGTGTAGGCCAAGATACACCATCAGCCACTGGTTCATTTTCAAGAACCATGGGACAGTCTTGGCAATACTTGCTCAGAAAGCAATGGAAAATTTCATATTTTATGTTCATATATATATATGTCTTAGGATACTCTCTCATTTGCTAGATGTTCCTTCATATTGATCAATGAGTGACCAAAGGGAACAAAATCTCAAGCAAACAGTTTCTTACCAGAATTCACCAGAAAACATTCAATTGAATGATCTAGTTGGAGCAATGCCTCCCATCAACACTGACACTCTTTATTGATAGGTACTGAAACAGATTTCAAGAGAAGAGCCCAGACAGCCAGAAGCCCAGTGAATATGGCAGTAATGAAGGAGGTAGGAGACAGTCTGAGTCCCTGCTTTGCCTAATGTAATTAGGGACTTGTTGCTCTGACATTGCAGGCTGTGTGAGCTTCATCTGGCCCCTTATAGATGCCTTC
The DNA here is from genome assembly GCA_014706295.1 of Lycocorax pyrrhopterus obiensis. Taxonomy (NCBI): domain Eukaryota; kingdom Metazoa; phylum Chordata; class Aves; order Passeriformes; family Paradisaeidae; genus Lycocorax; species Lycocorax pyrrhopterus. The sequence continues at coordinate 21,989,680 of JACSVZ010000004.1, forward strand.
AATACAGGCTTCTACATCTGAGCTCATCACCCATACTGCCTTATGTCTGCTGGAGAGATGCAGGAATTTTTCGTACATGTTACTCAAACCCTGAGTGTGACTGCTGCTCTCCATCAGCCTTAAGCAGAGCCAGAGGGAGTGAATCAGATGGAGAGCTCTACCCTGCACACCCTGCAGCTGAGAAAGAACCCCCCTGGACACTCAGTCAGCTCCACAGAATGAAACAGTTTGAGCAGGAAAGGTAGATGGGCTCATCCCAGCCCCTACAGGTATGGTCACCTGCCTGGGTCAGTGGCTGCCTTTTCCAGGTGCTTCCTGCTGCTGTACTCCAGCATCATCTGCCCTTCTCTGCTGTGTGCAGATCACTTGCACAACACATTGGGACTTTTGTGGGCAATGCCATGTCCTGGTCTGCTCTCCTGCTTGCTTCTCTTGCTTTAATCTGAGGTGAGTGATATACTTCACACCTGACAGCTCATCCTCTAGGAAGTCCACACCAGGTCATGTGCTCATATGTAGTTACCATGTCATTTGTCATGTTGTAGTTATATATACTAATTTCCACAGTCCCCTAGAAGGCTTCATGGCAATCAGGTACTGCCAAATAATTTCCTCTAACTGAAAAAAAGTTTACACTTTTCCATACTAGGGGCTTGTCATATCACGTGTGGTATTTAGTGGGGTTTCGTACTTTTCAAGTAACGTATTTTTACCTCATCTACTGCTGCTAAAAGAGAAGAAATAGCTCATCATATTCTTAATGCCATTGTTTCCTAGCCTGATTAAATCCTCCATCATTTTTGCCTTTTGGGATAAGAATTAGTTTTCTTTGGTGTTTCTACTTTTGCCACAGAGACACTTACTTCTTCAGAGTGCTCATGCCATAGGAAATAGAAGGCTAAGTTTTAGAACTGGAGCACCAATTGATATACTGATATACCTGAGAGGACCAAGGTGTAAAGGTATTAATATAGCTGCCAGGGACAGCCAGACAGCCACATAATTTAGAGCAGTGTCAGGGCTGTTCTAAAATATGCAGGTGTTCCTGACCCCCAATGAACTCTCCATTAGCCAAGGATCATTGCAACTATTAGCCTCTGCTGCTGTATTCCCTCACTAGGCTGAACTAGGATGAATTTCAATTACTGCTCCATTCCCTTCCCTTCCAGCTTTATAGCCTCTTTCAAGAAATATCCCCTATCACATTTCCAACACATTACAATATTCCAGTCAATTTTCATTAGTACAACTTTCATTTGGTTAAATTTCTTCCTGTGTCTTACGTGTTTGTGTTGCCTCCTCTTGAGCATTTTTTTCCTGGTGATAGACCGTGTCACTGGATCCTAACTACTCCCCAACTTCAACTTAATTGATCGGACTTGGCACGTTTCCTAGAATTAGGACTGTGTAGGCTCAGACTACACAAGCTTGGCTGTTCAGCTGGCCATGTGAGATGGCAGTCTTGCATTACTTCTGGAAACCCATTCCCCCTCTTCACTTCTGCATCGTGGCTGTCCCAATCAATAGCCGAGTAATTAAAATCCCTCATGATCAATGTTCTAGCTGTTTTACAGACTTCTCTTATCTGTGAAAACATTTCCCAACCTACTTTCTTTGCTTGCCCTGGGGGTCTGTAGCAACATCCAGGAATAGCATGACTGCATTCATTGTCCTTCCTCAGCTTCTGCCCAAACAATCTCTGCTCTGACAGGCGAAACATTTGTAGTGTCTCCTGCTGTGGACGTGGATATATAGTGCTGTCTCTGCTGTGATTGAAGAACACAGCCTGCCCCCTTTAATAAACTTTGCATCTCCCTATTCTGTTTTCAGTCCTTTCTAGCTCACACATTCCAGGAATAGCACGCTTAGCCTTGGAAATGCATGTTTTCAACTGGTGACCTTATTAATATGCTCACAGCATTTGTATAGAAGCTATTTTCTCCTCCCACCTTTGCTTTACATTCTCATTATCTCCTACAACGACAACCAGTGGATACATTACCAAGAGATCCATGCATTCCCTCCTTTAAATTCTTCTCCTCCCACACCACTAATCTGAAAAAATGGCTAGATCATTTCCTTATTAGTGGACAATCTGTTTGCTCCCATAGGGTGTGGAATAATGCAGGCCATCTCTCCTGTGCCATTTTGCTTTCTCTGTTTTGTTGTTTACAACATGCCAAAGTCTCACATTCCTCCTTTTCTTGATCATCCCCCTCCCTCCCCGATCAATCTAATCTATTAATTTTACTGTTAAAATGAGCCACTTGCATACTGGAAAATACCATTATGCTGCTTTCTTCTTCCCAGGGCTAGCTGAGGTGTGTAAGGCTTTCTTTTTACAAATACCTGTATGCCTTCCCTCTACATCTACATGATTTTAAAAAATCACTATCCATTATGCTAGACTTGTTTTAAAGCTCTTTTATCTGCCATAACCCACTGACTAAAAATTCCCTATCCCTTCTCCTGGAAGCATTTGAGTCGTATGCATTTGTGTAAGGATTTGGTGTTTTAAACAACTGTCTGCAACATCAACTCTGCCATCAACACTTCTCTGATCTAATGGTGTTGCAGATTTCCCCATGCCCATTTCATCATTTTTTGAGACCATGTCTTCTGAATCATTAAAACTCTGGGAAGTGTTCTAGGCACTGGAACAAGCCTCCCTCTCTTTATTACACTTCTTTCCTCCTTTACTACCACTTTTCAGTTACCCTGCCACTGTCCTTTATATCCTCCTGCTTCTGCTGGAACAGGGCTGCTTCTCCAGCACAAGGCTGTGCTTCCAATGCACTCATCCTGCAACTCGCTCACAGCTGGTTCTCCTCCTCCTCTGTCACTCCTTCAGAGTACGAAACCAGCCATCTGTCATCAGTGAACCTCTCATATTCATTGATCTTCCCCAGCACATCAACCTGTCTCTCTAATTCCACTCTCCAGTTTCTTAGTGCCACAGCAACTGGCAGCGCGTGTACATACGTACGTGTGTGAGCACACACAGGGTATTGTTCTGCCATTGCCAGTCCCCACGTTCAAAACACACAGCAGTTAAAAAAAAGGGTCTTTTTAGCTTTTTGTTTCTGAAACCAGGGCAAGGAGAGGATGACTGCAATTCAGTCACAGACAGCAGCAGACAAATTACACATTATTTAATGAAACAATGAAGAAAGAAGAACCCAAAAATAACATGAAGCATCCCTGATTCTTGAGGAGCTGCATTTATGAGGAGTGGTGCACAGCCAAGCACTACGACTCCTAGAGAAGGTGCTGCGATGACTTACAGAGCTTCTTTTCCCTTCTAGCATGCAGTGCAGTGCAGGGTGGGGTACACAGAGCTGTGCACTCTCCTTTCTCTGACCAATATGCATCCGTTCTCTTTTGACACCACCCCCAAATCCTTTTCTTACTCCACCTGTGGTCCATTCTCTTACCCTTGAACAGCTCTTGTGCTGTGTTTGTACAGAGTCAGTTCAGTGGCCCTGCCTCATGGCTAGTGCTAGTGGCCACAATGGAGTGAGAAACAACAACAACCACAGTAATAACACAAATATCAAGTCGTTGTGAGGTCAGTCCTTCCACAACGCAAGCAAGAAGGAGCTACTACTGTTGTACGGTTTAGCGGGTTGGGATTTTTTTGAACCTCCTCTTAGAGCTAAGCTTAGGTCCAAACTGTATTTGTGCCACTAACTCAACCCCAGACTGGTCAACAGAGAAATCAGGCTGGCTGAAAGTTGCATCCAGGCTTTCTGGTTTCTTGAATCTATTTCTCTTAAAGGATGCAATGAAGTCCTCTGTTTTATGTATATGGTTCTGCTGAAATCAATCAGACCCTAGGATGACGGTGACTTCTGTTCTTGCATGGCCCAAAGATGTTTATGCTTTCAAAACAAAAAAATCTATAAAAATGTGATTCATCTTCTTTCACTTCCACTAAATCACGCTGCAGTTTCGTCATTTCCCTACAATTGATGACATCAGATTAAACCCTACAGAGGCAATACAGCTCACATCAAACATCATGGGCCTGTTTGTAATCATTGCAAAGCTCATCTGTGTCAGCCTGCCTGCTGCCTATGAACACTATAACCCTCTGCAAAAAATCACTGACATTTTTGGTAGCAGACATTTACTGCATATGATCAGGGGCTGATTATTTTTTAAACCTTGGGTATCTTGCCTGAGCTGTTTTTTATTTTTTCTCAAAATGCTAAAACTGATTAAAACATATGATCAGTTAATCTTTGTCAAATTCCATCATTATGGTAAGACACCTTTGCAGTTGTATAATGGAAAGAAGAGGCATATTGTAACGCTCAAAGCCCTCGTTTTGCACATCTATGCCTTGTCTTACTTTTTGTTGAACTTTGGCCTTAACTGGTACCTGTGGTCTTGCTAATTCACCTACAGAAATTAGAAGAAAAGTCTTGGCCTGTGAGGAAGATGTTTCTTTGATATAATCCAATTTATTTACCAATTATATCCAGAAATTCTTGTTTCTCTGAGAAATTGGGAGGAAAAGGAACTTCCCCATTTAAGAATTCAAGCCTGTCTCTCAGCAAGGGCTTTAGTCAAATCTCTCTTCGATTTCTCCCAGGACTACCTCACCCTGCTTCTCTTATCTCCCATCATCTGCTCAGCACCCAGATCCCCACATTTGCAATGAAAAAATGCTTTGGCCTGCACGAATTCAAGTTGATTGGCTTCCTCTGAAACCTAATTCCTCAGGTGAAGTCTTTCACTGTCTTTATCTTTCTTCGTAAGGAAAACTTCATCCACGTAACACCAGTGATATGTGGCTGCAAACCCATTTGCCTTAATGAGGTCAGCAACTGCCTGCAGATGACAGACAACTTGATTGCAGCCATTAGCACATTCCAACATGACAAACACATATTTGTAGTGAATGTTTTAGTAAAAGGTGCTAGGCTAACATTTCTGTAAAGCGAGGTTCTCTCTTGACCTACAAAGTCACTCTTACACATGCATTTTGCCCATTTCCCTCTTGTCACCCCCTCATGTGTTTGGCAGCCCCGGTGGGCGATTTCAGGCAGTCTGATTTCAGCTGCTTGTCTTTGTGCCTCTACAAGTGCCTCTGCCGGCAGGCACAGGTTGCATCTTGAGCTGGGTCAGGGAACTGATCTGGCTGAAAAGTAACAGGAAAAGTCAAAGATTGTTTTCAAGAAAATCTTTTTTTCTGAGCTTGTTCACCAGAGAATGGTGGGCAATGGCTGGGAGCTTCATGCTTCCGTAAGACTGTAGTCTTGGATGAGGTCCTGTGGAAGTTTTAACCAGTCTAGGACAAATTCTGCCACATTCCACTCCAGTTGTCCCTTCTCCCCATGTGTGCCAGCAGGCTGTGGATGCAACTAAAGACAGTGTCACACATCCAGTAAGAAGCTGAGATTTCCCACTTACTTTTTAGAGCGGTCTGATAGCTGGCTTTGTTTAAGACTGAATTCAAACCAATTACAATTTTTTCCTCCCCATCTGGTTTCTGTCAATAAGACTTGTTTCCAAATTTCTCTTCTCATATGAAGACTCTTTCTACAAAGTTTCTACCTGAGAAAAATCTGATTTAATTTTAGCTGCTTCAGTAACTCTGAGGAATCCATTCCTGAGCAGTCATATAATTTGACTGATTGTCCATGCTTGTAGATGGTATATTCAAGCAGTAAGGGAACTCTTGCAACAAAATACAAATGGGACAACCAAAAAAAGAAGAGAGAAGACCAAAAACTCAGTCATGACCGAGAATATTAAGCAAGGACTTTATACAAAGCCATGACATATAGCACTCACAGAAACATCACCTGCGTCCATACCTTATCTTTCCAGCTTGGATATGTTGAACTGCTTCAGTCAAAACAAACAAGAGTCCTAAAACAGTTCTGACCAGTTAGAGAAAACTTTCCTTAGTTCTTCTTAGGCCTATATTGGATTTTCTGCTGGGATGAAGTGCAGGTACTTAATTAATTTGCCTAACGTAGGCAGCACATGCCGCAGGAGATGTTGTAAGGTATTCCACCTGGTGGCCACTGCTGCTCCAGAAGGGTTTGGTCTCTCATTATCATGCCAGCTGGCTCCAAAGAAATATCTTGGATAAACATGGGTGTCTCAAATGGCAGAACAAGACTGGGTTTAAGCAACTGAATTTCTCCCCTGCACTTAAATGCCTATTGAAGTACAATGTAGTTGTGGAGAGGGAACCCTTTCACCTTTGTCTCCGGACTGAGATATGTGCTGTGGCGATGGGCACACACGGAAAACCACAGGGAGATGTGCTGCAACGAGTCGCACCAAGGGCTCTTTCACAACTCACCAGCCAAGTAAAAATGAACAAGAGATTTGGGCACAGATTCTTTTCTGTAGCTGCAATTCACTCCCTTCCTGAAAGGCTGAGCGTGCCAGAAATTGAGCCAGCTCTCGTACTCTGAATACTTGCTTGGCTCAGGCCCAGCCATCGCAGAGTGAAACTGGGCCTTTTGCTAAGCGGGGTCAAGACTATCTCTGCACTGCCCTCGCTTCTCAGTGAGTCTCTCCAGGGATCATCCTCACTTTCTGTCACATTAGAGCAAGGACGAGTGAGGATCTTGATGTCTTCAAGCATGGCACTGATGTCTTAGGGACACAGGGTCTCCCAGTCTGCTGCTGCCACCCTTGAGCAGCAAGGTGCAGCCTTACAGCTCCCAGAAGTCTGGTTCATCCACTCATGCATGGACACAAGCTTAAGTGGCGTGCTCTCTACTAGGAATCCAGAGCAGCATTACAGCTCCTCACTTCTTCCTCTCTCTTCCCACACACTTATGCTTCCCTGCACGTTACAGAAAAGCTTACCTTTTGCCATTCCCAGTTGTCCCTCTACTTCACTTTCCCTTCAAAGGTGGACACACAGCCGAGTTCCGTGTAATTCACGGGAACAACCTCCCTGCAGCAACATTCACCCAGAAGTGCACCTATAACTGATGAACACTGCTAGGATGGATGGCTCAGGGAAAAGAGAGAAATATGTGGGCCATGGGTGGTGGAAGGGAAAAGCTGATGGGTGGAATAGATTGCTAAACAATTTAATTGCTTTTTCTGTTTTGCTGTGGAGGAATATGCAGAGTAGCAACCTTAGCTCAGCTACTGACTTTTTTTGTGTGTGTGCAATAATATGTAATATATAATTAAACATCGGTATTTGCACACTTAGTTCTGCATTATTTAAATACTCCGTTGTAGAATATATTGTAGAGTCACACTTCATTTCCACCTATAAAGAATAAGCCATGTAACTCACATGAGTGCCAGAGATCTCGAACAACTAGTCTCTACAAACCGTGGAGGGAATGCTAAATTGAGCTGAAAACTTTCATTCCAGCATTATGCATCCACTTTTCCTGTTAACCTGTTTTTCCCTCAATCAGAGGATCTGGGGTTTGCTCCAGGCAATACCTTCTCAGGAAGGAGAAAGTATGTGACAAGATTCCTGTTCTGATTTTAAAAGCTATCCAGAGAGTGTGGGAGGACACAGATTGGATAACAATGATTTTTTAAAAAAGGGAGAAACTCACTTCAGCACTGAAGATTGTAGGCTCAAGGATTTGTTGCACTCCAATATCTAGAGTCACGAGGGGAGATAAACACCTAAGTAGAGGAGTCAGTTTGGTGTATGAAAGATGGGACCTCATATCTTCCATCTGCTTGCAGTGACTTGAACCTATACATTTTCATTTCCACACCTTTTTGCTGACCAGCGGTCCATAAAGCAGGCTGGGATGCTGAGAATACTCTGTTAAAGCTGTTTCACTACACATGGAAGACACTGATATTTGCTTGGCTGGAGGAATAAAGGAACATGACTCTAAAATTCCCTGGTCATATCAGGGTCCTAGCCAGGGATTCAGACTAGATAAAGCAGAGATGGGATTTAGGGAATATTTTCTCTTATTTAATTTCAACACAACACATATTGATAAGAGCTGAGGTGTCCACTTAGAATTTTAAGACTACTCCCGTAGAGCAATGTCAGTAACTTGTACTTCACTCTTACAGCCCAAGACTTCACTTAAAAGACTTCTGACATTAAAACAGGACTTCTAAAAGTGGCAGTCTGAAGTTCCTGGATGAAGAAAACACCTTGGAACTTCAGCCATTGGCTGTCTGATCTTTGAGATGGCCAGCACTGCTGCTTGTACTTTGAAAGTACAGGGATGGAAAGGCTCACTGGTTAACAACACGAAGCCAGGCCTGGAAGCACCACGGTGCTCCAGGGAATGATACACACTAGCAGTACAAACTCAAGTAATAGGGCAGAAAAATACTGTCAGATGAGGAAATGTTTGTGAGAATTGGGTATTGGCTAAACAGTTCATTAAATCCTTCATAGTCCCATCATTGTTTCCCACTTCTTGTCTCAGTTTTGTCTCAGCCAAGAACAAGCGGCTGTAAAGCAATTTCCCAGAACCCAGAATGCCAAAATACTTCTCAGTTCTAGTACTTCACTTCTATTTTACTTTGGATTAGGTATGAAGTGGTTGTTTTTATGTGAGTGAAAGAATGTGAACAGAGGATGAAATCAAAGTGTAGTAGAAGTAGCTACAGCTGCCTCAGACTCTGGGGAAAACAGGGCAGTAGGAACAGACATAAAGTCGTAACAGAAGGTATGAGAAAACAGCCAAAAAGTCTCCAGTGTTGGTTTGGATGACAGGGATTGCACAGAACTCTTCCCACAGAAAACTGTTATGTGCCAATCCCTTTAGCACTCCTGACTTACAGCTAACATGGGTCATCAACAGACAATTCATTTTTGGACAAATCATGATAGATTCCCAAAGCTATGTGTAGGAGGAAGAGGACTGAGCAAAGCTTGTGTGTTAATCATCATTCTGACAAAAGGCATCTATTTGATCTTTAATACTTGGTCACAGGCTCCATGTGACACAGTGGACGTTGCAGAGAGATGATGAGTGTGGATCTTATTTCATTATCCATGTGCTCATGTGTACGGAGAGACAGTTCATGCAGCCATCTGCTCTCACTGTGCAGTCATGCAACAGTTTTTCAGATCTTTGTCTTCTGATTGGCCTTCTTTCACTCTAATTTTCTGTCTTGTTTGAGCTAAGAAGGAAAAATGACTAGAAAGCAGTGCTTGCTTTTGTCTGTCAGCTCACGGTATCACAGTAGTGTATTTATACCAGTAGCAGCTCTAAAGCAATTTGCAAGTATGAAACGGGACAGAACGGCCTTAGAGCATCCCCAAAAGGGCTGAAGAGAGTAATTTTTGCTTTTTTTTCCTTTCCACCAGCACTCTGTGTTGGCATATATGCTTAAAGAGAAGTCAAAAATAAAAACAGGGTGTATACTTACTCTTCAAAGCTGACAAGTGATGAGGAACAACCTGTATTTGGAGTACATTAATTCCGTCTTCCACCTCATAATAATAAGTAGATACTGTCCCTTATCACACTTCTTGCCTCTCTGCCTCTCAGTCAAAACCCATTCTGGTCCCCAGTTTGTGAATACAAAAGAGCTGGTACAAATAGTACCTTCGTACATTTGAGGCCATTCTTACCAGATGTTAGAACTAATTAGTGCTTTCACAGCTTTTGGGCTTTTTTGCTGGCTACTGCACTTGGTCTAATAAAGTCATTTAAAACAAAGCAGGGTTGTATACTGAAGTTCCTTTTCAGCCCAACAGGGAAAGCCTTTGAGGGTGTTTTGTCTTTCCCACTCTATATCAAAACCCTGCAGCTTCTCAGACATCCAACCAATCTTAACTTCATCTTGAAACAAAAAAAAGGTACCAAGAAACCCAAGCTGAGCACATAGATTTGCCTGAAAAAATTGGCTAGACACAGACCCAATGGGATATCCAGGAGCAGTCTGTATTCTTCTCACTCCATGCACTTTTTGTGCTGGATAGACAACTCGCTAACAACCTGTATGCCAATTGCTTTAAGGAGAGGAAAGGACAGGCTCAGGGATGAAAAGGGACAACCAGACAGTTATAATTCAGACTTTCATAGAGCTTTTAGACTCAGATGCTCCTGAAATTCATTTATAAAACCATGTGAACTTTCTCACTGAAGGAATATCAGCAGTGATACCATTGTGGGGGAAAGAAAAGATCTCAAGCTTTGAAAATATGACCATAAGTGCTCTGCTGAATAGTGTTCAAGTGGGTTTGAAACTAGGCAAAATGAGTTTGTCTGTCCCTACTTAAAACCACAGATTAGATAAGTATGAAAATATTTTCTCTGCTAAGCTATCAGCACTTGGCTTCCCTTTTAATTCTAGTCAAATAATGTAACAAAGGGCAATTTCCATAACATTTATTCTAACAATTTCTTACATTTTACATCACAAAATTATTCTGAACTTTTATCAGGACATGTACAACACTTACTACTTTGTACTTTACCTTGATGCTGATGCCTCTGAAAGAATAGTAAAAGAGAGATACCTGTTAATTGCCTAGCACCTTGCCTTCAGAGAGCTGTTCAGAAAGACTCTGTAGTTCTTGCATACTTTGTACTCTTAAATACAACGGCACAGGTCTTTGCTGATAAGCCATCTCACAATCTGAAATCACTTATTTCTGACAATGTGTTGACTCTATTGTCTCAATTTCCACTTCTCAGCCTGGCGCTTCTTCAGCTGTACGCACGCTGGATTATCCACAGTGAGTAAACAGCCGACCCTGAGAATCACACCAGTTTTCCTCTCTAGAACACTATTCTGAAAAATGATGAAGACCAACCACTTGTGCTAGCCTTGAGTTGTGTCCTGTTTTCTCCCGAAATTTGAATCAGGTGCTTCCTCTGAGTCTGAACACATAATGGCTCATGTTTCACAGATGGAGCCTTATTTCAATTGTCGGGGAACTTTAAATTAATAGGGAAATGCTCAGTGAAAATATTAGTGGCATCTTTTTTAGGGGAGAACATTTGAAACTAAAGAAATTATATCCTTGAAACAAAAAGGAAGAGTGAAGGGTCTTCTACATTATTATTTAGAGAAATGTCATAGAAAACCAAAGCATGAAATATTTATAAACTCTGCTTTGAAGACCCCTATAAAACTACTACTGAGTTTCTTTAAAATGAATATGCAGTCCGTGATTTCAAAGCTTACTGTATTGGGTCCTCAAGGTCTTTTAAAACAATTCGTTTTCACTTCAGACATGAAAGGGAAAAACGAATGTAACAAGTCTCAAAGAAGGCTCAAATCTTTGCATTTCAGGTTATGGGTTTGATTTGCTCGTTTCTATTGATCATTTATGTACTAATTCTAAAATGCATTGCTCATATTTAATGTCATACACTAGAAAAATAGTTCATCTAGGCTACGTTTAAGGAAATAACACATATTTTTTAAACTCATAAAATTAATTTGGGGGAGTTCCTACACTTAAAAAAAAGGCATCCAAGCCACATTGCTCAAATTAGCAATAACGCTGTCTAGTAGATGTCTCCTCAAGAAACTTTTGATCTCAAATGTTACTTTTATTGTTGTTAAAGCTGAAACCTATGTAATTGTCCCCTCCCTTACAGTAAGAACAGTGTCCCTCACACAGCCTGAGCCAGTGGCAACAGACTTGTTAAAAGCAAAATGTTTTATGTCAGGTCTGTAAAAAGGAATGAAGGAAACATTTAAATTTGAGACAAAATCTCCCATTGCTGCATTTTCAAAGAAAAACCAATCATTTTCAAAACAAATCATCATTTTTCCTCAGCAGACAGGGATTTTCTTTCTGAAAGGATATTAAACTCCTAAAATGTTATGCCCTATCTGAAGCCCTGAACTCCTCTGTTCAAAGCACAACATCAGAGAAGCAGTAGTTCTTTGTTTAATGGAAACAAAATCCCCAGAAAACTAGGGCTGTTCATCCTCCCTTCTCAGAGCTTTCTTAGGAGCTTTAAGATATTTTTCTGCTGATGATTTTGTGCATTTCCATCTGGAAGGCAATGATTTATTTTTCCATTTTCTGAAAGGAACTGGAGTGAACATGGCTGTTTATTTTTCTACTTAGATAGTGCCTTACCATGCCAAGACAACTCTGAGCACCAGCCTCATCAATTAATATCAGCACCACTCTGAGAATGGTGTTTGCTAAGAAACTGTTGCTACAGAACAAGCAAAATGAGGACAAAACATTGGGCCAAACGCTAGAAGAGGCAGAGGGGAGCCAGGATCTGTGGATCCTGGCCCAGGGAGCACAGACGGGGTAGTGCTGTCTCCCTGGCATACTCCCCTCCCCTGCAGACCACCCCCCTCCCCAGCACCACCTCCTGGCTTTGGGCTCTACACCTGGGTGGGAGGGGCTGTGCTGGGATGCCATTCACACACCATATGGAGCCTTCCTCCACGTGCAAACCAGCATAGCTGAGCGCTGATTCAGCTGGGGCTGTGAAACCGCACCTCGAAAGGCATCTGTGGTGCTTTGGGATGTTCCTCCACCTAACCAGGGGAGAGCCAGCCTTGGAAGAGACTCCCGGAAACAGCTCCATGCACCAGTTGCCCTCCTCATATTTAATAAAAGAGAGGGGAAATAGCAAGTTCACCTTCCCAGGTTACACGTGGGTTACACTGCAAGCTGTAATTGCTGCTGCTGAAATGCTGCTGCACCAGCAGCATTTGGACAGAAAGTGAGCGCTCACTGTGGCATTTGCTACTGTGATTTTTCTTCATCTGGATGGAAGGAGAGAGGTTGCTCAGTGGACTGTCTTTTCTCTGTATTAGCACACACGTATGACCCCAGCTATGCCTCATCCATGTATTTCTTTTCCTCTCTCTGTAGTCCCATATTCTGCAGCAGTCCCACCAGAAGTGCTACACTAGTGACCTTTAACAATTGCATTCTTTGATCTCCACAAGTAACAGACTAAGGTACCCTTTTTGTGCCATCTGCAGTGGTGGATAGCAAAGAGAAAACTATAGGCTTTGACCAGCGAGACACAAATGCCTTTCTGGGCCGTAATTGTGAGCGTGGGCCATAACTGTGAATGATGACAATCAACTGCTCATGGAGGAGTACACAGACTAACCAGCAAGGCAAACAAAATAAACACGAGCAGAGGGAGGAAGCAGGGGAGGAGGGGAAAGAGAGGCCAAAAAGCAGGAGTAAATGATTCATTTAAGATCCTACAGGAAGGTACTAAAAGAACCAGAGGTAAGACTCTTTTCTTACCTCCCAGTTCAATGTTCTGTGTATTGTAGCACACAGGCTGGGCTGTTTCGCTGCCATAACACACCACTCATTGTACACTTCAAAGTTGATATTAATATTTTCTCTGCCTCTTTACACGATCCCATAAAAAGGAATCTCTCTGCCTGAATGTAAAAACTATTATCAGGCATGCAGTTGACCAAATTCTGCCCAGATGTTGCAGCGTGGTTGCAAACTATATGTCAGCTGTTCTTTTTGCTGCTCACCATGCAGTCAGCCTGTTCATCTGGCCATATGGAAGATCCATGGGAAAAAAAGAATAGCTATTTGTGCATTGGTATTGAAAGTCAGAATAATACAGCCTTTAAGATTTAATGGGTACTCAAGCTGGCTTACAAATAACCTGCTTTGTCTGCATTATTTTGTCTATGTCTTTCCTTATGGAAAACAAAGAATAGAAAAGAAAGATCAAAGATTTCAAAAGCAGCTTTGTTTTGAAAGCCAAAATGCCTTACTCCCTTCAAACAACAGGGAAGGCCTCTATGCACAGGCTTCAGACCCACGCTGCACCTTGGCCTGCTGTAGTAGATGAAGGCTCCACAAGAAGTATTTCAACTCCCGATGCCTCCTCCCATCCTCTCCTTCCCCACAGACACAGAACCCAGCAAAGCCTGAGGTTCAGTCCTCCTGCCAGCCTGCCTGGAAAGCCTTCGGCACAATGGAAATAGCAGCAGTTCCCGAAGGAAGGGAAACACACAGATTATGAGAAATTGATATTTCCTGTTAAACAGGATAAGGCAGAAGTTTGTAATATGATTCCCAGACACCACTGAAGACAAGGGGACATCTGAGGTGGAAATTCAAGCTTTTTATCACACCACATTTGCACAGTACAATGAAGCTCACATCTCGTATGCTGGAGGCTGATGTCTTGCAGCCACCAGGGCTTAGGTGAGCTGGAGTTGCAGCTATGCAGGTGGTGGGATTGGAGTGGGGAAGAAGATTTTGGAGGCTTGGGCATTGCAAATTTAAGCAGCTGGATTGGGTACCTAGAGGCCATGCACTCCCAGGAGCAACTTAGAGTGCCTCAGCTGGGCTGGCACCAGCACTCCCACGCTTACAGCACTGCTTGGAAGCCTCTTTTTATACCTATCGACTCTTCAGGCAGTCTAGGTTCAGAATTTAAGCATTACATTCACGGTTTAAAGCTAAACTGTGAAAAACCATATTCTTCTTTATGGGCAATGCCTCGCCACATCAAAAGTCTGTTCTTCTAACCCCAGGGACCTGCAGGTACCAAAATCTCCGAGATACAGCCTTCAACAGTGCCTGGCTTGGGGAGCAGGGTCCGTCCAGAACGTCTTCGCACGTCTGAGCACCTGTTTGTGCGCAGTTATCTGCTTTGCATGTGAAAGCCTGAGCCTGTGCATGGCCACACGGGCGCAACTTCAGACGTTTGATAATTTGGCGCTGGCTGCGCTGTCAGCTGCTGTCACTTTCTGTTTAGCGCAGCGTTCATAAGGCAGCAGCTAATGGGGCAGGAGCATGGGGAGGAATTCTGGCAAAGGCAAGTCGCCGGGATATTTATTTGGCCGTCCTTATGTAAAAGAGTGCAAAAATGGAGCAGTAAAATGTTGTAAAACTTAAGCTGATACTTCCACTAATTCGAAGTGGCAGTTTTTAAATAGGGTTGCTTCTGTTTGTCACTTTCAATCATAGAATGCCGATAGTGGTACTTAGAAGGACTTAATAGTCTTAAGAAAATAAAGTGTCCCCCTCCCCCCAGAGCAGAACAAACAGAGCCATATTGTCATGCCTTGAGATACATCAAGTGTGCCGTGCGGGGAGGGGGTGGCTGCGCGCTTCCTCCTCGGCCGACACAAGCGAAAGTGACAACTTGTCAACTCTCTCGTCCTGTTCACTTTGCATCCTTCTCTGTTTCTTGTGCTCTCTTGCCTTTCCTTGTCTGCTCTTCCCATTTCCAGTCCCGGTCTTCAAAAGAAAAGGGCACTCCCGTGTCGGCAGCTTTTAACTGCGTTTTATTTGTGCACACCCTTTTCCTGAATTAAAAATAACTCCTTTCCCCCACTAGTTTTCACAGGTTCACGGAACTTGTACCTTAAGTGAAGCAAGGCACAGGCATGACTTAGGCTTACTGATAAAGGAGAGCCATTTTTCCAGGTAGGGAAAGGCAGAGTGGCAGGCACTAGTGCTTCATCCCCTGCACACAGGCCAAGCCAGAAACGAGCAGCAGACCTGCCGTGAAGCAGGAGGCTCCCATGCCATGTCCTCTTTCCCAGCAGCAGGATGAATCTGTGCCATTTGTGGTTGTTATTGCAAAGCCCGTGCAAGGTGAGGGCCAGGGCCTGGCCTGGACTAATCCTGGTCTTGCTAAAGGGCCAGGGATATGTTGCTTACTGAAGTTTGTGCTACATGGGGACCACTGGGCAGCAGCAGCTGTAATACCAGAAGTGTATTACATTTTTCACATGCCCTCCTCTTATTCTTCACTACACAAACTGTTCCACTCACTCTGACTGCAGCAAAGTGCAAATCCAGTACCTTCTGTGGGAGGGCTTCCCAGATTTTAGTGAGGGAGGTGAGGCTCCGCTCTGCCTCGAAGGATGTACACGGATAAAACCCAGGTACTTCCTCTTTAATATCCTTTGTCAGCTCCCTCCACGACCTGTTCAGAATCACTGCCCGAATGACTTTGCCAAGCAAAGGCAACAGAGTCAAACCAGCAGGGACTGCTGTAGGAAACCTGCAGGCAGCAAGCAGAGGGGCACGGGGAGGGGGGTCCCTCCAACACTGCCGAGGAGCTGTCTCAGTATGGAGAGCATGTTGGTAGGGTTGGAGAGGGACTGTGCAGCCAGGAAACACAGAGTTCACCTGGGAGAGGACACAGGGGTCACTCCAAATCTCTTTCACATCAAACCTCTTTTCCTAATAAATAAAAGCAACAATAATAATAACAACAGCAACAAAAGCTGTGCAATTGAACAAAAGTTTCATTTGAATCAGAACAGAGAGAGGCAGATTTGTTTTACAGAGTGAAACTCGGTCTAATAGCTGAGATAAGAAAGTGTGTGTGTGTGTGTGTTTGTGTGCGTGCGTGTGTGCAAATCCAGGAGGGGGAGTCAGATAAGAAAGAACGATTAAGTTCTTGCGTGAAAGTAGTTAAGCTGTCATCTTAAGCTCACTCTGTCAGAATTATTGCTGTTTATTCATAAGACTACTAAGGAACAGATGTTCACCTGGACAAGTAAACCTCCTGAAAGGAAGATATCCATATGTGGCAGTGATCAGAGTGTGCTCTGATTCTTAGGAAAAAAAGTTTTGTTTCCTGGTATTGGTTGAAGCATAGTAGAAGAGTGAAAAGGAGAAAATAAAAGGTAAGTGGAGAGGAAAAACAAAGGGAGAGAGTGCAAATACACAAATAAAAGCCAAGGTGAAATTACAAAAGCTAGGGGGAACTCAGGAACATTTCTTGAACATCAGTAAAAGCATTTGTAAGGACAATAGCTGCACAAGAGACAGCATAATTAAAAGAGCACAAGCAGGAAAAAGAGTTGAATTTCTTTTCACAGTTTCTTTCTTCATGTTTTTTCAAGTTAGCAGGCAAAATGTGCAAGCAGAGTCCATTCTTCTCTACTTCCTAATGTATTTTCTTTGCTTAGTCTTTTGTCTTATTCATCTAATGGATTTAGAGCATTTGGATTCTTTTGTGTTGAAGTTTCATGAATCAGCCTGTCTGCTACAGCCTGGGACAAGCACATCCTCCAAACACAGTCCAGAGTATAAACCAAAGAAAACACAAGAGACAAGAAAGACACAGACTCATGGGTACCTTAGAGGTAAGAGGAATTTCATCCTGCTAAATTTCTAGAGGTCTGCTCACTGCAGCCTGGGGCTATCCAGGGCACGAGCAACCGGAACAAGTAGAAAAGCAAAAACTCAGAGGGGAACCGGGAATGAGGGAGGTGATACAGAGCTGAAGAAAGATTAGGGGCAGCTGCATTAACTGGGGTCCTGCTCCCTCTGAACTCACCATCTGGCAGCTCCAGAGGTGCGGGGCCGAGGGGAGCCTGAGGGAAGCTTCACTGTTTGGCATTTCTCCTCATTCGACAGGGAAACAGGACACAAGCCTCTGCCCCACCAGTAAAGGATTTTTGGGACCTGAATAATACTGTGGGGAACATGGAGTGGCCATGTTCACGTTTAGTATCTTTTTAAATGAAAAAAGCTCATTATATTATGGCATTGCATAATCATCCCTGGAAGACACCACTTCTTCAATTACTACTTTGCAAGAATCCTATTAAAAGGCAATAAGCCAAACTGTAAGTTAATTTTGAGCGGTTTTTTCACCCAGCCAGATCCCCTTGTGTTCAGAGCAATGGGTGACAAAGCTATAGCCTAAACCATGTCAAGCTGTTCTGTATACTCTGCAGTCAGTCGGATATTCCTTCTGCTGGAAAGATCACTAATTATTCAGTCGGCATTTGCCTGAATTTGCCTCAAGATTTGGTCCAAAGACAGCAAATGTTCCTTCTTGATTATTTTTGCAAATTAAATGAGAAGAATTTAGAAAGAGAGCATATGAAGCTTATTTGTAAGACAGATGTTAAACAGACTAGCAGCTTCCCAGTATCCCTCTAATACTTATCCCCAGTACCAAAATATATTCCTTTAGCCTTTATAATGACATGGGAGTACTTAAGACTTTATTGATAGTATCCTGAATGGCTTTACAGGTCAAGAAGCACGAAATTATTTATTCTATTAATACTATTTTACAGCAGATTCAGGACATTTTGGAGTGGGCAGAATTTTTCAATTAATAATTTAATCACTGATAAACGCAGTTTTGAGTCAACAACAGTATTCATTAATACAAAGTGTTTCAAATGGGGGAGGTTTTTTTTAAAAATGTCTTATTTTGAAATCATCTATCATCTGACCTAAAATAATTCTTTCCATCTTTTGAGGGTGCTTGGACTGAGAACCGAAAAACCCAGGTACTCACACAGTTCTGAGCCAGTCGAACCTTTGAGCTGTCTTGGGGCATGACTGCAACTTCCTTATGGTGAGCTTGGGGTGCCCCACTCCAGCAGGAATGGGACAGATGTGTGCTTGATCCCTTCCCCCACCTTTCCAACCTACTTCACCTGCTCCCAGCAGCCTCTGAAGTGTGTGAGATTTAACAACTGTTAGCACACAAGTTAATGAACATACATCGCCTTTCTTCCCAGCCCGGCCAGCAGCAACAGTCATAACAGATTTCAAGATATGGCATATCAGAATTGTAAAGCAACTATTTGTTAGCCCTGGAGTGAAGTCAAAATATTGCTCAGCAATGTTAGGAATAGCAACTGGTATCTGAACAATATTAGGACGCTAAAATAGATGTATTAGCTTTTGCATAATACAGTGCATCTAGCCTTCTGAAAAACAGTAATACAAACAATGAGGCATTCTGTGTAATTTTTTCTCTTTGTGCTCCTTCCATAGAAACTTCTGTTCTGTTTAGAGATTCAAAGATGATTTTCCCAATATCCAGCTCTGCCATGTCATCCTAAGACTTGAAAATCTATCTGCCATCTCTCTGCTAGTAAGAACCTCAGCAGTGGTATGATTTCTGCTGCTCAGACCTTTCCTGGGATCTGCGCTGACTTGCAGACCCAAGAGACCCCTGCTCGCTCTTCCACAGCTGCTCTGGATGTTGACACACCAACAAATTCAGCCACATTAGACCTAAGTAGTCCTCCTACAATTTGGCACACTCTGTTTTCACTGTGGTGAGTACAAGGCCACTATTTTCACATGGCTGCTTTGTTACATTTTAAACCAAAACCATCTTTTTACAGTAACAGGAAGAACATACACCAGGCCTTTGGTTGCTGTAAAGGAGCATAGTTTTACTAAACTCAGCAAGGTGCCACCAGCTTACACGAGCTGAGAAACCATCTCACAAACCAAGGGAACAGTCACCATGAAGCAACATATGAGACTTTTTTTAGGCTCAAGCTTCCAAACACTGTGTGTGCAATCTTAATTGAAGTGAGTCATTCTTCCAACACTCACAGAGCTCCAGCACGCCCCAAGACACATAATGAACTTGTCCAGGCTCAGAACATTTGACACTGAATCTGTCACGGATCAGATTACTTCACTGTCCTACTTCTGGAAACATGGGGACCTTATCTTAGCATTCTTATGTGCCCGTCTTGAAGAAGATAGCCAGGGCTGTCAGCGTGCAGAGGTGATGGGTGATGCTCTGCTAAGGGGATGGCACTCCCTGAGAAAGAATTCCTGGGACCCAAAGATGTAGACAGCCTAGATACACGTTGCTTGCAATTGCCAGCAAAACCAGAAACTTCTGTTTATTTCTCTTCATATTAGTTCAAATAACCTGATTTTTAATTCTGGACAGTAATCATGTAAAAAGAGTGTATGCCCTCTGTAACATTACTGCAATAAAAAGGATAAATATTAGAATTCTGAATGCCTTTTGACATAGAATTACCACTGTGTTCTTTAAAGGCTGATCTGAAGCACATATTAAACTAATTTAAAAAGTGAGGAAAGCCAAAGAAAAAAAAAAAAGAAATTTTTAAAGGGAGGTTTTAGTTAGACACACAAACACAGATGAACTTTCATATATCTCTGAGATGATATCTTACCACATCCATTCAAACCACTGTCTTGCAACTACCAGCAGTCCAGCTGATGCTCTGGTTTTCTCCAGTGTGGAGAACTAGGTCTTATCACATCCTGTCTGTTTTGAGCCCTCTCCAACTTTGCTCCTTCCAGCAGCAGTGTTTCTTGGCCCATTCTTGATAACACCAGGGAGGGAAAATGGTCTGGAGGAAGAAGAGGCTATCATGGCATTTGGATTTCCCAAGAAATTTCTTCATGCAACATTTTTAAAGGCTTGTGAACAGTCCCTGTAACATCCTGACTCTTTTTTCCTTACTGATTAGTATATCAATGCTGGTCATTTCCTCTGCCTCCCCCCATCCCTCTTTCTTATGCTACCTAATCCACCTATTCTTGTTTCATTTCACTCTGTCCCCTCTCCCCTTTGACCTAGATTCCATCCGTTTGCAAATGCCTTCTTTGATATCCACACCAGCTCTTTAGCCACTGATGTACCTCACATCCAAACCTGCCTACCAACCTAAGAAGCCATTTTTTGTGTGATACCAGATCAAAAAGGTTTCTTGAGGATCACATGAGTTGTATCCAGGCCTTTCCTCTGCCAGTCTTTCATAACTCCCCTTAAAATTCCAGTAGGTGATCTCTTCTATGTACCTACAGACAGTATCTGCTGTAATATCACAACTCTCTTGGTCTTTTTCCTTCCTTCAGACCCTGATTTATGATTCTTTTCTCTTCCAACTGCTACAATCAATCAAACCCATAGACACGCAATTTTCCAGATCTTCCCTAGACATATTTTTGAAGTACCAGCTGAATTTCCTATAGCCTGTGATATTGGTATTGTGGAAAATGCCAAAGCATCTTTCCCTTGCCTCACAACTGTGTTTCTGAAGCAAAACTTCCATGTTATCTTGCCGAGCGCCACGCTTGTGAAGATAACCTTGAACATGTTAATGGACCATAAACCAATAGTTATCTGACATGGCAGATAGCTGGAAACTGTATCTTTGAGAGGTGTGGACAGCCCCGTTCCCCTCTCTGGTGTGCTAACGCTGAAACAAAAATTGACAATTTAAATTCCAACATTATTAATGATTCCTCTGATGATCATTTTAGCAGAAGCATCCAGCCAATGCATTTACTCCACAATCCCAAGCTGCCTCCCATGCCTTCCCAGGTGCCAAAAGCTCCAACTGTCCCCTACCCAACTGCCAAAGACTTCAGCTTCCCCATGGCAACTCCTACAATGCAGTTCTGCATTGTCGTTACAGCGCTGAACCAAGCAGGGAGTGAACGTCAGGAAAATAGCATCAATTAAATTGACTTCAGTATCAAAATAAATAATACTAATTGTTTTATTCATTTAGGTACTTAGTTGAGTAAACTTTTATATAAATTTAATTTAAACAAATCTGCTATTGAACTGCAGGCTGCTTCACCAGAAGGCTGCAGGACTAAGGATGCTGCCAAATAATTGAAGTCCAGTTTGTTACAGAGTCCATAATCCCCAGAGCAGAAATACCTCTTTAAGAAGCTAACTCCTACATTATATGCCACTTGTTTTTTGGGGTTTTTTTAAAATGTGAACTCTTTTGATGCAATCCACAGCAAAGTGACAAACATTATGCCACCAGAATCTTCTCATGAAGTCCACAGAGCCCTTAGGATCCACAGAAGCCTGAAATCTGTAGCCTATCAGCTTTCTCCTTCGCCACATATTTTCCTACAAACAGGGTCTTAAATGTGCCTGCCTGGGGTTATCCTACCTTTCTTGATGTTTTCTACTGAAAACAGACTGCTTCCCATCTGAACAAGTTATTTTTCAAATCTTCAGATATTCTAATTTCTTAATAACCTGTTCTGGCATGATTCTGCTTTCCTTTAGTGTTTCTTTCTCCTCCCTAGGGAAATTTATGCTTGTTTCTGACACCTGTGTCTGCCACCATTACCTTCTTTTCAGAGCACAAGAGCAAGAAGTGCATTGAATATTTTAAGCAAGACCTACGTTTCCTTTCAATAATTTTTCTCTGCCATGTCTTAAAGGCCCTTCTGTCTCTTTCACAGGCCTCTTTTTTCTTGTGTACTTGAAAAAAGTCGTCATTTTTCACAACCTCCTGTGCAATCTTTTTTTTCATTCTCTACCTTTGCTTTTCTTATAATTTTTATTACTTTCTGAACTTCACATTGTAATCTTTCTGCTCTGCCCCTGTACTTGATGTTTAATACCTCACGTATGCCTCTTCCTTACACTTGATTAATTGAGGGTGGGCTTGTTCATCATAGTGTGAATGTATTTCTTTCAAGCCTGCATATCAGATGGCCCTTGGGTATATATTAATTTCAGTTCTGCACATTTTCAGTTTCTCATCAATGTTCTTGTCCTCTCCATTACTTTTCATTCAGCTCCTCCCACAGACTTCTGAAACTCACACTGAAATTTTGGAAAACCGTCTGCAAGCCTAAAAGAAAAACTTATGGCGTGCAACACCATTGTGACCAAGTTACCCTGGGTATGCCAAGCTCTCAGCCAATTTCATGCCTTTCCCAGGCCTAGGATCAACAGAGATCAAAGTGGAAGCACCTTGTGGGCTGAGGGCATCTTCAGCCAGAGGAGGATCACCAGGCTGGAGCACATCACTGCACTGCCATTTCAGGCACTGCTGTACTCTTTCCACGTGTGAAGATGTGGGCAAGTGGGCGACATATCAGCTAACCACATCAGTCTATCCAGGAGATGGACCCTCAGTGCCTTGTTTGCGTCACCAAAGTGAAGGAAAACAAGTTTGCTGGGTCAAGGCTTTGTTCTGTGACCTGGTCCTGAAGTACTTCAGATCACCTTGTCTCAGAGCTGAAATGGGAAGTCATTGAAATGAAATTTTAAAATGTCTTTGAGTCTACATCATTTTCAGCAGTGATGTCCAGACATCTAGAGCAGAAAATAAAAAAGAAAATTATTGTATTATAAACCTAGATTTTTATCTCCACTCATTCCCATTGAAAGCAGCCTTGTCAATTACATGGTCTGCAAACTGCTGAACAAGGCAACAGACATGGACTTCCACAGGGCGGTTCACCCCTGTTGTCTCTGTAGGTGATGCTCCTCTCATCTCCTCCAGCTCCACGTACAAGATCCAGCACCCAGACGTGCCACGAAGACTGGGAGCATCCCATGAGGGCCTGTAAGGAACAAGCAGCACCCACTGCCTGCAGTTTCTTGATGTGCGATAGATGGACTAGCTATCATGAAAGTGATTTCATATTTACAAAGTATTTTCTGATATAATAGAGATTGTTTTTCTTTTTAGATACAATTTTCTTTAATGAACACTGCTCACATGCACAAACCACAGCCCTGGCTATCACAACTGGGGTGAGTGGGTCAGGAGCTGCTGGTCACTGCTCTGGGACAGGCTGGGCATCAGTCAGTTGGAGGTGAGCAGTTGTGTCACAGATCTTTTGTTTCTCTGGAGTTTTATGTCTCACTCTCTCTCCTTCTCATTACTATTATTATTGTTACTGTTATTATCAATAATATTATTAGTATTATTATATTTTACTTTGTTTCAACTATTAAACTGTTCTTATCTCAACACACAAGTTTTACTTTTTTTTTTCTCTGATTCCTCTCCCTACTCGGGTGGCGGGAGGAGCGAGTGAGCAGCTGAGTGGTAGTTAGTTGTCAGCTGGGGTTAAACCACAAAACTTATTATAAGATTATTACATGTTTTATAGATGGGCACATAGAGTACAAGCAGTAAAAATATCCTAACTCTTGTAAATGTGTGTTGCAGTTAAGGCCCTACTCCTGTACAGATAACCCAAACCTTTTGATATATTGTGAGTTCAGTGAAATGGCTCAGAACAAAAGAAGTTCATCATATAAGTACATCTTTGTGAGAGTAGTAAAGTTTTTTACCACACATAAATACTGTTATGCTGTTTCTTATGGTAGATGGCACAGCATCAACTACATTTTCAGCTTCAGAATAATGTTTATCTCCTTCCTTCTTCCTATCCTTTTTTTTTTCTGTGACACAGAAAATTCTATATAAAATAGAAAAAAATTGAGAAACCAAATTTTCAGGCTTCAAATAAATACTGATACTTTGAATTCTGAGACTTAATCCTGCCCCGTGTGGTTTGAGTCTTGAAACACTCTCATACAGACAGGTGACAATTCGCACAAACTTTCATTCAGGTTCACAGTGTTCTGTACTGCCAAATAACACAGATTTTTCATAAGGAATAATTTTATGAAAGCAGCCTACCCTTTCTTTCCTAGAGTTTCCATGTGAGATATCACACTGCAGCTATTCCCAAGGATTATTTTTATTGATGTGGTTTATAGTAGGCCTTTTCTGGGAACTGCAGCCACTTGTACCTAAGTGCAAGAAGGAACACAATCCCTACCTCAAAGGCTTCACTCCCCGTTCAGATGGGTTTGGGGAGAGACAATTCTGCGAAGAATGTGTTCAAGTAAAGAAATAGATATCAAATAAACAAATCTGGGAAGGAAAAAAAAAAGAAAAGAAAAAACACAATTTATTAGCAGCCTAAGAAGTGCATTTGAAACAAAATAATCTTCAACAGAGATGGTATCTTCCTGCCTCCTGGAACCAAGATAAGAGAAAAGTGGAAGGTGGTTGTTTAAAGAGATGCAGTACAGGTCATGTTTGACTTGAGTGTGACTAAAAAAGCCCTGCTCACTGTCACATCTGCACACCCCCTCAAAACAGAAGCAGATGACAGCGTAAGCTCCTCCAGTCCTTATGGTGTGCAGAAATTCACCATTTTTCCCAGCTACTCTTTTTTGTCTCTTACAAAGTTCAGATTGAGCCCTGAGGGCACTAACAAAGGAAAAAATGCTTCACAGCATTTTCCCCTTGCTATTGCTTTGGGGTATGTGTAAGATGAGATCAAGTCAGTATTACATGAGGAGCATTCTTAATTCACTGTGTGGTCTGCAGGCAGACTGGGATTTGATGATTTACTGCGTTTTGAACAGAAGCACTGTGAAGTGAATTCAGGAGGCACTCTTAACACATCAGCTGGGCATTTGCCATACAGTCTTCTGGTAGGCTGGGAGAAACGAAGGAAGATTTAGTTGGCTGCCTTTGGCCACCTCCACCCTGAAAACTGAGAGAAGCTTGGTGTCCTCCTGCAGGGAGAGAGCAGCTTTTGCTACAGCTGGCTGCCCTCCTCTTTCTGATCTGCCCCCAGAGTAGGGGAGGTGGCAATGCAGAAGTGCAGGCACACCCCTACTGGCATCACTACCTCTGGTCCTTATAGACACATTTTGGGACTGCATCATGGTAGGAGCTCGCCTTTAAAAGGTCAACATAACCAACATCGCCATGTGCTGAAGTGAGGAGCAATTGCTGGATTGTGCGCAGCAGCTTATGGTGTGAAACCTTAAATCTGTAGGACAGTGTTCCTACTTGCAGTTGCAGATGCAGGTAAGGCACCCTATTTCCATAATGAAAAAGTGTTCAATGCAACAAACACAATGCCCGTCTCTTGGCCACAAACCCCTCAGATCGGAAAGCCACAGACACCGTTCAGTTGCCAACACTGCTCAAGAGGATCTGCAAACAAAGGGCATTCCTGTCCTGCTCTGATCTGGTTCATCCTCATGCCACTCCTCTAAGGTAGGCCTTTTATCACTGTTTTCAGAATAGAGGAACAGACCCACAAAAGTTTCCAAAGTCATCAAGGAAAACTGTGAAGTGGCAGGAACTGGATCACAAAAACAGTATCAAGTGCCCCACATCCTCTTGTCAGTACCTGTGCTTTTGCAACCAGTTTTCTCTCTTCTTTTCTTCTCCCACCTCTCCCCTGCCACTTCTTACCAAATTGTTCTTCATCTGCAAAAGACCTGGCTAATTGATTTATTGACAGGTTTTAAGGCCGAAAGAAACTACTGTGAGCCACTAATCTCTGTTTTAGGAAATCAGCGCTTCAGGCAGCAGTTCCTGCAAGCAAGTCCACGACTGTGGCCAGGACACTACCTTTAAAATGAGAACCAGCATTGCTTTGTGTGTGTTCTGCTCATCTCTTTTGATTAAATTTTTTATCCCATTTCTAGATCAAATCTATTAAATTTCTAAGTGGCCATTAAAGAGAAACAGTGAACCTGATTGACCCAAACATGTTAAATTTGTAAACTAAATAAGCTGAAGAAATTGTGGTGAGTATTTGATTTCCGACCTCACTCTGTTTACATTAAAAGCATCTCTTTATCATCAGATGTAGAAATCTAGAAATATTTTAAAACAGTTACATAAAATACTAGCTAGTGCCCCACTTTTCTTAAAGATTTTTAGGTGCAGACAAGCATAAATTAAACTAGATATTGACATGGAGTGAAATTTCTACATTGGATTTCCTCAGAGGATCCATTTCTGACCTGCTATTTGGAACACAGTATCTTTAGAGATGCCTGCCTCTAAAATCCTGCATGATTATTGGACCTGTCTTGTTGTTCAACAAGTCATTAAATCCATAGTGTTTTATAAACAACAGAAATTACGTTGTTTCAACATCTCTACATGGATCCTGAAAAGGGTCCTGGTTTTCACTGCCTCTCTGAGAGCTACATGACTATTGCAGGAGGTGAACATAAAGTGTGTATAAGCAGTCAAGGCTCTGAAATTATTTTCATAGTGCTGTATCTGTAATGAAAAAAAGAAAAAGGTATAATCTTATTTCAGAAATGAGGCAAAATTACAGCATTACAGACTGTAACGTAATATAGGAAGGCTTTCCACCCTGCAATAGCTGAATAAAAGTTAGTCCTCAATAAGC
Organism: Lycocorax pyrrhopterus obiensis; assembly: GCA_014706295.1. Taxonomy (NCBI): domain Eukaryota; kingdom Metazoa; phylum Chordata; class Aves; order Passeriformes; family Paradisaeidae; genus Lycocorax; species Lycocorax pyrrhopterus. The sequence goes on from JACSVZ010000004.1 coordinate 22,016,303, forward strand.
AGGGGTGGCTATTGCCCCACACAGATTTGTTTAATATGCTGGTGATTCCTTCCCTAGCTCAGGTATATATACACAGAGCTGTACAGACAAAATCTAAACAGTTTTGCTGAATAAGGATAAATTTCTGCACAGGAGCCAACACATAGTTTAATTCTCACACTCACAGCTAGCACTAGTGTCTATGTCCTGTGACTGGCTTGCAGCTGCCTGTGTAAAAGAGTTGCCCATTATTTGGAAAGCAAGCTAAAAGATACAGGAAAAGCTCATCAAAGAGTCAAAGCATGTTGCATCCACAGTTAAAACATTTTAAAGGATCATAGTTATTAGAAATTCAAGTTTTTCAAGTATTAAAAATAAATCTTTAATTCCCCTACAGATTCCTAGTATCCAGAGTATTTTATAGAAACATCTGGATAAAGGAATAAAGGCAAATCCATTGTGTTTCTAGACATTCCTGGAGCACTGATGTTCTTGAGATTATGCTATTGGATTACTGGTATAAAAATAATAAATATTTTCAGTACTTAAAGCTGTAATGCTTTATGTTGGATTTGAATTTTTGTCTCATTTTAGTAAAAGGTGGATGGAGATTCAGAGTCTCTTCCTTAGCCAGAAGGATGTAGGGAGTTTATTGCTTAGTGACCTATATTTTTCTCCTCTACATTATTTGAAAAGTTATTTAGCAACTTCCTTGCTCTTCAGTCAACCTTTTAAAACAGCTGTCAAGACAAAAATATGGTTAAGACTCTGTTCCTCATTCCCATGACATATGAAAGTGAGGGTTTGTTAGTCTGTGCTAAGAATGCTGTAAAATATCCTGGTCTGCAAAAAATGCATTAATTTGTGTTTATTGTTTTAAATGAAGGGCAATAATACATCCCAAAAAAAAGCTGTGTCTCGCACAGAAGGGGTGAGAGACACACCAAAGTGAGATCTGTGGATATGTTTTCACAAGGTTTTGCAATATTACAAATACATTTTCTACAGGTCACTAAGCTAACCAGGAATTTAATGATATACCTGGCTCAGGCTCCTGTTTGTTAACCGAAAATGTGTACAAAGCCTTGCCAGAGGTGCAAGTTATAAACTTCAGCCTGTGCCCAGAATGCTGCTCCACCATAAACATATGGTATGGTCACAGAGCCACCCCAAGCCCTTCCCTGTCTGAGAGGAAAGCACGAGGTGCAGAGGCTCAGAGCGGGCTTTCAAAGCTCCATTTGTGCAAGGTCTTCACCCTTCCTGCTTACCATTTCCCTAGGGAGCAGCAGTGTGTTGTGGAAAGTACTGGTAACCAAAGACAGCAATGCAACAGCCTAAACCCGATGGCTCCAGCCCAGTTTTTTCACTTTATCCCCTTTACTGTTCCCTCTCCTGTTGTTGCTTCTTTTTTTTTTTTCTTTTAACATGCAAGTTGCCATGAAAAATTTGTTAATGAAATATTTGCTTAGAAGTCTGCTCTGGGCTAGGCTGATAACCTATCTGTGTTTGAGTTTGGCTTCCCATATTCTAAATACTCATCTTCTCTCTGTTTAGCTTATTGATTGGTTTGGCAGGAAAAGCAGCCTTGTCATCAGTGACCAAGGTCAAACCAAACAAAAAGGGACAGGAGGGGGGAAAAAAAAAGAAAGAAGAAGTTGGACGAATGAGCTCAGTGAGACAGGAGTGGAATATCTGACCTCCTGCAACTTTCCTTTGGGAGATGGGTCCTGGTCTGCCCAGGAGCCTGCTGGCTTTCACAAGGTCACAAGAAATCACTGACATCATCAGAACCAGCACTCAGAAACCGCAGGAGAGATGAGAGCTGAGAGCCAGCCAGAATCCACAGAGGGAAGAGGTGGACACAACCACACCAAGGCTGGGTGCAAATGCCCACAGGAATGTCTCCTGAGAGCTCTGGTGCAGAGCAAATGGGGTGCTGAGTCAAATACCTCAAATACCTAAAATTAGAAACTTAAAGCCCATGTCTACATGTACAAGTAGCAGTCACCTGTTCCCTGTGCCTCAAGCTCTGTTTCAGAGAGCACTGAAAAACCAGGAGTTAGTGGGGGCTTTTTTTCCCCCTGAACATGACTAGCTATGGGCTTATACATCTAATTCTCCAAATAAAGTTTACAGATTTTGGCCTCAACATTTCAGTTCTATTCCTAACACATGAAACAAGAAATCTGTGGAAAATTAGTCAGGAAGTTTAAAGGGCTAACCCAGACACATGCAAGATGGAAGCACATGCTCTCAGCAAGGCAGTGGATACCTTCCTATCAAGTCAAGTTCAACCTTGTTTGGGGAGAGTTTTATATTACCTGAAAGTCCCAGTCCACAAAATTCATATAATGCCCTTACAGCTATACAGTGCATTCTACCTAAAAATGCAGACGAACCAATGAAATATGTCCAGAACTGTATGAAACTCATTGGAAAATCCTAAATATAAGGTTATGCTTCACTACATCATCCTTTCAAACCCCCTTGCAAAATATTTTTATGTAATTCAGTGTGAACAGCAGCATGCAATTTCACATAAGAGAGGTGAAATTGCAAGGGAAGGTTATATCATGGCTAAGAAAACTGAGATCAGCTGTACTGTAGTGTAGCAGTACCTTACTGTAAAGAAAATGTGCTTTCTGGTTTTTGCATACAGTACAGCCTAGGTGTTCTGAAAGGAAGCTGCAACAGAATAGACCTGCTAAATAAAATACCTGGCAATATTGTTATCTGGTACAATACATTCATGTTAGTGGCTTTACAAATGAATAAGAGGGTGCCAGAGGCTAATAATTATGTGACATGAACTGACTGTTAAATCCTGCAGTCTTTACTCAATATTTATATAGTCCTGACTTGTGGGGAGTTCAGCTTGATAAATGTCAGAGTAAAAGAAGTAAAAGAGAACTAAATCTGTTCCCAGGTTTCTCTTTAATCTTGTTACTTTCCTTCCCACTAAGGAACTAATTCAGTGATCAGTGTGTCATTCACAGGATACTGGAAACATTATTTTAGTAGAAGTACTTCATAGTTTATAGCACATGACTATAGTATTTGAGAAATTCAGCTTCACTGACCCAGCTCGATGTACAAGAGAGAGGAGTCCAACTTCCTACCTGCCAACATGGTCTCACTAACAAACTGAATAAAAAGGGTCCTCACCACAGCAAAGAAAAGAGATGCAGAAAGATGCTGCTTATCTATAGAAGATGATGCCAATTTATCCAGGAAATAATTCTTCTTTCTGCATTGCAACCCACATGTCTTAAAAAAGATAACATTTTTCAAGGAATGCAGGAAGCTAAACAATTTTTTGTACACAAGGTACTGGAGACAAGGTTATCTGACAACTGCCCAATTTGCATAAGCAAAGGCCAAAGGCTGCAGAAGTACATAGACCTCTATTTTTAGCAAGAGCAAGTTCCTTTGGTGGATCGACACTGAAACATTGGGGAGGATGATTTTAAGGATGGGGTGCAGGCAATGTCTCTGAAAATTAGGCCCTGTCAAAGATGCACCACTGGGAGCTCTCAAAATCACCAGTTGTTCTTCATCCTTTGGGGCGGGAGGACCTGACCTTCCCAAAGGGTTGCAGGATGAACCTCACGAGACAATTTCAAAAGCCTCTCGAATAATCTGGGCCTATGTGTATGGTGCTGATTTCCACTGCAGAAAGATTTACTCAGGATTACCCAAAGAAGATGGAAAACTGGGTAACAAGATCAGAAGAAATGAGATGTCCCTAAATAAACCAAGGCTCTGGTGTCTGACATGTGGATTTAGCTGCCCTTCGCCAAGAGTGCTTTAATTTGTATCACTGTAATCGGGTTAAGAATTATTGTAGCCAAAGTAATTAGCAGCAAGCTACCAACCAGCTCCTTGACACAGAAAGCAAATGGGTTTCTCCTCCAAGTATTTGCCCCTCTGAGGGCTGGGAGGTAAAGAGGAGAAGGAGGGAATTAGGGGTGACCTTGCATTAATGAACAGTAACATGCTCCTGGATCAATGGGCAAACCTGGCATAGCTCAGAGAGGAAGCATCAACTGTGTCATCGAAGTATCTCTGATATCCATGGGGGTTTTGCAATGGATGCTTATGCAAAAGAGGTAAACACAAATGAGGCTGGTGCAACAGAAAAAAAGAGCTACAGGAAGAGAGAGAGAAGGTGTGAGGATGTAAACAAAAAATAAACAGAGAGATTGCTGGGGGGTGGTTTATTTAAAGAGTCCCTACATTTGCATTATTGGATTAAGCATTTTGACCAAAGTTTGTAGAATTTATTTTGGCCAAAAATGACTAATATGAATATTGGCCTCATGCCTGAATAAAGGAATGTAGTTTCTCTCTCTAATCAGGTTGCAACAGATAAAGGCTAAATAGAAATGAGTAATTCACCGTGACTCAATATTACATGGGCTGTATTTTAAGAGCTGAATTTCAAGTGCATTTCTGTTCTTTATTTCAGCTGTGCTATCTTTCGCTCGCCCTCACCACACTGTGTGTCAGCCTGGCTTGGCAAAATGGGAATCATTTTCTTCCGTAAGCCTGATGTACTTTTTAGGAGACTCTGTTTTCCTGGAAGCAAAATCAATTCAAGTATTCAGGAGGCCCCTAGTGGCTTATAGTTTCAGAAGAAGTTTCCTCTGAAGCCTAGCCTGTGAGGCTCAGAAAATATACAGAAGGTCAGGGAAACAAAAGGGACGCCGCACTTGTTGATTAATGCCATTGACAATAAACAGCAAAGCTTGGTCTCTGACTTCAGTATCTAGGAATCTGGCCTTCAAGGCCCGAGATACATTTACACAAAACACTCAGAACGTGCAGAAGAGAACAATAGGGTCTCAGGCTTCTTGGTGTTTTGCATGTTTCTAAGCATATCCTGGGAAAGAATTACAACGTGATGAGCCCTATATTTGAAACAGCTGTCAAAGGGGAGCCTGTGCCAGTTTCATTTTGATCCACAAATATAGATGCTTTCTATTACTGACACTAGACTACGCAATAGGTTTCCAATGCGGTGCACGAGTGCATAATCCTCCATTTGCAACTCTTCACCCAGTTCCCACACCAGGAGAAGCAGATACGACCAATCCTGACTGGGTAATTGGCATCAGGCAAGCTATTGCTGTTTCCAACAGCTGAGGCTCTGCCCTGTACCCTACTACACACAAATACATAATATTACATATTAGGTGAGAACCTGGATCACCTGCAGGCTATTTTTACGTGCAGGGTTATTAAAAAGTAAGAGAAGAGTAGTCACAAAAGAAGGTGAGAGAAATTAAGTCCTGCTGCTCCTCTGGCGGGTTTTGGCCTAGACAGTCAATGCTTTCTTCATCACATATGTATTTCCCTGGGCCTATTTTTATGTGTCATAGGATAGTCGAAGAAATGTCCTTAATTCCCAGCACTTTGATTCACCTCCACAAACTAAGCCTTGTTGTAGGTGACTTAGCAACCATGTGATCCACCTATTATTAGAACAGAGTTAGCCCTCCAAGCCCCCAAACTCCTGCCTCCCCTTGTCCTTATATATATCTGTCTCCTAGCAGAAAAGTGGCACATGACCTCCTATCCTCAAGAATACTTGGCACAAGTCCCTACTTCTCAGCCGAAGCTATTGTTCTAGGAGAGAATGACACAGGCGTGCAAGAGTCTTGCTGACACTTTTGACTTTAAACATGAAATGCCATTAATCAATCAGCTGCATCTGTTTGGAAAAATTAAGTGGCTGGAATCAAGGCAAACACAATAAATAATCCTTAGGCAAACAGGAAAGAAAATAAGGGAAGACATGCTTTTGACTTCTTGTTACTTCAAATTCATTTGATTTGTCTTTCACATCCTCCTTACAAATATTAGGGCTTACTGAGTGTACAGTATGAAGATACCAAACTCTAAAGGCTTATGCAAAGTACTGCCACCAAATTAAAGGTGCTAAGCTTGCAAGATATAAGTGTCTGCCATGGAATTCACACATGACATGGCAGCAGAGGGGGTCTGAATTCACAGATGTGAGCCAGACCAGACTCGCAAAATACCCAGGCATCACTGGAAAGGTTGATTTCTCTTGCTATTCAGTAAAGTTGCAGATGTGATTTATGGTCTCAAAAACATGTTCATTCCTGCTACAAATGCTTGAGACTTAATACTACGTGGAATCATTCCTGACAGGTGCTCATATCCATCAAAATAAGCATCTAGTGGATTTCGAACAACCCATAGGTTGCGAGGCAGACACCCACACATACAGCACCTCAGTATTTGAGAGCCTGCTGCTGTCACCTCTTTGCAGGAGTGAACGGAAAAATATTAAGGGAAAAATATTCCCTTGTAGTGGAAGAGTATCTATCTCTGCCAGGAGGGAAAAACAAGGAATAGCTGTGAACAAGACATCAGGCTCAAGAGGGTCCTTGACTCCCACATGGTCTCTTTGTTTTTTGCACAGCCTGGAGTCCAGGATTACAGTCCAGTGTTACTGGCTCCTGAGACTGGTTCAACAGGGGAAGTAAATGTGTGAAACATTGCTCCTTGCCAGTGAAACAATGTTCAAAGCTTCCTCAAACCACCAGGCTCATGACCATGCAGACCTGAAAGCCTGGTGTGAAGACAGAGAGAAGCTTCATCGCCCTCCTCAGCTGTGGGGACAAGGAGCACTACTGCTGCTGGCCTGCACAGGATGGGAAACGCGAACCCGACCAGTTTATAGTGCGGGCACGTTCAGAGAGTAAACTGAGCCTACCCCCCTATTTCACACAGGCCATTAAAGGAGAGCCATTTCAATCCAGGCTGATGACACCCTCAAATTTCCATCTCACTACCAATTCCTGCTACATGGATCTGCTTGAACATTGTAAAGTAATGATATAAGTGATATGTATGGGTCAGAATGACACAGGAGCAGGGAGTGGGAAAAAACACAGGAGCAAAGCATTGTGAGGCCATCTCCATTGCTAAAACACAACGTGTTTGGCTGACCAGAACTATTTGATTAGTCCCAATCTGAAACAAAAGTTTGTTTCATTTTTTGAGCTGTTTAATCCTTTTGAAAACAACATTTCAAAATGAAAATGTCACTTTGAACTCTACCCTTGCTTTGTACTGGCTGAAGTACATATGAGCAAAACACTTCAACTTTACAGAAAAACAGAAAACTGCGAGGAGGGAGCTAATCTATAGATATTTTTGGTCCCTTACCCATTCTGCCTTTCAGAGTGGATTTCCTATTTGCTCAACAACAGAGCTTGCCAATCTCAATGTGTTCCTGGAAAGCAGCATCAATGTACCTGTGGCTTGGCCATGGATGAAGATTAAGCAGACCTAAATTTAACTTTCAGCTCTGTTGACATCTTTACAGAATGCACTTCACCCATGATGCCTCTTTCCTCTTCCACCATCATATTTAGGACAGAAATACCCTATTGCTCTTATGTGTTTCTGCCATACAAGCTGCCACAACATTCCTGTTACTGGTAATATTATCTGGATAAATGAGAGTTTGTAGGAAGAGCTAATATCTTTTATGAGACTAGCTGATATAACTGACAAAAGTGAACAAGTTGTGGGGTTAAGGGTCCTTCAGGTACACTAGAGAATATGCTAGAGCCCTCCAGTTCCAACAGCATCGCTGCTACTGGATAGATAAATAGAAACCTCACTACAAAAAAAGAAGAGCACATTTGAGATGTCCCTGTCACTTCCTCCAGAAACAACAGAAAAAGGGATAGAATGACATACATATTTTTGAAGGAAATAAAAGGTTAAGAAAATAATTGTGGAGAGTCTTCTTTATCCCCCAAACCTTTTGTATGTGTAAAATGAATCTGCGATAACAGCTCTCCTCAACGCCAAAACCCCAAACTGCTGTCAGTCATTCCACTAGTAGTTGCCTGGGGCAACTGCTTTCACAATTATCAGTGGATTCACGAACTTGCTGCAGTCACGAATGATGCAACTGATTTTTTTTTTCAGTGGCCAGGTTGCAAGTGAGGACAAGAATACTCAGATCTTCTAATCAGCAACGCATAAATATATGAGAAATCCTCTTTATATCAGGTACACCTGATACAGACCATGGCCAAGGCCAGGCCATGTCAATTTGACAGATACATGCCAAAATACATGGATCACAGAAATGGAAACTAGATCTGTGACTATGGTGCTCCAAAGAAAGCAATGATTCCAGTAAGACTAGCATGAAGCTGGTACACAAGACAGCACAAGTTAAAAGCCCTTGATGGTACCTTAGCATATTCTTTTGACTTTGCTGGTAACCTAATGTTAAATAAAACCTTTCCTGTAGAAATAAGAAGCTTGGTTTACAATTTCTGATGTTTAAAAGAGCCCATTCAGGCATGAGCCCTCTTGTTCCATGGGCAATAAAACATACTCAGGGTCAACAAGTTCACTGTAGGAAACAGCTAAGGGTTTTCATGAAGGAAAGCCAGATCCTGGATCCCAGCAGAGGGTGACATTCCTATGCGCTCATCACTGCTTTGCCACAAGTGATTCACAAACTCAATCTCTGCCACAGACCTCTTCTAAATACAGGAAAACTAAGGTTATGCCAAGTTTAATTCAAGGAAAGGAACTTCCCCAATGGATACTAAATCACTTCAACTACTGCAGTAGTCATCTCCCTCTAAGGTTTACAGTGTGTTTGAGGGTTTTTTTGCTGCAGTTTTAAAATCAGAGTTTATCGAGCCAGTTACTTCCAAACGTACTATGTTGGGCTTAGGGAAATTTGAATGAACAAACCAAGACTCAACAGTGAAAAAAAAATAAAGCTTTTGCAATACTTGTTATCTGACATGTTTGCATAAAACTAAAGGTCCAGATGATGACACAGTGCAGTCCCTTTGAGATGAGAGGAGCAGTCACTAATTTCATCATGACTAAAATACTTGGCACATCAGGCCAAGACAAGAGAAGAGATGAGTTTTTTAAGGGTCTAACATACAAAAACATTAAGTCCAAGGTATATTGGTGGCAACTCTACTACTGAACAACAACTGATAAAATCCTCAGATGCCTTATTGAAAAAACATCTAAACATGTCCTCGTTCTCAAAGCCACTCGTCTGGACACAGCTACTTCGTGATGCACGTAGTGATAATTAAAATTTTAAAAATAAGAACCAAGTTCCATTAAGCCTGGACAGAATGTGCTGCTTTGCAACTGAAGTTATGTCAGAAAACAAAGAACATTCTAGAATCATATAAGGACCAGGTTTCATTCTCATTTACAGCAGTTTTATCTAGCGACCTTTCCATCTTTTTCTCTGGAGTCACTCCAAAGTTACATGACTTTAGGGGAAGTTAGGGAAATAAGGGGAAAAGAAAAAGGTGGTAGTGGGAACACTAAAATGTAGAAACTTCTACACTGATTTTAATGGCAGGGCTCTGTTTCGGGATCCTTGCAGCCCAGACTGGCGAGGCCATTTGTTGCCCTCTGGAAGAGCTGCAATGTCTCAGTGATTCAGCTGCAGCCAGACACAGATCTGCTGGAGAGTAAGGAATATTGACTGGTGTGTTCTTTGCCAAGCCTACCTAATAGTGGCTTTCCAAGAACTGGACCATTTGGGGAGTCACTATCGGACAGAGATTTCCATCTTATTGAGGTTGTGTTTGAGCCATTTCCATCTCTACTTCAGGCTTGGTTAATTCAGATATATGCTTAAAAACACCTACTTCATGCAGATTTAATCCCCCTATTTGCTTTCTGTACTAAATTCCTCTGAATTTTCATCCTAACCGGACACAGTGGGCACCACTAGACCCAAGAGACTACCAGTGTACACTGAGGTGCATGAGTGCAGATTTCATGACACCAAACGAAGCATTCGATGAAAAGACTTATACGTTGCCAGATGAAAGTTAATTTCTGCCTTTATTATTCATTATATGCCTTAAACCTGTGTTAAACACTGATTTAAGGGGCTGTAAGCCATGGTCAAGCCAACAGTGACATTTGTCATCCTTTCTCAGACCTGAAACAAGGCCCTCTGGCCAGGCACAAACCACCACTGAGGACACAGAGAGGCAACTTCTGGGCTGTCACAACTCAGCAAAGCACAGGACTTGGACTTTCTATGAGGGAAAACAATGCCTCAGATGTTTTTGCAGTCTTCAGACATTTCAGACATATAAACCCCACAGGAATGGAAATGATTACCTGTGCTGCACAGAGATATAGGTGGGAGTTGTAAGATGAAAGGAGGAAGACCAACACTGAGAGGAAACTTTCCAACTACTGTGAGCAGAACTGAACAAGTTACCCTGGATCTCAGTTATCAGCAGAGCACATTACTTAAGAGTATTTATTCCGATCCAGTCATGGAATAAACCATGTTAACATGGGGTATTGAGGTTTCTTCTTAATTACAGTTGCTGTAATTTAAGCTTACATGCTGTATTTTGCTACTGGGGCAGGTTAATGTGTTTTTCTTCATAAATACAGTGGGCTACTTCATTAAGCCTCTGTAACCCGACTGTCTTTGCTTACAAGTTCACACTCTGAAGCTGAGCAAAAGACCTGTAAGGAGAGCACTGAAAGGCTGGCTGCAGGAGACTTTAAAAACTAAATTAGAAAGAGCATTATGAAATGCAAGGTAAGTAGCATTGTATCGGCAAAGAGATGGCCCGGGTGATCTAACAGGTCTTTTCCATCACTAACATCTCTTGTCCAGGAACAACCCATTTAATTCCAGACCAGTCATTTATTATGACAGAGAAGCAAAGTAGAAGGACATATATTCTACTGGGTAAAACAGCATTTTATTATGCCAACTGAACTCAGAGGACAGGCAGTGAAAACATTCTTTCATTTTGTACCATTAGCTCAGCCAGGCCTCTGCAATGTAACATTCTGTCACTTTCTGTGGATTAGCTCATTTACAAAAACGTGCTGTTTTACTGAAATTAGCACAGAGAGAATATTGCACTTCCCGAGCTGCCACAGCATAACTGTTTGTCAGTAGATTTATGTAGTGGATTGTTTTCCTGCAATCCAGGATAAGGGAAATACTTTAACAATAACCACCATGGGGAGTGTGGACAAGGCAATAATTACTTTCCATGGTGTTAATAAACCTCAAGGCTACTGGCCAAAGTATATTTGCACTGAAGGAGATGTCTATGGAGATTACATAGGAAATTTTAAGATAGACAAGGGTCAGGAAGCCCATCTAGGTCTGCTTCCTCTGCTGCATTAACAGACACCCCCCGCCCACCCATAACTGCTCTCAGCAAGGTTTTTTTAATCAAGCACTGTCTAGTGCTCACTAGTTCCTTCTTTGGTGTGAGCTGAGTGACTTCCTTAGTATGCCGACTAAGAGCAGCCATAATTTGGTTGTTATCCTTCTGTTTTCTGCTCAACTTTTAGTTAGAAACTCTTTAGCTGTAAAATTGGAATTCCACTCCACAGGAAACACTTAACTTCTGTAAAAAAAAGATTATATAAGAATGATTTAAACACTTAAAACCTGAGTGATTCCTGGAAGCTCAAGTTCTCTAGCTCAACTCAATCATCATTTCCAGAGTGGTGTGCTCGCAGTTCTCTGCCAGCCCTAGCAGGCCATGTTGGGGAGCCCCACATCCCTGAGAATCAAGTTGGGATTTTCCAGGCTTCTAAGGCTCCTGTCGTAGCAGCAAAGAGATAAGCCTTGGCTCAAATTAGGGATCACAAAGCTTTGGAGCAGCAGGTAGACAAAAAGTAGGCTGAAGGCTTTCCAATGATTGCAAGATTCAACAGCACCTTGAGCTGGTGTTTGCACAAGTGACACAGACTACAAAACCTTCCGTGTGCCATGGGATGTCTCCAGATGCACCACTTGACACAGCAAACAGTCAGACACCTCAGGCCTTGATAGAGACCTCTCCCTTCTTGTTGTGGTGATCCAAGGGGTTGTTCATGCTTTGACCACTAAACTGCAGGACATTTTCTGTGGAAACCTACTTTCACAGTTGTGTTCTCTTTCTTTTGTAGCAGAACAAACCAGGAAAGAATTTACTGATCATGCCACTAGTTCAAGTCTGGAATGAAAAAAAGTCAGCTCCTCCATACCATCCTCTGACAGTAACGCTATGTCATTTACTGACAGATAAAGCTTTTCTCCACTGGTAATGAAAAGTCCCTTGGATCATTCTCGGGCACAGAGGACAACTGGCATGAAACAGATGACATCTATGTCATTTACCTCTCCTTGTCTCCAAAACAGGGTGGCCACATCCAAAACACTCACTGCGAAGAGTTTCTGGGCTGTGCTAAGCCCAAGTCATGCCAGACAATTGTTTAGACAGTGGTAGGTGAGAAAAGAAAAAGTTTTACCAATAATTTAACTGTATAAACAAGCAGGTTCCAGGGCCTGGTCCACAGTCTGGCACCACCTGATATACTGGGATAGCCTGGCCAATCTGTAATCTACCCAGGCTTCACACATGTTAGTATTAAGCAGTGCAAAGCTAACAGTTGTTCTTTGTGCCCACATCACCAGTGAGCAGGGCTTTAAAAGGAGATTGTCAGTGTTCTCAGCACTCTGGGACTGGTTATGCCCATAGAGGTCTCCAAGAAAATGTGCTTCTAATTTAAATGCTATGTCAAATAATTGGTTACTGAATTTGAGAATGGATATCATGAGCTACATTCAACTGAGGCAATTGACTTAGATGTTCCCTCACTACAGGAATGACTAATCACACAAATATTTATTGGGTAGAGCACATCCCCCTTGTTCACATGAGTGAGCACGCACTAGCTCACACATGTTACCCCCACAGGAGCAAACAGGAATAATCATGGGAAGAGATGCTCACCAAAGTAAGGGCTGTGTGATCTGGTGGTACCGACTCAACCTACCGGCAGTGAAGAACATGAAAAATTTCCTGTTGCCTCGTCAACTTTAGACTAGATTTTTTCTTTCATCTGAACTGCCCCAGGTAAAAGGAAGAGCCATCTGTGGCTCTCTCAACTCCCTTGCTTTTTGTGTGTGCTGCTGGAGCGAGTACCTTCATACCAGCTGACAACTGAGCAGAACAAAGCGCAGCTGTATCCTATTCCCAGGACACTCCCTGTCTTCTGCCTTACACAGGGAACGGAGAGAACACCTGGTGCAGGAGGCAGATCCAGTAACTCTCATCCTTAGAGATTCTTCATTTTCAGATAAATTCTTCACTAAAAATTGTCTGACAATAGTTGAGAAAGGACTTGGGAAAATAAAAAAATAATTTGGCCTCATAAGTCTAGACTGAGAAAACAGCTCTGGAAACCATAGGGAGATTTTATAAGGGCCTCAGGAACAGCAAAATGACACATAAACATACTTGGAGTATTGCATCAAACTCCATTTTCCATTCATTGTAGCAATACTGACTTGCACCAGCTAAGAGTCAAGCCCCAGGCTTTTTCAAGAAAAGGTCTGTTCTATGAATACCCAGGAACATCTGTAGAAGGTAAATAGCAAAATGCAGTATTTTAAAGGTAATTTGACTACAGCTTAGAGGTATATTTCTTATTTCCCTATCATGAGAAAGTTCCCTATATGCATTCACATAGTCACAATTATTTCTCAATGAGTGAAAACATCTTGGCTTGAAGCCATTGGTTATTAGTACCATGGGAAGTCATCATTGCCTTAAACATATTCCCCACAATAGTTAAGTATTTCCCTTATTTCAGGACTGCAGGAAAACAAGACGTATATAAACTGAGTAACTTAAAGCTAGCCGTGACTTCAGAAGCATTTTACAGTCTTTTCACCCACATTTGGCAAAATAAAGTTCTCTTTCCAGACAAATTGTTTCCTTGTGAGGCCACAGGATGCTGCACAGAAGCCACTCAGATGCACTAGTAGTGGCCCAAAATGACAGACTGGTTTTGCTTGCAGCTCTCTTCAGTTCAGCTGGCACAATGATAAGACATTATTTTTCTCAATTAATGTCCCATCCTGACACTGTTTGCCAGTCTTCGAAGGTCACAAAGCAGTCCTGTGTCAGCCCGACACCTTCCCCCTTCCCCATATTTCTTCTTCCTCTCTGGGGAAATTAATGTCTGCCTGTGGCATCTGTCCCCTGTCCTCCTTTTTTGAGTATCAAGCCACAGCATACGTTACATTTAGAAATGTTTTCTGACCATAAATTACCTTCACAGCATCTTAGAAGCCTTATGCTCTCCTTCACTGACCTCGTGGCCCTGACACTCTGGAAGCATTTTTCATTATCTCTCTTAACCTCCTGTACAAGCTTCCTTTCATTCTCAGCATTTGCTTTCCTTATCACTTTTTGACAGTCTTAATTTCATTCTGTAATCTGTTCAAGTCTTCTTCTTTCCCTGGTGTTTTATACCTTAGGCTTGGTTACTCCTTCCACATCCAGCTGTAACAATCATTTGAACTGCACACAGGCTTCTGTTCCCTGTGGCAGCTCAGTTCAGCTCCCTCATCTCACCCACTTGCTTCATGCCCTTCCCCTTCATTCCAGGCTTCAAGGCTGAAATTTGAGTGCCATCCTCAGCAGCCGCCTATTCCCCAAAACTTTTGCACCCCCCATCTGATTAGCCTCCCTTGCTTGGGCTCTGAAGGCAGCGTGGAGCGATGTGAAGCCACTGCCCAGCGTGACAAACCAAACTAGAATCCTGGGAGTGCACTTGTGTCAGTGCAAAGCCACGCTGGTCATTCACTCATTCACCCCATCCGGGAAGCAAAATGCTTTCCTTTTCTGGGCTTTTCCAGTTGGTGTTCCTCACTTGCCACCATGAATTGTGATGCTGTCGTGGAGGTGAGTTACAAAAATGTTAATCCACCCTCCTTTGAAACTGAAGAGGAGTTCAGGTTCAGCTCAAGAAATGAACAAAGCCTCCAACAGGTTCTCATTTTCACCCTTCCCAAGGAGAAGTGAACTAAAGAAAAACATTGATTTAGAGAAAAAAAAGGACGAAGAATTTCAGTCTCAATAATGTTAAGGTTTTCCTATGGTACCCTTTTAAATTAGTGGGAGAACACTGTTCCTATTGATTACAAGGAAAACTAATCCAATTCACACGTACAATTAAATAATAACTTCCCCTTCTCCACTTACATTTCCCTGGAGAGGTTTTCCAGAAGAAAAATCTCTTCTACCAACTGAAGAGGGAAGCAGCCCGCAGTTTGCTGTGAAGAAAGTTAGCTTCTGTCTGAACCAATATCCTTTCAGTATATACCATGAAGCAGAAATACTGTATTGCTCCCGTTTCCAAAACCTTACTAAAAAAGGTGACCTTCCACTGGTTTCATCAACAGCGACAAGCTGCTTGGTCTCTTATCATGTTTAGGCTGCTTCACTGCCTGAGCTCACTTTAAACATTGTCTTTTTACAGTCACTCACAGAAAATGTGAATTTGAACAAAGTTGCGGAATTGGTTAGCTGGCAGGTCGCTAATGTGTAACGTATGCACATTCAGCTCAGATCAAAAAACTATTTTGCTAGTGATGTTGTTTTCAATACTTGATCAGTCACAGACAGATCCTTCCTCTTCACCTTCTCATCAAAATGTGACAAATTTAGTTCTGTTAAATACTAGAGACAGCGATCTCTTCTGACTACAGCTGGTGATCAGATTATGCCCTGAAGCACAATGACTGCTAACACTTCTCCTTTTCATCCCAATTACTGGCCTTTCTGCCACACACCTACCCCATTCTTCTGAGAAGCAACTGCAACAGGCAAAAAAAGAATAAAATCCAACTGTAGTCTGGTAGCTAATCTGAATGTATTTTTATATTGATAATTATGGAAAATAAATTATGTTGCAAAGATGAGAGAGATTTTTCAGCAGAACTGCTGGGGCAAAAATCAATTTCCCCAAAACTACAAATACTACATTTCTCAATAAACAAAGTGTATGTTTTTAAAGCGCAAAGTACTGAAGTTTTAATATACTTGAAATGTCATCAAAATCAACAGAAAACACCTTTGGACGCTGAAACGCAAACATTTTCCACTGTTAAAAAAACTTAATATTAAACTGACTTGCCCTTTAAGAAGCAGGGGAGAAAAGTGGGGGGGGTGGGGGGGAAGGAATATATTTTTAGGGAAAACGCAAAGCAGTTTCAGTTTTAAACTGGAGAGAAAGAGAGAAGGAACAACCAGCAATGAGTGATATTGTTGAGGAGTGAAAGCATTCAAAAAAAAAGAGGAAAGATGACAGTGTTTCGAACCAGAATACAGGAGGTAGAGAAGTGCCCTGTCTACCACATCGGATTAGATCGGCAGCTCATCTGCTTCCAGTAGCTTGAACCAATGAATCTCTAATAGCGGATCAGTGTTCAGCAGATCTCAGGTCAGACACAGCATATTTCATCTTAAATCTTTGCCTTTAGCTATTATATAATTTTTAGGAAATTCATTAGCTAAATAAGAACCTATTCCTAATCTTTAATCTCAGTGAATTAATTCTCTCAACAACATCCTGTTGCAATGACCACTACAATTTATATGCTTTTTTCCTACATGTTCTCCTGTTATTTGTCTCCTTCCTAAGGAAGACAAGTTGAATCCTTTCATTTGCTCTCATTAATCAGTTCTTTTCACTCTTTCATATCATCTCCATTGCCTTATCTGTAGAGTAAACACCGTTGAGGAGCAGATCCTTTTGACTTTATGTAGGTCACAACTGTTTTCCTTTCTTGGCTCAAAACATACACATGTAGGGGCATTTACTTGGCATGAAAAAGATATTTAGGAACAGAAGAGAGTATGTGGCTAAAGAAATAGCATCTTTGCCTTTTCTCAGAGGTTGTGACCTCAAAAATCCCAGGTGACCAAAGGACAGTTACTGACTGGTGGGAAGTGGTCTGCCACAACCTGGAGGCAGCCCTGAGTGCAGATGAGCAGAGGGGATCCACACAAGGGTGGGAAGTGATACCAGGCCAGTTAATCATGAGGTAGTTCTCTCCATATACATTTCTTTGCCTTTACTTGCAGCATCCTTCACTGCCACTACTCTGCTCAGCCTCACCTAGCCTAAAGCAACCCACTGCATGCAGGTTTGTATAATCAGTGGACTGTACCAACACAGTACTGTTCTTTCCCTTAAACTCTCGAAAGTAAGAAACAGTGCTGATTTGTGGCCCAGTTTCCTGAGGGAATGCAATAAGTATCCACTTTTCCCACTGAAAAGGAGCTCCCTATTCCGTTTTACTTACCCAGCACAGTGTCAGTGTGATTAAGTGTGTCAGAACAGAGCGGTTAGTTCTCACCACTGAAGCTGGCTGCTTACACTTCCCTATCTGCTCCCTCCCTGGCTTGCCTGATGGCTCTCCCAGCCACACTGCACACTGACATCACCCCTGGTCAATAGTCTGGGGTTAATTTTTGTCTCTGTGTCTGGCCATTCTCAGCCAGCTGAGCTCCAAACCATTAATCTGTTCCACACCTGCTTCTCAACAGCCTCCAGTTAATAAAATTCTTGCTTCTGACCCTATTCAGTGGGGTGACCTAGCAATGTAAAGATGTTTGCTACCAAGGCCAATCCCTTGAGTCTGCATTTGACTGTTCTTTTAGTAAAGCTTTTGATTTATGTAATAACCTTTTTCCTTTATCCTTCCAATCATGGGAAACGTTAGGAAATCCCCCATTGACAATTTACTCTCTCATTGCCTCTGGTTCTAAGACATGAGAGTTATACTTCAACCACAGCCTTGCAGATGATCCTTCACTAGTTGCCACAAGCTACTCATCCCTGCTCTCCCTGCCATGCCACCCATTGGATTTTCCTTCTTATTTACTAAACCTTCACTTTCAGTATAATAAGCAAACACTCACATCAAACTCCTCTGCACTAAAGATCACAGACAAGGAATTAAATATTGTATGTTCTTCATTTATCTTTAATATCATTACAAGTCTGTTAAAGGATTTGTGTCCATTGAACAAAAAAGCTAGAGGTATTACTGCAGCTGAATTCAGATTGCTAAACGTTTAACAAAGATGCTGACATTACAAAAGCTGGAGTCTCTGATCTCTCCTCTTGAAAGCTATTCAGGTTGGTTGCAGGGGAAAACTATGTCATGGGCACCTGGGCACCTGCATTTTATTCTGTCTCAGTAACCCCCTCTCAGAGGAAGTGAAGCCATAAGGTCCTGTCCCAGTAACAATTAAGAGAAACTAATGAAGAGCCGGTTTATAGCCTTTTCCCAATCCTGATGTCCTGTCTGTGTCTGGAGGGCAAATATAAAACATGTTTTTCAGTGCTACAGAAGGAAGTACAAGTAATTAGTCCCCACCACGCAATTCACACACGAGGTTAATCAGGCCCCTCACTGGTTCTAAAGCAGAGGGGACAAACAGGAGGCTGAGCGCTCAGCAGATGAGGAGGTCAGCACAAGCATTGGGAGAGGCAAATGGAAGCCTGTGTGCATCAGCAAAAAAGGGATCTGGGTGAATGTTTTTAGGGAGCCTACCATGGCCCTTTCTTCTATCCATTATCCTGCCTTTATCAGCTCTGTGATTTGTGAATGATTGTCAGAGGAGCCCCTTTAACCTGCCAGTCTCTCAGATGTGCGAAAGGGCTCATTGCTCCACAGAGGTGCTATGCTCCCTTACAGACCCAGGGAAGGCACCACAGAAACTTTTCCTCATCCCCAGATCCACTATCCTGCTGCCCTTCTCTCACCCATGGTGGGAGGCAGCACTTCAGCTTCTCCTGAGGTCAGCCTGCTTGGCTCAGAACATGCCAGGTAACAGGTCAGGGATAGACCACAGGGGGAACAGCTTTCTTGTGTCCAGAAATATCAAAAATACAGGTGTTTTACTTGGAATAGGTGCAATTCCATCTCAAGAGAGAAGATTTTCCTCACCTTAATAACCCATGAAGTCTGACTACAGTTCTGAAGCATTGCTTTTATTCCTTCATCTTGCACACACAACACCAAGCTAGTTCTGCAATATCTTATGTAAAGCAAGGATTTCCTAGTGAGTGCCAGGGGCTCTCACGATTCAAACATTTGCTCCAGGACTTTCTGTATGGCACAACACACTTGGCTGCAAGATACAGCATGTCCGGCTTCCAGTTCATTGCTGAGTTTGTCCACTGTTAGAGAATCTGGACTGGGGGTCCATTGGGCTCGTGAAACATCAGTAACTACCATAAGAAACACAAATTTCTTCAGTCTTCAGAACACACCATCCTCTGAAATTAGGCATTTGGACTAATAGAAACATACTCCTGATTCAGAAGCACCTACAATACCTATTATAGGCTTTAAACCCTAGCCTCTCTTTTCAGGTTTTGCTCATTGCAGAGCACTACCCCTCCACAAGCATCTTTAGCTTCCTTTATTAAACAAGTGTACTGCCCATACCATAAAGATACTATCTGAGGTTAGGAGAATTCACTCAGTTGTTACCTTCAAAACCCATGAAGCTAGAACTTTGCTTCAAAAACACCTGACTCTTAAAACACAGGGAGCAGTCAGTTACTGTTCATGGGTTTGCTCAGATGGAGCAGCTCCTTGGCTTTATGAATACAAAATTCACTGCTTGTCTCATAAAGTTGGCAACAAGAGAGAGTTTTGCATTCTGAAGAAGAACCCCACACAGTACTTTTGGAGCAAGTAAAATATTTTTTGTCCATTTCTACAAGACATTCACAATATTTTCTTTAAACCAGTGTGACTCTACTTTGTATCAGGCCTTAACCGTATTTTTGCAATAGTATGGTGTTCACTCTGTATTTATTTTAAAACCTCATCAAGATTTCCTTATCACTGATGTATTTCTCTCAGCTGTATGTTTTCACACTGGCTTCTGTTGCCCTCAGTTTGAACAGGTAAAATCCATATACATATTCTGCAATTGCATACACATAACTTTTTCAAATTTCTTGGCAGCAAACACAGTCCAGATGATTCCAAGGCTGGTGCACACAATCCTGCTAAGAAGCAGAGGAAGAAAACATAATCTCAAACTTTTCTGTGTTCTGGTAAATATAAGATGAGGTGTTTCCTCTCCCTCTTTCAGACATTGTTCACGTAATATCAGGCTTTTCCTCCCAATTCCTTTTTTCACCCTGAATAGTGTTTTACTCCTGAGCTAGTCCTATTTACTTCAGTGGCACTCTAGACAGGGTAAGGGATTTGTCAGTGAGGATCGGATTGCAAAGTCAGGGCCTAGGATTGTAAAATCTTCCTTGTCTGGCATTCCACTGTAAAGTACTGTGAGCACTTACCCTGCTCTGGGATGGATGGCCAGCGTAACCATATCAGTGTCGGAAACATTCGTAGTGCTTTTCAACAGTATGCCAGGCAAGAAAGGTTTCCAATCTGTGGCCCTCACCCTGCAATCCAATCCCCACAAATAAATCCTCACCCCTGTACAAAGTATTATAGAAGTTGATGGGGCTCTAAACAGATACAGACTCTTTCCTGGGTGACACAAATGGAAAGACAGGGAGTTTAAGGCACAAACAGGCTAAAACTTGACAAAGCCCTGTGAAAGTAGCTTTAGTTTTGAACCAGAGAACTTTTAAAGCAAGTGAGTTGGTCATAAGGGGTTTGAAAGTGACGATAGAGAGAAACTGGAAGGTTAAATGGTTGGTCTCCTCCACAAATTATTTGCATTCTTTCCCACAACAGTCAAACACTCACAGATCTCAGTTTTTATACTCTACTCCTTAGGCTGAAGCTCACACATACACCCCAGATCTGACCCTTTACCTGCTGCACAGTAGTGTGATGCTGATAACTGCACCCATCCTTTAAGCTCCAGTCCAGTGAAGAGCTTGTTTCCATGCTACTTTGAGCATGTGAATATGTGCCATTGTCATTATTAAGTCTGCCTGAGTGTCTGCAGTTACACACACTTAAGAGTTTTGCTGGATGAGTGCTCTTTGTTTCTGGAAGGCAGAGGAGATGCAGGCCTGGAAACACTGACAAGCACAGGTCCACCTCTCATTTGTCTCACTTTTATAACTTTGAAACTCTTCCTTCACTTTGGTAATAATGTAAAGTATCAACTAAAAATTGCAATGCATGCATTTCATTTGAGTTTTATTGCCTTAACAGACAGCATTAGATTACAAAAGAGGACATTTTTCTTCTCAGTTTTAGCTTATTCTTATGATTTATGATTAGATACAGCAAGAGTTCATAAACTTCCCTGACCTGCTGACAGTTTTTACAGGCTCCTTGATTTATTTCCATCTCAAACTTAACAGCTTTCATGTGACTGATATTCCTAGAGTCCTGGCATGGCTGCAGCACAGCCTACAAGGGCTCCTCTAATCTCCGTGTTACTAATTTAAATGAAGTCTTGGTCTGTTGTTCAAAAAAGACATTCGTCATCTCACGGAGGTTTACAGATCCTCTTGTAATGTAATGTCAGACACTTCTGAGATATGAGTTTTATAAAGCCTCCCGATATTGAGTGTTGTAAGACACACCAAGGTCACTTCAATATGCCAAAGAAAAAAAACATTTGCAAAACAAGAGAAGAGGAATTCCTAAGAAACTGCATTGTACCAGGGACATTTAGAAATGATTTATACCATCTGTGAGTACATTTCAAAGATAAATCTGGTATTGGGGAGAAAAGCAGGGGGAGGATAAATTTGAATCCAGAAAAATCCACAGACACCCAGCCAACAGCTATGAGCTCCTGATAAAAAACAACTCAGAGCAATATTCTCACAGTCATAGAGGTTGCAGCATCAACAGTTTCCCAGTGTGCTCCGAAGCTACTGTGCTAACTAAGGCTGCTCTTTCAGCAAAGATGCAGCTGGCATTCTGTTTTCATTGTACACATTCCAAACAACAAAAAAAAGATACATTTTGTAATAACAAAGACCTAACTAGTAAGAGAGAGAAGAGGGAGCGAGAGCGAGAGCGACATAAGAAAAGTGGGTGTCTCTCTAAGCTCACACACCACCCAGCTGAAGACAGAAAGATGTAATTATTTTTGTCTCTAGAACATTGAGAAACTGGCAAAAGGTAAGTGCTAGGAAGGTGTATGAAGGTGGGAGGAACCTGAATGGACAGCATCAGGTAGGTTTTCTTTGGTACCAGTCGGTACAGCAGAGAGAGAACAAGACCCATAAATATCCATGGAGCTTTGGAGGTTCTCCAGTGGGTATGCTTAGACGTTTGAGGTCAACTGTGATCAAGCCTTAGTCTGACAGAAAATTGCTTTTGTAATATTTGTAGATCAGTTAAGAAATGACAAGCAACACTTGGTTATGACACACTGGAGATATAAATACAGGTTGCCCAGATCATATGATTGATTGAACCCTTTTATTTTTGCTGAAGAAATTTAGCTAGTGTTGCTGGCAACACACACAGAGCACTAAATAAACGTTACATACAGTAGCTTGTCAGAATTTATAAAAGAGCAATCGACATTTGCTTTACTGTCAAAACATCAGCCTACGAGTTTCCTCTCTTTGGAAAGAGAATGTGGGAAATAAAAGAATGCTATACAGCGTACTACCTTCAAATCACAAACGCCATGGGTAAGCCTGCACCAGAAATGAGAGCTGCTCTCATGCGATGAGCTCTGCCTGTCCTCAAACCCAACAACCTGCTTGTGAGCCTCACTGGAGCGAGCCACCAGCAGCAGTTGCTGTATAGCTGAGAATGTAGAGACAAATGAGGATTTATCACAGAGCTTCCTATTCCACAGTCCAAACACAGATACTTTCACTGCAGATAGATGTGGAAAAACAGTACTGTACAGTGCCTGCAACTATATTGCAGTGAAGTGGATTATTAAGAACACAATGAGACTTCATGCCTAATTTCAGAGTTTGCAAATGTATGGGAATTAAAGTCCACAGATCTTATTCACAATTACATTGAATAAATCCTAAGATTTCTTTCCACTCTTCAAACAAGATGGAAGAGCCATGTTGCACATGAAATAAAAACTCCCAGCAGTTTATCTTTCTAGGATTACATGGTGTTTTCAATGTAAAAATCACATCCTCTGCTGGGCAAAGGTTCATTTTACAGACCAGATCTATTGGATCAAAACAGAGACTGCAGTAAATCAGCTTTGTGGAGCTATGCTGATTTTCCCTTGCTGGACTATATCTCAAGAACCACCTTTCAGGCATCTGCGTAGGAGGAAAAGTTTGTTATTAGTATTACCCTGGGAGATGGGTATTATTCTCCAGGGAGTAAAAAAGAACAAAAGCCCAGCATCCCATGACCTACCTCTTCTCACTCTGATAAGGGCACAGAACATGTGTGTGCACAGACAGATCAATTGTCAGCAAGACTACCCTGCTGCATTTAAAGACATTGCATTAATTAACACATTTCTGAAGAAGTATTTGTGTATCTGTGTGCATATTTGTCCTTTCTTACAGGATCTCTCACAAGGAAACCCTCACTCTCCCTGAGTGGTAAACCCACCTGCATCAAGCCTCTGGAGAGCAGGGAGTTCAGTGGGTCTCAGGAGTCCGCGACTGCGAATTGCAAACCAGCTGAAGGTGTATCTGCACAACATCCATTTCCTCACCTCTTCCCATGGGCTTGCCAGGGGACAACAGACTTGGGCAACAGGTCAAGGACAATCACTTTTTCATCCCTTGTTTCTTTCCTAACTTTGTCTCACTTCTGCCTGCTGTAAAATGAGTAATCTCTGCGGTTTTGGTCCTGGTAGAGCAAATGCTGTCTCTGGCAGGAGATGTGCCCTCCTATAGAAAGATTTGACATCATAAAATCAGTAGCATAGTCCACTACATCTGTGTTAACCCTCTTTTCTGTTTTTCATTCCTTCTTAGAGGAAAAGGTGACTCAACAATAACCGAGTACTTTATTGAGTACACATATTAATGTCTCTCTTTTAACTGTGGAAATAACAACCATCACAATTCCTAAGTTTTAGTAGAAACTTTCCTTTACATTACTTCTACTAATTCCCAGGTTAAAAAGGGTGAAGTTCAAGTACATTCCAGGCCAGACAGAGCAACTCAGGACTAGACACATTCTTTCAAACACTCTATTGTGAACAGCTTCTACATATTTCAGTAAGGCAAAATGTATCTGTCTCTGGGGCAGTGCATAACATTGCTCAGTCCTTCCTTTACTGGATGGAGTGAGCATGTGTCAGTCTGTCTGCAATCTCTTCTATCATGGTAAGAACTGGTATCCAGATTTCATATCCTTCTAATGGAAAAGGTCAACAGATTGGTGGTAAGAGGCAAAGCTTGAAATGGAGCTAAGAAGGTAACAAAAGAGGGAGAAGAGAGAAAAGAAAGAATTTCAATACCATACACTAAATACCCAGATGTTAATAAAAAAATCCTCAATGGTTACTTGACAGAGTCTCACAGAAGGAAAGCTTGAAAAAAAAAGATCTATCTATTGTGCAGCATTTTTCTTTGTAACTCAGTTGTATCCTTTATATCAGCCTTTCATCTTGCCAAAGCTAACTCAGGGCATATTTACAATAAAAATAGAAGTTGGATTTGTTACAATTTGTTGAGACTGCAGATTTCCAATTAAAGGTGGTGATATTCCTTCTGTCTGTACAGGTTTTTACTTGGCTACTGAATGTAAACTAACTGACCCTTTAGAATAGCCTCAAAAAAATCACAAACACTGGTCTCCTTGAGAACCCACGGAGGATGAAAGAGGAGAATTTCTGCTTTGTTGTCTAAGGTTTACTCAGTAAAAGGTAGAGAATGTGAGACTTCACTAGTTGTATACTGATTGTATGGCTTTATTTCCTAGAACAAAGACAATGTTCCTTCAAAGAACACTACTAGTAGCACATGAAAATCATTTTAATATTTGACATCCGTAATATTTAAGAGCGCAACTGGATTTTGTTCAAGTGAAAAGAATTTATCCATGCCAATTAAATAATTCACTGCACAGTTCAAAAGACCCTGATAAGAGATACACCACAAACCATACTGCTTTTCCTGCTTTAATTATGAATTTGTAGTTAAAGCACATGACAGGGTTTCAGGGCTGGGCTCCACTTCCCGCTCTCTGATGGGTTAGTGAGGGCAGCTTCCTCCATCTCAGCCTTCCTGAGCCACATCCTTGCTGGTGTAAATCAGTAGAAGTCCACCAACTGGAAACGCACTGCTGATTTACACCAGCTGTTAACTTGACCTCTTGACCAAGGGAAAAAACGGGAATGGAAACGCATTTTCTGTGTCGGAAGAGTAGCTTGTTGATGTTGGTTAAGGCATTTAAGAAGTTTCATTCTTTTTAATGAATGAGACCAATATCTAACTTCAAAGCCAGGATTCAGATGAGTATTTTAGAGCCTTTAGAATGACTAAATTGTGTACTATACTTAACTGATGAACAACATACAGAAGAACATTCTAAGAACAGGGTACAAAACTTCACTCTAGAATTTTCTTTCCATTTTCTTCCTTATATTTGGTTGAATATTTTCACTCTTTTGGATCAACAGAAATAAAAATGCCCAGATCAGCTCTGAAAAAAACATCCTGCTGCTTTTGCTGTGGCTGCTCCTATCCATCAAGTGTTTTAACTAACATAGGGAAAATGGTTATTTCTTACTGATGGGGCTGTACTATGAGTAACTGAACTTCAAAGATGCCGGGCCAGATTGGATAGCAAACATCAAAAGCTTTTGACTCGTGCTGAGTAAACTTTGTATTCTGACACACAAGTTCTTATCTGTTCTGTTCCAGACTTGAGAGAGAGAGGGGCTGAATCTAACCAAATCACATTGTTTTTCCTTGCAGCTGCCAACTTGGAAAAATATCAGGGCACAAAGGAACCATTAAAAACAAAACAAAAAAAGACATGTTTTTGTTAGTTCCTAGGCAACACAATATTGCCAAGATGGTGGCTCCTATGAAAATTAGAAAATATTAGTTACACATCACACTGTTATTTATTTATACTGCTCTGTGAAGCATTATTTTTTTCCTTCTCGCAAACTGACAGATATTATGGAAAATCTGTTCTTTTGAGCAGGGTGTTTACACCACAACTGTTATGTATGTTTTGTCAGCAGCTTTTTCCATTTGTTAATTCCCATTTCTATTTTAACATTTATTTTGCTAGTTACTGAAAAAAAAACTAAAACAACAGAGTATGAGATAAAAGGAGAGAGAGAAAGAGGAGGGACGAGGAAAGAAAAGAAGAGAAGAGAAGAGAAGAGAAGAGAAGAGAAGAGAAGAGAAGAGAAGAGAAGAGAAGAGAAGAGAAGAGAAGAGAAGAGAAGAGAAGAGAAGAGAAGAGAAGAGAAGAGAAGAGAAGAGAAATTTAAAATTTACATCCACCTAAATCAATCCTGTTGTTGAGATTGTAGAAGCTATTATAGAAAATTGGAAATCCTATCCCATTAATATTAATTGCAAAAATTCCAGAAGAACTTTTTAAAACCTCAGCCTGCTTGTTCATAGCACTCTAGGGCAGTGTGGGACACAGGAAACAAGTGTGTTTCACTTCACCTTCTTCATTATTCAGCCATAATGCATTTACCACATGGATCCTCCTACTCATGACAAAACCCTGATTACATTGATGGTGTTCCATGCTGGTAAAGGATTGAAATTACAGTAAGGTGACAAGGAAGTGTAATAGCTCTTGGGAATTGCAATTGCAGCAGCTGCCCTGGAATCAAGTGGCCAGCCCTCACATTTTGTAAAGTTTTACTCAAGAATTAAGCTTATGAGCCTAGAAAGTCTGACTGCTTACCTTAGAAGGTAGAAGTCACCTTAGAAGGTGGCAGTTACATCATGCATCCTTTCAGCCTTTTGATGGAAAGCTTTAAAACACAGATGTGAATGAAGAGATTACAGTAGAGTATCATTCCTGATTGCCACAGAGAGCTTTGTTTCCACAAATATTCCACACCAGTTGTAGCACACACAGTCCTTCCATCACAACTGAAAGATAACCTATCACAGAGAGAGAGAGAAGAGAAAATGGAAGTTTCTCTTATTACAAAATTTTCATTTCCTGATCCACAGTTCACAGACCTGCTGAGACACTACAATCTTCCACACCGAACTCCCACCTTTGAAACAGACTGAGGAGTAAATGCTCCAAGGACAAATTCCAACTGAGCACATATTAACATAAACCCATCTGAAAATGTTTCAGCTGCACTTGTTACAATGAGTTGGGTGAATGTGGAAAGAGGCCCTTAAGGAACAAAAGGCACCATTGATGCATCCCAACAACGTGTAACTCCAGACCACAGTTTTTTCAAGGAAGCCACTGCAGCATGCAGACTCAGATCCCTTCCAAGACATGTTTCCAGAACTTACCAGGAATCTTTCAGCAGCACCATGGCTCAGGCAGCACTGCACAAGGCGAGTACAAACCAGAACAGTGCTAAAGTCAACATGGAGAGCACAGCCCCTTTTACTGACACAACTGCTGTACTAAGACAGAAGGGCCATGTTTTGACCTTCCTTCTCACTCATCCATGGAGGAGAAATTCTCTCTGCAGACCAGCAGTTGTGTGAACAGCAACCCTTGGAATGGTCTTGTCTTCAAAGTTATAAGGCTTATTCAACAGAAATATTTAAAAACCTGGTTTTGAAAGTGCTTATGGCTTTGAGGAAGGACATAAGAGCAAATGGCTCGTCCATAATCAAGGTTTGACATGAGGAGATGTGTCGCTGTACATCTCAGCATGCTGTAGATTCACTTCCAATGTACTCCTGTCTTGTGCTTTGTGTCCTGAAACAGGCACACTTGGGATGATTGAATTAATTGAATGAAACGATCTGAAGAATTTTAGATTTCATTCAGCCTTAGGGTAAATCCAAACCCCAGTGTCAGACTGGAAGTTTAATGACCAGTGTGAACAGGCCCACCATAAGGCTCTTAAACAACTAGGATATGGTTTCATGTGGACTTTCGAAAGTTACCCCCAAAATTAGTACAAAGCTGTTTACAACACTTACTAGCTTGATCCACAGAGGCTTCTTTCAGCTTCAGTACAACTCAAATATTTGGGAAGAACTGAGTTTGATTCACTGACCTAAATGAGATTTTCTGTGGTATCATTTTTAGGCTATGCAGATATTCCAGGATAAAATACAGGACTCCTCCAGACATTCTGTAGGAGTGTGAGAAATACATGCTTTAAGAGGAAATTTGGGGGGCTGTTAGACAGCAAGTATTAACCATGTCTTGAATTTTCTTCCACATTTACCTATAACCAGTAAATTTGAACACATTTTGAGTCTTCACTGCTCTTGTGGCAAACATAACTCATGTCTAGTTGAATGATGAATTTTCAAACACCTAAAATGACCTGAAATGAACAAACAATCATTTTTTCCTGCAGAGTTTGCACAGATATCTGTTTTATGGAGCTCTTAGGACTAAGGTAAAAATCATCAAGAGAGAATAAATATTTAGCTTGGGCTGCAATGGGCAAGTATATTAACACACCTCTGCAGTTCTGGATTTTTGCTGGAACTCTAAGCAGAAGTGGCAAGAAACCACAAAGAAAACTGATTTCAAACTATGCTTAGATTAACCACAAGTGAGACACTCCATTAATCACTTGTTGCATATCAGTTTTATTGAACAGAAATATTCAACACAATATAAATTTGGACTTTCCAGCATATACTAAGCAAAGGTCTCCAAGCACCTTAATTCATGTGATAAATCTAATCTCCATTTGCTGTGAGGCTTCCTGTGAAACAGCCATGAGCCCCATATGGAGAGTGAGGAACTAGAACATCCAAGAACAGCCACACCAAGCAACATTGCAAAGGAATTTATGACACAGATATGATTTAACCTAAGTTTCCTAACCCCCAGTCTGTCCCTGAAACCCAGCTTGGAAGTTTATCTCCACTGAATCAGTGGGGTTTTTTCTGATTCTTCTCACTGTATATCTCAGTTTAGAACAAAATAAAATAGCAATGAACCAGGAATAAGATAACTCTTATTTCTTAACTGTAAGGGGATAGGCACCTGCTATGAGTTGGGCACTTCAGGTGTCCCCTGCACTAGCATTGCCTCCCTGAAACCTTGCCACATGCATTTTTGAAGTGTCTGTGGAGAAGTATGTCCCATCAGTGCAAAGGCAATTCCCACTTAAAACACAAATACCAAAGTTCTTCTAATTTGGCTGGCTGACAAAAGCCAGTTCTGTTCTCCTGGATCCCAAAAGCCAGTGGCACCTGAGGGCAGAGCCAGAAGGCTCTCCTGCTTAGGTCAGGCTTTTCTCCCCTTCTTGAACATAAACTTGGTTTGTTTGTTTTTTGTATAATGAGGGTTTTCCTTCGGTAGGGCACCACCCTTTTTTTCTTTTTTTTTTTTTCCTTTTTTTTTTTTTTGGTTCATAAAGCAGTCTATAGGAAAAAGTATGCAAGGTATCAGTTTTCACACCATTGTTGACATGGTATATACGACTACCATCTTCTGTAAGGACTTTGGGAAAGAACTATCACCTAAACCAATTTTGACCCAAGCCATTATGTGCTGTTCTCTCACTTGAAGGTCTGACAGTCCAATCAGGCATGGCCTCAGTCCTGGCAGTACCCCCCTGAGCCAGGTGAGGTTCCCTATTTTGAGAAGCACAGGCACCCAGGTGTCCCAGACTCCTGAGACAAGCAGAGCTATTGTTGTGTGAGTTCAAACCCAGCTAATGTTTACAACATCTTTGCAAGCAAAGGACACTTGTCTCAAACCTGGTTTTACATGTTTTTGTCTCTATGCTGGCTATGGCCTACTGGGTGATCAGGTGCTGCTTGGTGAACAGGGGTGTGTGAAAGACTATGCACACGGGCACTGGCATGTGCAAACGTGGCCTCTTGTGAACTCTCGGTACTGTTTCATTACCTGAATTCTTTTAATTAACAAACATCTGCCAGCTCCTGCACTCTGTCAGAATATACCACTGATGTTCCCTTTGTAGTACCTTTCATAACATATGTAAACAGGTGGAAGAAAAATCGTGCTGTTATCGTCTTTTGATTTTATGAGTAGCAGGGACTGTTTAAACTATAGATTAACTTTTACAGGCCCGTCTCTCTCCCCAGCTACCCCCACCATGTGTGAATAGCCAACTTTCCTGTGTGGGTGTGTCAGGTAAAGATCATTTTAGTAGATGTTTAAAAGAGAGGGAGTCTTGTTTCACAGAAACTGAAATCATAACAGTAATTTCATTTCCCCCTATGTACTTTGTCACCTCTCCTCCCCACAGCCTCAAACAAGTCTATACTCTTTGGGCCAACATCCCACTAATGTGACAGGTCTCCTGTGTGTTACCATGATGGCAATGCTGGGGAATTATCCTCCAGGAAATTCAAGAAAATGTGTATTTTCTTGCCTTTTCCACGTCCATACTTTTTACAAAGCTACAGTTGTTACAGCACACAACTCCAGATCTGTGACAAAGCAGACCAGACTGAGAATATATTGTCCAGCCTAAACGCGAATTACATGTCTGCCCAAAGCTGAGTTACCTGGGAACAGTGAAGAGTGTCTGCAACCGCAATTCTTTCATCTGAGTGGAGTTGTGGGAACACTACACACACAGGTCTGCAAGTTGGCACCTGCATAGCCAAGCACATCACAGATTAGGTGCAACCTGGGTGTTCTGCTTCTACAGCCTCGCACAGAATGTTTTATGAAGATACATCACTCTCCCACCTCAAATGACTAAGATGCTTTTGTTTGCACCCAGCCTGAAAACTGGGTGTGGTTGACAAAAGTGGGAAGAAATACCATACATTCCCTGACTGCCTGTACTTCTCTTACATTTTAATCTATTTGAATTGTCTTCCTTTTAAGATTGCCCAAAGAACTAAATACAAAGTCATAAAGAAGCTATTCTGTGTAAGAGATTTTCTGCAGTTGTCTTCTCTCACACTTCTGTACAAAATAAGCAGAGCATGAACTTCCAGGATTTCACTTCAAGTGATGCAAGCCAGCAACAAGAAATAAGAGTACAATATACACAGTTTGAAGCGTCTCAGTGACTCAAAGTCCTAGTCCCCTGCTTCTTTTCCCACATAATCTTTCTCCTTTAAATACATGTCCTTTCTCTTGGAACATTATTTCAACTTAATCTGCAACCTTTGCTTTCTGGTTCTGAACGATTCCTAGCTCCAAAATCCCTTTATGCAACCAATTCTTCCCCTCAGCAATGAAAGGATCCTTAAAACTTAGAAGCCCATCTCTGCTTGCTAACCCCCTTTTTTCCCCATTATGCTGCTCTTTCAGCTCCAGTCAGTTCTGCCATTTCCATGATCAGCTCCCAAGAGGACCTCAAATGAGGTCCCAGGTGAGATATAGACTATTCTTTCCCCGGTCACATCATAATAAGTTTCATGTACTTCTCGGGGCTTTGAAGGTTGAAAGCATTTTCTATTACTCATTAAAAGTGAAGTCAGCGGCTGATGTGGCTGAGCTAGGCTTGGATAAAGAACCTAGGTGTGCTGGAGGCAGACCGAAGGAAGGGCTTGAACAAACATCCCTTAGTTCAGGAAAAGATAGAGACAGTCCCACCAAAAACACAGAGGCAAATTTCACTTTCCCCACAAATTTCCTACAATCTAATTTTTTTTTTTTAATTCAAGATATTAGAAGTATCTTCTCTGAACTTGGATTAACTATCCAAGTTAACTATCAACATAAGCACTTGTGAAGAAAAGTCAGTCCACGGATACTACAGAGAGATGGTTTTTCTACATCAACCTTTTCTAAAGTGCTTGTAGCCACACAGAACATCTGAAGTGTTTGAACTTGTGCAATTAGAACAAGTTGTCAGGGACACAAAAAGCTTTTCAGAAGAGCACAGAAGCTGCCTGTATGTTATCTACCAGTGTCATATACCTTCAGCCTAGGAATCATCAGAGCCTAGGCAGCAGGATATGAAATAAAAATCTTCTACGCCAACCCTATTTCAGCAAGCTGCGATTTTTTTCTCTAATAAACCCTCTTCCCTGCAGCTTTTCCTTCTGTCTCTAAGTTCTTCTTTTTTTGTTCTCTGCCCTCTGTACTTTTTCTATTTTCCCCCATTTCTTTGTCTTGTCCCTCCTCTCCCCTTATTTCTTTTCCCCTTTCTTTCTCTGCTCCTCACCAGCGTACGTTCTCTCCGTATCCCAGTCCCTCCTCAGTCCCAGTTCTTTGATTCTCTTTTTCTTTCTTGCCTCTCTCCTATTCTTCTCCCTCTCTTTTCCTCTTTGACCTGAATTAGATTGTTGCAGTTGTCTGCGCCAAGTCAAGAAGCCCTAATTTATAGCCTCATTCCAGTACACAAACCTCTTTCCTATTACAGAATTCTTTTGAAATTTATAAATCAAATTTTTAAGGAAAAAGACAATACAAAAATTCTCCTCCTGAATAAATATTCTCAGAGATTCAGCACTTGGATCTAGAGTTTTGGTCCCATGCCCTGAGAAAACTGGGTCCAGTTGTGAGAGTCTGATGAATTTTTCCAGATTTTGGCAGTGGTTGGCAGCTGGCAAAGCCTCATGAATGGCAGACTTCCGGTTCTGGATTTTATACACTGGCTGTGTTCTGAATCAAAACAAAATAGCCAAAATTTGAAACGCTAAAAAAAAAATTACTTTGACTCATGACATTTAGAGTATATAACATCAAGAAAAATTATTTTAAAGTAGAATTGGAAATGCATTCTTCCTTTCTAAAGGCTGAAATGGGATGTCCTCCCTACACTTTCATCTGCACAAAATTTTCATTAATTCCAGAGGATTTTTGAAAGTGCTCCCAGAAAAGGCAGGAAGAAACCATGACAGTTTGAAGATCTTTGAGAAATGGCGTTGTGATTTTAAATGCCTTGCATATATATGGTCCCTGGGTACACTCTGCTGCTCTGCAGTACATCATGACAAACAGGAACAAATGTCACCTTAGCCTTGGCATTCTATGGACATAACTGAGCTAGCTTTAAATTAGCTAATGTGACCTCTGCTAGCACCACAGTTATGGTAAAATTATGATCCCCATGAACCCAAGGAAACAGGGAGATAGTGTGCCCAAAACAAGGCCTCTTGTGCCTTGTCTTCACAGTTTAAAGGTAATATAGGTTTGGCAGCAACAGCTGGAGTCACTGGGTTGATTTCTACAGGGTGTGAGCTGTTGGGGAGGAATAGCTGTGTCCTGTGCCCTCACTGTCCCTAGCCAGCCTGAACACCATAAACCAGATTTCAGCTGGCATTTGTGGCCGGCAGGACCTGTGCACAAGCAAGCTAAGCTGCTAATTCACACATTTCATCCTGTTATGAGCAAATATCCCTGCACAACCATTGCTGAGGTGTTGCTCACATGGCAGGAGCCCTGGGACAGGAAGGGTAGTGCCAGTAGCAGGAAGTGTCCTGCGTGAAGCTTGGGGCACACTGAGACAGTTTGTTACACTCAGCACTGGTTCTTGTTAATGGACAGCTGAAAGGACCAAGCTGCCACATGGACATCTGAGGTAAACGTTTGCTTTCAGCCCAATTGAATGTACAAGGCCCATCAAATGAGCACAGCTATGGCATGTCCTTTTCCACAGCCAAGGACACACGTTCCCACACAGCCCTGCCTGAGCAGCAAATGGCCATATGAATTCACAAATCAACCCCTGCCCACGATGGACAGAAGGGCTGGGGCATCTGCCCACACTTCTGAGGACCAGACTTCTGCAGAAGTCTGTCATCAGCCCCTTGTCTACAGGACACCTGGGCAGAGAGCTTCGGGCAGGCTAAATACTGCTCTGGATAGCAAAACATCTGTATGTGTCCAGCAGGACTGTTCATTATATCCACCCAAAGAAAGCAGGGCCTCTTAGACTCTGAAAACCCAGTGACCCCTCTCTGTCACAGGATTGTTTCTTCCTTCTCCCGCAGGTCATCTGTAAATGGCTCTGTTAATTTCTTGAATTTTGAAATGTACTGTGATGGTTCTTCAGATTAAACTTTTATAGATCAGTAAAGAGAAGCAGTACAGATACTTCAACAGACAACTCTCATAGAATCCACTGAAGAATGGCTGGAAAGAGAATACAGATAGGAGTGGAAAAAAAGATGGAAGCTGGCATGACAAAGAGGAGAGTGGATGGAGAGACAGTACAAAATGGCCTGGTTTACAGAAGCTGTGGAAATTTAGTGCTTACTAACTGGACAGGCCTTAGACTGTGGCCAGTTCATTCCTACAAACCGCCTCATGCATCCACATGTTGGTCACTGGCAGAAGAAAGAAACGGCTCAGAAAGCACCACAGACACAAAAAGCTTGGTGATTGATTTAGATACATCATTCTCACAATATCTTACAGAGGAGGGTATTTATAATTTTATTTATTCATGAAACAGACATGCCAAAGGACCAAGTGTCTTGACTAAAGATGAGTGAGCAAAAATGTGGAGTGAAGTGACCCTCTGGATTTCCAGCCCACTGCCTAGGTGGCAGAGGGAACCAGCTTGAACACAGATATTGGAAATGCTGCTAAGGGATGAGATGACACCATTTGAAAAGGCTTTTCCCTAATTTGCATAATAATAAATACATGTATAAGTGGAATTAACTAGCAGGTATTTTTCCATCTGTTTGTTTTAATTATTTGAAACTGTAGTGTTTGTAAATGTGATCGACACTAAACCTTTATTGAGACTGTGCTTTGAATAAGTGTATCCACATTAAAATTAGTAACCATAACCTATAAATCACAGGTTGGGTTTGGTTACGAATGTTACAAGCGCTATATTAAGCTTCCAAACAGAATGAATTTCTTGCTCTAGAAGACCTTGAGAAGTTGTGCATTTGTAAGGCAGAATGAGATACACAACTTGGATCAGCTGTTCGCAACAGCTTTAATTTCTGAGAATTGGATTTTCTCATTGCAGCCAGTTTAAGTACATGCTGAGAGACAGAACATAAGTTACATTCCCAATACTGCATATGTGAACTCTGCCACGATAGGGGAGGTTTTCAGTAGTACAACTGAAAATTTGGCATCTCACTCCTTTCAACTGTCACTGAGAGTTGGATGCCTTTCTTGTTGCTGTTCTTTGTGCATCCAAAAAAGAGCCTATATGTAATTATGTATTTTTATGGAAAGGACAGAGCTTGATTTCTAAATACCTGCTAACTCATATAGTACCAAAAATCCAAAGGATATCAATTATTCCAGAGGGAGTTCAGTTTATTACTTATTTATTCTGTGATTTTACTTCGGATCAAGACCAAATATCTAGGTTACCTTCTCTTAGGACTATAGTTCTCCATATTGATCCTGCCTTTGTTATCTCAATGGTTTATTTGTTAGGCAGAAAAGATCTGACTAGTCATTTGCCACTGTGGAATACAGGAAGATTCATTGAGATTGATGCAAAAGCAAAGGACAAGCATTAACCAATCCAGCTGTCCAAAAGCCAGGGCTAATGCTAACCAAGAAGCACATTACTGTGATTCCATCAGAATGTTCTTTTATTTATTTAACTTTCCCATTTTCATTTTTTATTTGGGTAAGATAATTGCCTATGATAAGCTCTCTCTGTGTAGGTGGGAAGCATGCAGAAAGCCAGCCTTTAGACTGGAATATTTACACTAAGCCTAAGCATTAATGATGTGTAATGGCCAGACCATATTTGCATATTGAAATGATCTCAATTAAAATCCTTTATCAGATGACTTCAAAGAGAGAACCTCTCAAACTGCAATATATTTTTCCATGAAACACAGCCTATTAGGGATTTAATGTGTTTATCTGCATTTCTAGAGACAATAATTTTACTGTTCATTTCATAAGTAATGAAAGATACACTTCTTTCCTTGGGCTCCGTACTACAAAATTCTTTTATCTTTCTTTATAATGCACTTACTGAGCCCTGAACTTCTTTGAAGGACAAAAACATAAAATAGTCAACAGAACTTGAACTACATAATGCCTTGGCCTTCGATATTTTTTCTCATCCCAAGCATCTAAGTACATTACAAAGATTTACAATGTCTAAAAGAGATAAGAGACTTACAGGGCTCTCTTCACCACTGCTGCAAGACAATCTACTCTGAGTAGGCACACAAAAACTTTTTATGGCATTGAGAGGCAGAATGCAAGTGAAGAGCCTTTGCAAGAAGCAATAAAGTAACCTACATAAAGAGGGTAAAATGCCAAAAAAAGAAAAGTAAAAAGATCATTCACCAATTCCTTGATAGATTTCCATTCATTGAAGAAGTCTCCAGCCACATGCAAATTTTAAATCTTACATTTTAAAAGGTTATATGCACCTTGAAAAGGAGCAATTCTGAGAGACTTTTCAAGGGATTTCAGTTATTTTCTCAATATTTTAAAAGACCTGTTTGTTAAAATAAAGACAGTGGCTGGAAAACACAGCATTTCAATTATTTACAGAAAGGCCTAGAGGTAATGAGTTAATAAATGGGGGGAAAGATATCATTTAACATACTGGAGTGAAAGTTAACACATACAAACCATTGGAAAACTGGGTTCTGATAACAGATTATTTTCTTTCTTGTACCTGGGATCTGTCACTAAAAGCCTGTGTGGCAAGTATTTTCTTGATATTTGATTCTTTATTGCTTTCTAAAGCAACATGAGTCATTATCAGTGAGGTCCTGGACAAGAACTGTGCCTTCATAAAAGTAACCTTAAGTTCCAAAGACACAAAGATTTCAGCACAAAGATTTTTCATCCAGAATTTCTCACGGGAACTAGTGCCACCTGCAACTCAGACATCCACCAAGAGGGAAGGAATGATACAGTACCGTGATTTGAGCCACCTACCCCCCCTTGTAAATAAAAAATTGCCAAAGAAGAGGCTCTATTTCCTCAAATCTAATACTACATTTTCTCACGCTGTAAGGAGTGACAATCCTGGAGTCGCCTATTAGGGATAAACTCCCTCAAATTACCTCACATATATCATAAGATGCAGTGTACACAGGGAAGCAGCTGCCACATATCAGCTGCTCTGGGGTAATTACCGGTGTATATTCTCACGGTAACGGTGAGGGCACTTCCTCATCTTTCACTTCAGAGTAAACCACCTTGCATTTATGACAGGGTAAGAGAATAGACAGCCTAGTTACCACACAGCCACTGATTTACAACAGCTTACTCCCTCGTGTATACACTCACACTCCTCAGCAAACCCCAATAACTTGCATTAGCCCACCTTGAAATTAAAACTTAAAATTTTAATTATTTGAAACAATTTCTTATCTGTTACACCAAGGGTCTTTCACTAAACAAGAAAATGAAAGCTATTAAAACAAATCATTTGTTGTTGCAAGAAAGTGCAGGCAAGTGTTTTGTTTTAATGAAGTTAGGAGAGAGATGGATTGGTAAGAATAAAATAAACACGAAGTCTTAGGTGTTACCTATAATGTGACTATGGCATTATAGTGTTCAGGTAGTGTTCTGACTATGAAATTTGAAGTCATGGAGTCCAAGAGAAAATCAAAGACTACAACACAGTGGAATCACACTAAAAATAATGGATGAAACTTACTGTAATATCTCTCTTGAACCACAAGTGTGGATTTATGGGATCAGCCTAGATTTACCCACAGAAAAGGGAAAATATGATCAACGTTGAACAGTCTGTAGTCTGAAGTGTCTTTTTCTAAAGAATTCGTTTTAACTTTAATAGTACAAATATACTATACACTCCATGGTATATTTAGTAACCTTATTGACTGGTATTAGAGGGTAGCAGTAGGATCTAGAATTTAGCTTTACTAGTGCCTAGTATCAGTACCAGGTATTGTTGGTACTAAATATTTGTACCAGTAGTAGTAATAGTTATCTGGTGCACACACCAGAAGACAACCAGAGCAGCCTGCGAAGCATTTGTCATCAGAATACTGCTGTGAACCAGAAATAGAGACAACACTGTCAGTGAATTTGGGGCTGAACACATCAGAAGACAATCAAGAGTAGCCTACAAAGCATTTGTCACCATAATCCTATCACTGAAACAGAAATAAAGACACCAGCATTGGTGAATTTGGGGGGTGAGTACACATTTCCAGTGTGCTCTTTAGAATTATTTAATTTCAGACAACCAGCCTTCCAGTACTGGTATTAGGCTAGCAAAAATCTTCCATCAGCTGAGGTAGAACACCAGGTTACCATCTGTGTTTCAGGAGGTGCAACATTCCCCTTGGGCAATAAGAGCAGAAAGAAGGACTACTGAAGAAAGGAACTCTAAGGCATTTGCAGCAGAATACCAACATCCCATTTAGGTTAATGTTTCTCGTTTTATTTGGAAGCTTGAAAAACGTTAGCATCATTCATGCTTTGCTGTAATTGGACAGAGTGATTAGAACACCTTTTTATATTAAATGCACATTTTCCTTTCAATAATATCCATGTTAAATGAGAAGAATGCCATTCAGCCAGTCAGTAATGATTTATTTTATCCCTCATTTTTAAAGCTTTTTCTAATTTGTGGTTTTGCAGAGAAACTGTACATGAAGACTGTCGATATACACTGGCCTTGAAAGGAGAAGAATCAGAAGAGAAGCTCTTTTGAAATGTAGAGGATCCTGTAAGGAGAAGAATTGATTATGGCCAAATAAGATTTCTGAAAATTTATCATTCAAAACAAGAGGTCACAAAGACTGACATTGACAAGGGAAAGACTGCAAAAAGCCATATGAGAAATTCAGACAGAATATCCTTCTGCAAAGGACTGTCATTGCACAGAATAAAATGGTCTTTGTTGAAGTCGGTAATAGATGTAAATGGTGAACATCGGTTCAAGAGGGAGCTGAATACGTTTGGAGCAGGGAGCGAATGTAGCCATGCAGTCATAAGAGAGATAATTGTGCATAAGATGGTCAGCTACCATACCTGGTGATTTGTATTTTCTGCTGCCAGAGGGAAGGGTTTGATGGACCATGTGCTTTTCTCTGGGCTATTATTACTTGTGTGTCTGTAAAAAGTGCCCTTTGCTATCACAGCAGCCACAGTAATAAAATGTAAGTTAATAATATTATTTATCCTGCAACCATCACTCATATTTACTGCTCAATCACATCTTTTTCCCTTCCCACTATACCTCCCTCCTATTTGCATTTGAAGGCTAAAGTCTCAATAAAAGCTACTTAGTGTGCAGGCCTTTTTCAGCTCTCACTGTCCCAGCACTGCTCTGTTCTCATGTGTGCGATGCATACACACATTTAGACACACTTGTGCTCAGATACTGTCTCGAGATCTTTCTCTTCTTATCTCCTCTATCTACCTAAAACTGTGTTTGAAAACACTGCTCAAGAGAGGACCATGACTCTCTCCATGTTTGCCTCTGAAGGGGAATGCTTGTCACATTCCTACTCCACCAACCGTTGCCAAACCAGCGAAACTCAGTCGGCAAAGCCATGACCTCCCGCAGACGCTTAAGCCACCTTTAGCCCAGCTGCATCTAAACTGGGATGTTCCTAATGTCTCAAAAGGAAATCACAGTGATTTAGAAAAGGGGTTCAGCTGAGACACAAGCTGAAATCCATCCCAGCCTGAGAAACTGGGCCATCACAACTCTCACATGTGCTCAATGTTTCCTCCATCCTCCCAGGGCAGGAAGGAATGGCAGAACACAAACCAGGGAAAAGACTCCAGTGAGTCTTTTGCAGGTACACTAACACTATGATGGTGCTGAATTACACCACTTTCAATCTTATTTGTCAAGAAAAACAGATGTGAAGAAAGTCAGCAACTTCCTCAATTCTATAAACTATCTAAACCAGAGGATCATCTCAAAAAAACCCAGAAAAATTGTCTATCATGTTTTGTATCTAAAAAGAAAATAAACTCTCTTCTTAAGTGGTCTTTTTGCCTTTACATCACTAGTCCCAACCAAAATAATCCTTACTGGACAGACATAGTCTCCCACATGCAGTTGATGCAGGCAGGTGGACGAAAGAGGGACACAGAAGTGAAAGTCACACCAGTGAGAGGTGCACAGAAGTGAAGTCACACACCCATGCCCACCCCAATTCAGCACCAGGGCACAGCAACCCTCATCTCAGCTAGAATAAGGCCTTTTTCATTTCACATCACGCAGGAAACAAACCCCACAGCTTCATTTCAGTCAACATGGCAACATCAGTATTTACCTAAAGAGATTTACCTAACATTAGTATTTACCTAAAACTGCATCCTGTCTGGTTTTGGTATGAAATCTGCTGGATAGATCACTGTGCTGGTTTTGGCTGGGATGGAGTCAATTTCCTTCATAGTAGCTAATATTGAGCTGTGTTTTGTATCTGTGCTGAAAACAGTGTTGGTAACACAGTGATGTTTTTGTTATTGAAGAGCGGCGTTTACATGGAGCCGGGGACTTTTCCGCCTCTCACCCCACCCCACCAGCAAGTGGGCAGGAGATGCACAAGGAGTTGGGAGGGGACAGAGCCAGGACAGCTGACCCCAGCTGACCCAAGGGATAACCCAGACCATATGGTGTCATGTTTAGCAGATAAAGCTGGGGGAGAAAGAAGGCAGCAGGGAGGCATTTGGAGCCCTGCTGTCCTGGAGATGTCTAAACACCTGCCTGCCCATGGGAAGTGGTGAATTAATTTCTTGTTTTGCTATGCTTGTGCACGCAGCTTTTGCTTTACCTGTTAAACTGTTTTTATCTCAACCCACAAGTTTTCTCACTTTATTCTTCTGATTCTTTCCCCCATTCCAGTGTGGAGTGGCTGTATGGAACTCAGCTGCTGGCTGGGGTTAAACCACAACTGCCTACATTTCATGACAGGTTAGAACCATGTGTACCTGAGGCACTCGCTGAGGGCTGCAGTCACCCTGGGCTCCCTCTTGCCAGTATCTCCACAGGGGCAGAGACAGGAACCTCTAAGGAGCAATTTAAGCTTCATAAAATCTGACTTGCTCCCTGAGACGACTGTTGTCCTTCACTGACTAAGGAGGAAAATCAGAGATCTGTCCCCTTAATGGATGCAGTTAAGTACCTTCTCTTAGAGAGGATGTGCCTGGACCCACCTGAGAATATTCACTTCCCTGGAAGTGTTCAAGGCCAGGCTGGATGGGGCCTTGAGCAACCTGGTCTAGTGGAAGGGTCGAAACTAGATGGTCTCTAAGATCCCTTCCAACCCAAGCCATCCTGTGATTTTATGATATTTGACTACACATACACAAAACGGATCAAGGTGTTCTGCTTGCGATAGCATAGGGTAGGCTAGGAAAAAAGCCATAAATGCATTGTCACACACTGATAGTACCACCTCTCTGCATTTCTTTCGCAGCCTCCTTCCAGCAATCATGAAGCACTTTACAGAACCAGAAGCCTTGTCTATCTAGCAAAAATACATCATCTAGGAACCACTTTGCCCCACTCAGTGCACTTCTAAGACAACTTCTAACCACGTACACAAAGGTGAAACCCCTTCACTCATCATTTCCTTTAACACCTCAGCCTCAGTTTGCACTGAAAGTTCATACTGCACTAACTCCATTTAAAATCCCATTTTTGTGGGATTTTGTGGGATTTCTTTTGTCCTGAAGAATTTAAAGTCTCCCTAGGCAAGGAAAGATAATCCTTGCTTGTGTTCTGCAGAAGGGAAACTGAGGCCCAAGAAGTCTTTATTGTACTGTTCACACTCATTACTAAGACTTAACATGATTTCTCCACTAAAGCATGGAATTATCAAGATCCCATAAGTTAAGAGAAAGACCTAGCACACAGTTTTGCTTTCTGAAATGGTATTATGGGAAGAGGAGTTGAGAAAGAAAAACAGGAAATCAAATATTGAGGAAGCAAGTGAACTACAGAAATACCTATCGTTGTATCAGAATTTTGAAATGAAGAGTTCCTTGTATCCTTTAAGGAAGGTTTTCTGTAGCAATAGGAACTATACTCTCCCTTAAGAATCCCATGCACAATGAAACTTCCTATAAGAAAGTCTAATGGTCTTCCCCATGAGAAGATAAGGGCTCTTTACTTCCACCTTGTTAAAACAAAAATATTGGTTGTCAATCCTTTAACCCACCTGTAATTAGTTAAAAAGCAGAAATTCATCTTCAGTAATGTTTTGTTCTTCTTTAGGCATATTTATTTCCTTCTCCCACTCTTCCTCTTAGACCAAGATTCACTTCATTAGTTCAACAGATAGGGCTGAATCCAAACCCCAATTCCAAACACATTTGGCAACTAAGGAAATTCCAGTCAGTGCCAGCTTTAAAGGCTGATTCTGAAAGACATTAAGCAGTCTTACAGCAGCCACAGAATACTAGGTCCTTTTGAAAAAAAATCCCCTTTCTCTTCATCTGTGCTTATTAGAGCTCTAGAGACTTAAATGAAAGCATTACTGCACCTGCAGCTTTTCAGAGAAACACACCCTTCTTCACACTGCTATGAAAACCAGGCCAACAACAAAAAAGAAGTAAAATTTCTTCTTGAAAACAATGAGGCTTTAGGTGTGAGGAAGGTCATAATCCAAAGACAGTACAGTTCACAAGTGAAAATGGGGACAGAACTCAGCCTGAGCTCTTTATGGTGATGGTAGATGAGGGCTGGCTTTAAATTCCTAGGTAGAATTTTGAAAAACTGAGGTTTGAAAAAAAAAACCAAACCCAATGTCTTTTTATTCATAAACTAAGTAAATTTGCCCCAGAAAGCACAAAGATGCAAACATAGAGGGCTGCAGTGTGCCATTTTAAGAGTCAGTAGAATGGCGCAGGAGAATGGTTCATGAAGGAGTATACTAAACAACTTTCCTCCCCTCACTGTTAGGATATCATTAATGCTTCTTTGTTTCAGTAGCACGAACGGACATTGCCAATATGTATGCCAGACAAGGATACCATACACTTCCACAGTCTTTATCTGAATTTTTTTTTTTTGCTGAATGTGCATCCTATCCATAGGAGAGGGCCTAGCAACAATGCAGTGCTCTTCTTTTTTTTCTAAGTATGCCATTGCTTCTAAGTGTTATGGTCTTCTTTGTAAAGACATTTACACTAGAAAGCGAAGGGTACTTTACAGCACCCTGCAAATTTCCATAAATAACAATTGGCCATGAGAGTTTCTTTTCACCTATTCCACAGAGGGGGACATCCAGAGAAGAGCCAGAAAAGGTGGAGATCACTTTAAAATGCTTCTCTCTGTCATTTCCAATACCCCGCCTAATTCAGCTGGGCCAAAATCTCACTTGAAGTGAGCTGAAGTAGAAGCTTTTTGTGTGTGTATGGAACCGTATCCAGCTGGGAGAGCAGTTAAATGCTTGCCCATCCCCTTAACTCTGGGCATGTAAATTCAAGACGAAGAGAGCTGTTTTGACGTTCTTGGCTGGGAATCACTCTCCACACCTATACTTTAATGCATCTCCTGTACGTGGTAGTTTGGCTGCTTTCTCTCCCTACCATCTGTTCTGATGGCACGGTGCCTGCTCACAAGTTGAATGATATATAGGTGCCAGGCAACAATGCTTTTTGATGGGCAGACCGCACAACACTGCAATTGTCATCTCTTGTGCATGAAGGCCACGCTGGGTGCCAGCAGCGAGGCATTGGCACTTTGCACCTCCGTGCTCTTGCTCACACCTGTTGACACTTACGTGCCAGAAAAGGACTACTTGAACAAGGGAGTTGTTTAACTCCCCATGAGGGATTAGCAGTACCTGAAAGGATATCCAGCCCTTGGCCCAGCCGTCATCCTGTGCCTTAAGCAGACACTGGGTCAAGCCTGGAATATTTCTGTGGGTTTTCACCTTAATATTTTTCTAGATCTGTGTGTCTGAAGGGAAGAAGGAGCAATTTTCCCACTGAGATGAAAACTGACTGACCAAGCAAGCCACTTCTCCTCCATGGTCCTATACAGACATTTAAGTGCAAGTCTACACGAACCTTGAATTTTGCTCATGTCCCAGCTAAGGGCCTACAAATTTAACATTCACTTCACAAGCACACCCAGCTTGCTGCAGATCAATGCCAGCATCACTTCTCCTTTCCACATTTCCATATTCACATGGACCGCCTCACTTATGGACTTTATTTTTTCAGAGTTTAGATCAGTCCCTCTTCACGGATCAGATTTAACCCCATGTACCTATCATTCAGCTTCATGAGTAAAGCTTATTCTTGTAGCTTCTAAAGCAGCAACAATTTATACTGACAGAAAATATTATCAAGAAATGAAGGTAACGTGGAACATCACAGATGAGTTTAATGTGTTTTAAAAACAGTATGTCTGGGGAAGGGAGAGTTTCCAATCCCTGCAGCAGGTGCATGCAGAAATTCAGTGATTTGAAGAAGAAAAGAACTTACACACACTAGATAGAGCTAAAATATGTGATTTCGTGAGGAACTGTGGAAAGACCTGGGAATATGCAGGGACTGGACCAGACCGTTCTGCTCTAGGGGAAAAAAAAAAGCAACAAATTTAAACCTTAATCTTAATCCTTGCCCTTAGCAGAACAGATAACTAAAATCAGATTTTTTGCATATCCTTCTAGCTAAGAAAACAGCTTTGCTGAGAAGGAGGGGTGGGGGCTGGTGATGGGGCTTTGCTGATAATATCAGTCAAAAGAAGCTGAGAAAAGAACAAGAGAGTCTCTACCAGTACCACACAGACCCACCATCTGTGGGTTGCGTGTATCTTTAGCAAAGACCAGAAGGAAGCAGGAAATCAGTAAAATATTTCCCTGATGCAAAACCTCTGGGGAACTGTCCAGAAGAGATGAAAATTGCCTCAAAATGCTTTCCTCTCTTTCTACCCTAGTATGCCTACTTCACCTTATTCAAAATCTTATTGCAAAAGGCACTCAAAGTGCTAA
Organism: Lycocorax pyrrhopterus obiensis; assembly: GCA_014706295.1. Classification (NCBI taxonomy): domain Eukaryota; kingdom Metazoa; phylum Chordata; class Aves; order Passeriformes; family Paradisaeidae; genus Lycocorax; species Lycocorax pyrrhopterus. The sequence continues at coordinate 22,060,985 of JACSVZ010000004.1, forward strand.
TTTTTGCTTATGAGAAAATGAATGCAGCTGGGAGTGTAGGTGCTGGTTGTGCTTCCCCTCAGAGACAGTGGAGAGCACGGAGAAAGCTTTCCAAAAATCCATGTATCAACTGGATTCAGAACTCAGAGCTGGAGCATTTTCAGCAGGGACTTTCTAGACATTTGAGTGTGGATGTGAATTTTGTCCCAGATGTACCTGCCCAAGACTATCGATGCACTTTTGTTAGACTGCTGAGAATCATAAGATTATAAATTTTTATTATTACAAGCCTGGCTTATAAATACAGAAGGAGAGGTTGAAAGGCTGTCGAGGACCTGATACACGCGCTTGGTCAGAGGGAGGAGATCTGTTAAAGACATCACACTCTGTTCTGCAGGAATACAGCCAGTAGCTGCTGGTTTCCCTGAGCAGGGCTTGGCTTACCTGGGGACCAGCCACCCAAGCCTTGCACACCTCAGTGCACTTAGTGGGAAACAAGAGAGATGCAATCACAAGAGTTACTGTATATTTAGTTACTGTATATTCGCTGCCTGCTGTTACCAGGTAGCTGCTATTTCATTTCTATGAAATATCATAAATAACTCAAGTAATAATTGTAAATGGATGGCTGTACTAAGGGAGGCGGGGGCAGGAACCATAACTGCACAGCTGCTAAGGCTGTGAAAATTCAACCTTAAGCAGCCTAAACATTCATTTTACAGTGTACACCACTGATTACTTAATTACATCTAAAATATAAGTCAGATCACTAAAAATTCCAGGGAGCAAATTACAAGTAGCTATGAAGCAATGTGCATGCATACAGTCTACTTTGACTTTAAAAAATTACTGTTTTCCAATGGTTATGAAGGATTTTTTCTATTTCTGTTCTGCAAAACATCATTATGTTACAAACAGGTAAATATTTCTAAGTAATATTAGATGCGCGTGGGAGCATCCATCTTCAGCCTTTCACTGTGGACTCTCACTAAAGGTTCTTATCTTTATGTATATTTGAACAAGAAGATCTACATATGCTTGATCTCGGTATGAACCTCTGTATGACCTGATTTTGTTGCCATGGCCACCAATTAGACCAGCCTTGTTGACTGCAGAACAACAGTCAAAGCATCTCTATTAAGTTCTGAAAAAGAATGTCATATTTCACTAGCACGCCACAACAGCTTATCCTTGTGGTAGTGTTGTACTGTTTGTTTCTTCCATTAGCTCTGTATTTAAGCATCTAACTTAAAAGACAGGAAAAAGGGGGGAGGGGTGTGTGAAGCAATGGCTGTGTCACTAGCCAGAAGGTTCACTTCTACTTTTTTAGTACCTGCTTTTGTTTTCCAGGTTTTGTCCTCTTAGAAGGTAGGAGACAGACAAAGACTCTCTTTACTTCATTGAGATTAGCATAAATTTTTTCCTTCAGTTACTGTCTTTCAGGATCCTATCATCATTTTCCCAAATGCAGTTTGTTTAGAACACTCTCCCTTCCAGTTTGCGACAAATCAGTAGAGAGTTTCCTCAAAAGCTCACTTGGCAGACACTGCTTGTTAAACTACCTTTGCCCTGCAGTAAGCGTGTGTAAAGATACTGAATACTGTCATATGCAAGAAAAGACAGTTCAGTGCCATCAATATTATATTTTTTTAATGCCTACCTGAAAAAAAACCAAAGCCAACCAACTTGTAATGTAGTCAGTTTACATCAAAACAAATAGAGGTTGGAGGATAGCAGAGTTCCACGACTAAATCTTTTATGTCTCAGGCTTCCTCTCCAGAAAATAATTTTCTTAGTATTGTTTTCATAAAAGCTTTCAAATGCCCTAAAATAATACCGAGAAATTGGCTTTTATTTTGAACAGGATTTCTCAATATGTACTGCATCTCTTGGCATATCTATTATATTAACTCAAGCCTTAATGATACAATGGTTAAAAACAGAGTACAGATGTGTATAAATGAAAAATGTAATAGATTTCCCTCTTAATGTAATAGAATTGGCACGAGGTATTGGAAGCAGGAGTGAAAGTAGTCACTCAAGCATTGTGTTTGCATGTTATTTAAATACAAGTGGTTGAGGTATAAGTACCTCTAAGTACACCTGAAAGAGATGGTGCCTTGTAATCATTGTTTCAGCAATTGACAGTTGTTTACACAACAGCAGCACATTCTCTACTGATTTGAATAATAAACATGTTTAAACACCAGCTGGATAATAGAAGGATAATTGAAACATAGTTTAAAGCTCTGATTTACAGGCATTGTGGCAACACTTTTATTTGTGGTACAATGCTATACTTCTGTGCAGCCTCTTGAAAAAATTAAATAGGCATTGTTTCAAACAACTTTGGGATATATTTAACTCAATTAATCTATCATGCGTTTGTGTGCCTACACAGACAGACAGACAGACAGAACAAAGAATACACCATCGAAACTTCCAAAATCCTTATGCTGGTGACCTCACACTTCTTGTGCTTAGTTTAATTATACGTTTGCTGGGCCCTTACCTTGTGCTGATACTTCCCAAATGTGAACTTCAGTGCTTAGAGAGTTTATAAAGCCCACAGACCGCAGGGACCCAGAGGGCCAAATCAGGGACAAGGCAGGTGGAGAGAGACGCAGTCTTCCTTCAGTCACCTGGCAGACCATGGGCAACAAAGGAACCACAAAAACGCTATGAGATTTGAGGTGTCACCCACTTCTCCTTCCTTCTGCTCTGCTCCTGAGTTTGAACTGCTCAGAAATTACCATTTGGGCCTGTTTCCTAGAATGAAAATTCAAAGAGAAGCTGAGGCAGTCCCACTAAAAGTATAACTCTGTATCGGTTTTCTTAAAAATACCTCTGCAAATGCTTTTTAAGTGCAAAATCTACCAGCTGAGAAGCCTAAAGATGTGGCTGTAGATTTCCATCAGACTTTTTTAATTCCCAAGCATTAGATAATCCAAGGCAGTCTAGCTTTTGTTTTCCATGCTGTTTCTGATCTCTTATCCCAGTTTTGAACTACAATTAATTCACTGACTAGTATGGAGGTGTGGACAGTTTACACACATGCATTCAGGTTCAGCTCTCAGTCTCACACTTTATTCAAATGCTGTGGGGCCTGCTTGATCCCAGTCTGCACAAAATATACAATTTATTCAAGACTACAGATACAATGACTGGCTTTTACGTACCAAGCCCTGGCAGTTCCTGCTGAACGACCCCTAAGTTAAAGTCTTTCAAGAATCTCATCAGCTCAGACCCTAACTGAGAAAACCCTCAGAAGAAATAACTTACAGTAGCCCCTGCTTTCAGGTTCTTCATTCTTTACAGGTATCAGGTACAGACAGGAATACAGAGAGATCCAAGTCACTGTCTCCAGGACTTAATTATGTTTTGGATATATAAACATGATAGGCAAGACAACTTGTGTCAACTTTTAGGAAAAATGGCTGTCACTCCTACTGAAAATTTGTTTGCTTTTTACTTATAACAATATTACCAAAATTTTAAAAATTGGCATGGAATTTTCCATGTCTAAAATTTCTTTTTTTATAATAATTTTTGCCTTGGTCTTTTTTTTCTAGTGTTCTTAATACAGTGGTTTTTCAGAGCCAATATTTTTTAAAATGACCCATTATTTTCCTTACCAGTGCTCCATTGATTTTTACCTTGTTATTGACTGAAAAACCAGGGCAGGGAACTCACACCAGGCTTGTGTGTTCATGTCGACCTGTGTTGCTAAACAGATGCTGCTGCCTTTCATTCCATATGGAGCTTGTTCAGGGCATGTGACTTCATTCCTAGATAACCCAACTTGTACCTCTTACGAGCTCACAAAAAGCTCAAAAAACTGCACTCTTCCAGCACAAACCAAATCAGACCATATCCCTATATACATCAGTTTCACAGTATTCAAATTTTGAAAAGATGGGAAACAAGGCATGAAAGGTAATTCATGATAAATCCTGAAACTTGAAGTGGGGGAAAGTCTTTAATGATATTGCTATGTTTATAGTTGAATGTTTGCTGCTGTAGAAATCAAAAACATACAGGACTGACAAATATACTGCAAATTCAAGAAGCTTTCTCCCCTTTGTATAAAAACCTATTCACTTGATCACTTTGGGGTCTCTCATGTGCTTAGTATGCCTGAGGATGTGATCAGACCTTCCCTGGAAACAGTCTGTTAGCTATGCCAAGGTATGGACAAACACACCCATGTGCCCCAGCAAACCTGGCATGGATAAGTCTGTAAAGAATAGAATTCAGACATAAAGCACAGAAGAGAACAGGACACATCTATACATACCTTTCAGTTAATAAAAATACAGTCTATGGCTGCAGCTGGAAACTGTATTACATTTAGAGGCCCTAATCTCTTTATGACATGGAGTTCTGTACAATGTTGCTAAATACTATGTATGCCATACAATTTTATTTCTGGAAAAGAGAATTATCACAATGAGCAAGTGCTATCACCAGATGACGGATGGATGCTCTGAGATACTTTTGGAAGAGACATAAAAGAAGAAATGCACCACATACAGTGATATAGGAAGAGGCACAATAGCAGAGCGTGGATCAGACTTAGGGAGGCCTTTATCTAAGGAACTAACAAACAGAAGCTGCACTTGATAACAACATACAGTTGGATAAGTTGCATGGAAAAAATCACCATGAGCTTCCACAAGATATGATGGGCAGACAATGGTGTGCTGTAGCTGTGGGACAGAGTTAAGCAGTTTCAGTGAGCTGCTTGTGTTATGGTTCCTGGGCCAGATTCTGGCCCCTTTGTGCTAGGTCTCAGGAGTGCCCTACAACAGCCGGGGGATTTTCCTCAAAAAAAAAGGAGAAATGCCAGGTGGCCGAGTGCCAGGATGACTCACTCTGCACTACCCATTCCTTACAGGAAGACAGAAGTTCCTGAATAGGAAAGGATGAGGCAGGAGTGCACATAAATCCAGCTGTCCTGGACTCCAGAGAACAGGTCTTGCCTTGCTAGCCCTGTGTGTGATTTTGCTCTTTGAGTGTCACGGGGAAACAGGCCAGTCCCTGCCATTCCTCTCACTATCAGAACTCCTCTATATTCCTAGGCCTAGGGGCACGGGGGAAAATAAGGTCCAGGGTCATGGAGGAAGCTGTACTGTTATTCTAATATCCACAGAGAAAGAGGTCTATTTCAGAAGTTTTCTGAAGCACTAAAGAAACAGGGTATTGAAATTCACCTTCATGTGATGAATAGAGAAGCTGAGAGAAAATCTGCAGTAGTGAGAGGTCTAACCCTAGAAAACATACTTTGACTTTGGGCCATGGACCTATCCTATCTGCAAATGATAGAAAGGATTCACAGGTGTCTTGTTTGCTTGTTTGACCACTCTGAGTGTGCAACGACGGCATCATTAGCACCGTGCTCTAACCCACTGAGCTGAACTACACAGCTTGGAGGCAATCTCCAGGTCTGGAACGGCCTGCCAGAACCTCAATAACAGGGAATGGTTACTGTGTGAATGCATACATGTGTCTACAGAAAATCTGACAAGGCAATCGCCTTCCCAATCTGCATGCCGTGAGCACCTCAGTCCTCTGATATTTACTAATATCACACTGAATGTATAGTAAAGATGAACCTCTCCACGATTTGACCTTCTCCAACAAATTCATGGTGTTATTTTAAATATATTTTGCTAGACAAACAGTTTCAGTCAAAACACCTTGTTTTTAAGTGTCTTAAGGGATATTAGCAATAGAGGGAAAATGACATTTCTTCATCAGCTATAATACATATAATGTGACATTTAAACACAACAAGTGCTACTCAATAGCTTGTAAGTCACAAAAGGTGAATGCAAACACTTACCTCTTTTGTAAAAATAAAAAAAAATTAAAAAAGAAGATGGAGGAGTCTCAACAGAAATATACACTTTGACTTAAAATATAGGGTAAGCAGCATTAAAAATTTCTAAGCACAAAGCCCATCTATTAAGATTCTGAATAAATAGTAAGTCTAGCTGGGAAGAAGTGCTCCTGTTGATGTAAGGTTAGTTATGTCAAGGACAGTAAATGAAGCTGTCTTTCATATACACCAGATTGATCTATCCAAACTGGGGCAAGCTGTGCCACCAAAAATGTATCGCTACAAGGTGTTAAAGGAGATCAAATGTTAACAAACACAGAAGAACAATTAATAAACAATAACTTCCCACTCCACCAGGAGCTGTTTAACTCACATGTACTGTTTATGTGATATTCAGCTCAAATGAATGCTCTAGTAAACAAGTTGTATGTGTAAAGCTACAGACCTCCACAGGAGCCAAAGAAAAGAGATTTGCAGTTTTTAAGAAATGCTTGGGTTGAAAAACTATTCCCACAAAACTGGTACAAAGCAACTGCAGCTACTCCGTGAGACCGTGCTCCTATCATCTGCAAATGAAAGCCAGGCAAATTTAGCTGCAGAATCAGGCACATAATTTAACACGAGCGTCAATAAAGGGACGAAATGGCGGGTTCAGCTTTTAGATCCTTCAAATGAAAACAAGATGTCTTTCTGGCTGGTATGTTCTAGCCAAATAACAATTTGTATGGCTCCATAAAGAAGTGACTGGATGAAATCAAATGGCTTCCTCTGATACTACAATGAACTATTTTAGGTCAGCATTCAACAAAGTGTTCAGGAATTTACGCACAGAACTATGGCTATATTTGTACGACAGAGGATGTCCCAAAGGATATCTGTCTTTTCTTGAGCTGGCCACCTGGGCATCTCTGCTTAAAGCTGTTTAGGATTTAGGAAAGACAAAACCCAGCGTGTAAGTCCCTGGAGAAGTTAGGTATATTCCAAACACTCATTACTCACTCACACTAGCGATGGTGCCTACTTCTTGCCAAATAGTCTGGCACTTACAGCACTTATCTAATTGTGAAGTCAAAATATTTGGTCTCACTTCAGCCTGAGGCTTTTGAACTCAAATCCCATGAGAGTGCACAAACCATGAAGATATAGAAGACTTTCAAACTGCTGTGCAGTCAGGAATGGAAGAATCATGGCTCCAGAAATATCTGATCCTCATCTTGTAGTGATGCTACTCTGTTAGGGGAGGAAAGGGCTTAGGTCTCTCATCCTTTCCTTCTGAAGAGTTTCTGGATACAAGTTAATAATTAGCTACTATAAATCAGAGTCTCACTGATTTTTCTCACTCCCACAGGAATGACCTACTGCACCCCAACATCTGACTCTGTGTATCTTCAGATCTCAACTGCATAACAGCTTCGGTCCACCAAGCGAGATGAAAAATGCTGGGGTTTTGTCCTCTGAAAAATCTCACAACTTACGGTTTTGTACATATTCCTGGGTTGTAAAAAAATGTGACACCAAATGCTACCTGCATGAGTAAACTGGAACCCATCCATCCTTTTCATGTGCAAGAGCACAGTCATTAGATTTTTGTCAGAGAGAGATTCTTCCCCACTTCCTCCCTAAGAGAACAAGGTTCTCAGTCTGTAAAAAGACTCTGAATACCTCATTTACAGAGGTACCTGCCTGTGGTGCTGAATTTGTTACCACAGTTCATAGTTCCAGACAAATCACCTTGCCTGCAATTCCTATCGGCTGGCGAAAGTGCCTCAGGAATTAGGTTGCAAGTGGTTCCATGTCTAGAACGCAAACTCTCCCTCCTGTGCTGCTTTTGGACACTATGTACTGGTCTCAGCTCTGCCATCACTCCTGGGACTGACCACTCTTTCATGCTGCCCACAGATGTCTGAGGAACTCCACATCTTTCTTGAAAGAGAGCTGTAGATCTTTAATGAAAATTTCAGTCAGTTGCTTTATAGGCAGAAATGCATTCCAAGTTATCCAACTGTATGACCAATGCAGAACACCTCAGGAACATCCTGTTACCCAGTTTAGCCTCTTCATCATCTGTTTGGCTGATAGGAATTCTCCATAGCCTCAAATAAAACACGAGAATTTCCCACAGCTGGATAAAATATTCGCGTGCAATAAAACCGTCATGCCATGGTACCAGCTGCCTGAAAACAAAATGTAGGCTAAGTCAGGAGTGATATAATCCTAGCAAATAGACCAAGGAAGTCCATGAGACTGTACACATTCGTAAGCACACACCTCAGTGCTCCACTGGGTTACAGCTTTAATTACATATTTCATAACAACAAAAGGGTTCATTTAAGATACAGCTCAGAACAGAAATGTTAAGTGTGTGTTTTCTTAGGCCAAAGCAAAATGCTTACATGCTCCGTGGAAGGCTGTATAAATGAATAGCTCAGAAAAAGATGTATACAATGCCTACTGTAATGAGCCTACCCAAAGGTTAAATACAACGGAAAACAGACTCAAAATTCAGCCTTAACACCAAGACCATACTTAGTGTTAATTTCCATGGCTCCAATGAAATTCCATAGCCCTGTGTTGGTTTGCATCAGACAATGATCGTGTTCATAACATATTTCCCTGTGTACCTCAGACAAATGCATTGTGTATTTAAATGGAGATGTCTAAAAGGAATATTACAAAAAGAAAAATTATCTTCGAATTCTAGCAGTCTCTGAGATAATATTTCTGATGATCTGTTGAGAAAACGAAAGTGAAGTGTTACTATTCCCAGCAACCATTTATCTATTGAGCAAGAACTTACTTTCTAGGAGCTGGTTCTCAGGATTCCTAATGTGCTTTCCTCTTGTTTATACCACCAGGGGAAATTCAGGTTGCAAAACTCAGCTGGAAAATTAACATCACCTCTGGTGTTTTCACGAGCATCCCAAGCAGCACGTGCAGCTGTGCCCACCAAAAGCTGTCACAAAGTGACAACTGCTGCAGCTTCACAAGGCCAGCCTGGGCTGGACCTCAGGCAGAGGTCACAGCCACCATCAGTGCTAGACCGTAGCTTTGTGTCATCAAAGTCCAAAAAGCAAAACCCCAAACTGAATATTCACACTTTGGTAAACATCAAGAACTCTTCCATAAAATGAAACTTTCAGGTGAATACTTCCTTTGAAGTAAAGTATTTCCTACACTGAATATGTCTTGGTAGTGGCAAAAACATCTGGTTTACCTAAGAGGTACTTAAATGATTATGATCAACACACTCTCCAAAAATGTTACAAGCAATGATCAGCTCATCTCCATATCATCTGCCCTGACTTGCAGGACTGTGTCCTCTTCCTTATCTTGCAGAGAAGAAATTGAGGCACAGGAAGAGTAACGTTAAGATTTTCAGAAGTTCCTGGTGATTTGTACTGTCCTGGAGTTCGAACACTCCGTGCCAGGCACCTAAATATTACTAATCCAAATTTCCATAAACGTTTTGAATCCAGATCCCCTCAATCTGAATTCAGTGCCCTCACTACACACATTGGAATGGATGCTGCTCAGAAAGGCTCGCTGGGGCTGCAGGGCTGACTAAACTGCAGCCTGGGTTTGGTAAAGTTCCCGATTATACCAAGAGGGCAAAATTGGAGTGCACACATAGCTGCACCTTCACCCCATCTGTGAAGGAGATGTTGCACTTTCTTGCAAAACAAGGGGAAATGTTCAAAGGATTTTCCCCTTGCAAAAACACATTTTTTAAATGTAACATCTTAAAACGGTTTTGGAATCACCATGCTGTGCTATTTCATTTTTCAGATGCTGTTTTCAGATATTCTTATAATCAGTGAATTCTGACAGTGTTACGACTATGGCCAATCTGAGCGTCATGTTACATTTTTAGAAGTCTTACAAAGACTTAATAAATTTTGCAAATATTTAGAAAGAGAATTAATGTAATATATGTAAAGATCTGCACATATTTGATAATCTTGAACCAATTTAATAAATCCTGTCCAGTTTTAATAAACATTGGATTAGGGTTAAACTTATTACAAACAATAAATTAATAATGAAAATGTTTAATGTAGACTGTATATACAGTACTTTTAAAATTTTAATTGTTTTTCAAAGATCAGGAAAATACCTGCAAATCATGTTACAGTCTTAAAAACTTTGTTATCCTGGAAAACATGCATACAACCCATACTGTTGACAACATGACTACTTCTAACATACTACAAAAACATGGTTTTCTTGCCCTTACAGAAATAAAATCTTGTAAGAGTTGAAGCTGTATTACAAATACCTAAAATGAACATGATCATAATTTGGGCAATGATAGGAAAATCCAGGGGAAAAAAAAAAAACCCAAAAAACAACCCACCACTGAATGTGTGAATTTGTAAATTAACAGGAGAAAGTGCAAACAGAACCATGTTCTTAAATCTACCTCTGTTTACGTGTGTAGCCACTCTTCAAGGGCAACACACCTGACATTACTAATTTATGGTGAAGCACAGCACATGCATAACCTCGTGCAGGGCCATCCCAAGCTTCTCCATAACGTTCACCCTGGGGTACCTGAGTTCTCCGATCAAATGAGGAACTGCTGCTGTTGGGAAAATGGAACTGCTACGTTTCTCACAGAAATGTACCATTTACAACAAAACTTTTATTTCTATTCTCCATACCACCCATGGAACAATTATGTGATGTAAGAGACACCAAAATGCCACAGCACCTTTCATGTTAAAAATTAACCAAATGAAACCTGGTAGAGTGGTGATCTGGGACTTTTGAATAGGGATTTTTTTTAGTCAGGTTCATCTCAAATCAAAAGTTCTTAAATTTAATTTTTTAATTATTTTATTGCAGTTCCTTTTTTTTTTTTTTAATCATGAGATGTTTAAAAAAAGTCTAAGTCTCTTAGGACACCTGAACCAAGTGTGCTTGGTTATGGCCTGTACTTCTGGGAGGTCCATAAGGAATAAAAATAAGTGAGGATCTAGGTGAAATAAAAAGAATGCTCTGGGTAATAGATGTAAGATGATAACTGAAAATAGAAGTAAAATATAATATAAGGATTCAGAGAGGATGCAGCAAAACAGATAATCTATAAAACAGCAAAATATATATCCAAAGAATTGTGATGTTACAATGTCTGGGGGCTGGAGAGACCAAAAGGAGTGTCTTGAGGGATACCTGCCAGTAGGAAAAGACAAGATGTAACACCAAAGTGGACACAGAAAGTGTCCTACTGACACCTTAAAAGGACTCTCTTACGCCCCTTTTTCTCCTAAATGATATATTTACTACAGCATATGAAATACTGTCCCTGCTCTAACAAGACACATGCCTGCTGCACAGAGCACAGCAACGATGTCAGGACAGGACAGCTGCAGGGCAAGGTCCATTCTAGTCTTGCAGTTTGATTTCCATTTTATACTTCTGCAGAAAATATTGGGATATTTGGAAACCAAAGGCTTTTCCTGCAAAAATACCCTATTCTAAAACACTATGAGGAGAAATGTCTTATCCTTGGAGAAGTGACTTTATTCCTTAAGATATTCAGGAAGGAATCAGCAAACTCAGTCACTGCTTCAGATGCTTTCCACAGTGGAAGCTTTCCTAGAGGTAGAGCAAGTGAGCTTGGAGGTAGTTGGAACTGAGAATTAACTGTCTATCATCAAATAATTATAGAAAGCAAACTGAGGGTATCACAGTGATTCTGTAAGCAGAAGACAGGATACATTCTTCTCTGGTCTCTTCTAGTAACAAAACAAATGATATCATGCATATAAAAGCTGGGTGGATCCAAATACTCACCTTAATTAGTCAGAAAGATGGAGCAATATTGTTTCTGCCTATCTAATTTTCCATTGGGTAATATTCTTCTTTGTTATGGCAGATATATGAATATCTGAAACAATTAATTAGGAACCTTGGTTTATTAAATAAGAATTATTCTTAGAAATATGCAGCAAAGTACGTGAAGAAATGTCTATTAGAGGAATGAAGAGGAGGTCTATTACTACCTGAAATTTTTGTAAATGAGTCCTTTATAGCCTGAGAGTCAAAAGCCCATCAACCACAACCTCTCAATGTAGACAGTGACAACAAAGTTTGCAAAAATCTTCCATTGTTTTCCTCCACCAGCGATTTCCCTGGTTCTTCACATGCTTCCATAGTCTCAGTACACTGGAATTCTAAGAGAGCTGTTTCAGGCACATAAGCCTGCAACAAAAATTATATTGATTTTAACAATCCCTCAGCAAACTTTTACAGTGCACTTTGTTATTATATCCCACGGTGCAATAGCTCTTGTCCACCTTCAGGTATGAAGTGGCACGAACTGTATTTTAACAAAACTGCTCATCTAAGCAAAACAGGGAGAGTCTTTGCACCAGCATAGCAAAGTTTGCTCTCCAAACTGCTACAGATCAGTGCCTAATAAAATCCTTCCTGAGTAAATCTGCCAATGAGAGGAACTCCTGAAAAAACTGTTATATTCCATCAGCTACAACTCTCTGCAGGAAAGGCATCCCTCCCCCTCAGTTTCCACTAAACACGTTGGCCCTTCACACACAAATGGGCTGGAATGGTACAACGGCATTTTGCTTGGCAGGAACAGGGTTAACTCTGTGATACACCTTGATCACCAGCAGGTATCAAACTTTGTCAGGAAAGGAGATATCCTCCAAACAGGAAGAGACACAGCACTGCTGAGAATCCCCCATCAAATACAATAGAACATGAAGGTATGGCTTAGTTTTTAGCTCTGGCATCCAATAACGAGTCAGAACCCTGAGGACATTGTCTTACTCAGAGATGTGAAACGCAAATGAACAGTAACATTGACAACTCAAGACCAAGCAGAAAACAAAGGACTTGAAAGCTACCTGGAAAGGTCTTGTACGAACACACATCTTTTTTTTTTTTTTTGTGGGCCAGAAACATATTCATTTATGTGAAAAAGTTGAATGGATGATTTTACTGATCACTGGAGTCCCTGAAAATGCTCTAGCAGAAAGAAAACCTTGACATGGTACAGAAATCATTTAACAGTGAAAGTCACCAGGAGCTCAGAAAAACTGGCTCAACACAAAAGTTGTGCTGTGTGAAACAGAACAGATGAATTCACTTTCCTAAAACATGGTCACAGGACTTTCCAAGATATTTTCCATCTTGAAGATTTATTCCTAAAGGTGTGAATATCTAAGGTAAATCTTCCTATCTTCCTCTAGTGCTCTGTCCTAAATTCTCTAAGAAAGCCAGAGTAACACTGTTTCTACCTGCTTAATTCTCCTGTGGCTCATGTGTTTTGTGTTCTGTAAAACAGAACCATTCAGCTGAGGAAAAAAAATCGGTATCAGTCTTGGTTTATGAAGGCCAAGAATTATTTTCTGTAAGCTGAGAAATGCTAGCAAAAAGTCATATATATATCAAGACAGAGTACTTCGCTGATACTGAGGATTAACTCAGCAAGAGCCTCACCTCAGGGGTGCCACACGTGTTTCACGAAAGTGGTCTGTGAGCTGCCCCCACCATGTCATGGCAAAGCTAAGCCAAGAGGAGGGACAGATATGTCAATCCTTCAGCCCCAAAATATGATCCAGCCTGATGGGACCAGTGACAATTGCCCTCTCCAACCCAGGCATGCAGTTTCTCTTCAGGGAGCACACCAGCCCTCCCTGTCCACACAGTGGGAGGAAATCTGGGCACAGAGGGAACCACAGCACCGTTGGCAGCCACCCCCAGCAGCCCATCGCAGCACCACCTACCCACTGTCCAGGCAGAGACCAGGAGACGGAAACAAGAGGATAAACAGTGGTTCCCTGCTCAGCACAACCCCTGCACTATTGAAACTCATGAGAGGAGTCTGCAACAAATCTAAAACAGGTTCTGAGTTGGAGTTGTGTTACACAATGAAAAGTGGGGTCATATTTACAAACTTTTCAGTGAAAGTGGGGCCAAATTTCAGTAATCCAATGTCAGGGCTGAATTTCACTCTCTCAAGATAGGGTAGTGGGCAGCTTGCAGCTTCAGAAAGAAGCAGAACAAAACACATCAGGAGACAATACTGCCTGACCTAAGGTTGAGGACATGCAAAAAATGAATTAATTTCACATGATTCCACTCCAGATATGACTCTCTTCCCAGCACCTTGGGGAAAAGATACTTTATTAGAAACTGAGGGCAGGGTCAAACAAATTGGGCCTGTGCTATAGGAATGTGAAGATTATAAAAACTTACGGGAGAACTCAGGAGACTTAAGACTAATAACAAGTACAGTAAATGTTTTTGTGAACCCACAACAGGAGTGTATGAGGAACAATGACTTCAAAGCTGTGGGAAGGGTAATTGTTTGCTGGTAAACCAGTAGAAAGTCTAGTGGAAGCAGTGTCTGGGGGAAAGATGTCAAAGAGCAGTGAACTAATAAATACATGGAAAAGAAATACTGAGAGTCCTTCCTGGACTGCAAGCACTCTCCTCTTTTTTCCCTCAGCAGCTGGTACATTTCCTGCTTTCTTGTCCTTGCATACATGTATAGCCACATCTCTCAGGGGTTTTTTCCCTGGCTAAACCGCTCAGAGGCAAATTTGGAGGTTCAAACACAATGTCTCTTTGTTATATCTTGAAGAGACAAAAGAAAACAGCAAGTGGTTTTATAGCACAAGCAGACAATTCAGCAGAGTAAAGCACCTGGTATTGACACGCCTAATAGCTGTCTTACATCTGTCCTAGTGCAAACATACTTATACTTCTTTATTTCATCAAGAGATTTCTTGAAGTTTCTGTATGTCTCCCTCTTTCTTCCTGTCCGAAGAGATGAAATCTGTTTTCTGACACACAGGTCCCAGTCTGAAGGCCAGAGACCCTCGATGCCTGTTCATATCTCTACCACTGGCTGGTTTCCATTAATAACCTCCTTCCCACAACAGGAAGACTGAGTTGTGAGTGGCTGAAATTCTTCCAGTTCAAGCAATGTTTTTCTAGTTTGTGCTTGAAGCCCACCACTCACCACTCTTTGCACAGTATGCAGAGAGAGTCGACTGACCAGACAAGGCAGATACGTGAGGAAGTTTGGGCTGAATGCCTCATCCCCAAACCAATTACCCAAAGTGTCTGACTGATGCCATGTGATGAATGCTCTCTCCTGGCTGCACTGACCACGGAGGGAGCCTGGACACTTGGCTGAAGTGCTCTGAATCTTCTTGTGAGGGCCAAACACTCACCTGCCTTGTACTGCAAAGGCAAAGTCAGGCTCTGAACAGGGTGGTGTGAATGTAGCCCATTCAGCCCAGGAAGTCTCTAAATACTATGTGCATTCCTAATCCTCTCCCAGGATCTGATACTCAGAGAAACACTGCACTATGCAAACAATACATCTGAGCAATTCCATGTGCTCTGCCCACAGAACGTGCCTGAAGGTCCCTTGAGAGCCGCATGGGGAAAAGCACACACCGTTTAGCAGATACATCACTACACACAAATGTATTTTGTTCCTTTCCCAATAAGGCCTTTTGAATTGTTAAAAAGTATTTGCAGAGAAAATGAAAGGAGCCCCGGGCATCAGGAGTCCTTGGAGAGTGAGCTGTGCACTGGCTAAAGGCTCTGCTGATCACAGTTGGAAGGACAGCCTGACTTTATCAGGAGGATCAAGGAGAAGAAGAGATGGAATATGGGAAAGGTTGGAGGAAGATAAAAAGGAGGAATTTATCCATCAAGGTCAGCTAATTGGAGAGAAGTTTCTGCATTGGAGTGGCTGGAAGCAGTATTAATCCAAGCCAAAATTTTGCCCTTTGAAATCTCGTGTGTTCCTCCTGTAAGGCTTTTACATTGCCATAGAAAAAAAAAAAAGGGTCTATTTTGGTATTGGATCATTTTGGGGCAGGTTTTCCTCTCCATATGTTTGCATAAATCTACAGAGGGCAATGGAGTTACACCACTGCATGTTGGTGTGAGATCAGAGGCAAGCTTAGTATCTCTCACCTTGTCTGACAGACTCTTTGACCCATTTCACTCTTTTTTACATTGTCAGCGTTCCAAGGTCAAAGACCATGCCCAAATCTAAAGCAGATTCTAACTCTGATGCTGTATTTTAAAGACATAGGCTCCCTTTTTAAAATAATGCATTATTTAAAACACAGTTTCCTTTGTGTTAGCCTTACTGCTACATCAAAATGATCTTGACTTGGGCTAGGGGGCACACGCATTTCCGGAAGGAGGGATCCCATTTCCTTCACACCAGTTTCCAAAGCATCTTCATCATCATCATCCTCTTATTTCTGCCCTTGATCACATCCTCTGAAAAGCTGGCAGATATGAAACCTGAGCTACCCATGGGCCTCCACACATCCCCTAGCAACAGGTATCCAAAATGGTTCAGATCGTCTCTAATTTCTCTCTGGATCATATGTCTCCTTCAGAAAAAGGGTGGGGAGCAGATGTGCAAAACAGAGACAGAGATACTATGATAATCATACTTCTCTTTTACAGAAGGGAGGGGTGAGTGTGTGTATTGGGGTGGGGAGAGAGAGAGAAGTATTTGTGCAGAAGAACAGCAGAAACCTAAAACACGAGTATCAGATTGGATACGTTGACTGTGTGCAAAAGTTTCCTAGTGAGAATATTTCCTTTTGGATGATTTAACAAATGTAAGCTGGATCAAGTCTCCATTATGCAAGAAATATGTTAGGTTTCTTCTCTAGCTATGCACAAATGGCTGGGGAAAGCTGGATATAGTCCCATCCTATAAACCCGAATCAGAAATAAATTAAAAGATTTATAAATTGGAGGTGCAATTCTTCAGCTACATTGGTTTAAAGATGGTGAAATGAATGACTAAAGCATTCACTCACAGTGTTTTATGAAGCAGATCTAATGTGCAGGTTTTGTGACCTGCAGTGACTTTAACTTCTCAGTAAATCAAAAAGCTTAACAAATATTAAGATGGCAAAGATTACCTGTGTGTGCCAGATTTTATCTTTTATCCGTTATCATTTAGGAAATGAAAAGCTTGAGTCGGAAATCAGACAGCCAGTCACATGACTCGGGCGGTCTGGCAGCCCCACAAGA
Organism: Lycocorax pyrrhopterus obiensis; assembly: GCA_014706295.1. Classification (NCBI taxonomy): domain Eukaryota; kingdom Metazoa; phylum Chordata; class Aves; order Passeriformes; family Paradisaeidae; genus Lycocorax; species Lycocorax pyrrhopterus. Next base: position 22,077,855 of record JACSVZ010000004.1, read on the forward strand.
CAAGAACCTGCAGGAGACACAGAAACTACACATTCACTGATTAGTTTTTAGTCCTTAAGAAATGGCTCCTTTTATTGTTATTATTGTTAGCAGCCAATGAGCTTTAGAATCAGAGCAATTCCTTTCTAAATTCCACTGCGATGAAAATTCATTATCACAAGCTAGAGGAAGCAGCTGGGTGTATAGCTTAGCTCATGGCCAGGCTTAGGGGCAGCTCCCCACACACACGTGATCTTCAGAGGTGTTCAGATTTGGGGTACAGACCGCCAGCACCCGTTTGCCAACACAGAGGCCAAAGAATTCTCCTTTTTCAGTCTTGGCCCAGAGCAGCAGGAATCTGGCTGACAGATAGGATCTTGGCTAAGCCTCAGGTTATAGATCCACAGCATGTGGGGAGATCTACTACAGTTCAATTGCAGCATGCCCTTGGTTTGGTAATACTGTGCTGCAGTTCCTTCCTGAGAGCACAGGAGGAAGCTGCCCCAGCACAGGTGTCTACAGCCCTCCAAGTATGACACAGACCTTCAGGGGGAAACAAATACTTATCTTCTACCCTGGCTCCCAGCATTTCCCAAACTAAGGGCTGAGGGAGTCAGTGTAAGATTAGTAACTACTGCCAAAGCAGACTTGGATTTTTTTCAAATATTTTTAAAATATTTGCTGATATACTAAATTAACATCAGGTCTGCTGGTGGGATGCTGAGGTGGAGTGGATAAGGCCTGCTTCAAGGCCACAGAATAATGTAGAGACATAACTGCAACAAGAATTTGAGCCTTTCTAAGGTCCAGCCTCAAATCCATGCGAAGCAACACCATCAGCTCTATTAGCTTGCAATTTTTTCTTCCTTTTCCATACAGAAATGTAGATAATCCCAAAGGTTAGTCAATCTCCATAAAAAAACCAGACCTACAACAATCACATCAGCTATGGGTGACACTGCAGGCACCAGGTTTGCATAAGTTGTCTTTGCTCCAGGAAGGTCTTCCCCTCCTTGCACCCCTGCAGCCCCTTGTGCCAAATACCAAAAGCATTTATGGCCATCCCTTCCTCTTCCATCTCACAGCCATAAGTGAATACATGTTGAACATAAATTAAAGCCCAGGGAGAAAGCAAATGGAAAGAGTTCCATAAAATGGATGATCCATTTTTTCTTCAGAATGTAACATCTCAGTTTTAAAACGGCATCAGTTTTCTTCTATTTGGAAGCAATACTATAGCTGTTTAATAGCAGGAGATGTTGATTTAAAGCACAGCAAATAACAATCAATTTCTCCTTCCAGCTGATACAAAAAAATGCGAGAAAAATAAGAAGACCATTCAGTAAAATGAAAAATAGCACTGGGTTTACACTGTTATTTCCTATATAACTGTCCCTCTGTCCCAGCCTGAAAAGGACCATGGGCCAAAAACTGACAAAGTGAACCATTTCCACTGCTTCTCCTTGATGTGCACTGGTAAGAAAAACAGAAATAACTCCAAGCAACCCTGCTGCAGGGGTAGTCAGCTTCATTCCTACAGTGTAAGCAGTTCCTCATCAAGCAATATTTGGCCCAGCATGTAATGCAAATATAATGCTATATCCAAAATATATTACCAAGCAGTTTGCAGGTAAATCAACAGAACAGCTTATATATCAATAAATAGAGGCCAGCAATTAACAACAACAAAACAAGTCAAGTCAATAGAGAATCCAACTTCAAAGAAAGAAGCTGTGGGAACCTCTATGTTAAGTAAACAGTTTTGCTGTAGGTTCAAACATGTATTAGTGCTCTGTTACAAGAGCAGGTAGTGATAGGACAAGGGGGAATGGTTTCAAACTCAAAAAGAGTAGGTTCAGATTAGATACTAGGAAAAAAATCTTTACTGTGAGGGTGGCGAGGCACTGGAACAGGCTGCCCAGAGAAGTTGTGGGTGCCCCATCCCTGAAAGTGTTCAAGGCCAGGTTGGATGAAAATCTGAGCAACCTGGTCTAGTGAAAGATGTCCCTGCCCACGGCAGGGAGGTTGGAACTACATAATCTTTAAGGTCTCCTCCAACCCAGACCATTCTATGATTCTGTGATTCCACTACATCCATTCTAAAACTACCATGGAAACTCAGCATTAATGACTAATATTTGTCCTGAAAGTCAGGCCACCTCCTGTGGAAAAGATGGAAATGCAAGTCTCCAAGACTGTGTAGACAGACATCTGCATTCTAATAATCCTTTGATAATGTGTTATATAATAGGTATATATTTGATATAATTAATTAATTATAGTGTATTTATGGAATCTTCACATCTGCCTTCTATTTTCAAACTTCTGGATTTGACATTAAATGAAATTGTGAACTAATGTCCCTGTATTGGAGCATGAACAGAACAACCTCTGTCAACAACTAGCAAAGGGCTAAAAGGTAACTGTACAATCTGCTCTGAGCAAGGGCTGCTGTGCATCTCTTTTCTGCCAAAAGCAGATTGCAACTCAGCAGTCAGTTTTCTGCCCTGCTCTCCCTGACTTTGGGAAGACGTCTCACGGCGTGCAGTCATCCCTGCCACACGCACAGCCTGACACCTCTGGCCAGTGGCAGGTGCATGGGGATGAGGGCAGCTTGCTTTCTGTGTCCTACCCACTTCTGCCTTGCTCATACCTTGATAGCTCTGGGGTAAACCCTTGCTCTCTACACCAAAAACATGGCATCTGCACCAGCCTGAGTCTGACCAAAGGAATTAACTGACGCCTGTTTTACTTCACTTACCAGCCCTGTACTCCAAAGGAAATGTATTGATAACTGAAGGTCAAAATAAACCAGAAAACCCAAACAACCCCACAAAACAAAACAAGCAACAAAAGAAAAACATCCAGAAAAACAAACCAACCCTACACTGCACAGTTTCATCACCATTGCTTGACCACCTTACTCCAGGGCCTGAAATTACATGGAAAGACAAACTTGCTATTAAGACATCAGTGTCAGTTTGTGGACAGAGCAGGATGGGGTGAGATCCTCTGTTTTGTCAGGGAGTGGGACAATATTCCTTAAAGAGGCACAGTTGTTTTAATCAGTACACGTATCTGAACCCTTATTTTCACATCCATTGTCTAAACTCACTGAAGAAAGGACACTACCATACTGCTTTCTGTTCCTACCCATCACCAGAACTGGTTTTAAATCACGTTTGCTCACACAGAGCAGACCCTGTAGAAGCTCATGGCTGAAGCATTACTGAGCTGACTCAGAAGCCGTGGCACAAAAGTAGAGAACCTGCAGAAACAGAAATAGAAACTGTGGTAACAGGTACAAGTAGAAAGCTTCCTTGTTCTACATGGACAAGTCTGAGTAAAGAGCATGGCAAGTCCATGAATACTTCGACACAAACTACATGCAGTGGCACTGCATTCACATTCTTGTTAGCTGCAGGGTGAGTCACTTTAATTATAAAACTTCTGCTATTAAATGGGCTTTAGTAACTAAATGCATTGCCATTTCTTCACTTCTTATTACAATTTAATTTACCCATTCATTTTTCTGTTCTCCGAGTTCTTAATAAAATGAATAGCTGGCATCTTCTAGCCCTGCTCCCTTTCGTATTCTTGCCAATAGAGTAACATCACAGCATTTTGCAGAAATGTGGTTCGGGCCATTTGACATTTTTATGTCAAGTACCTTTTATATGCAATTCTAGTATTTGTTTTACTCTCCATTGTTTCTAATATCCCCTGAGAATCTTGAAAGTAACATTATTTCCTTAACAAGTTTGGCCTTTCTTCCTCCTACATAGCGAATCATTTTCTTGTGGCCTTATTACTTGCTGTTATAGAATATAAGCAACAGCTACAAAACATTGTTGCTCACATACATCTGGGCTAGCAAAAAGAATCTAGAAATAAATAAACATATATGTTGTTTTCTTCCTAATTTTTGACACTCTGCACGGAGACTACTGGAGAACATCTCCCCAGGCACTGAGTTGTTCACTCCTCCGCTAAACTTCTGTTACACTTGAGAAATCCCTTAATACTTTGCTTCTCCAGCTATAGAATTGAGCCTGTGATGATAATCTTGTCATACCTTGTTGTTATTTAAAATAAGAGGATGAAGAGCATTTGATGGAAGGTCTTATGGAAACCTCTTTAAATTTTGAGAAAGGCAGGTCCCAGGAGATAAACTCCCACATGGGAATCCAATATGCAAAATGGAAACCAGAACATACCACCAAGGTATAATTTAAGATGACCAAGTAGATCAAGTTAAATGAACTCATTGCTTTCATTTTCTAAGGTGCAAAGCTCACTGCTTTTACTTTGTTTCCTTCATCTTTTTTTTGTTGCTACAGCGTGGGTTTTTTCCAGATCATAAAGGTTTTTCTTTGGAAATATCTTTGTAGTTACCAAATGTCTTTTAGTTGTTCAGTGCCAGGGATGACATTCCTCAGAGTGAAACAAGACACATTAAAGTCCTTAATCAAAGTCCTTTAGCACATGGCATGCAGGTTTTAAAACCTTTCCATGGGGCTGCATGGACTTAGACTCCAGTCATTAGGTCCATGGGATACCACAGAGCTGAGTATCACAGGAACCGGGATTCCAGTGTCCCAGCCTTTCCCTTCCCTGTAAACCTATTTGCAAAACATTTAGTGGACTTGAACCCTGTGGGTTCCCTCTTACCTATCCCTTGGTTTTGCCTTCTAGCCTGTCAGAGAGAAACTGTTCCCAGGCCTTGTCCTCAGCAATGTAAGTAGCGAAATAGGCAAAGGTGGTTTACATAGGAATTCTCTCGTGACAGAGCATCTGCATTCATATTTTTAGCATGCAGCAATTTTTAAGACTTACATATATGTAAGAACCACAGAAACTGGAAGCTCCCAGTTCTTAATTTCAAGGTTGTGGCAGGGGGAGGTGAGGAAGGAGGCTGAGCTGAAGTGTTTATGGGAGGCAACACATGTAATTGAATCTCACCAGCCCTCACACAAGCTGCCCAGGACACCGCTTGCACAGGCAGAGGGACAGCAAAAACAGAACAGCCTGTCTGCATTTCACAGACCTTTATTGGTTTGCTTTGAATGCTGCTTTCCAAAGAAAGGACCTGGGATAAGTAACTCAGCCAACAGGCTAAAGGAGTCACAATGGCTATTTAATTATGAAACTCTTCTAAGCACTCATAAATTAATTCATGGTCTAATGTGGTGTCAAGCTGAGGCGAATAAAGGTTAACATATTCTATTAGTCCCAATTGTCACAAGAATTTCATAGAATTGTTTAGATAGGAAAAAACATCTAAGATCCGAGATTGAGTCCAAGATTAGCCTAACACAGCAAAGTCCACCACTGAACCATGTGACTCAGTGCCACATCTACACATCTTTTAATCATTTCTGGGGATGGTGACTCCACCACTTCCCTGAGCAGCCATTTCCAATGCCTGACCACCCTTTTCATGAACGAATTTTCCCTAATATCCAATCTAAACCTCCCCTGGTGCAACTTGAGGCCATTTCCTCTTGTGCTGTCATTGTCACCTGGGAGAAGAGGCCGACCCCCATCTGGCTACAGCCTTATTTCATGGAGCTGTAAGGAGTGACAGGGACCCCTGCCAAGCTTCCTTTTCTCCAGGCTGAACAACCCCAGCTTGCTCAGCCACTCCTCCTAAAACCTATGATCCAGAATCTTACTCAGCTTCATGGCCCTTCTCTGGACACACTCCAGCACCTCAGTGTCACTTGTAATGAGGGGCCGAGAACTGGGCACAGTATTCAAGGTGTGACCTCACCAGTGCTGAGTACAGGGGGGCGATCACTGCCCTGGTCCTGCTGGCCTTATCAAACAACACGGTTCATTAAATACAGAATCTAAAAATTATGTCCCTCTTAATAGAAATTATTCATATGAACATGGTCTGAATAGTTGTGACTTATTAATTTAGACATAAATTTAATGAGCAGCTGATTTCAATTGAGCCTCAATCTGAACAATAAGTTGTGTTGTAAGCCAGATACTGGAAACACTATCTAAAATGAAATATGGAACTCTGAGGCACGACGCTTGTTGGTGTTCTCAGTTCCTATCCCTGCCTCCTGCTGTGTAAGAACAGCACACATCTCCAGCACAGAATCCCATTTAAAAAAAAAGGGGGGGGGGGAACCTGTCTCCCACCAAATTCCAATAGTTAAGGACCTCTTTGAAAAAGAATTGCTGAAAAGTTAAGTGGGCTCTTCCAGGACAAAGAACAGGATGGAACAGCTCAGCCACCATGGACGGAAAAAGCGTAAGAAGTCCATGTTGAGGAGCTGCAGTAAAACACATCACAAGATTACAAGAGGAAGGAACCTGCTAACTCTTATCCACAAAACACTAATGCCAAACTCATCCTCCTGAGACTCCCCTTTACCACATCCCTGCTGCAGCCAGTGGCACATTATGCTCCCCAGAGTTGTGTCCATGCTTCCCTACAGAGCTGTGGGGATCCAGGAGCCCCCCACACAGCACCACCCTTTGATATTTCAGCACGGCCACTTAAATTCTTCATGACTCGGTTTTCCCCTCTGTACAACAAGGATAAAACTGCAGTCTTGGCAGAGATCTGAGAACCTTAATTCACTAATGTCTATAAACCCCTCTGAGGTTCTTATTTGGAAGGCACAGCAAAAACGCAAAGTATTATCACTGATTCAAACTGACCTTCCCCTTGAAATATCACCATTTGAGCTATAATTCCAAATCCTGACTCTAACCAAGTGCTACGCTGTGGGATTAACCACATTAATGCTTAAAGCTGTTGCTCTTTTTTTTTTTCCCCAGTGTTCACAAGCTAATGCTTGTAGGGGTCTAATCTTGGACAATTCCTTAATGATACAGATTTTCAGATGAAAATTACTGCTACACTTTCCTGTCTTCTAAGAGATTTTAGTCTCACTGCACGCAAAATGTTGGAATGTTGTTTAATTAAAAATATAACATTTTTTTGGATAGTCTTTCCTAATTTGAGTGTATCTATCTGTTGTCTGCACACAAACTGTAAATCATTGTATTAAGAGTGATTACACACCCACTGACACAGAAAATTCGTGATCGGGTTGTGAGACATAAGAGGTTTACCAGATTGAATGTGGCATGGCCACATATTCTACAGAATTTATTATTTCTAATCAATCCTCCTTCTCTAAACCAAGATCCCTTAACTATAGCACTCTCGCTGTACTTAAGAAGGACATTTCAAATGGATGTATTTTCGAAATACACTTACATAGCTACACACAGCAGTGCTGCAGTCACATTTTTGAACACAAGCTTACGGGCAAGGGGTTGGGTTGTCATTGTTAGGCCAAATCCGGCTTCACTTGTACAGACCTAGGGTATGGTCTGAGTGTATGCTGGTTATTTCTCACCAGCAAAATACCCTAAAATAATAGGGTGAAGAGAAAAGGGTGGTGTCAACCCTATTTTCTCAACTGTTGATCTGCCCTGGGGCTCTGCCCAGGCACTGCTCCTGCCACAGTCATTCAGGCTGTCTCCAGTAAGGGGCCTTGAGCTGATGCAATTTAAGAGCATTCCTCATCCCTGCAACACCAGGCTGGTATGATTTCATTACATGCCCAGAAATAACCCCTGGGGAGTCATTATTACTATCATTAAAGGAATAAATAGTCTTAAATCTTGTTAACCTGTGAATCTCGATAAATAAGCAGACCAGGTGTGTGGTAAAGGACATAATGCTGATTGTAGCAATGGCAAATGTGACCAAGGGAGAAGAAGCTTCCCAGCCCTGTCATCACAGGAGCCAGGATGCCATGGCAGAAATGCATTTGTTAAAAGTGGGCATACCAGTGCCATTATGTTAATTCTAATACAGAAAAGATCGCCCCTGGGGAGGGGACAGGCGTAGCCAACCACATTCCTGCTGTGGGATGGACTACCTCCCCAAGGAAGGTTTATGTCCATCCCTGTATCCCGGTGAACTTGTGGTGAGAGCTGCTGTCCTGGCCACCAGGCTGTTTGGCTGCTGTGGGTGATCAGCAATTAGCTGTCCCCAAAGGCCCCTGGGGGTCCCTGCAGTGCACAGCAGCACTGCCATGTGCAGCACAGTGCACAGCCATCCGACCTGAGAGGAGATTCAACATTTAGGGGGAAAAAAGGGCCAACTGGCCCCCACAGCACAAGAAATAAGGTGATCTATGCAGGGCACTGCGTCGTGCTCTGGGGCATGGCCTCAGGGTGCTCCTGAAATACCTCATAACGCAGAATTTGCTCTCATGGGAAGTAATGGTTAAGAAGTTCAGCTTTTCACTGGCATATTAAACTCCCCAGTTTTAGAGTGCCCAGAAACTTGGCATTTCAAGGAATACCCAAAGGACAAAGACATCTACATACTTTGTCCCAGAATCCCGGACCACAAAAGTCGGACAAAGGGACAGACAGAGGATGAGTGAGATTAACAGGCCAAGTAGGTCAGGACCAGTGTGATTCTCAGGCCAGTACAACATAGCACATTGAGAAAGCTTCCAAGAAGCGTAAACAGGAATGGATGTTTGAGACAATGAATGCCCTAATTGGATGCCCATTCTCACCGCTTCCCTCAATTAAGAAGAATCATGGATAATTCTGCCAAGATATTGATGGACAATGTAAGCATTGGCTTGAAAACTTTGCAATTTAATGAACCAAACCCTACGCAGTTGTGAATTACAAGAGATCCAAAAATAAATCCAGCAGAAAACAGTCCAGTGACAGTTAAGTCAAAAAGTTACAAAATTATTAATCACTGAATCTTAATAATTTCTCATCAGAGTTACTACAATGCATAGCTTTTGATTTCATATGTTAGCTTCATGAAGTTCTGAAAACCTTGGAAGACTGGGTGTTCCAGAAGACAGAATAAGCAGCTGTGTTACCCCTTTAAATTAAGAAAAAGGAGAGTCAACTTTTGCTGAAATTGAAGATGAATAATTCCACTGACAGTCTCACACATTGACAGTCTCTTAAAACACAGATCTGAGCCAACGGTGAGCACACCTCAGCCCTGAAGTGAGAGGTAACTACAGAGCTCTGGACAGACTGATCTGCAGTGACTCGCACATGCACTTCAGGAAACAACAGCTGAAGCCCTATTGCAACAACGGTGTGAGATTAACACTGAAATGACACATGTTGCAGATGTTTTAATCTCTTCATCAATCAGCTTGGTGTCCTGCTATGTCATTACAGTGTGAGGACTTAGTGGCCACTTGTGTTTATCAATGGCTTTGAGGCCAAATTTACTCACTGCCCAGACTGTTAATCTGGTTCTTTCATAGCTGCACTGGAAGAGCTGAAGAAAGTTTTGGGGTGATCCTGCGCTTTTAGAGGCAACCAAGAGCACCATCCCTGTAAAGGGAAGCTTCCAAAAACTCCTTTATGCTTCATCTGCATTTTGACGGCCACTATCACAAAATCAGCCCAGGCCTTGGCCTTGCCTACAAATTCCATTTTCCTCCTGCAGCAGGAAGCCTACAAGGGCAATGTGAGCACAACACCGGGGTTTGGTACAACTAATTTCTTTAGGACAAAGCTCAGGCACACAACAGATATAGGCCATATGTCTAGTGGAAGAACTTCAATGTGATATAGTTAGCTGTGTCATCTCTGTGAAGCACTGGCTGTCAGCAGAAAGAGAAGGGCATTGAGAAATGCTCTTCCACTGGCATTACTCAGTATTACACATGCTAAGATCAAATCAAAAGGAATAAAAAACCTTAGAGTACAAATGTTTGTGTTGAGAAGAACTCAAATATGTATATAAAAGGGAGGAGAAATTAGAAAGCTTCCTGAGTCAGAAGTGATAGCACACTTCTGCTCAAAAATCTGCTGCTCTGATTTCAGTGCAGACCAGGCAGTGTTTGGCTGTTCCCAATGCAGAGTCATTTTATGCTAGTTGAGAGCAGTCAAACCCCTTGCTTCATAAAAGAGATGGGAAGATTGGCTCAGCAGCATCATTTAAACTTGCCCTCAAATGTTTGCAGATAGACCTTGAAAAAAAAGGACAAATAAACACATGACCTCGTATAATAGTTCCATAATAGTCTCTCTTCTCTGCATAAAAGCACAGGCTCACCCAGATTTAACAGTACTGTATTAAACACATTTTTGCAAAGGTTTCTTTCAGTCTATAGCAACCTTTCACTTGTGACACTTGGTGCACAGGGCATCACCGTGAGGTCAAAATGACAAGGAGCAGAACCAACAGTCCAACAGCGATGCTCCAACACCTGGTACTCTCACTTGCATTGTTGTTTCGTCTGGTGTGCACATCACAGCATTGAAAAAAACTACTGGCCCTTTGAGAAACCTGACAAATCAGCACTGGTAGGATTGCAGACTGCTGACAGCAGCAATGGGAGATGTGTTTTACAGAGTACACCGGGGTGATCAGATGTACATGGTTAGAAGAACTCACCAGAAATGTGGAAAGAGGAAGCAATCAATGAATTAGGGAGCAGTTGCCTAAACAAGAACATCCAGAGAGCACTAACTAACAAACAAAGTGAAGGGGAACGGGCAAGTCATCAAGGGCGGCATCGGTGCGGGGCACCCACAGGCCTGGCTGGCAGCACAGCAGTCACAACAAATCAGACAAGACAAAGCTGGAGGTGTCCCCAGGACGCACAGCTCAGGCAGCTGGTACAAGGTCTAGGTCCATCTCTGCCCTGTGTGATGGGAAGAAGGTGATATCGCACCGAGAGCGCCAGTGCTGGAGCAGGCACTGGCTGCATAGTCTGTAAACAAAGAGGAGGACAAAACAAGATAAGCTGCTTCACAAAAGATGCCACGAGGTATCCAAAAAAAAAAAAAGAAAAATAATGGGCTTGTACCTCTGCTGACATTTGCCTTTGTGCAAGCATAGTCTTTTGAAATGAAGGGCTGTATTATTAATGTTTGAACTTTAATAATATGAAAGGCTTGAAGTGTATATTATTGCATAGTATAGCTACATACTTAGGACAGAACTGAACACCATCAAGCATTTAAATCATAAAAAACCCCACGTGGTTCTTGGGCTTTGTGATTTAAAAAACTTGAAAGCACTCAGACACCAAATCGCTTCTGGCAGTCATTTCACCCATCCTCTCCTCTGCCTGCCAGCACACTCAGGTGGTCATGAACTGGGAGGGCTGAAGTGGCACAGATTTGGCTGATAGTTCATGCAAAATATTTCTTCCTGTACACAATGCATTCAGGTAGCCTACTAGCTTCCCATACCCCATCACTCACAGTGCCTAAGGGTCTCCTAGAGTGGATGATGTCATTACTGTCCAAGATTGCATGATATCCAACCCCACAAGACCAAATTCAGCCAAGATCTTAAGCCAGTGTCAAACCTAAGTAAAGGTCTTGAGCCATACACTTATTTATTAGACAGATTACTAATTAGCTACAAGATGTGCCTAGAGGCCCTAGAGAGCCTTTAAGATGGCTATGCAATCACATCTGAAGAAAATATAAATTTTTTATGTTAAAAATGTACATAAAAATATTTAAATTTATTAATAGAGAAAGTTTGCAAGCAACTGTGTGTACATTTTCTTTTGTGCGCACACACACAGAATCACCATTGTGGTTTTTTGAAAATTAAAAAAAAGGAAAAAATGCTCTCATAGATGTTTCCAGAAAATAAAAATTATTACAGATAACAAAGCATATATTCACATTTTTAATTAAAATGAATACTCTCCATTCTTACCTTGCCTAGCTCTCATGCTGAGGGTTCTTATCATATGATCACAGAAATGTTCCTGCTACCCAACAATGCTTTAAATTGCTAGGTTTGGGGGGGGAGGGCAGGTGGGTGTGGTGAGTGTGTTTGTTGGTTTTGTGTTGGGTTTTTTTAAGTCTCTCACAAATTTTACAAGGCTGCATACACTTAGCAGAGCTCCGTTTTCACATGTGTCTCTCTTCCATAAAAGCTGCTCACTTATTTTAAATATAGCTACAAGCCAAGAGAAAATTATTAGAAAAAGCACTATCATTAGTTTAGCACCATCAGGACAGTGTTTATACAAGTTTATACTACAGAGGAGCTCATATTTGAATAACACATGCATATTGTCCTTAGACAAGAAAAAAAAATCTAACCAACCATGTAAGCCAAGTCACGAAATTTAATTAGGAAGATAAGAGTTGGGTTTTAATTTTTTTTTTCTAGGTTACAGAAAAAGATAATTTTAGGCAGCGAATTAGCATCTTCTAATAATCTTAGACAAAAATGATTTTGTTTTGCTTTGGTTTGTAAATTAGCTCATGATTAAAGTATCTCTCTAGTTGAGCTTCATTGTCTTTTTGTGCCTATTTTCTGAATGCAGCCCTGACCTGAATACTCTTGTAGCTCAAGTACAAGATTTGAAAGCATGAGAGGAACAATTATTATAAAGTGAAGTACTTACAGTTTTACTGCAAAATCAATGAACTTTCAAGTGATTTTTATCATATTTTGCAGCTGTTCTGTTTGCTTTGAATTATGTTTACCACATCAAAAACTGTAGTACTTTTAAAGGATGCTTTATCTAGAAACTTCCTCCACCTTTATTTTCTTGCCCCACCCTGTGCTGTAAATGCAAGGATATTTTTATCTTGTGATTTTCCCCTGCTTCAGAAGTCCTCTCTCTCAACACTTAGGCCAGTGCCTTTGCTCATTCCCTGCCCTGTTCTCTCTCGTAGTTCCTTAAATGAGGAAAAGTTCGAAGTTCCCAACGGAATTCACAGTTTTGCAGCAGTTCAGTTACATGTCCCTATTGAAGGCTACCTCTGTGACGCTTCTACTATCTAAAGGAATGATCCCATGTGATCTCGGTGTGCAGGAGCTCAGACTCTGTCCGGAGCCCCAGAGGCAGGAGTGGTGAGCCGCACTCCTTCCGTGGGACCAGATCCATAATGTCCTGTGGACACTAGATGTGAATAATCCATTAATTTCAGTGGCATAGGGCTAGAAGCACACCTCATCTCATTCTCTGCTACATCTCTTTCCAAATCCATCTTCTACCTCAAGGAAAGCCATCTCCTTCCCCAAATGGGACTGCTAAAGTCATGAGATTAACGAGAAGCCCTGCTTGTTTGCCTTTCCCCACCTTGCCTTTTTAGCCAACGCTGTATGCTCTAGGCAATGCTTGCCATATATCGGCTTCTCCTTCCCAAATGCTGTGGATTCTGTTGGATTTTAGCAACTGAATCCTACAAACCTTTATCCCTGGGCAGAGCTCCCTTAGCAGTTCCTTGGACTTCAACAAACCTATATAATTATTCATAAAACTATCAAATGCTTTGAGTTGGAAGAGACCTTAAAACCGTCTAGTTCCAATTCCCCTGCCATAGGCAGGGACACCTCCCACTAAACCAGGCGATTCCCAGCCCTGCCCAACCTGGCCTTGAATATGTCCAGGGATGGGGCAGCCACAACTTCTGTGGACAAGCTGTTGCAGCACCTCACTACCCTCCTGGTGAAGCATTATTACTGCGGTACTCCACTGCACAAGCCATTACACACACTTCCTAAATGGAAGGCCTCTTACCTCAGATCATTTACAACCCACGTTCAAACCAGATCCAGCAGGGGCAAAACATACATGAGAGGAGATGAAAGACAAGAGAGAATGAGGTGACAACAAAAGGCAAACAAACAAACTCAAAATATATATAGACTGGCACAGTCTTTTAAGCATTGCAGCAGAAGAGAGTTTGTTCATGGTGCTACACCCAGCAGCACTGTATAATAAAATTATATTTCGTACATTTACCAGCACATAAAATTAATGCAGCTGTGTAATTCCTATTATACTTCCTTATGTAATTCATATCATTTCTATGTTTAAATCTGTTTAAATCAATAGAAATTTAATTTTATTTAAATGCTTACTGATCACCAGTAAAACCTTTGCTTTCTTTTTTTTTTTATTTTTTTAACCTGAATTATTTGTTTTGTAGAGCTAATACAGAGCTGTACTCATGCTGTTTCACAGTTCAAGTACCTGTCAGTCAGACCTACTTCTAAATCCCTTTCACTGACCTTTGAGACAACATCCTTGGATGCTTCTGACCAAAACACAGATTATGGAAGATTTGCAATGTACCACTCTGCTGCTTAACAGGAGTAAATGATCCTTAGTATGGCCACTCCATGGTACCTGACCAGATAGGTACGTCTGCAATGGGAAATAAGGTAAAAACACGTCAGCCAAAACAAAAGCGAAGGTGATAACCACAGCCCATCTAATATATGGCAAATGGATCATACATCTGGGCCCCAGGAAAAGAAGAGAGAAAGACTTTGCATGAAAAACCTATGAACCCCTCTGTAAATTACATAAATACTTAAAAAGATAAATTTCAGAGGAAATACTACTTTGAGGATATGTATTGGCAGCTATACCACTACAAGAACATTTATTTAATGGATCACACCCTGGAGCACTTGAACCATCATTGCTTATCTTCTGACCAAGCAGGATCATAACAATTCCCATAAACCCTTCCCCTGGGGCTGCTTAATTGGCCTTTATTTAAATTTACCTGGTTACAGCCTTACAATCATAGTGTCCAGCCTGTGTCTTGTATCCTCTAGCTTTTCATCTTTCCACTTCATTTTTTTTTCTCTTTTTCAAAACTGCTGTTAATTTGATTTAAAAATAGACAAACCTAAGCAAGAATATAAGATGTCCAATTGGGACTACATGTGCAGTACGAGTGATTTCAAGTGGGAAAGATATTTGAATACTTGGAATGCAGATCACATTCTTCCAAATGCAAAAAAAAGTCCCACTTACAACTATTCCAAATTATAGTTTTACATAGGTACTCCTACAAACATACCCATCCTGACGCAAACAGGAAAAAGAAGTGGGTGTTGGTGCAAGTCTCATTTCACAAAAAAAAAAAAGCAGCACAATTTAATTTTTAATAAAATTAGGAAGAGCTTAATTTCAGAATTGTGTTGGTATTTTCTCTAACATGTTAATATTTACAGTGCATATACATACCAATACAGAATTATACTTGGTGGGTTTTGTACTTCACTGTAAAAAGATTGAGCCAGCTGCTACTTAAACCTCCTGGAACAGAATCTTCTTCTCTCCAGTTCGAGTGCCTTAAAACTGTTTGACACTAAAACCTGTAGTCCTTCACTAATTCTTTTTCATAAAGTTGTTTTTCCAGACTAGTATAAGTGCTGTGTATGCCACAGAACAAAACAAAAAAAAATGTAAAGATATAACAAAAGGAAATTTTTGCTTCTGCCAATAATTTTGAAAGAAAAAATACATACGGTGCAAATGAGATAAACTTCATAAACAGTACACAAGCATCAATGTCCTCTTTTATTTTCACCTCTTCCATACTGACTGAATCTCTATTATCTCCTATTTTGAATCCAGAAGCCATGATTAAACTGCAGCACATCTTACAGCACAACACAGCAATATTTTCCAGTGACAGAAAACCCACTTCAGCCCTTAAGTTGTTCCAACAGTTAATTATCCTCAAGATAGAAATATGCCTTATATCTAGTCTGAATAAGTCAAGCCTCATCTTCCAGCCCTGGACTCTTACAACTTTTTGCTCACGTCAGTAGTTGTATTTTTTCCCTCTGTAGATACATTAATCACTGTTAACCTTCAATTTGATGAATAAAATTCATTAAATTCCTTTGCTCCCTCATTCCAAACCAGGCGTCCATTCAGTTAATTCTTTCTGTCACTCTTCCCTGAACTCTGAGCTTTCTCACTTCCTTGTGAAGTGTGGCCCCTTGGAGCAGACACAGTAGCAGCTGCTTCTCCTTAAAGTTTTTTTCCTGTCTCCAAGTCAAGGGATTTGTCCTTCTGGCCACATTCAGCTGTAATCCAGAATTTCTCTGCTGGAGCCTCAGCAGATTCCCAGTATCACATAAAGCAATTTGGCTGCTAGGAGAGCCAGGTGAAAGGAAACAGAAAGAAAAGTTGTTAAGAAAGGCAAGTCTGCGCACTTGGTTTGTTTCCACTGCTGCCCTGAATTCAGCCGTGCACAGGTGCAGCTCATAAGCGGCTTTCCACAGCTTTGAGGCTTATTTCATTTGTATTGCTAATGCTGCAGTGGGAGAAGCCACAGCAGACCTGTAAGCACCAAAATCTGAGCATATGCAGCATCTCCTTAGGCAGGCCTTCCATCTCACTTGTTCCCTTAGATTACATAGAGCATAAAAAAAACATGATCAAAACCTGCAGGGGAACATTCGATACAGATAGGGTACAGCTCTTGTAAAGGGAGGACTAAGTTTGGGGAAACCTGTTATCTGGCACAAATTCTGGGGCAGAGTGCTTATTTCAGCTAGTTGCAGCACAAAAGCTTTAAAGAACATTAAGGAGGAAAATGACACTGAAAACGGTTCCCTCTGCAACATTACCTGCTCTCAGATGGGCTAATACCCTCTGTGGTTTTGCAAGGCACTAGTGAAAAAGAAATAATAATAAAAAAAAATCCAACAGCAAGTAAAGAGCCCTCAGGGTCTGGGCCAGAAATTCGTACTAAAACAGCATTAGTAGTGACTGTAAGCCACTCTAAGAAGGTTTCAGAAAACAGAAAAGTAGTCAAGATGCTTACAATTTTAATGGATTGTTTGTCTTTTCTAAGAAATAACTTGCAGGGATGAATCCAAGCCCTGCAAAAGCTGGTGTCAGAGGTCTTGCTGACTGACTGCTCTGCGTGCTGTCCTCACAGACTCCCTGGCTAGCTCGTGTGTGAATGCAGAACCGAACCAAAGCCTTTGTGCAGCGCAACACAATCTTTTGGAGGAGTTTTAAACATCTACATGCCTTCCAAACCATTTGTGTGTATTAAAGAATCAGTGAGTCTTTTTTACATAAGTGTCCTTGTATGCTGTATACTATCAAGTATCTAGAATTACATTCCCTAAGATCATTATACTGCCTTAAAAAGCTTCTATACCCAATATATTTGATGCTGAAGTAATGTATTTGATGAAAGTTCTATTTAGAAGATAAATTCTCGGGCCTTATGAAGCATCTATTAAACAAGTGTAACTTATTGTCCTGAACTATTCTGTGTCACATAGACTGCTTACAAAGGAGTGGGGTCTCCCTTACTCTGTATAAAAGATGGTGGCAGGCTGTGATGGTGTGTGTTTGGAGTGTTAGGGAAGGCAAGCTCTAGGTAAGCAATAAATTGCTGTATATATTGCCTTAGGAGCAGGTTAGAAATTTCCCTTGTTCATTGGCATTGACAACCCCCCCAAGGGACAACAGTTCCAAAAGCACAAAGTTTTACACAGTAATAAAAACACATCTTATAAGCCCAAACCCCCGTGTTCCAGTGCTTAGAAAAGGTGGCAGCTTGACAGACCTGGAGACTGACAGCAGCAGTGTCAGCTTTCCTCACACTTCTCTGCCAAAGCACCTCAACCTTGACCTGAGGAGAAAACCACGAAGGGTTTGAGTGGGATTTCATGCCCATTCACTCTGGCATCTCTGCTGAGATTGCCAACAAGGGGGCCAATTAGTGGCTGCTTCGGAGGACGGTTTTTTTCGCTGTGTGGAAATGACACCTGTCCACTGAAACTGGGCAGAGACCCTCCAATTCCCGGGAGCCAGCCACTGTGCAGCCACTGCAAGGGTTACTGCTCCTGCCTGCTCCCCTTGCACCAGGCATGCAGCAACTCCATGTTGTTGGCCAAGTGGGACCAAATGCATTTTCCTTTCCCAGCGAGTCGTCCTTTCTGATTTAAAATAGTAGCCTCGTGTTAAAGATTTAATTTTAAAAACTGATTCTTACTATACAAGATCCTGGAGCCTGAGTGAAGATCAAAAGGCCACCTTTGCTGTGCAACCAAAAAACATCCAATCAACAACTTGCAACAGGGCAGAAGGAGATGAAGAAATAATGTTTCAGCCTGCTTTATTAAGCAAAGAGAAAATGAAACTGTCCTGCTGGGCTCTTTGCCTCCTCACAAGACCTAATTAGCAAATTTCTTGTGCGCTTCCTTGGTTTTCGGTGCAACAGCAGCTACCTTATCTGTCAGTGAAAGAGAGTGTTGCAGGAAAGCTCTCCCCTCACCAGGAAATGGACAAGCTTGAGCAAGCTGGTACAAAACATGGGATTGTATCATAAAACCATCAATTGATCTTCATGGCCAAGAAGGGAGTAGCTGCCACTGTAACATGGGTAGACATAGGTCTCTTTAATTTAGCTACCATAAAAGTCATTCACACTTTAATTAATGACCCAGCAGTGCAGTTTGAATAGCAGCCCATTTGCAGTGTAAACTTTGAAATATTACTTAATGGAATGGGAAACTTCATTACAGATTAAAATAACTTTATAAATATTATCTTTCATAAATTCCAGTCCATTCAGCTTCACTTTGTCAGACAAAAAATGTAAAAAGTCATTCTCTTTGAAATCAGACATCACCCTCCAGTTCATCTGTCACCAAGTCAAGCTTGCTAACCTCTCTAAGGATGTCACCTGACTAGAGTTTTCTATCATTCTTTGTCATTCCAGGTGCACTTCTTGACAATTTTTTTAGATCCCTGTCCAGAGTCTCCTCCAGGAATCTAGAAGGACCATGAAGATTGCATCAAGGACTTGATTAAACAACAGACAACATGTCTATCCAGCACAGAAGCTCTCACAGAAAATGATTGACAGCTGATGCCCTAAGCAAAACTGCTGTTTATAAAGTCCTTTTCAGTCCAGCTACATTAGTCTCTCCACATAGCAGAAGTCAGTACACTGCTATCAAAACCAAGTCTGTGACTGATAATACTGAACTCTTCATTACCCCAAGTGTTGCTGCAAGTAATACCATGAGTTTGGACACCACCGTTCAATAAAGGCTTATTATTATAAATATTCAGCTTATGTCCTGATGAGAACAAACAGCTTTGCAGCCAAGGTGAAAGGGGTGAATTGCAAGTAGGTCTAGGTTATGATAGAGATAGTGCCCTATTTTTGTGAAGTGACCTTGTAGCCTGGCACTGAACACAAACTCAGTGGAATAAACTGGATCCTGTGTATTCAGACAAAACTGGTTGGGTATTAGCAGTTTTTACAAAAACTAAATTGTGGAAGGAAGAATTTCTTTCAAGTGATGTATAGAAGGGTTCTTCTGTTGTTGTTTTAGTCTGATATTTCTGATACTCTTATTAAGGTTTAAATCTTAGCAAAGGCTTGGCAGGGGGTTTATACAATTTCTTGAATTAGATAAGGTACCACAGAGAAATAGTGTTTGGCATTCCAGCCCATGTAACTTATAAGAATAATAAGAATGGCCTCCTCTCCTAAATTCACTTTTTCTCCACTCCAGAGGTGGCTGCATGCAGTACTGGCTGTCCAGAGCTGGCTGTGCACCAGAATCTCTCGGCAGGAGAGCTGCTGATCTCTCCCGGGGAAAAGCACCCGGATTGCGCTGTCTGAAGTCACAACACACCCTTCTGGTTCCTTTGTCCACCCTGTATTTCAGCCTACTTGACCAACGGCTTCTAATGATAAAAATAATAAAAGGAAGGCATTACTTCCCAGACCTATTGATACATTGATTCATATGTTCTGGGCAGTTGCCCTGCCAGTTTTGTTGTAAGAGGAAAAAGGAATGATGAAAAAGACTTTCATTTGACTGAGTTCCTTATTGCACTTGTGTGCTGTGTGAGTTAAATTAATCAAGAACATCACTGGATCTGCTGATGTATCAAAATTTTGAGACCCTTATTGGCCTCAAAATTTGGGGTCAATAAGGTTGTTTGGTCTTCTAAGGTTGAGTTGAGTGATTGTCCAGAGTTACAAAATGTGCTCAAATCCTGCAGAAACTCACAGAAAGCAGCAGAGACAAGGGATTCCAGGAACACACACACCGTAATAGAATCCCTTTCAGATTATGTCCTCTACATTTATTACCTCTGAAGGGAGCTCATTTTCACCTGTCCCAGGCATATCAAAGGTCCTTTTTACCTCAGCATCTTAAAATCTCACAACTACATGAAACGTGTAATATCCCAAGAAAGCACTATTATGCACCAAGAGTTCAGCGGGGACCTCAAGACAACACTGAAACACCATGGTCAAACAGAGAACTGAACCAAACTTCCAGTGGTGTAACTGCAGAGATTTAAGGAATATGTCATACATAGTTGAAATACTGATGGCCAATGGAGAGCAAAACTAATGGGGCAGCTCTGAGCCAGAAGAGATGAACTACTGCCTTGCCTTGCTAAGAGACAGCTATAAAGTCCAGCCCATCCCTCATTCATTCATTAAAGGAGAGCAAAATTCATTTCCTGGAGACAAGAAAGCCAGAGAAAAAAGTCACTTATTTTTTAGTGAAAGGTAAACCATTGCTGACAAGAGCAATGAATACCTAGACTGGAAGGAATCAATCCTACTCTAGCAAGAAATTCCTTCTGATAGCAAACATATGTCCAAGAAAAATATTTAAACATTAAACTGAAATCTTAACTTAGAGAATTTTTCTGAAAAACCTAAGCATCTTCCTGCTTAAGAAGAAAGAATGTGTTCCTAGGGTCTTTCAGTCATGCTTTTAAAGTTTAAATCTCTAGAATATTTTCTCTTCTACCTCATCAATGATTCTCCTCTCACAACAGCCACAACACAGGTCATTTGTGCACTTCAAGATACTCGAGACGACTCCCATCATCAGCTTTCCCACTGAATTTGTGCCAGTTAATGTGCATGCATGTTTGAAAAGGGGAGTCATATTCAGCAGCAACTTCTGGAGAGTGACTCAGAAGAAACATTTTGTTGGTCCAACAGGATGGTTTTGTCACCTTTAATGTCATTCTCAACTCAGCCTTCAATCTTTCCAAGCAACAGTCCCGTGCATGCCCAGCATAAATAGCCACTGTCTCCAGTACAGGACTAACACATCCATGCCACAATAAATAGGGCAAGACTTGAATTGCACTTGCTGACACCTTCAGCAGGGATGGTGCACTGGATCCTGCCCTAGGACACCTGCCTGGTACCTTTATCCTGGGATTACCCAGTCTGTGGCTGAGAATAATCACCTCAGAGCAGAAAAGTCAGCTCTTGAACTGCTGCAATCTACAAGCCAATATATGAAAGAAAACTGGAGCCCATGTCAGTTTGCTGTAGTATTCTGGGCAATAAATAGTATCAATTCAAGAGCTGCTGGGCCATCTCCCTCTGGAGCCAGCAGTTGCAGGAGAAGGAAGCACAGGGGAGGGTGACTGGTTGGGCACCAACACTTGAGCCATACCAGTTTTATCCGAAGCCATAAGTGAGCCAACACCTCAGCTAAAGTGATGTGTCTCACCAAAGATATGGATGCTGAAAAAGCTTTAGCAGAGAATTTCTTCAGCTCTCTGCAGCATTTTTGTGAGAATTCTGTCTTTCCCATGCAAGTAACTCAAAACAATGTTACAGTTTTGTAAACTTCTTGCAGCTGCAGGTTGTTTTGCCGGATTGTTATCGTTCTAACTAGAAAAACATTCAGAGATGGGTGTCTTAGAACTTGACCAATCCCCTTAGGGGGTGGATGGCAAAAAACCAATTACCTTATGCCACTTAATACACGTTGTGAACTAACATATAAAAGTCTTCTGAGAATTCATTAAAGCGCATACATCTATCCCTGAGCCTGGACTTTGTGTCGTTTCTCTACTCGTCCGTGAGGAAAACAGCCACATCAAGATTGCACATCTTTCCCCCAAGGAGGTCACTAGGGAGAAGGTGAAGGTAAAACACAAAGAACGCAGTCATTTGAGGTAAGAGTCTCACAGTCCGCAGGCAAGCCATACACTGAAGATCAGAATGCCACCTGAGTGAGGACAATGTGCATAAGAGAGCTGAAGTTATTTAAGGCCCTGTACTCAGTCTGATGATCAGGTAAACACTCAGGCTGTTCACAGACCTACATGACTACACAGCATTGCCCAAGGCCTCACACCACTTTTGCAGTCAATAAAACAGGGACACTATTTCACAGAGATGCAGCTGGGAATCCCTTAATGATATCTGGTGAAGGTTTTGGGAGGCTAAAATGCTATGTGCCTTTCAACTGAAAAATATTATTTAATATGACACAATTACCAAGCAGCAAAAAAACACAGGACCCCACAAAATTACCAGAGCTGTTTCTGTGCAGAGGCAATGCAAGCAATTGTCTGTGGCAACAAACTGCCAGGGTCAGCAAAACACGCAAACAAGGACTTCACTACATCAGTTGTCCAGAAAGCCAGACCAGCTTTTTCTGTCTCCAGGAGAAATATCTCAGTGCCCAGGGCATTTTCCACTGCTGAGGAGAGGAAAAGGACTCTCCCCTCAGGAAGAGCCACCACTTCTCCCAGACCTGCTGTGAAGGGTCGCATCACTGGAATCAACCCTGCATGGCCATTTCTCATGCCTGTTTCCCTCTGGGGGAAGGGGTGGCCTCTCCTGGCTGTCACACTATGAGCATTCAAATTCAGTGGTGCCTACACTGCTGAGAAACCTTGAACAAAAATTGCATGTAATAATTTCCTATGTCAACAAAGTTATTCACATGACCCAACCATGGCAGTAAATACTTTGATTCATGTGACGAAAAACTACTGCCTGGACTAAGCATTGTAGGATCAGGTTCACAGATCATCTGTGATGGCCCAAGCAGTGTTTATGCAGTATCAGAAATAGGCATGTGAAGAGTTTGCAGTTTAGGGCCTCTATCCAGCAATCCATGCTGGCAGACCTGTAAAGGGGTTTGGACGTAGTACAATGAATGATAACAGTAAACAATGGGAGAGAAGAGAATGAGGGTCATAACTGCAAGACCATCTGGTTGTTTCCATTTGCTGTGTACACATCTTGCTAGTCCTGCCGCTAGAAAGGCAGAGGGCTTTGCTGGAATATGGAGTTACTAATAAATAGTTGCATTGGTATCTCATATACCATTATATATTATTATATCACTAGTTGTGGCAGCATTTTGGATACTGGTTTCTGGGAAGGCCAAAGCATGAATGTTTCTGAATGGAAGTATATCAATATTCAAAATAATTTGGTACACGTGACAGTTTTCTTATAAGAAATTTTAAGCATTATTTAATTGGTGAGTGTTTTTCCTTTTCCTATAAGATTGTCTGTAAGAGTTCTTAATTCCCTTGCTGGGATCATCAGCACTTGTATGATCAAGCCCATAACCAGCATTCCAGGTACAAGGATAAAAGAATAAATTACAATAAAATGAGGAATGCTGAATGCTCTTTGGTAGGACACATGAAGGAAACTCAATTATTTGTAATTAGTTGATATGGATCAATATTTGATTTATTCTTAATGAATCTCCACTGAGCTTCCAAATCAATGAAAAGAACACGGATCAGGCAGATGTATCTTGCTCTGCACTCTACCTGCAACCAGATGTGGGCTTTACTAAACCACATGTGGGAGAGAAAACAGAGCCAAGGGCCCTTCTCAGAGAATCACCTGCGACTTGACCATATGGTTTCAACCTTGGAGTCGGGTAGCAAGGGCATTCCAGCCTTTTGCAATCTGCGAGTTGACCGAGTGGGAGACATGCTCAGAGATACTGTGAACTATCCAGGAGGGGCAGAACCAGGACTGGAAGTAGAGAAAGGCACCTCTTTCTGCTGAAGAGAGATTTGAGCATCTCCTCACTTAAATTAGTGTAGTTCGACAATAACTCCATAAAGGTCAAGAGTGTAAAACCGCAGGAAATAAAATATTCAAGGCTGAAGTTTGTTTGAGCATCCTCCATCTGAATTCTGAATAAGCCCCCCAGCCTAGGTACCCAGAAAGCTTTTTCTAATCCATAAAAAGGAGTGAGAGGAAACTTGAGTTGCTCAGGAGATAAATCCTACTATCCATATCACTGTTTTAGCAGACAGGAGGACGCAAAACAGACTGCCAGGGAGCTCGAGAGGCTTTATTTCCTGACGTTCATTTTTCATCACCAATCCTGGTGAACAGACCCCAAAACTCAGACTAATTAAAGACAAATAATTAAGCACATTCAGACTGTGAAGGTTGGCAGACTCCCACTGTATTGTGAGACCACCTTGGCATTTAAATGGTTAGGGACTATATCCCACAACATCATGCTCATCTCATTGTGGTAGAGAGCTCTTGAGAATGTTATTAGCTGGGTGTTCGCCTTGCCGTTTTTCCACATGAGGCAGATGGGTAATTACGAAGCTAATAGTCTGATTGAGAGAAATCAGATGCAGTGGTTTGCCCAATTAGATGATACATTAGCTTCCTTCTTTGTAAGCAGCTAATGTGTGAAGCAAAGTGGTATTTTTGAGGGTCAGAATCCTTAAACAAGTGCCGAGTTGCAGATTATTGTGTCTCTCTTTTTTTTTCTAATGGAGGAAAAGTGCTAAGTCTTCATTACTAAAAGCATAGAAAATGCAAATCAGGCTCTGAAACAAAAGAGTGAAGGGACAGGCGAGAATATTTGGTGTCCAATGTGTCAACCTACAACATCAATTACATTGAAATGCAATGCATGGGAGCCTAATCAAGGATAGTATAATTGTAATAATTGCATGCTTTTGTTGGAGAGCTGCTGCCATTGTTATTGTCAACCATTTGTTTTTCTCTATTGTTTAAGGGGAGAGTATTTAAAATATATATATGTGTGTGCATATATAACTGTGTATAGTTGCCTGAAGAACAGTATAGGTAGAGAGTTCTGCTACTACACACAGAATGTGTTGAGTCTTTCTTATTCCTGTTCTTTGGATGTTGGAAACCCAAGAATCTGAACTCGGTTAAGGCAGGTAATGCTGAAAACTGAGAAAAGGACATTGACCTGCAATCTGTGCCAAACAAGGAGAGTTACTTTTCCTTTTGCTGACACATCTCCTGGTCCAGGGAGGTGAGTTACTCCCAGTGACTGGCAAGTCATGAAGTGACCCAGTGCTAAATCATCCAAACAATCCCTGAGACACCTCTGGTCTGCCTTCCTTCTTCAAAATAAAAGAGAAAGAGGTCAAAATAAATATTTTGTCTTGTTATATTTCCTCCAGAGCTGCAATCTTTTTCTGCCATTTAAAAGGATTTTTAAATACCTACAATCTTGACAACAACATTCAAGATAAATGAACATAAAGGAGAGCAGTGCATGGGAAAAAAATGACAGCATGAATTTACTCAAGATCTTTTTAAGGGGGAAAAATGTAGGAGCCTTCTGTAAATAAAACAGTGATAATTTCTGTATCCTGAAGTTAGGCTGGAAATTCTTCTTATAGCAAAGTGCTCAACATTCAGATCAAATGAGAGGTTTATTTTCTCGCATCACTTGGGCTTGCCAATAGGTTGAAACAGAGGCACAATAGAAACGGGCTAAAACATTTAACATAGCTGTTAAATCTCATTCTCCACAGCTAAAAAAGAACAATGCTGTACCGTCTTTACTGAGAATACACTCTCCTGCCATAGGAGGCTTTTCATGTATCTCTAACAATCCTGTACATACTCCAAAACTCACACTAATTAAAAGCAAATAATCAAATACATTCAATTTGAAAAGTTGGCAAACTCGCTTGTATTATTGTGTTAGCACCTTGGCACCAAAATGATCACATCGTGCTAATCTCATTGTGCAGGAGAGCTCTTGAGCATGTTATTCAGTAGGTCTGCTCCCTGCCCCCCACCTCCCAGACCCACCCCATCCTCCTCCACCACCAGCACTCTCTTTCTTTAACCAGATAAAGAAACGAAAACGGTAGCAAAGATAAGCAAAAGCAGGACAGTATTTTCATCATATTTCACTCAGAGGTAACCAGAACTTTTGTTACCTTTTACAGAGGTTTTGTTTCATCCTAGCTTCATTTCATCACCACAGATACAGTGGGTAAACCTGAGAGATGTTTTAAAATAACTAAGCAGGCTGCATGTGTTTCTCACTAGCTCCCATATAACATTCTTATATTATTGTATACAGCACTTGTCCATCACAGAAATGTGAAGAGTATAACTGCAATAAACAAAAGACTTACAAGTTAACAGCTGAATGCTGAGCTGGTGAAGAAATCCAGAAAGAAGTATTTTAGGATTTCTTCCCTTTGAAAGTTTTATTTCACAGGTAAAAGTGCTTTTCATTTGCTGTGCAATGAAAGCAAAACTGTCTTGATTAACAGCAAATTTTTAAAAAAGTTTTCTCGTACACTGTGCAGAAGAAGGCTTTGTTTTCTTGTCACGCTTAATTTCTACAGAGAAAAACCTCTCTGAAGGGACACTTTCAAAAACATGCCTGGACTCTTGGTAAGAGGCCACCACTTTCTGAAGGACATGATGTACTGTAAACTTAGAATGGATGATATTATGGAAAGGCCACTAGTTTCATGGCTGTAAAAGAAAAACCTTGCACAAGACAGCTCACAAATGGAGTTATTGAAGCATTCAGTCTCTCTGGGGACTATGTTTGAGGGGGAGTCTTTTGCATACAGGCCCATGCACACCTGAAGTTAATGACTAACACCTACAGATAGCCATTTGTGTACTATGAAGAAATATCAGTTTAATTTTCTGCAAGAGGCTGGGAGGAATTTTCCCCAACAGTCGAAAAAATCAGGACTGAACAAACTTCCATGACTAAAGAGGTATTCATCCCAGTATTTCCGGCCCCTGTATTTTTTTACAGCTGCAATGTCCACCACAGTAGCTATGACCAAGGGCTAGGTATGACCATGAGCTGGGTAGGTAAAACCTCTCAGCACAAGATTTTCTGCCTTGTTGAAGAGATAGGCTAGAACTGATAGATTTCTCCCAACATTTTCCTTTTCTGGGCTAAGGGAAGCATAATTCTTCCCCAAGTTTTACACTGAGGTCTTGTGTCTATGCTTGGACATGTATTTGGTTATTAAACATATGATCCTTATCAGTCCCTGCCAACTTGAGATATTCCATGATTCTGTGATGAGGTCTGACATCCTCCATCCAGCACTTGCAGGTAGTAGATTTTTGCCTGGGTTCCAGAACCTCTTATGAGAAAGAGCTGCCTCTAAAAAATAGTGAATTAATGGTCTGTGCCATGAGAAATACCTATTTTTTTAATTGATTTACATTTATTGGATAAAAACACATTAAAATTAGGCAAGTGCTGCAGAAGTGCAGTGCTGAAGACCACAGCATTTCATGTGGGGAAAAAAAGCCCAAACAACCAGAAAAAGAGGTTGCTGGAGGACCTTTCTGACAGAACTGGAAGGGTCCCACTCGTCTTTTAGCACAAAGGCACTCACAGTGGAACATGGCACTCTAATATAGTCTTTAACTGAGAAGGGTGCTGCATTAGAGAGTCTAATTAATTTGTGACCTTCAAGACAGTTCCTATTCACGGATGAATAATGAAGGAAGCCCACATGGCTGAGCCTCTTAGAAAAACAACCCAAAACCTGCTGGAGAGTCAGTCCCACTGAACAGTCCCTGAACTCCATAGAGGTGAACATGCTGTCCATACACCATCTCATATGCTCCATCTCTGAGACAGGCCTGTATCTAGTGGGCCCATGGAGGTAGAGCCAGACTCAGATTAAGGTAGCACAGGCTTCCTAAATTGTGCCAGGGTGTGGTGAAGAAGCACTGTTTCCAAATACCCTGCTCCTGTAACTATAGGGTTTAGGTAACTATAAACCTGACTTCTTCAAAAACACATTCATCTTTCTGTTGACTTCAGCAGGTTAAAATCAGGCACCATGTATGGCCAGGCCAAAAGGCGTATACTGATATTATTTACATTAACTACTACTGCATATTCGTAGTACAATGTCTTATTCATAAATTTTGTAGTTAAATATTGCAAAAAGGTGAACTGTGATTCACAGCAAAATAGTAGGCTTTTGACTGAGCGAGTTTTCCTTTGAATTGTACCTAAATTTCTGTCTGCCGTGAAGAAAAGTTAATAAGCCAACACAATTATCAAGAGTAGCATCCAAGCTTGGAAAGCCCTGACTCTCCGCAGGAAGAACTCCCATTGATACTACCTGGAGAAATGCTTGTAGACATCAGGGTAGCATATGGTCTCTGAAATCAATATTGGTTTGCAGCCTGACACGTGGATGGATAGATACCACAGAGAGATTGAAAGAAATATGACAAGCTAAGTCATACAAAGACAAACATGTACACACAGTCACACTCGAACAGATGCTTTGGTTGAAACTGGTGGTTTAGAGGAACACATTGTAGATCTGAGAAACGGAAAAATTAATCTAAAACTTACTGTAGCATGATGAACTTTTGCAAGCAAAACTGAGAGAGGATTCAGAGAAACCCCTC
This sequence comes from Lycocorax pyrrhopterus obiensis, assembly GCA_014706295.1. NCBI lineage: Eukaryota > Metazoa > Chordata > Aves > Passeriformes > Paradisaeidae > Lycocorax > Lycocorax pyrrhopterus. The sequence continues at coordinate 22,106,100 of JACSVZ010000004.1, forward strand.
AGGGACAATGCTAAGAGAACATACCGGCAACAAAGTTGTTGATGAACCTGCTTTAGATTTAACAGCAAATCTAACAGAGTTCTTCCTTCCCCCAGCTTCCATATCAATTGGAACAGAGAGGTTTCAACAAAACAGCCCCACAGCACAGAAGAGAAAGAGAAGGTGCATTTCTCCTAGGCATTAAAACAGGCTGATGCAAACACTTCAGCTTTGTTGGTGGTTTACTGCATCACCCTAGAGATCTGAGTGTGAAATCTGGACTTAAGGAAGAAAATCCTCATTTAGCAAGGAAAGCACTGCAATAGCTATGTGTGAAAGTTCTTCCAGCACTGTTCTCTGCTTGCCATATGGCCAACTTCACCCACATTGAGAGCAACTACTGAGTAAAGCCTCAGCATCTTGAAAGAGAGACACAGAGAGAAATGAAAGTGTCTCATGAGCAAGCATGGCCCAAGGAACACTCCATTGTCCATTTTGCACTGTTGCTATATCTTTTTCTGATGCTAATAACAAGAAAAACTGAAGTTTCAATCCCATAAAATTTGGGATAACTGACATATTTTAGTGGTTTTGTAGCCAAATTTTTCGTTTCAAACCATTTAAACTATTCTAGTATGTAGTGTTGCAGATCTAGGGACTATTAGAAGGTGTGTTAAGGTCTTTCTACAGACTCAAGTTTCAGGGGCTAACAGAGATGTTAGTCCTGTTTCTGTTAAATATATACACAGATATACCCCATGGGGAAGAGAATTCCCCCCAGCCTCCCACCCCACAAAACCAATTCCTCACCTGTGTTTAGCCCTGATACTAAAGGGAACAGGTGTGTGTGTCTGGCTTTCAGAGGAAATACACAGGCACCATTCACTCAGACTCAGAATGCCATGAATTTACCACGATGGGAAAAAATTTTTTGCCTCCCTTTTTTTTTCAGGGATTTGGGGGATTGTTTGCTGTCAGCTGAGCCAGAAAACAGGTTCCTGCAACCCAGTAAAATCCAAATGTCTGTATTTACAACAGGTGATTCCATTTAAAAGGGCTGCCTCACACTTTTCTCCACAGAACTTAGTGGCACAGCTCTTGGAAACCAGCTCTGAGTCCAGGAAACCTCTGGTCAGCACTTGCAGCTACAGGGGCAAGGAGCTTCCCTGCTACAAACAGAAGTTCCCAAACCTGCTGGCATCATCTGCTCAGCAACATCTGAGACTATAGCCAGCCTTCTGTGTCCTGTTTATCTAACACACCATCTTTCACTGGGAAGACTCGTTGGCCAGGGCTTTCAAAGGCTCAACTTTCACACTGCAGCAAGTCCTGAAACGGAGAGAGTTCTGAAATAAAAGGCCTCAGATACGACCCGTTGTTTTGTATTGCTTTCTCTTTACTGTTTGTTAATTACTGATGCTGCTAATACCTGAGTACGTTTTCTCTTCCCTTCAGTCTCCCATTCCCTCACTTAGATCTCTCAGTGACAGCCAGAGTCCTGCCTGTGCAGCAGAACCATGTGTTGGCAAAGAGACACCTTAAATGTCACAGCCAGGTAGCACTGGAAGTTCAGTGACACGCCAGTAGGAAGAGGGGGCGTGCCTCAGTTAACAAAGAGCTTTAAAGCATCTATAAAGTCATCACAGCATTAATCTATCAACATCTGTTTATAGATTAATGCTGTGATGAATTTATAGATGTATTCATGTAGATATACATTAAATGGACTCGAACCAAAGAAAATCAAAATCTGATTTATCTAGAGGGTAGATAATCCAGAAACAAAGCAGTCCTGTCTGAAACTGCCCTGCAGAAACACTCCTTGGTCCTGAGCTACAGGAACCAACGTTAATGGCTCCATATCACTGAGATCTTCCTAAAAATTTCCCGTTGCTGTTACTGCTGATGGGAACTCTAATGTAGACAAGACACTCATCACTTCCAACATTTTTATGATTATGTCTTCTAGTCTTTCTGTTTTCCAGGTTGGATGACATTGCTTTGCTTATTCATCACTTTTACTTCTGGGAGCTGTGCTTGGACCTATTTGGTAACAGTAGGAAATTTTAATGTAGAAAAATTCTGCTCTGCTGCATTATCTGCTTAGCCCCTGGCCTCCCTGGTGAGAACAACATCAAAGACAGCAGCTAAAGTAATGTACAGATTAAAAATTAAACAGAGACCACCCATTCATTCACCTGCCTCAATAACTAACCTTCATACAGTGTAACAAATTTCAGGCTCACAAGAAGGCTATGGTTCCGTAATCCTTCCCTAACTATCCAGGTCCTGAGAAAATCCTTTGCATATGTGTGAATATTCTCCGTTAGAATTAAGCAGAAATTACAAGCTTGTGTGTGAAAATCAATAAAAACTAGCACTGGTGCCATTCAAACCCAGAGTGTGGTTATACTTTGTATAGTGTTTGGAGAATTTTTCAGTTTTTAGCCTGGCAAATAAGAAAGTAAATTACCAAGGTAAAGAACAGCTATGTTCAGTGAGCACCGAAGCCTGGTAAATATTCCATTTTTAATGGCATCCACTTCTATTTTGTTCACTGAATTATTGGGCTGACCTTAAATTAGAGATCTGGACGGAGCTGAATTGAATATTGTGAAGATGAGTGTAATTACCTTGCTTCCCTTTATTCTAATTCATTTTATTTTTTTAATTCTTCATGTGTATGACAAACTGAATGTCAGAGTGCTTGTGGATTTATCCTCACAGTAGCAGAGAGCAGAGCTGATAGAGCAGATAGTGGCACAAGGGAAGATATATCTGCATTGCGGTCAGGGGTGTGACTGCAGGACCTTCCTGCCTTCCTCTTCATGAAAGGGCTGGAGTTGTGTGTACTGTCCAGATGTCAACACAGGCCAAGTAAGAATGCCAGAGTTCTGGCACCTGCAAATGAGGCCCCTGCCTTCCTGGGAATTTCATCCAAACCAGCTACACCCCAGCCTAGAGTGGCCAGGCAAGTGCATCTGCCCACCTCAATCCACAGCAGAGGCACGGCCTTGGGATGCTGTCTTCCAGTGCTCCAAAGAGCCACTTCAGTCAATATCTCTTTGTACCTTCTAATTAACTTCAAAAACTTTCTAATGTATTTTTTTAGGCATATATTTAAACTTTCAAATAGCTCTTGAGCTCCCCTTACAATTACTGCTATCTGGCCTTCCATATTTTGTTGCTGACACCTTCTCTCACAATTACTTCTCTTGACCCACTTCATCTTGTGTAAATAGGACTTAATACTCCTTGTTAAGTCATCAAGTAACAACAACCTTCTCTAGTCAGTCAGGGAAACTTGGAGTTACCCATATGTACACAGACACTCAGCAGAAGCAGATGTAGAAACAGAGAGACTCCAACTGATTAATGAAAATCTGTACAGCAGGCAAGAAGGGACAAGGCCAACAGGAGCTCCTGATAGCCCTAAGAAAACGTGCAATGGCCCTCGCTGTGTTTGATGGTAAATGTGACATGTCAGAGCCTGCCTAGAAGTTACCCCTGAAGACCATATTGCCTCAGAAGTTAAGTATTAGCAGCTGCATGTATGTCATTAACCCCTCACCTACCATGCAACTTTGCACTTGCCCAGGGCCAAAGACTTTAAAGAAGGGTTGACTGATTTTCCTACTGGGAGTACGAAAGCTGCAGGACATGCAGTGCCCAGGAAAGAGCACCCATGGCCGTGTGCCCTTTCTTAGGACATTTATGTGATAGCACTGAGTGTTTCAGCAGTTTCAGCTGATTTGAAGAATAATACTCCCTTTTAGCTGAACAGCTGCATAACAGGCTATATTCCATGTTCTCCCAAATATTTTATAATTATGTTTAAGCATATTGCTTTATCATAGTACTAAAGGTATGGGAATACTTGCCTACATTGACTTCATTGTTTCTTGGCCGTGTAAATTTTTTATTAAGTAAACTTCAGAAGCATATCTTGACCCATAGTGACTGGGATAAGTAGAGAGACAGAGTCAGTAATAAGACCCAATTACAATGCAAAGGGCAGATCTGCAAAACAGTTGTACTGTCCACAAAGAGCCATTTGGAAAACAAAGGACTTCATCATCCTAACCCTCAGCATGAACCCAGATTTAGTCCACAGACAGCAAATTCAGTAGTGAAAGCAACCTAGAGAAGGGCATTTGGGCTCATAATACCTAATGTAAAAAGGCAGAACTATCCATATGAACTCAAACCTGAGAAAATGTTCTCATAATTTAATGGCAGCATAATAGACTGTGTCCAGGATTTTCTATTTTAGCCTTCCCATGATGTCTGAGACTTCACAACCATATTTCTAAAAGTACAATATCCTCTCTTTTGCCTGCTATTCTACAGAAACTTTTCTAAAGTTGTCTAACTAAGGGCCATGGCCATACACTTTGATCCACAAATGAATTCATCATAAATGTGAAAGAGTATGTGAGGAATTTACACTGTCTAACTTAAAAGTCTAACTTCAGGTACCCACACTAAGGCCCCATATAATCAATAGAGAGAGGTGAAACAGGCTCTTCCAGAAGGCCATCCAAAGGAGTGAACTCCAGTGTTCCACAATTACCTCTAATTTTTTTAAAAGTTTTGATTCTATTTTGTCTTTTTCATTTTAAAATTGTATTTTAAAATTTAAAAAAAGTTTAAAAGAAGTGAAGAGAAATAAAGAAAATGGCAAACTATGAAAAAATGTACCTTTTAAATTGAAATTAAAATTTCAATTCCAATAAAGTCATAGGGAAACAAGTATTAATACTGACTAGTAATTACCTAAAGGTATTTTCTTACGGTAAATGTTGGTCATCAGTAAGTATATAAATGAAAATATTTATATATATGACTGGAACTTTGTATTACAGGTCCAAGTAATGCAGAAGACCTTCAAGGAATCATCTGAAATACAAACAAATCCTAACAATCACATGAAACAATCAGGACAACTGATCTCATACCCCAAAATGTAGAAGTGCCAATAAAAACCAGTGAAATAAGACAGGCTTTTCAGCCATGTCAAACAGAAGAATAATGGAAAGTCACAAATGCTGCAGTCATGGAATGTTAAAAAAGGCAGAAAGGAAAAGTTTGTTATAACTATGCAACAAGGCAAAAGTCGTATCTGAAAATAGTAATGACATTGGTGCCTGATTTCTGAAGTTGTACAAAAGCCACTTGTTCCACGAATCTTACTAAGTTGTCTCGACCTGGAAGAATGGTCCCAATACACACTCTGCAATATGTAATATCTAATATCTATCAGCCCATACAGGTAAGAGTGTTACTTCTGAGTTCATATTTTCAGAACAGCATTTCTGGGCTCCCTGATTCACACCTGTACTTTCCTCCCTACCATCTCATACAAAATCTGTGTCATTTCTCTCATGTTAAATGACTTAGCACGGATCTATTTTGGTGTAGATAAGGATGGCTTCAATGTGTTAATTGGTTTTATCTCTTCCTAATTCTCTGCTTAAAAAATCACTCAGCCTGATCTGAACAAGGAGACGTAAGTCACTAGAGACAGAATAAATTCCACTCTGAGGGAAGAAAGAGGAAATAAGTAGGCCTTCATTGACCACTGAATACCCAAGATGAGAGCTTCAGGACATTGCTGCAGACAGGAGGTGGAAGAGAAGAACCAAAGCAGACCACACTGATACAGCAGGAAGTGCTCAAAACTGGTGTGAAAGTGTCAGAAGCAAGTAAAACTCAAAGAACACCCATGGAAATTATGCATAAAACCATGTAATTTTGCACCATTGTTTTCCTCAAAATCTACTACAAGCTTTCAAAATATAAGATTACTGCATTTAACATAATAAACCTGTCCCATACCCAAGTTATTATTATTAATGGATCTGGACATGCTCAATAATGTCAGATCTCCAAGCACTCAGTGCAGAAATACGCATTCCCAGCAAGACCAATAAACAAGAAAATAGCGTCAGATCTAATTCCTTCAATTCAAAGAAGCAGTTGCACAGTTTATCATCTTTTCTAATTCCCATTTAGAAATCAATAGATAGGCGTTTAATAGATTCTTTTGGCTTTTTCAAGAGAAAAACAGGAAATAGCTAATAAACTGGGATTTATTAACAAAACATACAGGATAATGTTTGAAAACTCTTATTTATTCATCCTCCTTGGATGGCTGACTCAGGTATGAGCAGCAGAGCAACTTCTTTCCAGATGAACAGCATTCACCAAAACAAAAATAAAATTATTATCTACTGCTTGCCAACAAGATAAGCTGCAAGTTTGCAGTCTTATGGTACTCAGATGCTCAGATGCAGGGATCTACCTCAAGCATCTGAACCAAAATGTATATTCTGTCATGCTACAACCTGTTTGAACACAGGACCTAAGTTTTGCAGCAAAAATTAATCAGCTGCCAAATGTACAGGACTGCAGATGCAATCCAGGCTGAAGAGTCTTCCTTCTAAATCCAAGACACAGCAGTTCAACCCAAGACACAGTTCTGTTCATCTGAGCCCTTCCTGCCAAGTCACTACATCTGGCCCATAAGTATGTTCAACTAGAGATTTCTGGGAGCAGCTTTCTGTGACTTTGGGGTTAAATTGCAAGATCTGGATCCTAAATCAACAGATCAGATTTATAAGCAAATGTAAGCACTACACTTTAATGCAGTTTGCTCTGTAAGTCCCTATGAAAAAGCAGTCACAAATTCAGGGTATCTACTCTTACCCCCACAATTCTCTTCTGTGATGCCAGTGAACTCAGAAAAAGAGGGGATGACTCTTGAAAGGATTTCTGTCTTATTTCTACACTGCCAAGACATCAGTTTGTCTTACTAGTTTCAGAATTTTCCTCTGAGTATCACTAAGGCTTTATTACCAAGCAGTAACCTCCAAAAATTAGGTATTAATAGCCACTTTGCCAAGAGTTTTTCGTTGCAATGGCTAAAAAATAGCCAACTGCTTTGCAAATTAGGCAACTTAGAATGTGTTTCTAATACTCCAGTACATGTAGCCATTCAGACACCAAGAAGGAGGCTGAAGCCTGGGTTAGAGCCAGCCAGGCTGGCTACTCTGTACAGGAGTACACACAGTTCCACCACAAGACCAGACTGACACTTTGCACTATCATATGTGGGCATTTTCAAAGCTGGCTACAACCTTTATTTCCTTCTTTGCTATTCCAAGACTCACTGAACATGTAGGAAGACAACTCAAAGATTTGTCAGTGAAACTCCAGTTTCTCTGTGGGACAGCTTTCTGTCACAGCTACACGTTAAGGGGCATTTTTTGGACTTCTTAAAATACAGCATGATAAACTGAAATGCCTGTAAAGAACCTGCTGTGGTCCAGTAGATTCACATAGTGACCTGAATTATTTTCAGCATTAACCTGTGTTATCACAGTGGAATTATTGGGGTGAGAGTGAGTTCACACTTCTGTTTGCCTTTGTTCCCTATGGTCATTGATATCAAAAGCCATCGTGCATGTGCTGTGGAAATAGATAGTGTCATCATTGTATTAGGCATTGTTGAGATGTATCTAAATACATATTCTCCCTAATAGATGGAATCATAGCCTAAGTTCTAGACAGTCCATTTCACTGATTTGGTAAAACAGCAAGTTCTATCTGTCTGAAAACTTAATTTTTTTTGTTATATCATATTTCTATTATGACCTATTATGACATTATTTTAATATAATTATTTCTATGACTATTATATTATTACATGTAATATTATGCATTATAATTTCTATTGTAACCTATTTTCTATTGTATCAGCTCACCTGATAAAGGTAAGAACTGTCCCTTCGAATCTCTCATTCCTCTCTAATATTCTCAGACTATCACAGATATAATTCTATACTTCATGTCTTTTTAACTAATATACTCCTTCCATTTAAAATAAAACCTAAATAAGTAATAGAAAATAAGCTACTCTTATGCTAATAGCCCATATTCTGAACTTGTTAACAATTTGGTATAAACTGAATAGCAGAAGAGTTATGTCAGAGTAAAAGAGAGCAACTTCGTGTTCACAGCCAAGCTTGAGCCAGCAAAAGCAGTAAACGTGGAAAATCTTGTAAACAGCAAGGGTGGGTGAAAGGGTCAGCTTTAACTTTCTGTTGTTAATTGGGAGATGTCTTTAATAGTAGTGCTGGTGACTCACACCGCTGAAAACACAGGAAGAGATGCAGTGCATTAGATACCTTGCCAGAGCCCACCACTTCAGAGGGTAGAAAGCTGAGATGGACAAGGAAAGAGAGTTATGTTAAAGCCATGTATTTCCATTATTGGGTTTGCACAACCATAGATTTTTGATTTGGGGAGTCATTGTTCTTGTAAATATTCATCTGGCTTTAAATGTAGCCAAACACATTCTGCTTTTGTGATTTCCCAATCTGTATCCAGTCATAAGAACTGCAGCAAAACTTGGCTTGAAATAGAAATATTGAAGAAATCATTGAATCTCTACCTCTGCTTAAAAAACTTCACTGTATCTTAAGATGTTGGCTTCTGCAATGAGTAGACAAGATTGTACAAGGCTGAACTCCCAGGCTTTTTCAATCACATCCATCTTCTTGTACATCAGATTATTTCTGCCAAGCTGGCTATATTTTTTCCAAGCAAACCCTAACTATCAGGGAGGTCTAACACACTGTTCCTTTACCATCAGTTTTGTTTTCAAACATACAATGGTTTGGCGTGACTCCAGTCACCACCAGGTGATTTTTGGCCCTTGCCCTTTTTATTATCTTGTATCTCTTAGGGAACCACAGATGAAACCAATAGAAAAGGAGAGAAAAAGAAAAAGCTGGAAAAAAAAGAAAGACCTTCTCCTTTGCTTTCCTGGTAATGTGACATCTTGCCCTCTTGCACTGTATATTTCTGTCCAGCTGATGCTTTGTCCTAGTGGAATCGTGGTTCTGGTATTAGCTCCAAATGGTAGGCAGGCATTTTCATTAAAAACAATTACTATTTCCAAACAGGAGCTGGTTCCTCAGTTCCAGCCATTCTTGCTGTAAAACGTTCAGCTGAGAGGAGCAGATTGTTCCTGCTGAAAATGAATGGAATCTGGCAGGAAAACCTCATGTTTTTCCAATCCTAGTTTTTTACAAAGAAAACACTGGGATCTTGTTGAAAAATTACAATTGTTTTGGTGGGCACATAATTTTTCTCAGTTGAACTGTTTCCAGCTACAGGAGACAAGTTTTGTGCATACATATGTGCATGTGTTTGTGAATATATATGTATATATCTGCACAAGCACAGAAGATGTTGTATCTAATTGCTATGTAAAAAAAATATTAATAAGTCGAGGAAGAGTAAACACTTTTTTTCGTTGTTAAAAAGCATTTATGCAAATTGAATTTTTAAACAGCTTCCACATTATGAACCTTCAAAAGAAAGTCAATGAGTAAAATACTATATCATAGTAACAGCTAGCCTCACTTTTAATACTAGGAGAAGAAAGAGGCCAAGGTGACTGAACTGTTTATCCCTTGGTTGTTCTCAGTAACTTAAAAACATTGTCAGACCGAATTATTCTGATGAAAATATCAAAGGAAAGAAAACAGAGGAGACTATTACACTCACGAAAGGGACACGCTGCAGACGTCCCCATATTGATCACCTGTGTGGAGGCTGCCATTTGGTAATAAGTGGTTTTGTTTAGCTCAGACAGAAATAGATAATAGGTCGGGCTGACCTTGTGTCCATATGAGGGTGGAAACACCTCCTAGTAGCTGTTTTTTTCCCTTCCGTGGGAAGCAGTCATGCCAGACAGGTTGGATGCTGGTGTGTCCTGTGCCTGCTGCACCTTGAGAGTTTAAGGGCACTCCGCAGGCAGAGCTTAGCTCACCGTAAAAGTAACCTTCAGGTCAGGTTCTGACCCTCTGCACCAACAAACAGGATCCTGACACTTCGGCTGTGCCATCTCCAGTCACAACCTTCAACACAATTCAACTGCCTTCACCTGCACCTGACAATCAAACCCAGAATTGGGCAATAAAACTTGCTCGACCAAAATTGTGCAACAACCTAGTAAAATAGCACAGAACAGCCCAAAAGCTGATCACTTCAAGGATGTGCTGCCAAGCCCTCTGATGCACTTCGATCACAGCTGCAAATATAACAAGTCATACAAAACACCCTTGAATTTTCTGAGGCTGAGAAGTTGAGTCCCCAGTAGAGCCAGCTGTAAATCACTGATTTTCACCAATCTTTTGGGTCACCTTTTGACCCAACACCAATAAATCACAAAGGAAATTATAATGGAAAGGATGACAGTATTACAGTAACTGCTCATTTTAAAAGCAATCACCTGACAGAAAAAGGAAAAATGAGAAGCATTTCCCCTTTCTGTTATTGCCCAGCTAGTAGAATTTCTTGTCTCCCTTTCAGTTGTTCTCACCCCAGATTTCATCATTACAACAATAAAATTAGGTAAGTTTACAGCCACAAGGAACCTCAAGAGATCTCCTGGTTCAGCTCCTTGCAGCCAGGCAAGATCAAATACCTACACCTTGTCTGATGGATAGCTGTTGAATTTGGACTCAAAAACCTTCACAGAAGAGTCCAAAACATCCCTGGTGAGTTTGCTGTTTCAATTGTTTGTCCTGGAAATAAGCGTGCAGATCTACCCACTCAGCACAAAAGCTACCACAAAATGAAGTGTAGCATCGCTTCTGTGCTCCCTGACATCTGGTCTGAGCACACTGCTCCGTCTAAGCCCTAGGAGCTTCCTGGCTGAACAGGGGTCAGCAGCTTTACACTGCACAACTGTGGCACACTTGCCACAAGCCCAGACTTAAAATCCCAGCTGCCTTGCATTGCACAAAGGCCACAGTTTCATTGCTCTAACAGGGTACGGCACTTCGCAGTCAGAATCTGAATGGCACAAAGTACATCGAACAAGTTCACTCTTCTTCTCATAATTTAAAATCAGACACTAAAAAAGGTGTCAGCAGGCTTCCCACAAGGATCTAGCTGTAAAGTCTTTATTGTTGTGTTTGCTTTGAAGTCAAGAGGAAAAAAATTCTTGTTTGCCAACTTACAGTTCAAAAAATGCCAGAAGAATATTCTTTCAAACAAACAAGATGCAAAAGAAATGCCGGCACTAAAGTGGTGCAGTCTTGTGAATTATGGAGTTATGGAATCATTTTGAAAGTAAATTGTATGCTACATAAATGTTCATGTAAATAAGATTAGATTTCTTCCACAGAGAGGGAGATGCAGATCAGAGGTACCAGAACTGTTCATGGTCAGCCATCAGGACGATTTACTTGGTACACAGGTATGCAGCACACAGCAAAAGGAGGACATTCTAGCATTGAAGAACTATATAATAAAAATGAGGAGAAACCTTCTCTTTTTATAAAACACATCTGAGCCTGCAGTCCTGCAACACATACTGCATAACAAAACTATTTCTGTCACTTGCAAATCTAGAAGCCTGCCTTTGTCAGCCATTTGCACATGTAAGGGATCAGAGCGGCTATTGCTCAAATGAATCAGTCATTTTTCATGAAATAAATTAAAGCTCTGAGCCCTGCTGTCAAAGTCCTTTTGTATTGTTCCAGCAATTTTGTTATGTTTTCTATTTGTGTTGGTTTCGTCTGATTTATACCATTCTCCAGTGATTGAGCCCAGCAGCATCCATTTTAGAGATAAACAAAGCACTGCAGGGGCATTAAAATGGCAGATACCAGACACCGACCCATCAGTTCGGTTCCATACACCAGAGCATTCACCAGCACCTGAGCACAGCTGTGCCCACCAGGGCCTTGCACTTACATGTGGAAAACACCTCATTGTAAGTGCTGATTCCATTTCTATTGTATGTGTAACCACACATGTTTTCCTGTGAGCACCTAGTAGGCCTGAGGGTGGCTCTTAAACGTAGGTACAGATAGGCTGTATCAAAAGTTGGGAAGTTTGCTGTTTGAAAGGTCATTTTGGAGCACTACCAAAACCAAGCAGCCAAAAAAAGCTACATTAAGGTACAAAAAGCCAGATGTGGCTGTTGCAACACAGCTGTTGTGAGGGACCTCCCACCCTCTGAAGGTGCACAGAGCACGCAGCACAAGAACACATTACTGACAACCCATCCCACCAGCAGCCTCAGCCTGCAGCAGCAGCTCTGTGGGAATACCAGGACCAGCAGAGAAGGAGCACAAGGAAAAGCTTTGCCAACGTGAGTGTAAGACCCCAAGATCAAAGTTCTCACTTAGCCTTAAGAGGAAGATTTGGTTCAGGCAAGCTGTCGAACCCCACATAGCCTTCTACCCATGTAAGGCTCTTTCTGAGAGGAATTAGCTGTGCACACAGCTCTGCTAAGTAGTGGTCTTCAGCACATGAAGGAGCCACAAGGTGGTGGCACTCTTCTAATGACCTAAACTATGGGCACAAGTCCTTTTCCTGACACAGCGTTTAACACTCACAGCCAAATCTGCACCTCCTGGTTTTTGCTTTATCTTGATCCATGGGCTATGCAGTGTACATGAGCACTCCCCAATTCACTCCAGGTCAAATATCGCAGCTGAAACCACAATTTCCAGTTGTGTAAACTAACCTGGCTAATTTTCCCTTAAATGATTCAAAGAATGAGGAAGCAGTGACCTCTGAAGAGGAAGGCAGTAATATCTTCTATGGGCACACTAGATTCAGAGGAGGATAAACTCTCTTTGGCCATAAAGGTGAAAAATCTGCAAATCCTTAAGTGGAAGACTGAGCTGTTTTCCTGCAAGTTACCTCCAATCCTAAACTCAAGTGGAAGTCAGACATCACCAGTCCTGACCCCATTGAAGTCAAAGGCAGTTTTGTCATTGACTTTAATAAAACTAGGATTCACCCTAGGGTAAGGGGCATTGTGTTTTTCAGCAGCCACTCATGTGGAAATTTTGCTTAGATGACTGACTGCCTGGAAGGTAGCAGTGGTAGGCCACAAAATACCAGAAATGTTTCTGTTAACCCACATGCTCCAGCATTTGAAGCTGCAGATACTGGAGTACACTCTTGTCCTCTAAAAAGAGTGTGTTTCTGTACCCTTGGCTTCTTACTCCACCTGAAGCTGGTTGTGCACCTGATGTACCTAACCCGTTGTTCAGCGGTGCTACTGGGTCTGACTGTTTATCAGGAAACATCAGGGAGTTTTTATGTTCTCACATTGTAAATAATGTGACAGACCTTGAAAGTATAATGTGTCTTTTTATAGCTACTGTATGCATTGTGGATTATAACAACTCCTGAAAATAGAGTTGAAAATAGGCTATTACATTCCCGCTTCATGTTCACTCAAATTCTGATTAAAAAAATCCACTTATAACGTACGTTGAGAGTATAGGGAAATGGATAAAAATATAGTAAGCTGGAATCTAAAAATTAATCCAAAAGCATGCCTAGAAAATTCCTAAACCAATTTCAGGAATTCATCTGGTACCTAGGCTCCAGGCTGAATAATCATCTGAGCTCAAAAGAACTAACATACACATGAAAGGATATTTCAAAATTTCTCTGATATGTGAGTCTGAACAAAAGTTCTTGTTATTTCTCATGGTTTGACCCCACTCAGCAACAGAAATGCAACCAAAGTCCTTGGCCAAATTCTTGCTTGAGCATTGGCTTTTCATTATAAGAAGTCCTACACTTGGTAACATGCATATAAATTTTTACCTGTGCAAATACAGTTTGGTATTAAAACTGCCTTGAAAATGCACACTGTTAAGGGTTAAAACCACATTGCAGTACAATAAAGCTTATGCTTAGCTGAGCTGATTTTACCTGCTGTAACTAGAGAGGGCCTCACATAAAAGATAAGAATCAGAGATGGAAGCAAAGTATCAGAAAATTCAGAAAGGTTGCAAAAAAGAAAAATAAGAAAGTGAGAGAAATCCATATATCGGGCTTTGCATCTTGGGTTTCTTTCTAGTTCAGAAGCATCCATGAAACCTTCCCAAGATTTTTTTCATTTCTTCAGTCTAGAAATTAGAGCAGAAGAGAGGATGCCTCACAAAATGTCCTGCTTCTCCCTTCTGCAGTGCGTTCCTTCAAAGCACTTCTGTGCTTCCACTACTGGGTCAAGCCACACAACAGGGCCAGAAGGAACCCCAAAATTTCCTGAACACCATTACACCATTCCTAAAGCACAGGAAGGGCCCCCTGGCTCTAAGAATTTTTCCATCACTATGCAAATGAGGGAAGATACTCTCAAGATACGACCCTATCCCCAGTTACAAGCTGTGTCTCTTTTGAGGTATATTTTGTGACCACCATCCCTCTTTAGCTGCCAAAGAGCTTTCCACCTCGTACTAGTGCCTTACAGAGCAACCACAAAACCTTGCAGTACAACAGAGCAGAGGTTCTGTGGCCGGGACAACTGCTATTTTCATCAATTCTTCAGCAAACCAGCTGATCGTAAAAGCTATTCTTGACTAGCCTGCCTTTGTAACACCAGTCACCAGGAGAACACAGCACTTACTATTGGCTGTGGCCCTCACTAAAAATACACTGCATTCTCACACAACAACAAAAACTCCCACAAGGGCCAATGGACAGCAGACTAAAAACAGTAACCAAAAGCTTTAAATTGCACAAATTACAAAGGTAGAAGAACTGAAAGCAGCATGCCACTAAAAGCCATCTGCCATCTTGGCCCGCCCATGTGTCCCTTCTCCCCAGCAGTGTTTTATATTAGTAATGATGTCTCTGTATTATGTATGACAGAGTCTCTGCTGCTTTGAGCAAGCAGTAATATAGATGCTCCTTCAGTCTGGTGCTTTGCATATACACACTAGCTGCGGGAGCAGAAGATCTGCCTCCCATGTCTCTCTCTCTGGATGTAGTTCAGTTGGAAGGCAATATTCACATGCATATATTTTCCAAATCACATGTACATGCTGTATTATCAGGACTCCCGTGCACATTAATAATACACAAAAATACACAGAAATAAGCATGGATTCAGCCGTGATGTAGATTAGATGAGACAAGAATGGACAACATAAAAATACAGGAAGAAAATCAGCAAGGGGTTAGTCTGATTATGGGCAGTCTTCCAAATATAAAACATGGTCTAGGCTTTTTTTATTAATTACTTTTATTAGTAAGTTAATTACTTTACCTGTCACTGAAGTTGTCATTTATAAGAGTCTTTGAAGGAAGAGGAATATGAAGCAGACATTGGAATAGCCTGAAAGAAGCTTCAGAGATGGACATGGAGACAAGGATGGGGCACAGCAGTTCTGTAAGGAGAAATACCCAAAATAACACTCAGTGATCAAGCACAGGTACAAGAAACAGTTTCCGAGGTTAACACATCTGTAAAGGAACAAAAAAGAGAGAGAGAATTTGTTAGCCCTGGAAAGGTAACACAGTGACCTGTAAAAACTGCTTTCACTACCTAAGCTAACAGGCTAGCTCAGGTGTTTTCATGCAGCCCTGCAAATACCATCCAAGCCAACAGGCTGTTCTGAGAAATGACAATGACCAGGGATCAGAGAAAAGACCATAATATTAATCAGAGAAAAAAGCTTGTCAGGAGCTGGTTCAAGTGAAATGACTACTTTTGCAGCTGACCTTGGAAACCACTGTAGGGAAATAAAGTGGGTTACTGGCAAGTTGGTGGAAAAGTTTATTTGCTAATTACACAAGTTCATTTATTCAGAGCATTCTGCAAAATACTCAAGTGCCTAACCCATTTTCTGGGCTGCTGCACATTGGAAGTATGTGATTCCAAAATGGTTAGTGGGGTTCAGAGGGTGTTCTCACAAGACACAGAGCTTGCAGCTCTCTGTTACCGCCTGACTGCAGACATCAGTTAGTTTACCTCCATCTATCTGCTCAGAGAGATCTCCCCCTGCTCCAGCAACTTCCTCAGCTTTCCCAGGGCACTTGAGGAGACCTTGACAGACATCTGAGTAACTGTGAAGTTCTGTAAGGAATGTGCCATCACCACGGCTCAGCCCTCCCCAGGAGATGGGTTGAAGGCACAGGATGTCCAGGAGATATCCAGGGTGAAGGCAGGGAGAACTGAAGAGGTGCAGAGCACACAGAAGGGGTGGAAACATACAAAAGAAAAGGAAGGACCAGACAAGGAAACTGCACAGAGAGAAAAAGGGAGGGAGAGGAATTATCAGAGAAGAAGGAAAACAGAAAAACAAAGCCCAACAGGTAGATCATGTGTAACTGTGGGCAACCAGCAGCTTAGGGAAGAACAAAGTCTGCAAATAACAGGAGAAAGAGATGGCGCCGTGGAATGGCTGAGTCCATGAGGAAGCAGAGGAACCAGAGAGAGGAATGAGCTGAGGTTCAGAAAGACAACAGCAAAGGATATGTAGTGGAGGTATTTTTCTATCTCCTTGTTAGAGCATTTATCACTGTTAGAGCAGACAGATAGCACATGAGACTTGTTCCACAGCTGAGTTGGAGATCCCAAGCCAGTGTAATCTGTATTTGAGCACAGGATGTTATACACTAGCAGATGTCCTGATTTTCAAACGTCCTGAGCTCCTAATCATAAATTTCACACCAATCAAAGGCAGCTTCTTTCCCCTGAAAAGCTGTCCTGCAACAATAAAAGTTACTTTACTGGATTCATGATTTGTACACATCAGGCCCCAGCTCAGAGTACTTCTGGACAAGAACAGCTATTTGGCTAGCACACAGCGTGGGAATAAGGAGAGGTGAATCTGTTCTTGGGGTTAAGACTTTTCAGGTATTCTCCCAGGCAAGCTGCTCAACTCGTGGTGCCTCGTACTTGTGAGATGAGAACATCTAATTCTACAATTCCCAGGAATATTGGCCTAGGTGTGTGAAGTGCAATGAGATCCTCAGAAGAACGGACTCATTTTAAGCCCAGAGGGTTGACATTTACTTGTTTTTTTCCAATCTGCTGTTTCTTAGAACTGCAAATCAAAAAAGGATGGGATGGTGCAGGCAACTGGCGGTATCACTGTCACAAGAGCGACATCATGGCACAGAGAGCCCCAGCTCATCAGGCAGGAGGAAGCACACGAGTTGCTGCATCAAAAAGGACTGGCAGCACAATGCACTGTGCGGATGCCAGATTCACTGCTCTCTGAAAGCTGCACTTTCAAATCCAGCATTCGCCTCATGTTTGAGTTTAAACTGACTGCAATAGGGGAAAAATATATTTAAAAAATATTCTAAGCCTGAGACTTTGTATTGCTCTTGATTCTTGCAGCACAAGAAGGAAATCAGCAATTTTGCATTGAAATGCCGTTGAAGTGTTGGTCTGAACTGAGCTTTCTCTTGGCATTCTGGCTGTTCCTGCCTTTGTAAAAACTATCAGGCAAGGGTTTGTTTCTTTGTGAGAGATTTAATGAAGCTACAGACATCCATTTTAGCCAAAGTGATTTCATCTGTTTTTCCTCCAAGGCTGCCCAGCTGAAGAGTTATCATCAGAATTTTTCTCGTCACAACTGTCAGTCACTGGTTGGTGACCAACCTACTATTCACTTCTTCCAGCCCCTCTCCAGACTCGCAAACATCAAACAGTTCAGATGTTGATCAGAAAAAAATAGTAGAGAAAATAAATACTCAAGCTACTCTTCAGAGATCTGTACGTGTTTTACTTCACACTGAAGGTATTTAAGAGAGAATCTACAGACTAATTCCTGACTTCTGGGGATGTTGAGATTCAGGCTCATGGTTTGGCCTCATTTTTAGCAAGGATAGCACAACTACAGGATAGAGGAAGAATTGCTTACAGATCCAATTACAGGACTGAAAGCCAGGAAACTATGAATATCAATACTATCACCAGAATTTTCCCTTGTAAATCACTTAATTTCAATGCCTCCTCATTCCTATGTCTGTATGAAGACAGACAGACTTGCCTACTTTTAAATAAGTCTCAGAGTTACTGGCAGAAAATCTCTTAGCCCAAAGTCAGATTTGATTCTTGACCATTTGTCAGGAGTTGAATACATAAATTACCAAGATTAGAAAGAGCAATTTCAAGGCAAAAGAGGACCTGTTTACAGGCTCTGAAGAAGCTTTGGAGAAGCCCAAACAAGTTCAAGATTGATCTTGTAGGCAGAGAAGTCCTTTTCTTAGATTTATGTTCTTTATGTATCCCTGGAACACAGATCTAAGCATTTTCTTTCTGTCATTTGGGAGTGCAAAAAAAGTTTCATGAAAAATTGCTCATTTGACAGTCAAAACACTCCTTTCAGCACTAAGAAACATAAGAAACATTTAGTAAAGACATCCTAAGAAACAGAAATATTTCACTTATTTACATAGGGCATTATTTCAGAACAGAAAAACTAAATGAGGGTTGATATCAGAAAATATGCCCTTAGTCTTTAACTCCCATGGGGTATTACAAGGAGTTAATGCATGGGCTGTGATATTGCAACCTTAATTTAAGATCAAAAATTTGCAGAATAAAAAAAAAAGACAAAGAATAATAGTTTTTAAAAAATACGCAAGCTTTTCACCATCCATGTTTATCTAGTGAGAGACTGGCCCAAGAGATGTGATAATGTAGCTGATGTACTCAGTACAGAATGTCTGAACTGGTAACCAAAATAAGTCAAACGCAGGGGGAACTTTTATAAATTCTTAATAACATAAAATTATCAGGCAAGATTCATCACTTTTTAAGGGTATGTAACAAAGTGACTTTGCTTGATGTAAAGTACAGCTATAAGCAGATATTTGATCAGTGTAAAAACATGGGTCATAATTCCACCAACATCAGAGACATCCTGATTTACTTAGATCAGTTGCTCCGCCAAAAGATGTGTCTTCAGGATGATTACATCCTGTCTATATACAAGAGGAGCAGCTAACTGCATTTTCATTAAGATCCCTAAATGAAGCGGGAAGATCAGGATGATGATGCTGGAAATTGTGTACAGCTGATTTAAATCCTAGTAGCATTTGCTTAGGAGTGAAAATAAGTGTAGAAGCCAAGTTGAAACTAATGGGGAGTTTGTTTCAAAAATTTACTTTTCATCATGTAATGTTACATTTGCGAAGATACAGTCCAAGCGAGGAATACCAGTGGGGTGTAAAAGTCCCCTTGCTCATTCAGAGGGGATCCATCTCACACCAATGCAATGTAAACAAATGTAAAACACATAACAGTGCAGATCTCGTTTATTTGAATGAGCTGTATTCCAAACCACAGAGAGGTAGTTAATAATTCTGTAAAGGCAGCCTAGAGAAGCAGCCGAATTAAACCCCAAAACTCATCACTTACTGGAGAAGTGTTTGATGAAAAAATACACTGGTTTCTCCAGCAGTGGTGGAAAAAGACACAGGCATTAAAATAAAAAGCAATATCCATTATGAAAAACATAAGCAAAACGTAAGAGATTATGGTCCAGCCCCAGCTGAAGTGTTTAGAAAACAGACAAAACAGCACTTTGTGATACACGTAATTGCTCCCGAAAAGCACAAGCAGAATGTGAGGTTACAAAATCCCCCAGAAATACAGAAAGGCTGACAGGAGACATTACTGAGAGTAATAAGGTTTTTGTAGTAATCACAACCCTAAAAAGCACAGACATCCAGAAAGAGTCCAGAACATTCCCAACTTATCGTGGGCAACACCTCCTGTTTTCCAGGCCTTCAGAGGGCCCCCAGTAGCTTCTACCTCAGCCAAGCTCATGTAAAATTATTAAAGAAAGTGAAAAAATTGTTAAACTGGAAATAAAACGTGACTCAAAGAGTCCTTAGAATAAATCAACAAATGAATATTAAGCAGACACTTGGATTAGAAAATACATATCCAAGAGCTCCAAAAAAAAGATGTTACTAAGTTACTGATGGAGACCTGTAACCAAGACTTCAATTCTGCCTCAGTATCTGAAGAAAAAAATAGGCAAAAAATGTGAAAATATCGCTGTGTTTCCTATGGGCTCCATAGAAGACTGACGAAATGAGAGATCAGGAAACCTGACCTCTGCAGCAGATAAATTGCTAAAAACTGAAATAATGAATAAAATTAGTAAACACATATAAGTATGATGTTTTGGGGAAGGATCCAACAGTTTCTGCAAAAAGGAGTCATGCCTCACAAATTTGTTGAAGCATTTAATGAGCATATGGACTAAGACAGTACTGGGTCAACAGTGTGAACATCTCCACTTGCAGCGAAGCCAAGCATTCCCAGAATAAGAAATTAGTAGCAGAAATCAAACTGTACAATTACTTTTCCCAATGGAAAAAGGTTTCAAGCATGTTCTTCACTATATTCATAAACAACCTGAGAAAGCAGTACAAGTGGGGTGACGAAGTTTGCTGAGGATACAGCGTTGCTCAGAACAGCCAAAGCTGAAGTTAATTGTGAAGAGCGGCTGAAGGATGTCATGAACTAAGGTGGAACTCAGTGGTGGTGAATGGCAATTAACACACGTGGGGTAATATAACACTAGTTATAGGTACGCAGCGGTCAGCACTGCTCAGGAGAGAAATCTTGGAGTCACTTTGAATAATTATAAAAGGTCACCTCAGTGTCAACTGCTGTCAGAAATGCCCAGAGGGGCTTTTAGGAATTGCTAGGAAAGAAAATGAGAGAAAAACAGAATGAAAAAAAAAAAATCCATCTTGCTGCATAAATCCACAGTGCACCTGCATCTTGAATACTTCAAGTCTCTATCTCAGAGCACAGAATGCATAGAAATGTTATAAAGAGGGGTGGAATAGCTGACCATAGGCACAGGAGAGCTTTTTTTCCAGTGAGGAATGAGACTGAAGCTCATCTGACTGGAAAAAAAGACAGCAAAAGAGGGATGTGATAAAGTTTACAAAAGCATGAATGGTATTAAGAAGGTGAACAGGGAATGATTATGTTAATACACAGAGTTGAGGGCACTCAATGAAATTATCAGATAGAAAAAAAATTTTTAAAAAATTATTCTCCATGCAACACAAATTCTGATATTTGCTGTCACAGGGTGCTGTGAAAGCCAGAAGCCTTTTTGAATGGGTTCAAAAAGGGATTAGAAAAATTAACAGAGAAATAAATCTATCAGGGACTATTAAATACAATGCAGCCAGAGGTTTTGGAAGTTTCTCAAGTCCTGATTGCTGATATCTTGGAGGGTAAATCTTTGGGGTGTCTCTGAATTTTCAGAAGGTGGTGTTGTTACTGCTTTATGTTATGGCTCCTCTTCAAAGCTCACCAGTGAATCTGGGGTGTTTCTTATGCTAAGCGTGTACTCACATAATAGAGATGTTCTCTGTCCTCAAAAATATATCCTGTGTGGGGACAAAAGCCCTAAAAGTCAGGATACTCAGCTTGGATTTGCTGCTGAATCTGAGAAAACACAACTGTGGATTTTTTTTCAAGCAAGTGTCATTGCTTGTACAAGGTAATCAGAAGTGATGGGATGGGATAAAGGAGAGCAAGATCTTGTAAAGGGGATGGTTCCTGAGAGTGCCAATAAGATGCATTTAGTTTGGACTTACTTTAAGAAATAAGAGAAATAATCAACCCATAGGAATACTTCCCACCATAATACCTGAAGTAGCAGATTTGTGGTTCAACAGTGTGGATGAAGAAACCGGACCAGGTCAGGACTGGCTGATGCCAAGTGAGTCATGGTTTAGTGCACAAAGTGGACTCAGTTGTGATTAGCACACCAAGATTTAAGGACTCTGTGAAGAGACTTAAATGCTCCTTCTGTTATGCACAGGAAAACGATGCAAAGCCATTAGCTCTCAGTTCAGGGAGCAGGATCTGAGTGCGGCAGCTTCCAGCAGGAACACTTCTACCCACCATCAGCTAACACTGGACAGGCTTCTCTGAGCATCGGGATTTTCTCTCTGACTACACCCAAGTGAAGGCCGTGATGCTAAGGATAGGAGCAGGCCCTTCCTCGCTTTAGTTTGTCTGCATTGCAAGGCAATTCTTCTTCTATTTCCAAAGATGGAAATTGTTAAAGGCAGTAAACAAATAAGTCATGATAGAAGACAATGGAGAAATCAGAATCTTTGTTCAGTCTCAGGTCCATTTTCAAGAGAAACTTGAATTCACGTGGATAAAAGTAATATATTGAGAGAAATTGCACCTGAAACAGAGCATGAGCAATGAACAGAACTTGTATTGTCATGCTGCTTTTCATCCCCTGTCAGCACAGAGTGTCTCATAAGAGAAAAAAAGGGTGGCCTCAACTCGAGTCCTGTGTGTGGTTTTGAGTGCCACAACATAAGAAGGCTATAAAGCTATTAGAGTGTCCAAAGGGCAATGAACATGGTGAAGGATCTAGAGGGGAAGCCACACAAGGAGTGGCTGAGGCCACTTGGCTTGTTCAGCCTGGAGGACACTGAGGGGAAACCTCATGGCAGTCTACAACTTCCTCGCGAGGGGAAGAGGAGGGGCAGGCACTGATCTCTGCTCTGTGGCGGCAGGACCTGAGGGAATGGCCTGAAGCTGTGTCAGGGCAGGTTTAGGCTGGATATTAGAAAAAGGTTCTTCACCCAGGGGGTGTTTGGGCAGTGGCACAGGTTCCCCATGGAAATGGTCACAGCACGAAGCCTGGCAGAGCTCAAGAGGCAAGAGGTGTTTGGACAATGCTTTCAGGCACAAGATGTGACTATTGGGGATGTCCTGTGCGGGGCCAGGAGTTGGAATTTGATGATCCAAGTGGGTCCCTTCCAACCCAGAATACTCTGTGATTCTGTGATCCCGGAGACCCGCCTTCCAACTCAAATATGGGTGAATGTGAAGTATTTGTACATCTTTCTTGTGCACGTACACAGCATTTAAAAACATTCATGCAGGACAATCAATGCAAGCACCTGAAGGTTTTCATTGCAGTTTCAAAGTTATATATGAGCGTTTTGGAAGCGCACAGCCCAATCACAGGCACAACACAGAGCAACCTGTAAGAGTCCCAGCTGCAGCAGGAGAGCAGATAGAGATGGGTGCGAGAATACTTCTTGCTGCACATGAGAATGGAGTTCCCAAGGGAGCTGCCATAAATATTTTCACTGTAAGACTTTGACTCTTGTATTTTTACACCCTTCAGGGTGAGCATCCCCACAAAATGCATTGAAAAAATGGCATTTTCACAAAGAAAACGTAAGGAATTCAGATTTAGAGTGTTACATTTCAAAAGCACATTTCATATCAGGGTAGGTCTGCTCTCTTTAGGGAAAAGGAACCCATTTTACAGGAAAACCTCACAAGCCAAGCCAGTGTGTGTGGTAGAGAAAAAGAAAGAGGCCTATTTTCAAGTTCAAAACATCGTACAAAAGCAAGGTCATGTTTCCAGCAGTTTTGTTGGGGTTAGGTTACATCCAGTTCCAACAATGCTGTACATATCAGACTTTAAAATAATACCTCACTTGATCTTACTCAATAGAAAAGACAAACCACATAATACAGGTGCTAGACAGCAATGCAGCCTCCCCATAGTTATCTGGTTTACGAACAGCAAACCCTTTAGCCCTATTATTGTTCTCTCATTTGCCACATTCTAGCTCCAAAAGGCACTCTAGTTCTCTAAATTGTTAGCAGCTTTTATAGCCAAAGATAAGTATCCATCACTTTTAATTTTCATCGTTGCATCTGTTTTGTCATTTAGCTGCAGCAGGTTGTATTACAATGATTAATGAGGAAATGGATACAAACATTTTTATTTCGAATAGCAGCTCTCGGACAAGATCTGGAAAACAGAACCAAGCCATATGATTGTAAAAAAATAAACACACACACACACAAACCTAAACAAGTGGGCATTGTGCCACTATCTGTGAACACCCTGGAAATGCAAATATCTCTAGAAAGAAAGAAAAAGGTATATTTTTCACATTTGCCCGTGTGATGGTTTGTTTGCCTGTTTTCGTTGGAGGGGGGTGTTTTGTTTTACAATTAATTTGGCCCCTTTTATTTCACATAAATGTCCAGCTCAAGTGTGGCACATCAACAAATGGGTTCATTTATCTTTCAGGGAAAAGCCAAACACTGCATTTCTATTCAGAAAAGGCAGCATATATTAAATGTACTGCTAATAGCAGAGGCCTTTAGCATGAAAAATAATAATTTTTATTGCTCTCTCTAGGACATTTGCTGTAAACATAGTTCATCTGTAATTATATTCAAAAAAACGTATTATAGTTACCTACGAACCTAGAAGTCAAAAAATATTTTTCGGTTCCTGCTGGATGGAGAAAAGATTGTGAGTGCTTTTTGCAGAAAGCAGAAAAGTCTTTCAGATTAAACCCCCTTTAAAACAATCCTTCAATTCAGGAGAATTAACTTAATTTCCTTAACACTGGTATTATATTCACTTAGTTGTAAGATTTTTCTAGGAAAGCAATAAAAATTATAAAAATATAGCCACATGAAGGAACTATTCATCTAACAAACAAAATGTGAAAAACACAGATGAAGACTATAATATTAGACTGAGATAAATAATCGAGCTGGAGACCTATTAGATTCTACACTTTCATGTCAATGAAGCATTTGGCCTACCGATGTATTTTTGCCTACTCTGCCAGGCAGGGCTCAGGCTCTGCAGGAGAATACAGCCGTGGATCTCTGCAGGAAGAGAAGACCTTTTTTTTCCAAGTAAAATGTTCTCTAACTCTGCAAGGGAGGTTGGCAGTAGATCTCAAACTCTGGCCTGTCTTTTTAATACCCCTACAATAGCTCAGTTGGATTGAGACCAGCTGTTGGTGCATTACCATTTGTAAATGCTTAAAGCAACTACTCCTTGTTTTCTTGGCAACATGTACTGTGAAGGGGGGAAAAAAGAAGAAAGCACTTTCATTCAGACATTAAGAATTGCTTGATGCCAGCTTTGGCTTACACAAGCTATTGTTTGCACAGCTCCCTTCAACAAGTTTTCACCAAAAAAAAAAATCCTGTAGAGATAAATTGAGCTCCTAAAATTCTGATTTACACCATCCACTTCATTGGAAACAAGATTCCTTTTTTTAATCCAATTTAAGGTCACAGGTCTTTCTGAGTTTCAGTTTCCTCAACACCCCCACAAAAACAACCAGATTGTCTTAGGAATGAAAATTATAGCTTTCTTACTCACTGTTTAAAAATAACCATGATTTTTTTCCTGCTAATATAAGCATAAAAAAGAGATCTAAAATCAGAGTTTCAGCATATGGAAGCTTGGGTGCAGGGGGAAAAGAAAACAAAAATTACATTGGCATTATACTTCAGCATTCGAGAAATACTGAGAGTCTCAAAATACCAGATTGATAGATTGGGTTGCCACAGTAAAAAGAGCCTAGTCACAGTAGAGAACATACACCAACATTTTTTATGATTATTATTGTTGTTCTTGTTCAGATGAAAACAGCTCCAGTGACCTTTCATTGCCTCATCCTTTCCAACCACCCCTGCTAGAGCTTGGTGTACTGCAAGTGTCTAAGCATGAATGTGAGCATCTTGGTGGTTGCAGCTGCTAGTACAATAGGATTAATTTGCCATCCACCAACTCTAATGCCCTTCTGTTTCATCTTCTTTCCCCACCAGGGGCAGTGGTGACAGCATCTGTTCCACTGTTATTTTAGTGGCGCCTTTCGTGCTATTATAGTTAAGGGTCTGTCAGCATTTCCATTACACACACATACACACACACATGCATTTCTTGAGGAAAGGGACAGCTCAAATCAGCCTCCAGAAAAAAAAAAAAAGAAAAAGACTGAATGCATTGGGGTTGACAATGGTATGAGTGTGTCAGAAGAAAGAATTTGTATGTTTGATTTTATGGTATTATTTGTGAAAAAGAAATGGAGATACAAGAGGTTCCAAGTGATCTATTTTGCATTTAGCAATGGCAAATAATGTTGAAAGTTGATTTGGATTGTTCTATGATCACAGAGAAAGCTACATTGACAAAAAGAAGACAAAGGAAAAAACCTAAACCAGATAATTGTTCCCTAGCGAACACCTTCTTTTAGGTACTTAATTTAGATGATAGGATTTTAACAGCATCTCAGACAAGATTCGATGAACAGACCAGCGATTGTAGGTGACCAACTCTACATATATAGCAGGAGCCTCAGATCTCTAAGTTGATGGTGGTAATCATAGAGTCATAGAATGGTTTGGGCTGGAAGGGACCTTAAAGATCATCTCATTCCAATGCCCCTGCCATGGACAGGGACACCTTCCTCTAGACCAGATTGCTCAAAGCCCCATCCAGCCTGGCCTTGGGCACTTCCAGGGATGGGACACCCACAGCTTCTCTGGGCAACCAGTGCCTCAACACCCTCACAGTGAAGAACTTCCTCCTGCTATCTAATCTAGATCTACTGCCTTTTAGTTTGAATCCATTCCCCCTTGTCCTGTCACTCCAGGCCCTTGTAAAAAGTCTCTCTCCATCTTTCTTGTACGGTCCCTTCAGGTACTGGAAGGCCACAATTAGGGCACCCTGAAGCCTTCTCTTCTCCAGGCTGAACAATCCCAATTCTCTCAGCCTTTCCTCATAGGAGAGATGCTCCATCCCTCTAATCAGCTTGGTGGCCTCCTCTGGACTTGCTCCAAACTCTTCCATGTTTTTCTTGTGCTGAGGACCCCCGAGCTGGACTCAGAACTCCACGTGGGGTCTCACCAGAGTGGAGTAAAGGGACAGAATGAGAACATGTTTTCTGCCGGCAGCCGAGAACACCAAGAGGTAAAGAACATCACCCACTGCCAGGAGTGGTTTGGGAACCTAAGGTGGGTGTTCCCAGCCCCTCTGATACATGTGGGATATAAAGGGTAATGCTCTCTGCAGTCTGCAAGACACAGGCTCATCCCACTGTTGCTTTGTGGGTGCTGTTGCCCACATGCACATCTGACTCACGAGCTTTGCTTTCTATCCACAAAAGGAACAGAAAAAAAGCAAGTGCTGGGGCAATTAGAGAACAGGTCAGCTTATTTCAGCAAAGAAAACCCTCTGGAAGATGAAAGGCATGAGGTTAAGCAACTTACAGCTGCTTCACAAAATTCACAGGTGATTTCTCTCCTCAAGCTATGCCAGACTGTCCACGTGAGATTATTGTGCATGCACAGGTTTCTACCTAGTCCAAGAGAATTTTGAACTAGCAGAACTCATCTGAATTCTCAAAATAAACACCGTCTTCCTTGGCATGCTTCACTACTGCAGACAGGTATGACTTCTGCAGCGGATGGTAAGAATTATGTTTTTCCAGAGATCTTGCCTTTCAGAGATAAATTCACAGAAAATTTAGAAGATCAGCACAGGTCTTTCCTAGCACCAGAGTACTCACCATAGAATTGATATAATCTGTAATGCCAGATGTGAGTCTCCCCCTAGTCCTACCAACACCCTACCATTTACAGAACTTTCTGCAAATCTCTCCAGCATTTTGAAGTAATAGTGATGATTTTTCTTGCAAAATACGCAGACAAAAGAGATTCAGAATTAACTGGGGATTTTCAAACTCACAGCATACTAGGAGGGTAAAAAAGAAACAGTTAAGTAATTAATTTGGAGGCAAGACTCTGAAGCCACACAGATTTCTTTAGTCACAATGATGGTAAGCACAGTCCAGTCTCTGTGATGCAAAATGGATTAATAACATGATGTTTCTTTTTCAAGTTACATTATCAAATACCTAGGTGTCCTTTGTCACATCACTTAACTGCTCTGCATTTCAGCATCCTCATCTGTGAAATGGAATAGGTAATTAAACACTCATGAATGCTTTGGGACTCTTTGGTGGAAAGAATTATTATGGTGTCTTATTACTGTGAGACAACATGCAATTGTCTCAGGTCTCTGTAACAGCTGAGCCTAAACAGAAAAGGAAGAAAAATCTAAAAGCTCAGCTGAGATCTTCTGCCCTATCCTCTGCAAGATGCAACTACTACTTCAGTCCATTTTCCATGCTGGAGAAATTGCTCTGAGGTTGCAAAAATATTATCATGTTGCAGGACTTTCAAAACTAGACGGAGAAAGGATAAAAGAAATAGCATGTCTCCCAGAAATATTGCATCCATGAATGGTAGGAATTATTTAAGAGATGACTGAAAAGAGGAAACTCAAAAGAAGAACACACAATATACAGCCTTCCCTTCAGAAAAAAAAAAACCTACCCTAAAAGCAGCAGAAACCCACTCCCCACTGTACAGACAATTTCCCAAAAGCTCCCAGCAATGAAAAACATTTTATATTGCCCCAAATCATGCCAGCAGAGAGATCTAGGTGGCTACTGCCCACCTCACAGCACTGAAAAAGCAAGTGCCCAGCGGGTATCATTCTCCATTGTCTCTCAAACCTTTGCCACCAGTGTACAGATAGAAGCGACGGAAAAATGAAAAGTGTGTATATTGTAAGCGTTGGTTAAACAACCCCACAGTAATTCTTATTTGCTGGAGGTTTTAGAGAGCAGATGTAGGATTGGCAGGGGCTGGGAGCTGGCTATATTGTTCTAGCACATTTAGAGCCAACACGGAAAGAACACGGAAAGCTGCATTTTTTTGTGTGTATGCATGTGAATGTCTGTGTGTACGTGCATGTGTGTGTGTTTGCCTTTTGCCATCAGCTCATCTAAGGTTTCTTGGATTCACACTGACACATAACAAAAAAAAAAAGCTAGGTTGGTTCTCTTCCAAAAGAAATATGACTTATATCAGCTGCTGCATGAGAGTCTCTCAATTGCCACTACTAAGCTGCCTATTTTGCAGTAGCAAGTGGCCATGTGCTGTAACACACTGATTGCCTGCTTTGGTGGTATCGGTTGCTAGAATAAGGGCAAACAAATGGGGAACCAAATATAAAAAGCAGCCAGCAGCACTGAAGAAGCATTACAGCTGCCAGGCAATAACTTAGATAGTTACAGCTGCCATCACCTAGTTCACGCAAGCTTTTTAATATCTTTTGGCAGCGCTTGGTGTCACAGCACAAAAGGAAAGTTGGCACTTCCTAGCATACTTTGTTTGACATAACTGTAGGCAGAACCCAGCTGATACCTTCATCAATGTGTGTGTGTTTGCTCTTAAGGTACGTTTTAGCAGATCAAACATTGTTTTTCTCTTTCTGTTGCACACACCACTGTTAAATCATAGGTTGGGAACCACACCAGATAAATGGGGAAGAGCTCACTAAGCTGCAGCACACGGCCAGTCTCAGCAGCACCTCAGATAAGGAACACAAAAAAACCTGAAAAAAAAGAAAAATATAGTACAGCAGGAGGGGCTGTGGAGGGAGGTTTAAAAAAAAAATAAATATACTGCTTTGCCAAAATGTTCTCCTGCCTCGCCAGTAGCAGCAGCAGCCTCAGAGCCAGGCCAGATTCTCTTCTCCATTTACCGTACTTATAAAAAACCCACAAGCACAAACACATAGACCATCACATACACATAATTAAAGCATCGACATCCCTTACTGTGATTTACAATCCACACCACCAGAAGTACACAGGCGCTCCCAGGATTTCATCAATGTCTCATCTGGTGCTCTTGGCAAACCCAACCTCTTCCTTAGACACAGCGCATGCTGCACCTCGTTCTCTCAGAAATGGGGATGCAGAGCTCTTCCCCTTATGTGAACTAGGGAAGACAAGCACTAAATGTGTCAGTACTGGGTGATTTGCTGCTGTGGGACCTCATTTTGCAGGAGATTAATAAAAGACTAGCCTGCAGCATTGACTCTTGAGACTGCTTTCTATCATCACGAGCTTTCCATGTGGCCCACGAATTTGGGTTACAATGTTGTACAAGGAACTGGACAGCCTCTGCATAATGATATTGTTTTACAGCTCTTAAAAACAAATATACAGAGGGAGAAGACTCTGCCCCCAAGAGCTTACATTGGCCATGAACAAAACAAGCCTATAAGCCTCTACCTGAAATCAGCCCAGGGTTCTAATAATGTATTGAGTTAGTTTATTTGTAATCCATCCCATTAAATAAATGCACTTGTCTTTTAGGCCTCTGGCACTTGAACAGTGTCAAAAAGCTACAGTATTGAAACAAACAGCTTTACAAGAATTTTCACGTGTAACACCACCATGAAGAGTAGCAATTAAGCTGACAGGAGGAAAAAAAAATGAGAGAGCAAATATCAAATATCAATATCTCCATGTGAAAATTAGGAAACTCAGGCACGTGAATGTGAGATGGTTGGTCCAAGCCTGACCCAGACAACAGGGACAGAAGGTTGATCATCCTGAGTTCACATTCAACACCTCACCCCCACAAGCCAATTGCACCACTGAACAACAGCGTGAAGTGGGCTTCCCTTCAGGGAGAAGAAATGGAGTCCTGCCCCAACCTGTCTGCAGCTCCATGGAAGCTGAGAGCTTTTGCTGAATCCAATCCCAGAAACACCAAAGGGACATAAAGGAAGTGCTTGCATGTTTTCCTAATACACAGTATGTATAGTGAACATTCTTTAGGTAAGCCAGATATTGACAATAAAATGTAAAGGCATGTCAGGAATCACACCAATCTGAATTATTTATTTGAAGCTGATCTAGGAGCAAACTGTTTTAATGGCTACCTACAGTACAAGTGAACTGACTGTGGCTAGGAATGGATAAAATGCATATGGTGGCCCATGGGAAGGACAAGAAGTTTTTCTTTGGGACCCCAGGTGATCCTTTTGTGGTAGCAGAAGAGGAAAGCCAATCCGTAAAACATGCACACATCCCCCCAAGAATGGTCCAGGCTATGAATATATTTTGGAAGCTCCTAATATGCTGCATAAAGAAACAATCATTCATGTACATGCACATGAAAGGACAGTCCCAGATTTACAACCACCCACCAAGGTAGAACAGGTGGCTGTAATGTAGTAAAAATGTATTGCAAGGAACTTGTCATGAATTTTAAAAACAAAGACGCCTACAGACATAATAAAATTGATGTGACATTCAGTTAAAGCTAAAGCTTTCACCTATCTTAATAAAATGACAATGCAGTGGAATTCAAGGAAAGGGACCATTCCCATCAGCCCTCACAGAACAAAGTGTTTCACTCAGTTTGTGCAAATAATGTCATTGATCTCATCAATGGCATCGCTTACATCTGCTACATGGGTAGGAAACCAGGACCAAAGACACCCGACAAAATCACCCCAGACAATTGCTGTAGAAAAGAAACGCCTCAAGGTCCTGGCAAAGAAAGCCAAGTCCTTTCCTTCCTCTACCACAGGATATTACATCGTCTTTTCCTTGGTTATTTTAAACATTTCAGGGGAGCTAATTCCTACCGTTAGCCAAGAATTGCTTCCTCTTTCCTTGATTGTGTTTTTAGTGGCAGCGCATGAATTTGGAAATACTAGAAATCCAAGTCACTTCTCAATAGCTTGGGCAAAATAAACTGACAGATTCCCCTGAGAACCCAAAAAACTGAAGTGGGAATAGAAAGAAAACCTAAATTTAAATCTTGCAGGCAAGGTATGTCCATCTCTATTACGATGTGGATCAACAAGTTAGCCAGTCTGATAGCAGTTTACCATATCTTTTAACTGGGGGGGAAAAACGGTCAGGTGCCATGGGATAGGGAACAGAAAGAGACTGGGATAACGAATAACCAATTATGATAAACTGGTTTCCTTGGTAACTATATTTATAACTCTAATGATGTTGCTATTCTTTTAGTAATGAATGGAAAGGTTTGGTACAAAGTTATATAATTCAGGCATACAAACCAGCATCTGTTCTATTGGTACAGCTGAACCCATGCCTTAACGGAAGACGACAAACATCAAAAGATTTGTAAATGCTTTTAAACAGCTTCCAAATGTTTATAAACTTTCTCCTAAGGACAGGTGAGCTCATAGTGCTGAATTTCTATCCCCACATCTGGGCTTGGCTGTATGTAATTACCTCAT
Source organism: Lycocorax pyrrhopterus obiensis (assembly GCA_014706295.1). Lineage (NCBI taxonomy): Eukaryota > Metazoa > Chordata > Aves > Passeriformes > Paradisaeidae > Lycocorax > Lycocorax pyrrhopterus. The sequence continues at coordinate 22,137,848 of JACSVZ010000004.1, forward strand.
GATCTTTGTTCCTGGAATAACACTCCAGCTCAAGAGACAGCAGGCACAGGGGCAAAGGAGAGAAAGAGGAAAAAAAAACCCAAATGAGAAAGCCTTGGGAATGATATTTGCATTGTTGAGCACTTAAGTGCATGTGACCTTTACCAAACATTGCCATAATTGTACCTGGCATCTTGACTGCTTCCAAATATTATGTTGGTAAACAGCCCCTTCATTTTGAAAATGTACTTGAATTTCCACTACTTTCATCTGAAAATGAGGTCTACTGATACCTCTTGCTGCCATTTTAACCATTTTGAGAAGTCCACTGAAATTCCAGTATAAATTACACCTGTCCTATAAAGGGTCCCCACAAGGAGTCACATCAAAGAAGTAACTGGGGGCAGCACCTAAATGGAGGGTGTGGGCACCCTGTTATGAATCTGTGATCCTGAGAGCAGGTCAGGTACAGGAACTGGCTTCCTTCCTCCACATGTTCCCAGCTTTTCCCCCAGTGAATTCCAGGGTTCGAGGACAAGCATAGTTGATGCTCAGTTTGCACTTGGAAAGAAATAAACCTCCTGATGAACTACACTCTGAGTTGGGGGCTGCCTGTGTGCCTGAGTGTGTGAAATGCAAGCTTCCCTTGCCTGACTGAGGCAGGCTTTTCAGTTGGTGCTCAGCACTGACTAATGGAAGCACTACAGCTCTAGCATTATAATGCTCACAAATTTTACCCTCTGCTGTCTCTTTAGGCCATTGCCCCAAAGGCTTTCATGTTCCTAAAGCTGTCATTTAAAACATTTGTGAATCAGGATGTGTGGACAATAGAAGAAGCTGGTAGAGCCAGGGAGTGCAGATGTGAAATAATTTAATCAACAGCAATTTTTCCATTTACTTCAATGGGCTTTGGATCACCCGCCTCATGAGTGGAACATGTATTGAGGAGGAAGCAACCCGAGCCAGATAAAGAGCCAAGATACCAAAGTAACAGAGTTCCACCAAACAAGAGAGTCCACAGCAGCTGCAGCTTGAGATGTATGATGTAAACACGGATCTAGACTCAGCTAGCAGACTGGGAAAAGGATTGAAGAGAAAACAGAAAATAAGCAAGGATTTAGCCATCAAAGAATAGAGCCATATGAGTTACTACTAAGAATTTTTTTGTGGTAGGAAATGTTACATAAAGTACTAGCAATATTCAAAGCACTTTACAGAATTTATCTGACGAGGAAATGAAGGCAAAAAGAAACAAAGTGAAAACCTCAGAACACAGATTTTTTTTGCCAAATCAGAAAAAAAAAAAAAAAGCCTGAAGCTTTTTGTTCCCTATATGACATAAGTATCAGGCTATGATACGCATTGTAATAGTTGTATCACACTGTGGTGCTGAGATCATTGTGTGCGTGTTGACAATGCTTACCCTAATTGGTGCCATTAAGTAATAAAATAATAATTGTACCTCAGATCATTGGCACTTCAGAAATGGCCATTTCCAAGCACAAACGGTGGTGTGTCCCTGTTCACAGTTCAGTGCTGAAATGGTTAACACCATGTATTATGTGTCAGTAATGAAAACTAGCACTCAAGCAAGGAAATTCAAAGCTAAGGCTGACACATCATCGTTAACGCAGCCCTTTGTGCTTAGCTACCACAGGAGTCTTGGAGCAGCACATGGTGTTGTACCCCACACAATATGTGCTACTACAATACTGCATTCACAACACAATGAATTGAGGTCAAGTGAGTGACCTTAAAAAGAGCTTTCTTTTATTTCTTTAAAGAAACACCCCATGATATGTAGGAGCCCATTAAACAAAGCTGCAAGAAGATACAGTAAACTTTAATTAGCAGTGAAGGCAATAACCTCACTTTATACTTCATAATTTCTCCCACCATGTTTTATTACATGGAACAGTCATTTTAGTACCTTTGTACCTAAGGCAGCATCCATGTGGTGTGGAAAGGCATGTGTTGTTGGATATTTATTGTAATGGGGCTTCATGTGGTTGGAGGTCAAAGTGTAGGACTTTCATTTGTACATCACTGCTCTACTATCTGCTCATGTCTCTGGGTAACCTGATGTTCAAACCTTTTGTAAGGCAATTGCTGAGGAGGTTGTTCTTATTGTTACGAGAACTTGGAGAAAGGATGCTGGGCCCTGGCTTCGGCACAAGCCCACTGTGTGACATAGGGTACTCCGCCAAAATTTTTTCTCACACTGATCTCAGAATCTTCCATTTTTAGGGGACTCAGGTGCAGTTCCTAGGGTCTGGTTTCAGAAAGCCTGGGAATCAGTAGTTCCTATTGGCTTCTCAGAACCAAGTTTGGAAAAATCACAAATTCATCTCCTCACAAATTACCTACAATTTTGAAATGTTGCCTTTTACCTCTTTGCCCATCAAAACATCCCATATCAAGTTGGAATTATGTTTTCCTAGCACCTTGCAGTCTGAAAGGGATACTGTTAAACTTTTCTTTGTCCGTTTTATGTTAACTATTTATCTGATGATGGGGCACCATAACTAAACTCGTTGGGGAGATAAGGACACCATCTGCAGTTTACTGGTGGAAAACTCAATGCTTCCGGACCAGACCCACAACAGTGCTTGGAAAGCTATAACCCGCCTGCATGGCAAAGATATAAGCCTCAGAACACCCAGAAGTCTTTTGGCACATCAATCAATTGCATTACATTTTGCCCAGTTTCCACAATTTTGTTTCTATGCGCAGCTAGAAAATGCTGTCTTGAAAAGGCTCAGTCATTCAATGGGGATCAACTACTTTTGCCCCAGCAGAAATCCATATGCTTCCATCTACCTCAGAAGGTCAGCCTGGTCTTATCGTATCTTTGGAACATCTGCCGGAAGGGGCTTCCATACAAAACCATCTCCATAGAACTCTCCATTTCCCATACACCAGGGCTACAGGAGGAAGGCACACCTAGCAGTAATGGCAGCATTGGATTTCTATTACCTGTTTCAGTCTTTGCCACACAACCTTCCTTTCCTAAGTAGGTGTGTTAATTACTGTGCTGCAAAGCTGGGCTATCCTTACGTTCTTTTTCTATCCCCATTAATCCTGAATTTTACAACAAGAATTGTTTTAATAAGAGGCATAAAGAGTGTCTTCTCCTCTCATCCCGCCTAAAATTAGCTTGATATGTAGGATATAATCCTGCCAGAAAAGAGATGAAGGAAATAAGGCAGGAGAAAAGGAAAGTGAACTCAGATGTCTTGGATGAATGTACAAACCAGTGAAATATCAGTAAATTTACTGCTGTCTCCTTGGTTGGCTCTTGAGAGAAAAGGCAGACACTGAGCTAAGCCCAGGTACAGGGTGACAAATAGTGCCAGTTAAAGAGTCTGTGCCTGGAGGGCAGCACCTTGCAATGGTCTCTCCCTGGCCAGCTCCCGAACTGCATCTAGATTTTATAACAAATCTGCACACCTATCTTCAGGCTGCCAATCTCGCTGTGGGCACTGCACCACTGAACAAAGGTGGTGTGACACTTGCTACCATAGCACTCAGTGTTGTATCTGTGCAGTGGGGCCAAAGGTCTTTGCCAGAACTACTACAGAAAATGAAAATCTTCTGGAGGGGTAAAAGGTATCAACCCAAATGTCCCAGTGCCATGGCTGAGACTTAAGTATTGGATCAAGCTTTTCTTCTTGGAGCTTATTCATTTTTCTTGTGCATACAGTTGCAAACAAAATCGTGCTAATAAGGGTGGAACAATCTTCTCTAACACAATCTTCTCTAACGTGTCTGCTTTTTGATGGACTAGTTCCTGGTCCACTCGGTGCTTTCTCATTATGTAACTACGTTTTCCTTGGTGCTTTTCACACAACAAAGAAAATAAAACTACTTAAGGACAAGAAGAGTTGGAAACCATGATACCCGAAAGTTACTGGGAGGCCAAAGAAGCAGGTCTAGGAACTGAACCTGTTGTAATTCCCTTGTTTATACAGATTTCAAGCTGACTGTGCCATTTGACAGTCATTTCTGGTTTTAAGAAAAAGATTCAATTTAAACACAAAACATGTTTAAATTCGTGTTAGTTCTTCTTCATACATGTTTCATGTATTATGAAGTAAAAGGTCTACCCATTTCCTTCTGTCTGTCTAAAAATGTCTGGAAACAGTAACATCTGCAATATCAATGCCAAATAACATACCATAAGGCCTGATTCTCTTTCCCCACCTTTATCCATGCTGTTTAGTACCTTAATCCAGGAGGATATGACACAAAAAGACTCATTTCCTGAGAGGGACTAAGAAACTAAAAGGTAGACAGGTACACACCACCCTTTATTTGAGTTTGCTCACGCTTTGTCCCTTGTAGAAGAGAAGAACTAGTTCTGTCCAGGTTCATAGCAATCAGGTACAACTCCTCCTGTGGGTCTGAGACTACATTCACAGTCCCTTAGGATGAGTTTTGAAGACCATGGCCCACGTGAAATAACAGGATATGGATATACTTGTGCACTACATGCTTTCCAAGATCATCTTTCTCAATAGCTTTATCTACACCAGCTGAAGGCCAGAATTATCAGAGCTCAAGCATGGACACGTGTGGTTCTACACAGGAGCACGTCAGGAGCTTCAGCCAGCTGGTAGCTGCACACACAAACACACACACAGCCTGCAGAATATCCAGATAGGATGCAGGTGGCTGGGAATGGGACACACAGGTTCCTGGATTTAGAGTCCCTCTGAAGACTGTGTGCTCTGAGCAGGGCTGACATCACTGAATCCACTCACAGGTCTGCCCTGGCACAGAAGCTCGAGTGATACCTTGCAATCGCAGGTATCTGCATGCATTCAAAATAAAATGTTTAGGACAATATTATGATGTGTAAGGAAAGCAGAAAGGCACTTTTAATAATGTGCTCTCCATCACTCCAGTTGGTGTTACTTAGCCCAAATGCAGTAACATACCACAAACTGTGATATATCCCCACCAATGCTGCACTTAGAGGAATGTCTCCCAGATCACTATAATTACTTCAACGAAAGGCACAGTCAGCATTCTAAAAAGGGAGCCTTGAGGTTTGAGAGGAGAACAAGAAATGTAACCTGTAGATGCTAAGTGTTTACATCTCCTACTTTTCATCTAAACAGTTAATTTGTAGAATTCCTCAAATCTTTCTGCTGCAAGTTGTTCAAGGATTAAAACAAGTAAGGGAGGAGAAAATACGGAAATACATATGATGCTCCTTTGCCTTGTTTTCATTCCTCCTGACAAAACACACCTGAAACCCTCAGTAATAATAATAGATGAGATATTAATAGTCTTATTTTCCAGTTCTGTCACTGGTAAGGCTGTGGTGCTGTTTGGGTCCACCCGACAGAAACGTTGCAAGCAGCACCTAGAATAAAACTGGAGGATTTATACAATTTCTCTCAACACAGACCTTCAAGAAGCGAGGCATCCTCACCTCCCTCTGACGTAGAAAAGCAGCACTCCTGAGCATCTGGAAGGCTACACCACAAAGAGCATGTCAACAGCATGTAGACCTGCCTTAGCAGCAAGAGGGAACAGAGGTGCTGCACGCTCCCAGCAGCATGTCCTCAGTGAATGCTGGGCTGGATGCTCTGATCCAGCACAGGCTTCCAACTGCCTGGAAAAGTAGCTTTGCTTGAGCACATTATAGCAGCCTACCCACAGAGCAACAAACACACAGAAAACTGCCACAACTTTATGACACAGGAAAGGGCAAAATCTGGACAATCCAACAGAGAGACAAGAGGAGTGGAAGCAAAGGAGAAAATTCAGCAGAATTAACATGAGGTGCATTAGCACTTGTTTCATAGGCAAAAGTGGGAGTAACAATTAATGGTAGTTGTATCTATCTGGTTTATTTTTCCCTCTTTATGAAAGGCACCACAGTGACTCACTGGGTGCCAAGCGAAAGTCCTATTGGGATAAACTTTTAAAAAGTGTTGTGTGCCTAAATCTTCATTGCAATCCCAGCAGTCCAAGTACCCAGAGAGTATTGTCATCTTGCTCTACAAAAGAACATTTGTAGAACTCTGTAAGAGTTCCAGGAACACCAAACAAATTCCACTATAAAACAATATCGTCAATAACTCCCTTTCACACAACACCTTTATTCCTAGAAATTATCAAAATGTACTTGTTTAGATTCATCCTTGATGCAACACTACCAAATCTGTCTGCAACAAATTTATATCAGGTGTGATTTTGGCCCTAGGGCGGCATTCAAGAAAATTTCAGTGCGTTGAGGCTTAAACGCACCAAGAGGAGAAACAACCAATCAGCTCCAGAAATTCCAGGGATGCCTTCATCTCTGTGTTTTCCCTGTGTTTTTATAGAATTTTATTACGTATGAGTTACAAATGTGGGAAAACATTAAAGTTGAGCCAACTACAAAATAAGCTAATATCTTGTGTTTTCTAAAAAATGCAAGCCTAATTAGAGTTTAGGTAATTAAAGTTTTCACAGTTATAAAAAATACAATACATTCATTTATGCAAATCTGCCACTGAGTGTGGTTTCAGTAAAATACCATGTAATGCGCATAACGTCAGAATTTTGCTTACAATTGAAACGTCTGCAAAGCAAGTTCTCTTCCTAAATTTCAGGCACATGCACTGTAATTCTCTTGCATTATGGATTTAAAACTCAGATTGCTTTGTCTTCATTTAAAAATGATTAGCAGTTTACATCGGATTTATGTGCTGGCATAGCCTTTGTATCATTGAACAACTACAAGCTGATTTACAAAAGCCCAGATACACTATGTGTGCATCTATGTAACTACAAAGTAATATGTGATGGCAGGCATAACCAGCAGACATAATTTATAATTAAGTGATTAGCAATATAAGCCACTATTATTAATTAATGTGTAATGCTGACATTGTGCTTGGGGCTGTATAAACTACAAGTGTAAGGCAATCTCTGCCTTGGAGTGGCAAGAGGCTAAAATGACAGGCAACGTCTCCCAGTCCCATAGCTTCTGGAGAGCTGGGAGAAGGAAGAACCCAGCAGGAGTCCTGCAGCCAGTGGTGGCACAGCCAGACACAGGCCACTGCAGGCTGCCACAGCCACCAACACCTCTGAAATCACAGCAGTGGTAAAAGCTGAGAGTCCTTTTCTCTAGTCTGAAAGCAACCAAGAGCAACACCAAATGCATAAAGGCTCTCCAGCCTCTATAACTCTGAGGAAAAAATGTAGTAAAAATACAGAGGAAGGCAGACCTAGCATCGTTGCCTCTTGGTTGCTGGGGAGCAAGTGGGTAGAAGTCTCTTTGGGAGCTGCACTGATGACTTTTTTCTCCACTTTGTCACTTCACAAAGTGGAGATTAGCTCTTGAAAGCAAAAACCTGACTATGCTTCCCAAAAGACCAAGAAAGATTCATAGCATACGAGGTCACCCAACACCATGACAGCCAGTTCTCATGAAACAGCACCTAATGCGCATTTGCACAGAAAAATAGAAGTGAGGAAAGTGGTTCAGAAACATTGTCTGAAAAGTGAGATGCCACAATCAGAGAAGTTAATCAGGATATGTAGGAGAACAACAGTCACTAAATGTTTGAGGGAAACATAAATTTCCAGTTAGAGTAAATATTTGGGTTTGATCCTTTCTTTCCAATTTAGATTGAGATTTTAACAGAAGCAGCACATAAGAGAGCTATTTCTAGTTCACAGTACTCACAATATTGCTCTGGAAGTAGTCATATTTCCTTGAATTCAGAAGGCCAAAAGATATGAAACTCCTTGCCACAAAATCAGTAGAGCTCCAACAACAGTAAACACCCAAGAAGGAATAAATATCCCTTTCCATATAAAGAAGGGTGGAGAGAGTTTTTAATCCCTGCCCTATGAATTAGCCAGGTGAAGTTTGCAGTAGCTAAAATTGGAGTTAACATTTTTGGGGGGCTAATTAGACTTTGAAAAACAGGTCTAACAGATACTGCCATTAGTTTTGAAAATCCTCTGCTTCTTTCATGCTCAGCAATCTAAATGGGAAAAAATCCAACCTGGAAGTGTCCTTCATCACTATTTACATAGAGCCTTACCTGCTCTTTTGTTGATAAATCGAAAAGCTGTATTTGCAGCAAAATAATGATAATATCCAGCTGCATGGGCAGATTACGAAAAGCCAAGCAACCAGACAATTATTTACTGTGCCACTATAAGACAGGCGCTAACTTTCTTTACATCAACAAGTTTTCAAACTGTCACGCAGCTTTTAATTGCCATTAATAAGGTAGAGATAAAGCCCTCTGGGTCTTAATCCCATCATCATGGTGTTGCAAGTTAATGATATGTTAGCCAGTGCTTTGTATCACCAGCTTACAGAAGGGTCAGGGGGAACATTTCATCCTAGGCCATCAAGACTGTATTCCACAGGTAACCTCTAACCTCTTGGGGCTGTCAATCAATGAGCACTATGCATGAACACCATGCTCCTGGTAAATCTCCTTTCACACCTAGGAGTTTTGTCAGTCATCATCCATTATTAACAGTTCTTTCAGTTGCTACACCTAGACCGAGTTGCCAAATCTTTTTAGGATAGCGGAGGGTGACTGGCTATTGATCTTATCTTGGAGAATTGGGGATCTACTCATGGGCTTGCCTAGCTGATGGCACTGTGAAAGGTAGAAGATTGTTTGGCTTGCTTTGAAGGACCTCAGAAGATTACAAGAATACAAGAACTGTAAGAAACCTGTAAAATATTAAAGGGGCTATCAAGGAAACAGCTTCAGATGAATTTCGCTAAGGGATGAAGTGGGATCATAAAAGTCAGGTCACGGAAAGTAGTTGGGCCCCAGTAATGAGCAGGACCCCTAAAAGGTATTGTCACACAGATAATAGAGATCTGCATCCAACCTACCACTAGATTCATTGGCACTTTGATCGGATCTATGTCTCCTGTATGGATAAGGGCAAACAAAGAATCCAAAGGAAAGGCCATTTTCCCTAGCTTGCTATTGAAGTCTTTTTACAGAAAAAAATACTCTGGAGACCAGAGGCTCTGTTGAATAGTTTTACATAGGAAATAGGACTGGAAGAGTCCTCCCAGGTCATCTCCTGCTATGTCTGACACATCATATCTCATTGATATCACAACATCATAATCTCATTGATAAATTTCTCAAGTTTTTTCTTGAAACCAGGTAGTTTTCTTGCCCCTGTGACTCCTATTGGAAAGCTGCTCCAAAACTTCACATTATTAAAACCTTCATCCCTTTTCCAAAGAACATTTATTCAGTTGGCTCCTATCAATTGTTCCTATGGCATTCAATACACCCCTAATTCAACCAGTTCTCTCTCACCACTTACCCTGATACTATATTTATAGGGAGAAATATACCCCTACTCAGTTTTCATTCTGCTAAACTAAAGACACAGTCCTTTATTCCCCATTTCCTATCTCAATTTAATTTCCCATCTTCTGGATTCTGTCTTTTTTTGGATGTCCCCAGTGCCTTGTACAAAAGTAGTCAGGAATCCCACATGTTTCCTGGATGCGCTTCCCCTGATGCAACATCCAGGAGAACATTGCAGGGAATACTTCCCTTCCCTGCTGTTGTAGAGCCTCAGCATTTGTCAATCATTGTGAGCTTCAGCAAAACACTTCTCTCTTACTTCCAGCTGATTAGCCTCCTGCTCAGAGCAAAAAAACATCTGCATGACCTTGTGGTTTATTAGTACTTCGTTTTATCCATTTTCCATTTCTCCTGTTGTCAGGGTCAGTCTTTCTCTGAACTGTCAAGGCCTCTCAGCTTTCTGTCTCTTTATAGATTTTGTAGTTGCACAGGTTTTCTGCTGTGGCTACAAACAAAAATGTTCAGATAGGTCAAAAGAGTGATCATTAATAAACTTTGCTAGTTAGTGTTCTTGTCCCTTGCAGTTCTTTTAGCTCAGTTTTCAGCAATCTTTCCTCAGCCATTTCTTTACATTTATTGTGCCATATCTTCTCCAGGCCAAATTGTTTTCTTTCACATACCACTGTATTAAGCATTTTACAGACATCTTGATGAACTAGAACTACTGTATTTCTCTCAGTCACAAACTCATGGAAATCTATCATAGCAATGTAGCACAATTTATCTTTGGTAGGTATCTACTGCTATAGCATTTCTTCATTAATCTTTCTTCCAACAGATCTACACAATGTTCTGTGTCCATGTATTATAATGCCAACAAAAGTTGTAGAACTCTGTTCTCTAATCTCATTCTGCTGGAAATGAAGAGCTTAAAAACGTAGTGACATTACTTCAGTGCAAAAAAAGATATAAGAACTGATCTGCCTTGGAACATGAGCCATAGTATGAACCCATAAGATCATTTCTAGAGATTGAAAGGATTGGCCATCTCAAAATTATGACACTATTTATCTAGAATCGAAATAATTTGAAAGGTCCCACCATCCTTTGACATGTTTTGAAGTTTATGGCAGGAAGTATCATTGGTCACTGTTGTTAAGCTAAGAAAATATGGTTCAGTTGCATACAGCTACTTGCCCTGGAGTCTGCCGTGAGAGTATAGCAAAATTTACTGTGTTGTCCTAAATCATCTCTAACTTTGCCTCAGCAAATCCCAGGTGCCAGCCCCTCTCTACTTATGACCTTGTATTCTGCAGGACAGTAACTTCAAAATTACAAACATGCACTGAGCCCATGCTGCTATGGGCCTTTTCAGTCAGCTACTCATGATGTTGAAGGAAGTATAATAATATGGACAACTGGCTGAAAATTATATTCCTTTGTGAACTCCACTGTCTCACCAGGTCAATTTAATTATTCAGATAAGATTAACAAAGAGAGGAAAGAGTCCCATCACTAGACCCCAAACCATGTACCAACCACATCCTTCTGTCAGGAGAGAGGATGACTGACTAAAACAGAGCAGAGAGGCTAACAGTGGGACTCTGGATGTTGTTCATGACATTGGGTAAGTCACTTGAGCGTTTTGTGCCTCAGTTTCCCCATCTGTAAAGTCTCCATCATGATAGTACACATAATCACAGACTCATTCTGAAACCCTTTTAGATCCTTAGATGAGAGTTGCTAGAAACTATCATTGACTCAGTAAGCATGTTAAAAAGCAACAATTCTGATTTTCAGCTGAGTCAATAAAGCTGCCCCACATATAAAGCTCTCAGCATAGAGAGCCTGAGTTATAGTCTTGTTGAGGTAGCTTGGAAACAATAGCGATGTGCACGGCATAGTAAATGTTGACACACTTGTCACTGGAAGCCAGTAGATTCAGGTGAACATGAAGGTGACAGCAGACAGACACCCTAAACCCTGACAGAACTAAATGGTAGGAAATGTTTTAGTAAAGATCTTGCATTTGCCTACAGGCCAAACACTATGAAGTGCAGGGCACAGTTTCTATGACAGCCATTCACCTGACCCTCAGTACTGATTCACTCAAAGCTGCCGGAACAGTCTAAAACATTATTCTTACAGCTATAACATTTCTTTATTAAACTTCTCAGACCTGGGCTTGTATGAAATCCAAGAGCAGCCACCAAAAACTCGGCATGTAACCTTCAGTCCTGTGCAGTATGCTTGATTGTCTTCCTGCTAGGTGTGCGTAACTCCTGTTGCCCAGTCTTCTCTAGAGAAAGAGGGCAAGAGGAAAGTTCATTGTTTCCTCAACAATTTGCAAGAATATCTGAATTAAAAATTGAAGTTTTGTCATTTGCATGGCAAAGAGAGCAGGAAAGAGAGGAAGTATTGTTAGGTATTGGTAATGTAAAAACATAAGTATGCTGTTATTTATGTAATTAGTTATTGCTTTCATTATGGGTGCAGTCTTAATGGTTATAGTATTTATGTATAATTACCTTAATATTCACTGAAATTTCCAAGTAGCTCCCTAATTAACTGTCTCAAATATATAATTACATTGCATCTTTACGCAAGACTTGCCTAATTAATGTAGTTACACCACTTCTTTGTGAATGTGCATTATTAAATGCTCTTCGCATCATTCTTCTGACTTCTTGTAATTCACTCTTTACAAAAATTAAGACCCTGAATTAGAAACCTTCATGAGCAACCAGCTCCAAAAGCAAGCGCCAGATGATCTTTTCTTAACAAAAAACAAATCTTACTAAGCCTCATTACCACTCCCTTTAACAAAAGCTTTCCATCTGGATCTGAAAGAAATCCCAGGTACCATTGTCTTTTAAGAGGGCATAGAAAACATGTTATACATACATTTAAAGAGAAGAAGACTTTGCTGCCATCAAGGGTCCAAACTCCTGGAGTTCCTAACTCGTCCAACAAGCCCATCTGGCAAAGGAATCAGGTGACGGTTTGATAGCACCCTGTCGGGTCAATCACTTGACAGTGTCAGGTGACATTTTCAAGACACAAAAAATTAACAAGAGATTTTGTTTGGGAGACTGCCATTATCCTCCAAAACCACGTGTGACTTGGTTTAAATCAAGAGCTTTGAAATCCTTTTTGCCAAGTGTTCCATCTCTGTGCTCGGCCCACTGCAAGCCACTCTGAAGTGCCTTGCATTTCCCAAGTTACCAGAGTCTCACATCTTGGGGCCTCTTCTCTAGCATTCAGCTCCCAGCTCCATGGGCAAAGGACTGAATGCCACCATGGACCAACAACACATGTGAAGGGAAAGTTTCTGCTGTGAAGGACTTAATTGCACTTATAGTCTGAATTCCTCTGATCCTCGGCATCCTGGGCAGCTCAGCTAGTGACCAGAGAAGAAGCAGATTAAAAAGAAATTCTGGGACCTTTTCTTGTGGCAAAGTTTTTCTCAGGGGTCTTTTATGCCCAGATTCAGTTGAGGACATGACCAAGCTACTGAAGTGGCAGAGACGTTAGGCCAGGCACAGTTTCTCTAACCAGGAGTAGATGCACTGGGAAGTAGCAGGGCTGTGGGTCAAACTTTGGATACATTGCATGCAGAGAATCTAGCTGGCCATAAGGACAAGACAAGCCTTGCAATGCACTCCAGTAGCAGTGGACTCAACCTTGTTCAGCTTGTTCAAAGGCAGCACATTTTTCACACCCTGTGTCTTTTGAACAATAGAGCATTCACCACAGGTATTTTCCAAGCATGTATGTACTGGTTAAAGTGTTACTTCAACAGTTGGGATTTGGAAAAAATGTTGCCAAGTGTACTTGGGGGCTCTACAAGCGCTTCAGCTAGTGACATCTACATGTAAAGTGAGTGAAGTGGGGGAAGAAACATGCTTCAAGGACATTTACTCAGAAAATGTTCACTTGCAGAACTGAGGGGAAGGCTGACAGAATTATGACAAAGATAGTTGCTGTCAGTTCCAAATAACCTCGTTTTTACATTAGTTATCCCTTTCCAATGTGAAATTTGACTTGACACATATTCATGGCAACTAAATCTCAGAGGTAAATTGGCAAAACCTCTGGAGCTCAGGACCCAGGCTTATATGTATTTATCTTTCCAAAGTTTTCAGCAATGGGCTGTCAAATACAAGCTTTACAGGTATGTAAAACTAAGCAGCTCATTCCATTTCAGCTCCAGGTGCAGTCACTACATACTTAGCACAAGGATATACCATGTATAAACTATGCCATACAGGAAAAGAACCTGACCTTGATAAGTCTGCTTGGATATAGATATAATTACTTTGGTAAGCAAAGAGTTGGCATGGCTGAGCTTTAAAAGGCAGGCTGATATTTTCAAGTGTAGAAATACATGGTTAGTCATCTTAATAGATAACCTGACTTTCAGAAGTTAGAATAAGAGCTGCTGTGTGCATCTTCAAATATCCTACCCTATTCCTGTGTATTTTGGCCATTTAATAAGTACATCATATTTTTCTGTAGAAGTCCATAGTCCTAAACTACCTATATCAAACAAACCTGTGCTTAAACAGGTTCAAGCCCTGAACAAATATTAAATCCATCATTGCTAGCAAATCGTTGCTATTTTAAAGAGCCTCTTGCTTTTTGAAATAGCAGATGCCAACTCATACCCTGAATGGATACAATAATTAAGCCCTTTGTATAGCAGTATTTTAGATAGATGTTTAACGTATCACTTGAACATGTTTCAGCCAGCGTGTGACACGCGCATGGAAAATATACTATCATTCCAGTGTGGGGTTTTTCCACTTGCTTTTTTTTTCAGTTCTGTAGTACGCAAAGAGTTACTGAAATAGCCAGCCATACAACATCTGGGAGAAAAAAAACACACACAGGAAAATGCGGCAGAAGGGGAAGATTCGTGAAAACAGGAAACATTAAGAGGAGAGTGAAAATATGTCAAAACAAAGGAGGCAATAGACTGTCAGAACAAATGAGTTCACCGATCGGCAGAAGTTCCTCAAGAGCCTTCAGAGACCAGCCAGGTGACGTCTGCCACTCCTGACACAACAGGACAGCAACCTTTTTAACCTCCGTTTTGCACACATACGAAGGATGGTGGTCTGCCCATGGACATGCTCGTTCCACACAGAAAGGTACATTTTCTAAGCCTGTGCCTTACTCTGATAGGAAACAGCAGCATTTAAAGAATACTTCTAACAGCAGATGCAGATGGCCACAGGTGCCCAGCATAGGTGTTTAGACCTGCTTAAAGCACCATTTACAACATGCACATTGCAGAGGCCTTTTGCTTCCGACTGTGTCCATACCGTTTTCACCAGTGCTGGCACAAATAGCCTTTTATTTGCCCAAAGCTTTGCCAGTGCTTCTGTCCTTCCAGGCACACAAGAGTATTCATTTGAATCCTTCATCTTCCCTCGTGTTTCCATTCAGAACAGTTTAGTCTCTCTCTCAGATGCTATCAATAATATTCTGTGCATTGGGATAGTTTCACAACAGAACAAAAAGTGGTAAATACCCAAAGTGAGCAGCCCTCACTCAGACTGAGCACTGTTCACCCAAGCTCAGGCAATGTTTCATTGACAAATACAAGTGTAGAAATCAGGACATGGTGCAACATGAGGAGCTGTGAAAGCAAAGGCCATTCTGCAAGAGATTACACAGACTTTAAAGCCTGTCAAAGCAAATCTCCCCCCGCCTTTCTGAGGGGACCCTCAGATAGAGGGAGCCTTTGTAAGACATCATCAGCTCTTGAATCTCTATAACTTTAGACAGAAAAGAAGCCAGGTATCATCTGTACAAAGACAAGTTCCTTGTGTGGATTTTCTCAGTCTTCTTATCACAAAACTATCTAGGAGGATTTCGACTGAGGAGATGAGGTATCTCAATGCTTTGTAACAAACCAATTCCCAGCCTGTGAGAAATGAAGGATGTGAAGGCAATTTAAAAAACAAAAAAAGCCAAAAAAAACACCCACAAAAACCCAGTTCAGTGTAGCCTCACCCACTGGCTTTCTTTATCACTTGCAACAGATACATGGGCTCTACCCGTTTCACAGTGAATATTTCCCTCACACACAAAGGCCATTTAGATGTGTAACTCCTGTTGACTTTCAAAAGAGAGTAAGCACTTAAATGCATTTGTGCCTTCAAAAATCTCCCCCTAGTGACACGGCAGTAAAATTAAGCCTCCAAGACTGGCAATAAAATGCATTCACTGGTGCCCTATGAAACACCCCAAATAAAAACCACACTAGCTCATGGGAATGAAAGCAGCGCATGGAGCAGGGCATAACTTTTGCTTTTCCAGCATAACTAGCCCTATGTCTTCCCTGACAGGAAGGGGAAATGATCCTGGTATAGGATTTGCCTGCCCAGGGCAAGGATAGCCATCAGTTGGGCCCCACTTCTCCCCGAGGGCATGATGTTCCTTCCCCTCTAGCACAGGGGGAGAAGTGGGGAAACCTCGAGATCAAAGCCACAGTGGGCCATGGGCACTATGGAGGGGCTGAGGGGAGGACAAGGAGGACAAGATGGACACTGGCAGCTGTGCAACAGGGCTTCTGGCCTAAAAATTCCATCAGCTTCAGTCCCAAAAGTTGCCATCTGAAGGGCACACCATCTCCATGAACCTGTATCCACACATGGCCTCTAAAAAGACTACAGGAGATAGGTTCCTTGGGATAGCTGCCCCCCAGGGGCAATGCAAACAGCTGTTAGATGCCAGCCTTGGCAAGAGGTGTGTCTCCAGTTTGTCTCCTTGGAAATTGTGAGCTTGAGCTATCCCTCCAGTATTGCAACTGCACTGCCATTCCCATGGGTGTTTCATTTTACTTTGAAAAACGCTAAAGACTTTTACAATCTCCAATTTTTCCTTCAAAGGTACCCAAAAATCCTGTGTTCTGAAATCAAGACCTCAACATGATTGCAGAGTAAAATATCATTCCTGGGCATCTGTCATGCTGCAGCAGATGTTGGGCCAAAAGATAAATGACTATAGACCCTGAAAGTTCATTGTAATCCAGGACCATGTCGTATTACATAAAGACCTGCCCCACTCTGACCACAGATCCCCACAATAACTGGGCAAACAAGAGATACCCCAACTCCCTCAGATGAAAGATCTATAGCAGCTGCCAAGGCTGCCCTATAAATACAGAGAGCAGCACACACTTCAGACCCAGCCATCAGAAGGACGTGTGACCCCGCTGCAGCCCCTGCGAGTGAGCAGTACTGCGGCGCAGCACCGTGCTCAGCAGGACACCGGGAAGTGAATCCCCAAGCACACATCTCATTTCTACAAAGTTAACGTTAACCATTACCTGAAAGGCAGCTCTTCCACAAAGTGTTGATCATTCTCAACTACAATGAAATCAGGAAACATAGAGGGGGTTAGGGAGAAAAAAAAAAAGGAAAAAAAGCCTCTTAATTACATACAGTGCTGCATGACTTCACAGAGCAAAGCTTTTCTTTAAGATCTTAAGACCACCCACAAGCATAACACATGGCCTGGAACCTGAAGAGAATATCTGAACAGGGGTCTCAGCATAAGGATGGGAGGGGGGCAGTTTTGCTTGGGCATATGCAAATGTCTGCTTCTATGGGATCAAATAAAAATTAACTATTTGTTGTGTCTGGTTATCATTTGTCAGACCTGGAGGCTGCTTGGTAAAATGGGGAGAGATAAACCTTTAAAACCTGTGACACAGGAGGATTATTTCTCTGTGCAAGGCTTTAGTCACGGGTTTTGGTGTTTTATGTATCGATGTTGTGCGGGAACAGGACAACAAGGGCTTTGTTCAACTTGATCATCTCATCAAACAAGGCTAAAAGAATAAAAGTTGGGATGCAAGACTAAATGGATATGATCTGAATGCATATTTGTGTTACATCTAATACAACTAGCATCATAGATGAACAAGATCAAATAAATGGTAAAACCTGACAAAGAGAAGAATAGATGGTGTGTGGAGCCATCTGTTTTGGAGGACACCCAAATCTGTCTGAATCAGGAAGGCCAAACTACCAGCTATTCTAAGATCCTCCATTCCAAGAGTGGCCTAATACGCAACTACACAATCAGCTTCTCTCACCATCACTTTGGCTGCAACTTTTTTGTGCAATTAAGTAATTTATTCCTTTCTTCATCCTCCTGATTCTAATGAATCCAAGCCACAAACAAGCCCCAGTTGCTCCTATTCAAGGAGTCTGATTGCATCTGGCAGTAATTGCTGAAAATCCTGAAGAGGAAACAGGGAAGGAAAGCATATTGTTTGTGGGGGTAATAGGTGAAGACCTGCCTCTCTTGACCTATAATACATTAGTGTCAGTGAACATTTGGCAGCCTTCAGATGATTAGCAATGAAGATGAATCAAGCAAAAAAAGAGGTAGAAATCTGCCTCATCTGAATCGCCAGAACTGCATAAATTTGCATGTTGATTAGCTGTTCTTTTGTCTGTGTTCCTAATTATTATGACACATTATGTCTTCATCATGCAAGATTCTGATCTGTCTTGTTCAAAATGCATGTAGAAAAAAGTGCTGTTTATTGATTCAACATGTAACTTTAATTTTTATGTTTGCTTTAATTAAATACATATTTGATTGCCTTTGACTGGTGTCTCCGATTTTTTTAACTCTTATTTACTTCATCCTGTTGACAAACAAACAGGTAACCTTTCTTTATTCTCAGATCACTTGCTGATTGAAAACCTCCCCGCCCCCACCCTTGTCTTCACTCACAACAACCTTTGCTTCCCTGTTAGAGCAAAGATTACCAAAAAAACTCCTTAGGTGGTGAAGTGTGATATCTACAGCTCTGAGCAGGATTGCAAGGACCTTAAAAGCGTTGACAATAGGAAAGAAGGTCACATACTACAGGGTCAAGGTAATTTTCTTATACCACAGATTCATTAGCAACAAGCCCAGGGAAGTACCTCAGCCTGAGACTTTCTGATTCCCAGGATTAGTTACAACAGGACAGGTCCTGCACACACATTTTTCCATTGACTTTCATGGTAGAAAGCTTAAACTCCAAAGTTCCTGACCCCAGAGAAAGCGAAGTCCCCACCATTCCATTGACTCTCCTACCTGATTCCAATAATTAGGACATTTTATCTGTTTCTGGGAACCGGGAAATTTGAAATTGACATTTCTTCCTTCAAGCTTTGTACAAAGGGTTATAACCAGCCAAATCAAATCAAAAGATAATATGTAATCATTAGTTGCTTTGACGCAAAATAATTTTCCAGAAGTTTTTCTCTGTTGAAAAAAAAAAACATTAGCAAAAAAAAAAAAAAAATTGGCAAATTATACCATTCCAGCAAAAAAATTTATTCACTCAAAAAAATAGTTTCATTTATATTTCATCTCTTCTATTTTACTTTTTTAAAATGAACTGGAAGTAATTTTGAAAATTAAATAACACTTGTAGTTGTGAAATCAAAGTATTTCATTGTAGAACATGTTGGAATGTTTAGAAACGCTGAAATGAAACAGGTTTTTTTGGGCTTTTTTTTTTTTTTTACTTTTTCCCTCAAATTGAAACAATTCCCTACAAGCAGCAAAAATTCATTACTCTCTTTGTTTGACAGAAAACTGCATGTTTTAACCAAGAAGTCAGTTTCAGATTAAATATTTGACCCTCTCCTCTGCCAGCTAATATTAGTTTACCTTCATTACATGTGTGCTTAATGTGAGCTCTGACCTGTTTGTAATGGGGCAAACAATACTTTTCTGGAATTTTTGTTTGTTAAATAAAAATAAACATAGTATTGTAATTTGGAAAACTAAATAGTTCACAGATCTTTTCAAATAATTCTTCAGATTCTGGGTCAAATATGAGGATCATCAACATTGACTGACTTCCTCTAAACATAAACATCAGCTATTTTTTTTAATTTTCAAAAATCCACATCTTGGAGAAAATAAGTGAACAACTTATTACATTTTCTCTAATGGCAATAGGAAAATGCCAGTCAGTGTCCAGATATTAATCAAAGCTGTGCTGATAAAGATGCCTGAAGGTGAAAAAACCCTGTATATTCAAGCAATTGATTTAGCTGTTATTTTTTACCATCATACCCTTGCCAAACCAAATGAGATTTGAAACAACAGTGCCTGCCGTTTTTCACTGTTAATGGCACAGGATTGGCTGCAAGTGTAATCAGTTGCTTGGTACCCACTAATCATCTTGAAACACAGGTAAATGTAAATCCACATTTGTAAGAATATAAACACGTAATTAACACGTAGCTGCAGAAAAACTACTCAGACATAAAGACTTAAAGGTTTTGACATTGATCCATAAGGTAGGAAGGAAAAAGTTGTTGCATATTCAGGCTATTCATGTTTATTTTTGTTCAGTGCCAAGTGCATTTGGTCCCAACCTGATGGTACATAGTAACCACCCCCATGGACCTCCATTACAGTACCGACAGCCAGGAGGAACCAAGGAGCCAAAGGAAATCTTACACATAGACACAAATAATCACAGGGAGCTCAAATGAGACAGCTAATAGACTTCCTCTTTTCTGTAATTGTCTTCCTGAGGCACTTCAGCGCACACTGATCTGCACAGAGGCACGACAGCTCTGGGCTCACCCAGCCTCCACAGCAACCCAGCAGAGCCGGAACAGCTCAGTGTGCTGCAAGCTGGGGCAAAGTGCAGTGGACAAGTGGGCATTCTTTTACATATGGCCAAAGTTACCTTCATTTTAAAACCCTAGAAAGTGCTCTCACCCCTTTGATCAGAGGAACAAGGGTTTACCAGTGTGTTGACAGGACAGGGCTTTTGGCTGCAATGACTGCACCTGAGAACTCATTCTTGTCCTAGATTTAACCCAGCAATGTTGTCTGGCTTCCTCATGCTGCCTTCTGCCCAAGATTGTTCCAGAGCCCAACCCAGAAGGTCAAAGTCTTGAAAGAGGGAAGATGGGGAACACCAACTGGGGAATTACCAACACGTTGGGAATTGACTGCTACCTAGGCTTGAGGAAATCTACCCTGTGGACATGAGTTCTTCCAAACCAATATCCAAGAGGGTTCCCAATTACCAGGAAAGTTCCTATGGCTTCTAGCCAAAGGGCAGCTTGAACTAAACCTGCTAAAGGTGAATCTTTTAGATCTGTCACAGTCTGGATTCAAGCCAGGATATGGAACTAGAGCTGTTCAAGTGGCATTGATGGATGATGCCCTACTGTCAGTGGAGAGAGGGCAAGCATCCATCCTCATCCTCCCTGACTTCAGCATTAACCATGAGATATTGCTGTCTTGCCTGATGGGTGGCAGAAGTCCAGGGTAATGTACTAAAATTATTTTGGATCATTCCTGCTGGTAAACACCTCCTGACTTGTGAAGAAGCGTTATCTCCCGCACTACACTCCCGTCTGCTGTGGACTCCCGATCTGTATGCTTTGTGGTGCCTCCCTGTTCCTGCACGAAGCTGCTGAGTGATGTGGCATGGACTGAATTGCAGAAAATGGGTAGGTGAAATACAGCTATACCTAAATTTCTCTGTGTATATACACACTGCTACCACCAACATGGCAGTGAAAAAAAGCAGCTGACTAAATCCGAGCAAAACAGAGGTAAGACTGATGGGACGCAGGAAAGCATCTCTAAGAGCTTGTCACTTGAGCGCACTATGCCTGGCTGGATGGTGTATTTCCACAAGTGGTGTGTTGGTTTCATAATTTAGGTGTGCTCTTGGATTTGCTACTGATGCTAAGTTCTCCCACGGCAACATCTGCAAGAAACACTACTTTTCCATTGGTTAGGAGGCTCTGCGCCACCCTGGCAGGTGATGACCTTGTCTCTGTTATTCATGGCTATGTCACTTCTCAGCTGGACTATAGCCATTTGAAATATGCAAACACGCAGCATTCACGCTTAGAAAACTTCATTTACTGCTGCAATGCACCTCTTCAGTGACAAAGGCATATCAAACCTGGCATTGGGCCTGGCACCAGCTTCCTGTGGAATTCCTAATTGAGTTCATGGTCTTCGTTCTTATCATCCTCATCACATCCAACGCTGTATGAAGCTGCAGCAAAGGAAACATTTGACAGATTCACTCCACCAGCCCTATGAGCTCTCTGCAGAAAGAATCACACACATCTGTCCAGAGCCTCAGCTTGTAGATTGAACACCTTCAGGGAATGCAAACCTTCACCAAACTTCCCCTCCATCATACGGCATATTTGACTTGCATGAATAATAACATCAGAAACACAGAAACAAGATGCTCCATTACATCCATTTCTCCCTTGGCAGGAAGGTGGGAGAGGGAATTAATGAGCGACCGATGAGCGGGTACGAGGATCACTGTATGGTGCAGGCAGCTGGCTGTTATGGGCATGACCCATAAGAGCTCATTTCCCACCGGTACTACTGACCTCAGCCACCAACAACCCTTCCCTAGGCCTCTCTCCCTCTCTCTCTTCGTCGTGCTGTGTGATTCCACCAGAAGAACTTTTTCCACAATGCCTGTTCCCCATGAGAGACTCTCTCTTTGCAGGTAGCACCAGTCCCACCAGCCAAGTCAAAGCTGGTTGGGCATGGTACAGCTGGCTTGGCATGACCCTGGCACCAGCTGTGCTATCCCTCACAGGGAAAGGTGGCCACTCAGGAGGAGCAAGTGTGCAGGGCACACACTCGGGTCAGGAGTCCATGTTAGACCTATCAAGCCTGGGAGTTAGCCTAGATCTGACTGGAAAGAAAACATATCTGTCTCAATCACAGTACATTCACCATTTCTATTTTTATTGTAAATATTGTTCCAGTTCCAATAAGGGTTTGCATTAATTCTATACCTTGCCAGCTCCTTAGGATGGATATTAGAATTGTTTAAACTGAGAGTTTATATATTCTTCTCAGCATATTAAACATGGTTTTAAAGGATGTGGGAGGTCATTTGGCCTTTAAAATCATGTGTTCTTCTCTGAAGTATGAACTTTAATCCAAATAAGGCTTTTTAAAATTGATTTCTCAAGTGCTGCAGTATTTTTAAAGCATTATTGTAAATCCCATCTTCAAATACTGAGCTGTCTCTGAGTCCTGAAATCTGAAAAAATCACAGCAGACGATGGTAAGATGGCAGTCACGCTACCAGGAAGCACATGGAAATTATTTACAGTACAAAAACTTGTAAATATAATGAAGAATTAATCTCTGCATAAGAGATGAAAGCACTTTGCTTAAAAGCACTTTTCTCTGAAATTCACACTGATTAAATTATTGTGGCAACAGTCTCTTGTTCTTCCCCACAGGCTTCTTCCCCACAGCTAACTCACAAGTCACTCATAATGTGGTTCTTCCTAAATGTGTTTATATATGGGAAATTGCGTGTTGTATTGCACCTGCTTTTTTTTGCTGTAAATACTCTTTACCTTCAAGAAAGATTGACACTTGTTCCATACTCAGATTTCTACCAATTTAATGTTCAGTTAGACATATTTATTTTGCCGGTGTATCCAAACTAGTACAACTCCTAATGTACACCAGAATAGTTATACAGTACAAAACTACTTGTGTTGTAAGTAAGAAATCACTACCATAAAGCCATATCAACCAAATGGCACTCACACAGTGGAGGTTGTGTTAATTTAACCAGGTTAACATGATCTAAGACAGATGATGCAAAGCTTGCTTAAAGTGACTGCAGCTACCTGCTTGTGGTCTTCCTTGGGGAGAAGGATCACCAAAGTTCATGTCAGCTGGAGCATTTTCAACTACTTTTGTTAGTGTGGCTTGCTGAAATTTCAAAATCAAATGAGAGGGGGAAAAATAAGACCAAAGGACCTTTCCTCTCAAAGGTGACAAGACCTGTGTTGAAACTTTGGAAAACAGGAGTTGGCCAGAAAGTTTGCCAGATGTGATCTACCCACTTGGCAGAAGAAAGCTCAGGATCTGGGGAGATGGCGCATCCTGACCTCCCCATATCCCTACGTGAGGGCCTTACCCGGTTTTAGCCACCGTTGTGCTGTCAGAATCCCACCACCTCCTGCTCCCCTCTTTTCCCAAAACCTGGAACAGATCAGAGGGCAGACAGTTGTTTCATTCTCCGTACATTATTTTTTTTTCCTGAGGAGAGATCTCCAAAAATCCCTGGCATAGTCCATGCCCTGCCACTCTTGGCCTTGAGGCAACTGGAGGGGCTCTCATCCCCACCGGAGGCCATGGCCCCGCTGGGGTGGGGCCAAGTCAGCAGGTTAACCCACCCCCACCCTCCTTTTCTGAAGTTTTGGAAGGAATGGGAAAAACATGAACCTGAATCTCCTCAGGAGCTGATGAGCACAATTCCCACAGGGAGCTGTGTGGGTGTTGGCTTGAGGGGCAGTTAAACGTTCTGAGGGACAGAGTTACAGACAGAAATATACACCAATAAGTAGTTGGCAAATTCCTTGAAAGGGAGGATTTGGGGGGCACTTCAGCTTTTCTGCTCTCATGGGTCCTGGGCAGCCCTGAAGGGAGGTCACCTCAGTGACCCACAGCCGTGTCCCCAGGCAGGAGGGAGACACAGTGACATGGCTCCTGCTATCAGCAGCGGTGAGAGAAACATCGCTTTGGGGTGCAGATTATTGTTCCTCATATTCCTTTGTTTGCCATTGTAATCTCAGCAGTCATTCTCCTTGATAAACAAACAAGTGAAAAGATGCAATGAGGTGTAAGAATAGATTTGCACAGGGCAGACAACTGAACATTTAATTTATTTACCTCTCCTAACAGATACCTGGGGTGACATTTTTTAATAAATGGCATTATCAGGTGTCTGATATGTAGCTCACAGAAATTAATTACCCAGCCCATGGTAAAACCATAACAAGCCTGCAGTGCTGTAACATTTGTGCTAATTGAAAATGAGATAAGTGCTGTGGGTGCAATTTGCATTCAATGCAGTGTATTAATTATCTTCAGTTCTCTTCATGATAAATATACCTGACTGAACCACTCTGCTAATTTACTGGGTAATAGAGTCATAAGTGGATTCCCTTAGGTGACCAACTACAGGCATCGGGCTCTTTGGAACATCAAGGCCTTCCCCTTTCCTGAGCACTTAACTGGGTTATCAACCACGGATCACTTTTCTTGCAGGCTGGACTGGAAGTACGTGGCAGCAAACACTTCTTGTGACCACACAGCCGCTCAGTACAAAATCGGGAAACAACACCCGCTCACCCCAAAACTTCTGCACTGAAGAGGAGGCAGTTTGCCTCTGTCGATTGCACACCATTGTGTCTGATGGCAGCTCCATAAGGAAAGGCTTTTCCCACCCTGCTCCTCACTCCCCCCCTCTTCATTTCACAGTCAGGTTATCGTGGGATTTAATTACATTTTGTGTGAAATATAAATTAATTGACTCTTGTAATACCCATAATGATCAGGAAAATTCAGATTTAAAGATACTGTGTAGTTCCAGTAGATTAAGGCACTAATTGTTCCGCTCTCACCAACTATGATTTATGTGGGGATCAGGTTACAAAACCAATATATGCTCAAGTTAAAGCTCTGTGGTACCATACAATTAGGGCTAAAGCTTTTTGTAAATGGGCCCAATAATGCAAAAAAGCTCTTTGCTAATCCTGGTCTTTTAATTCAGAGGTCACGCATTGTCTAAGGCAACCGCTTATACTGTATGCAGCCACTGTCCTTTATTCACCCTCCCCCTGTGTAGCTTGGGTATCTGAATTTGCCACTAACCTTGGACGTGCTGTTACTAATTTCAGGGTAGGTGATGGCAATGCAAGAAGATCAGGGCCAGCGCTTTGCTGTGCTGCCCCCGGAGCAGCCTGGGCACGTTGTGACTGAGAGGTGATATCTGCCTCCCCCAGCTCCCCTTCAGTGCGCAGGCTGCGGATGGGGTCAGCTTTTGGGCTCTGCTGTCAGGCAAGCAGACATCCGGGGCAGCAGACGGATGGAGGTGACAGTCACTCTCGCAGCTGAAGGGGCCAGGAGGTGGTGCAGGCAAGGAGAAGGGGCAGCAACAGAGGAGGGGCACAGGCTCTGCTCCCCTTCAACCCGCCTACCCCACAGCCAGCAGCACGTTGTTATCTTCATGCAGACGAGTGCTTTTCCATCATTTTGTCCTTGTCCCTGGGGTGCTAAAATTCAGCTTAGTTTTCCCTGCTGAGCATTACTAGGACAGCTCTCCACCACTCTCCATCAAGTACAGGACACCCGTGTAGTGAACATGTGCTCACAGGGCAGGAGGTGGCATGGGATGAGCATGTGGTCAGTGTGCCAGAGGAACTAAAAGGTGAGAAAGATCAATTCAGTGCCAGAAGAATCAGTTTGCTTTTTCTAAAGATAATCTAAGTAAGAGCAAAAGAACTGGCGAGAAGGTGTGCGTCTGACAAAGACAGGTTCACACATTCCAATTTAAGACAGAGAAGGCTCTCTCAGCTCTTACTCTGTTTCAAAACACATCAATGACAAATACAAGTTAGTTTCTCAAAACATTTTGTGTGGCTGCCCAAATACTCCTTGCTTCTTGAGTTTGGTCAATTTAATATGAAAGGAGCACTGTAACATTTTAAAACTATTTTTAAGGTGCCAGAGACCTTAGCAGTGACATCTACAAAGGGGGCATCAATTATATCTCCTCATCCCTTTCTCATTCTTTAGTAAGGAATTCTTTGGAAAGATACAATCAAAGAAATCTTATTTCTTAGAAAACTCTGTGTGTTAGCTTAGCAGTATCACTTGGTTCAGATGATAGCCCAAAACAGATTTCTTAATTTTCCCTTCACTGGGAAGAGAAACTGAAGTATTGATGGAGTATTGGTTCTCCCAATCCAAAGCTTTCATAGTTATCTCGCTACAAGGACAGGGGATGAAGAGGGATCCTGTAAGGGTAAAGCACTGGGGTGGTCCTCAACCCAGAGCAAGGGCGGGGTTATCCCACCCACACCAGAGCTGTCTGACATCACTGACTTGTGGAAACAAGCAGGCATGGGACGACATTCACTGCAGCCACTCTTGCCTTACCATGCACTCCTTACTACCACCCAGGTCTAAGCTGAGTTTTTCTCAGCCGTTATTCCCCATATGGACTATACGACCTTCTTCTGGAGAGGAGAAAAAAGCCCAGAGGGGAAGGAGAACCACAGCACATCTGCAGTGCCCAAGGACCCCCAACACAGATGTCTGAGCTGGCATCCCTTAGTGAAATGTGCTGCAACACCTGCCTCTCTCAGCACCATGCAGCCCACCTGCATCTTTACCACCACGGAGTCCACCAGCAGCTTCAACAGTGTCACAGCCTCTCCTGGGGTGAGCAGGACGGCTGCTGTGCTGTGCTGTGAGGGTGCCAGCATCCTCAACCCTTGGGCAAACAGGACACAGCAGAGTGCAGGCACACAGCTTGCCCAGGGGTGCTCGGAAGGATGCACCAGGGCTCAGGCAGTGCCCTGCCCTGCTTCGTCCTTGTTTTGTTCTCAGCGTGCCAGGCCTCACTGCTTTTGTACAGGTGCAGTGGATAAAACACTTTCCTGCTCTTTCAGGCAAGCCAGCACTGCACAGAATAGGACATGAGATGCAATCGAAATCATGGCAGGGAAAACATGAACAAAAAAGTCTTAACTTTTAGTGCAAAGCACACATTTGCTAAATAGAATCCTAATGGCATTATTGTAGCTAAAAACAGAGACTTGAAAATGCTGTATACATTATTATGTTCATTATCTACCAACTGCAAGAATGCTGTACTAAAACTAACTCAAAACACCTCAGGTAAGGTAATTGCTACTAATGGATTTGAAGTGTGCAAAATTGAGCGTTATTACACAGACATCACATTCTCAACTTGGTGAAGCCGTTGGATATTGTAGCTACCAGCTCACTCATGTCTCGATTGGGGGGAGATTTGAGGAAAAGGGCAAGCTCTCTTTCATTCGGCACTGGAAGGAAAATTCAACAACACAATATTGCAGCAGCCTGTTTGCACCTCTGTGGTTAAGATGGGGTCAGTGCTTGCTTTCTCAATCACTGCTTCAGAAAAACATCTACAAAAATTTGCTCCAGGATTAAATATCTTGGGAAAGGCCTGAAAGTAGACTTTGCATTTATAAACTTTTGCAACTTGTAGGTCAAAAGAAAAGAATGGAAGAGGAGCCTGCAAAATTATGAGGGGACCCTTAAGTCCTATGTCATATTCTGATGCAAATTAAGGGCTGGCTCTTCAAGATATCCTAAGACACTATAAAGCCCTCCTGCCTAAAGACAGAAGACAGAAAACAATTTTAATAGATTCCCTCCTATGCTGGGATATGTCTGTGGGTCAATCACAGCAAATCTAAACTTCAGCTAAGTCCAGGTGTGTTTGAAACAAGATACTCGATTCACCTGCTGGAAAAATCCCATATAACAATATAACTAATGCATTTAGTTTATTTTATATCTTGGCTTTCAGGGAGGGTAGGATTCATTTTTTAAATGAGTGACTCTGCATAAAAATCCATTATTCCAATTTAACTGTTTGTAGCTACATCAGTAGCCCTCAGGTTATCCTCAAAAAAGGGGCTCCCAGGAGTTTTGCTCTCTTTCATGAAAATAAAAATTGAACTCTGCCAGAGGAGATGCTTTACTAATCTTTGAGAAGTTACTATCTTATAAATTATTTTAGTAGTAACGTTAAAGCTGTGAATTGGTGTTCGGATAAAATTATGTAAACTATTGTCATTTCAGTTAATATGTAGAAAAAATATGTGGCCAGGACCTAGTAAGTTTCAATTCCTTCTGATTATGTTGAGGAAAAGAAATTAAAAAGGCCATGTATGATCAAGATTAAAGCAGTCTCTATCCGAGTACAGAAAGCACAAAGAAATTTGAACTCACAGCTGCAACCGAAGGCAATGGGAGCTGCGCTTTGAACAGATAACAAACTAAGTCCTCTGAAAAATCAGACCATGTATCTCAGATGGGGAACTTAAAATTAGTGAATACTTTTGTACTTAATCTCTTTCTGCCTCAGTTCTTCATCATGAAATGGGGATAATACTACCACCCAATGCCTCACTGCAGTGCAGTGAAAATAAGTTCATTAATGTTTATGAAACATTCAGTTACCATAGTGATGAGTTCTATAGAAAAGCCCATGTGGAAATTAATATTTCTGTCTTCAGAGCAGGGTTTGAATAGAACACATTTAGTAAGGCCTGGGGCCACACAATGAGGAGAAAAGTAAACAGTAAATAACTTGCCATTGAAAGATAAAAACAATAATCAAATCAAAATGGCCTGTAAACAAAATATTTTTAAAGAAATTTTTTATTTCTATAAAGTGAGAATTTATTTTACAAACTTTTACCAATCTTTTGGTAAAAAATCCAAGTTGTTTTGCTTTTAACTTTCACTACTCTAGTTTTCTGCTTTTTTCTTCCTAGCCTGGGAAAGAGTTTTTTTAAGGAGATTATTTAAATAATTTGGAAAACGCTATCTTCCACTTTTCACAAATCAAAACTTTCACCAATTCGCTTTGGCAAAATATCTGAAAAATTAGTGACATTGGTGGCCTCAGGACTACCAGAATGTGTTCCTGAACAATCCTGATCCATTCAAGCCAGCAATTCTTCTCACCAAGTCAGTTTGCAAAGTGGGGACTATAGGGTTTATATTTTGAACCATAAACCCAGGTGCTTGGTTTGGTTTGGTTGCTGGCATATCAGGTGCTGATTGGGATTGACACCATCACAGCAATCAACACAACTATCTCTGAATTTGAGTCATTAACCTCTTGGTAACAAGTAAATCACAGGCAAGTACAAACTGACTCTGTGTAACCTGAGTAGATAAATATGTAGATGAGAAGACACCCCATTTTAAGAAGAGAGATGGCTCTGGCAGGAGAAGAGTCTTACCAAGAAACTGCCCCCATGGCCAATGGCAAGTTCCTATGGCAGATGCTGGGTGTCCCACAGCAAATACAGATCAGGGATGACTTTGCCCAGGAGCATACTTTCCACCATTTCAGGAACTGCTCTTGAAACTAGATCCCCATTTTTCCCCTTCAAGCTGTTTTGCAGTCAAAGGCACTGTCTTTCCTTTATGAGAGAACTTCTGCCAAAAAGCAAAGAAGAAAAATCTGAACACACCTACCTTTCATTGAAATCAATTACTTAAGTCTTTCTCCCACTTGTCTGCTTTAGTCATTGGCTTCTCACCCATCTCTGCACTTGTGTCCAATAGAAATATCACAGAATTGTAGAATGCTTTGGGTCACAAGGGACCTTTGAAGGTCATCTAATCCAACAGCCCTGAAATAAGCAAGGACATCTTCAGCCGGACCAGGTTACTCAGAGCCCCATCCAATCTGACCTTGAATGTTTCCCAGGGATGGGACACCCACCACCTCTCCAGGCAACTTGTTCCAGTGTTTCACCACTCTTGTAAAAAAGTCTTCCTTATATCTAATCTGAATCTCTTTTTCTTTAAAACCACTACCCCTTGACCTATCACTACCTGTCTTTTTAGAAAATTTGTCCCCAGTTCTCTTGTAGCCCCTTTAGGTACTGGAAGGTGCTTTAAGGTCTCCCCAGAGCCTTTTCTTCTCCAGGCCGAACCCCAACTCTCTCAGCCTGTCTGTACAGCAGAGATTCTCCAGCCCTGTGAACATTTTCATGACCCTCCTCTGGACCTCCTTCAACAGTTCCATGTTTTTCCTGTGCTGAGTATAGTGGTAGAGCCTTCTGCAGCAGCTTTATTTTCATTTAGCAACAATGGGTTTTTTTCTGAAAAATGAATTCAAAATGTTGCAGATCAACAAGATTGAGGGAGGGATAATAAACTGCTGGAATTGTTTATTGTGCTTGTTTATTGAATTTGATACCAAGCTGGGTTGCTCACCTGCTTTTTTCTTTCTGATGAGTAACACTGTTGTCCTGTTAATTACCAGTTATTTTAAAGCTATTATTAATAGTTTTTACATATATAATAACAGAATTAATAGAATATATTTCTAATGTTCCTGTGTAGAAAGCAAAGGAACCTGTTCACTCATGCAGAACTTCCACAAAGCCAAAACTCCAAGGTGCGTGGCTACAACTGCTCTGAAACCCTTGTTGTCCTTACTTAGCTGTGCTGGGAGGTGCTTCTGCCCTCTTCATTAGCACAGGATGACTCTCCTACCACACATAAATTGCTGTGGAGCTGAGCCTGGGAGCCAGCACTCCAGACAAAAGACAGCATTTCTAGTTAAGCACAGCGTCAAATGGGCTTGTGCAATCCACAGTCACAAAATCCCCTTAAAACCAAGGCATTAATGGGATTTTAAAAACAATAAATAAATATTTAAAACCCAATAAATTTTAACAACAGTTTGAGCAGATCTAGTTAAAGCTGTTCAAGTAAACAAAGGTAAGACAGGTATAATCTTTTACATTTCAAAGCGAAGTCTGAAACTAATTGGACTTCGCAGGGACCTCCACCTACAAGAAAGTTATGTCACGGTTCTTTATTCTAGACATGCAATTCTCAGGCAGGTCTGGTGCTGAAAAACAGTGAAGAGCAGGCACTCAAGGCAGTCAGTACTGATTTTATTTCAGAATGCCTGTGCTTCTAAAGGGCACCTAAAGCTGAGGAAGCTGCAGCATCGCTAGTCTGCGTGTTTGTCGGGACATGCAGGGGGAGAAAGAGCAGCTGTGCCTGGAGCCTCCTGTATCCTGTTACAGGAGCAGCCCTGCCTCACAGGCAAGGACCAAACCAGCCCACAGTTATAAACTTGTCCCTCTGCAACAGAGAATAAGGCTGTCGTTTTTCACAAAGTTCAGACAGCTTCACCAGGATTACAGAAGCTTTAAGGTTTCCCTTCAGAAAAAGCTCTTCTAAACCAAGGAAGCCTAATTATGAGACCCGAGTCTGCTACACAGAGCTCTCGTACCAGAAATGATGTGAGGGCCAATTGCCAGGGCTAAGCATTTACTGCATCAACAGGTGTTACATGTTATGCATCAATGAGGTGTACATCACCGAAACATAAAGACCCAGCAAGCCAACAGCACAGCTATCAACCAGAACAACACAGCCATAAAATCCTAATTAGCCTCATACACGTGTTACGGACATTTTTATTTATTGACATGGTCAAATTAACAGGCAGCAGCATTTATTTTTAATGATAGCCTTGAAATCAGCCCAGGAAGAAAGTTAGCATTAATGTTCAGAATACTGCATGCCATCCACATTTTTCCAGAGGAACATATATTTTAAAATAATAATTAGATATTGTCACGCTAATTAAGTTACCTTGAGCAGGCGAGAGAAATCCAGTTCTTAGTCAATGCAAATCTTGTTTGTCCTATTCTCAAGCTGTACAGGAAAACTACCCAGCAGGAGAAACTCAGCAAGCTCCATGGTTTTAAGTGTGCACTTAATTTAGGTGAATGATAAGCTGTGTCTATAAAGATTTGTGTTGGTCACTACAGAGTGGAAGATTCCTGTGAAGCAGACAAGATGTAACTGCCAGTAAATATTAGTGCTAGCTTGGCCACACAACAGTTACAAAGCAGGAGGGAATATCCTGGTGTATTTATTATTACAGTGGGGAAATTTGACAGTCACCCTAATCACTCTTTGAGACAGGTAAAGAGAAAGGAACTGGGCAGCAGCACAGTTATCACCTGGGTTAGAGAAAGCACACAGAGCAAAGGAGGATGAAGAGAATTTCACAGGGTATTTTAAACAGGTTCACATTTGGATGAAGATATTGATGCCTTAGGATTTTAGCTTTTATATTTTTCATACCCTGTAATGGTTTATTGTGTAGCTCTAAGACTCCATATAGCCTGTTAGCTACTGTTCTCCCATCCTGGTCAGACAAAACAAATCCTCTCTAGGCCTGAATTTCAAGGACACCTTACTGTCTCAGGCCCGAAACATGCAATCAAAGCCTCTAAAGGTGGGGAACAAACTTGAGGTAATGACTTCATTACCTGAAACTTCAATTGGAGAAATAACCCCGATATGCAAATGGACCAAACTTCTAAAAGTATGAAAAACTCGTGACCTGTTGTCCATTTTGGGTGTAGCCCTGGAGCTCTGTCTGCCCAAAGGGTACCTTGAAGGCTCTTCAATAAATATACCCACTTTTATTCTCTTAATTTTGTCTACCCTCTGTTTTCAGGTAGCCCCATCAAGGCACCAATATTAGGAGTCTGTGGAAATTAAATCATTGTTCATGCATTTAAAATGTACTTGCTAAAAGTGCCTTCACAAACCACACTGCCCATTTTAAAACTTCTGATTTACTCACCTTAAACAAGAATATTCCATAAATTGCAAAGAAAGACTGGGAAATGATCTGTGTGTAATAGCTGAACCAAGCAATTTGCATATTTTCATGAATTAGTGTAATGTGCTCTGCTTGTTGGTAATTTCTCTTGTGTACAAAGGATCACAGTTGCAAAAAATACCAACATCTCATGTCCAAAAGCAATTCAGGACTCTAATTTCATAGTCCAAAATGCTGAGACACTTAGAAGTTGAAATAATTGTTCTCTTCATTGCACTAGAAAGTTTTGCACTAAATCCGGCTCAGTGGCTTAGATATGGGCTGAAAATTGGAGGAAGAGGAAAGCACTACTAGAGGTTCCTTGGTTCTTTTGGCTTTCACACATGTGCATGCAGATAAACCCATCTCAATCTATTTAAAAAAAAACCAAAACCAAAAACCAAAACAAAAGAACAAGGAAAATCAATTTTCACTGAGCAATTCTGGTTTTTTCAGAGAAGAAAAGGCCTGTAATCTTACCTGAGAAAAAGTTTCTGCAGCAATTTTATTTAAAAAAAAAAAAGGTGATGAATGACCCACAGTGAGGGTGGGAGGAGGATCCAATTTCTGCCTACAATGAAGAAGAGTGAGGGTAGGGTGGGCATCTCAGGCTGCAAGATCAGGCACAGGACAGGGCATGGGCATGCAGGGCAGCTGCCTGTGGCTCCTGGCCAGTCTCAGCCTCTGTGGGGTCTCTGAGAGGGGCTGAATTATTGTGCCCAGGGAGCCCCCCCATCCTGGCCAAGTCAGGATACATTTTTGTAGCCTTTCTTCAAGTGATAGAAATATTGGGGGGAGGACAAAAGATAGGGGAAGGGGGGAAAGGGAAGCGGTTTCCAGTATTTGTCATTATTATAGGTTATATATACAGGAAGAAAGTTAATTAAGCTTTAAAAAGTCCATCACACATCAATGGGTGCATTTTAATGAGTACAAAAAGTTGAGGTGTTTACTGCCAATTAAAGTGGTTTTTAAATAAGCATTAATTAACACGGAAATTCAGAAGAAAGTTATACCTTGTCAAAGAAAGGCCAGTGCAGTCTATGCCCACTTCTGCTCCCATTCATACTCAGATAGTAATTACCACCAACCCTATATTTTCCATAATAATGAGGAGAGGCTGTCACGGCTGTCAAACAAAAACAAAACAAAAAAAAAAAAAGGTGCTGCACAAAAATACCCTTAATCTGAAGTAAACTTTTTTTTTAGTTCCAAAGCCACAGGAGACGGCAGTGTGGAGCAAGGCAGCGAGGGGGGCAGCCAGGCAGCCATGCCAGGGGCAGCTGCACACACGTGGCTCCTTCCCAGGGAGCAGAGACTTTGGAGCACAGGAGGAAGCCTCCCCAGATGGTCCAGCTGAAGAAAGACTGAAGAAAAGCCAAGGAACAAGCAGTTGTTTCATCCCTAGCACTGTAACTCATGGAGGAGCTGATTTCCCGGTGAAAGCCAGAGGAGTTGGCTTTTTCCACAAACAAGTGCTGACAGACCCACTCCATGCTTCCCAAAGTCAGGTCAAAGCAACCACTGCAAATGAGTTCAGCTTACACATGCACTTCCAGCTGGTGCAACTGGTGACATGGAAAACAGTATAATTGTCACTTCGGTCGCTTCTCCATTCTTGAAGGATTGCTAAATAATTGCAGGAGTTTCAGCTCTGCGTCAGCTGGTGTCAAACCCTGAGCGGAGAGCAAAGGAAGTGAATTCTCCCATTGTTGGTCAGGTGAACGTTTAAATATCTTAGGAAAACTTTTCCTCCCCCAAATGCATCTTAGGCACCAAGTAAGATTTTCAAACTGTCTTACTGAGAACGGTTTCTCTCCTCACTTCCCCAGCTGTGAGAGATAAAAACCCCACAGCTTTTTCAGCCAACAGAAGAGGCAGGTCCCATTCCCAGTAGCCTAACAAATTTTAGACAAATATTTGGTGTAGTGTTTTTAAAGTTAATTTTTAAAAAAATAAACAGAAAAACGCAGAAAAGAAAGATGTAGATATGCACAGACTCCTGTTCCTGACCCTTGGCATGTCACTCAGACAGTGTGCAGCCTCTCTATAGAGTACATAGCTTGTGTCTACCGGGATGTATCTGGGAGCTTTTTTCCTACTCCGTGTCCACAGGCAATATCTGCAGTGAAATAAAAAAGGAGAGCATTAAAGGCCATGGAAGTTTTGTTGGACTTAGCTAGACAGAGCCTTCAGATCTTGCACTAATCTTTCTAACATATCTGATGGCTCTAGAGAGGAATATTTTATTGCTAGAAATAGTTGAGTGATTACTTCAGAGAAAGGACGGACGTAACACAAAAGAGTTTCCAAGTGCCGACAGGAAGGAGTGTTGCTCATGCAAAATTCCACATTAGGTGTTACAAAAATAATAAAAAAAACCACCGGCCCTTGTGATGTCTGAACTCCCTGACACTGATATATGGACAGGGGAACAGAGGAGGAAAAAGACAGGGAGAGCAAAGCAAATACACTGGGATGCTTACGAGCAGAATACAGGAGCCAAGTGTCACAAGTTGACCCTCTGCGTTTGCACTGAAATTTGACCACTCCAGACAAAATTCCTTTAGAGGTTTTTACCTGGTCTGAGTTTGGTTGATAATGGCTATTTCTTACAGTATTGTGACATTTAATGTTGTATAATCAAGATTTCAGAGAAGGAGTTACAACTTTAATTCCTAAAAAACCATTGTAAGACTTTTATGTTTTCCTTAGATGGATTTGACCCAGCTCTGATTAAGGGCTGGAATAAATAAGCACTATGCATACAGTGGCACACCTTGGAACACAGCTTGCTTTGTAACAAATGAGCTGCACACATCCAAGGAAAACACTCTCTCCATGATGGCTGCAGAAAAGCCCTGTCATATTCCATGCTAGAAAATCTCTCAGACTTCCTGCAGCAGAGCTGCCCAGTGCTCAGGGTAGGTGGGCTGTATATCATCCTCTGGGACTCCCACCAAAGCAGCACCTGGACTCCAGCACACGGGGTTCTCATCATTCAGGAGCAAGGAAAACAAGAGAGAAAGTTGTGGTGGATATAAATCATCTACACCTTTCTTATTAGGGTGAGCGTGGCACTGGGCTGGGGAGCATCTGGTAAATATCAGGCACCTGAAGAGAGACCTAAGAGCTCAGTCCCAGCAGGATCAGTGGTACCCAACACTGTGGCTTCAGCCCCGTTTTTGCAGGCCCTCTGATGTGAGGCCATTTGAACTGTCAGTTCTCTGGGGCTGAGGATGTTCCCTCCTTCAGGCTTGCACATGGGTTGTATGAAACCATAGCATGAAGACAAAATAGTGCTATCTCACTGAACAGAGAACAGGACTTTTTCTCTTATCCATCAGACTTTTGAGTTGGTGTCCTTCTCCAGCTGGTCCAATTCACACTTAGTTGGAATGGGGACTATACCAGCCCCCCTACTGGCAGGAATTCTTGGTGCTTTGGATTTTGCATAATAAAAAAAAAGCTAGCCTCCGGCCAAAAATCCTCTTCAAAAAAAACAGTGGGAACAACAGTCATACTACCAACAGCAGGGTTAAAAGGTGGAAACCTGTAGAAACTCGATCTGCTTTCAGTCGTCTTCTGGAAGCTGTACTGACCCAGCTCTGAAGGCGGACTCAGAATTCAACTGACTATGTCAGAGCTCTGCAGTTAGTCTCCTAAAATGATGAAAGATGAAGGACAGAAAGAAAGTTTTTATTTTAAAAGGCCTCTAGTTGAAGGTTGACTTAAGCTCTAAGCCAAAAGTGCTTCTATTTCTTCCAAAACTCCTAATTTAGCTCACGGTATTGGGAGTTTTTTAATATTTCTCATTCATCTAGAAATATTTTAATAGCCACATAAACTTGTACAGCTCTTGGGCCTCAACATACAAGATATAAGGATGTACTAAAAAGAAGGGAACATGCATTTAAAATGTTAGAATGGAATGAAAGCCAACATTTCTGCAGCAAACCATCCTTTTGGTGGCTAGGAGACAAGTCAGAACCAAGTCCCTTTAGAAAAAGACTGAAAAATAAATGAAAGTCAAAACTGCTGCCATGTGGATGATAAAAACAACGTTCAAGGAATGACTTGGTTGTAAACAGAACCCACTCAGGAAGTACATATATGGAGAGAGGAGGAGGAGGTATTGCCTTGGAAGCAATGTAGGAGCTGTCCAGGCTCCTAAGGCTTTGAGTGAGGGTGCCTGGTCCAGCCAATAAGCAAAGCCGTGCCATACTTCTAAGACTGTATTTTATTCTGGGTTTTTTAGTTAAATCAATGAAAAAAAACCTACCCGTACTCTCTGAAATCAGTGGAAATTTGGTTTCTTCACATGTTGATGCCTGCAGCCTCATCAGACACAGCTAGCCAGGTTAAGTGTCCTTCCACAGGGTACATGCATCATCACATGAGTGTAAACTCAATACAACAAATGCACCAACACCAGGACTTAAAAAAATGAAAACGTCAGACAACATTGGCTTTGCCTGCACTTGCCGGGAGACTGATACAAAGTCTCAAAACCCAGCAGCACCACCAGGTTCAGCTCCATCAGTAGTTACAGCCGTAGGACAAACAGCTTGCCTGTACCACCCACTTCAAGCATCCACAGCTTTATTCGCGATCCTGAAAGAAATGCACTTCTCCTTCACAGCCACATAAACAGACAGTGACCGATCTCTCTAAAACCCAACTTGTAAACCTGGCAGTTTACATTTTTTGTACAAATGAACAATAGGTTCCGTTTCAGTGAGGCCTTTTCTTCTGGTCACCTCTCAATAATACACCTTTTGATTAGAAAATCCCTCACACACCAAAGGTCCAAAAGAAAGAGGGTCCAAAGAAAATCTCAGATCTGTCTCTTTTTTCCCATTGACTGTGTGTCAGGAGCCCTGATTTACACCACTCTACCTAGTTAAGTGACAAAGGTCAACAGAAAATTTCCAAAACAGAAACAAATCTTTAATTTTAGATACTACATTTCCAGAGATGAGGCCAACAATGTGACAAGGTAGTATGCTGGTATGGAGGTGGATATTATTGTGGAATGGGTGGGAGGTCAAAAAGCCACCCCCTGAGCTATGGACAGGAGGTGACCAGTAGCAGGGGTTCCATATCCCTGTGCCAGAAAAGCCAAACCAAAACACAAATCCTCACGTGCTTTTGCACACGTGCTGCAAGCCGAGGTGTGGGGCTCCTAAAGGGGCCGTGCCAGGGCTGGTGTCACGTCGCAGACAGGACCTAAGATCTGCCAAGAGAGCTGCTACCTCCATTGTAAAGACAGCTTGCCAGATTTTTTTATTTGAAAACCAAAAATTATACACTTTCTGGAGAAAAAGAAAAAGAGAGAGAGAAAAAAAAGAGAAATCTCATTGACATAACAAAAAAAAATAGAGTACTATATTTCCAAGAGGGTCTAAATAAAAAGACACCCTGAAAACCACACGTGAAACAGCTCTGAGCATTTAGAGGTTTCTCATGCATTGTATTGTAAACAGCAGCTCATTCTTTTCAGAGCAGCAGAGGTAAGAGCACACAAATGATTAAACAAGCAGGTTTAACTATCTTGCACTGATGAGGAATTTGTCAACACGGGCTCGGTATTTATGCAGCTCTGCAGCAAATACTGTACGGCTGCAGGAGTCAAACAGCTGTCTGTCAATAAAGCTATTCTCCTCGCTGGAACATAATAGCACAGACTCAACATGACCCTCAGAGGCCTCTTTAAGCTGCCTGGCTGTCTCCTCCTTCCCCATCCCTCCAGAGTCCTTCACCAGCAAGCTCTGAATTAAAAGGGAGAGGGAAAAAAAAACCATGAAAAAAAGAGAAAAAGTATTAGAGTCTTTTCTATCCATCTTAATATTAAAAGTGACTTAACCCTGGGCAAGTCAGTCTACATGCACAAGCCTGAGCTAAAGCAAAGTTAGGGAAAGACAGCTTTGATTCACCGCACGTGAAGGGCTACTGACAATCCCTTTTAATAGAGCTTGCAACATTAATGTAGCCAGAGCCACATGTGACACCCATTAGGGCCAGGGAGAGCTCCCACGCATATATTTCAAGGAAGCAGTAGATTCCCCGGTCCCAGAAGCTGTCTTCATTACAAAAGTCTAATGCATTTTTTATTATTCAGCCTTCAGTGGAAATGTCACCTTTCTAAAGCAAGCTGTTATCGTGTGTTTCCCATGCCAAACACATGGCCTCTAAGGAGAGGGTTTTATCTCTACATTTTTAGTGATTTGTATTTCTCTTTCAAGGAGCTCCATGCCTTAAGGCACCTGAAACGCTCACAGCACAAGAAGGTGAGGTTACACGGGATGCTGCCGACGAGGACAAAAAAACCCGGGGCCGGGAGCCAGCGCGGCTTCCAACAGGAGCCGCCCTACCCAATAATTCACCTCCTTTAGCAGATTTAATTATTATCCCTCTCCTTGGTTGGGACCATATCCTCAAAGAAGCAGGGCACCCACCAAGCGCCGCCACCGCCGCCTGACAGCACAGGCAGCACCACTGCCTGGCGCCTGCCAACCAGCCAGATGCTGCCACATATTGGCATCTGGGGCCTGGAAAAGCAACTGCGGGCTCCGTTTGGCGGCGAATCCTGACCCCGACAACTGAAGGAGACAAAAGGAAGATAGACGGGAGAGGGGGGCGGAAATCTCTCCTGACAATTTCACTGGTAAAGATTTAGACAAAAACCTATTGTTTCATTGCTCTCCAAATGAATAAGTTTCGGAGAGGAGAAGAAAAAAACCCACCCAGCATATTCTAAACGCTGTCAGAGTCCAGGGTGCAAGGACAAGGGATTATTTATGAAAAGAAATAATGAGGAAACCAGATGCCTGCCTTTCTCAGCCCTCTGTGCTCCAGTCACCCTAACGGGGCATGTGCAACCCTGCTCACCAAAGACTTCTCAGCCCTAAAACGCAGGGCAGCCCCTCACTAAGTCTTCCTGTCTCTGCCACCATGCAAAATGCCCTCCCTGTCTTATAAGGGGGCCCCCACAGCAAACCAGAGGCACAGCAAAGGCTGAGGGAAAAGACTTGCAGACCTCATCCTAGCCAGGGAGAGTAACTGGGCAGCCATGTTAACTGCACCCACCAAAACAGTAAAACCAAAACAACATTAAAAAAAAAAAACAAACCCAAACCACAAAAAACCAACCAAACAAAAAAACCCCATGTTTATTTCACTAACACCAGGACTGAAACTACATGGGTGTGCTTAAAGTAGGAAAGCAAACAAGATTTCTACACCTGTTTCCATGAAATTGGCTTCTCTCTGTAATTGAAGGGTAAGCTCCTGACCCCAGGAAAGTCAATGGGAAAACTCCCAGTGATGTTAATGGGGCTGGGACTTCACACTGTGCAGTTACTTTACCCTGGAAAGGTGATTAACTCAGGACTCTGCAGTATCCCAGAGCACCTGCCGAGGGGCCTGCAAGGAGCCAGAGCAGCCAGGGTCCTTCTCAGGGGGATCTCCCCTCTCACCTCACCCTACTGTGTTTGCTGGGCCTGGTGGGGGCTGGTCACAGGAGAGTTCTCTGAGGCCAAAGAAGGCATGAGGCTGGAAAGAACGGAGACCAAGCCAGCAGAGTAGCAAATTTTAAAATCTGGAGAAAGGATATGTGCCACTTGGCTCATGATCCATGCTGTTGAAGTAGCTCTTTTCCATGCCTGGTTTGTAAAGGAAGATTATGAGCTGGCAAATGTCAGACCATAGAGCACAAGCAAGACCCCAAGTGGAGCATAGCTGGCCAGCACCGTGCTCTAAATCATGGCACACCACCGGTCCCTCTCTTGGAGGCTCCTTCCTCGTTATCCCACCGCTGCATGAGGTACCACAAAACTCTCGTTACTCACATGCTGCTGGGGGAACCAATTTCCTAACGCTTTTACAATCCCTGCACTTTCATTTTGTGGGAGTAATCCTCTCTCTTTGCTTCACCACTATATGGGGATAACAGCTGCATCTAAAAATCAGCTCCTGTGTCTCAGCATTTTGGGGCAGCATTTCAGAATCAAGGGCACAGAAAGAGCAAGAAAATCTGTGACCAGGGCTGAAGGATGTAACACAGGACACGCATGGAGACGGCTGAGCAAACCTAGAAAATACCCTGGAAACAAACAGATCAGCTCATGGAAGGGGATGGGAGAAACTGGCACAAGTGAGGTTGTATCAAGGCAAAACGTCTCTTCTCTTCAAGGCAAAGCAAAAAGTGGTTAGCAGGGCTCTGCTAAGGAAGACCACTGACCCCAACATCTGCTCGTTCCGTGTCTGGTCCATCTTTATTCAGCTTCTCCACTTGCCAACAGCCTAGTCTAGCTTATTACTCCCAGAAGGACTTTTCTCAAACTTGCCAACCTTAGGATCTCAACAGCAAAGCATCAAGGGGACCGCCCACAACCTACCCAAGACAACACCAATTCCCCACTGCCCAGAGTTGCACACTTCCCCAGCCCTCCTGCGCATCACAGAGCCACTGCAGTCCTCTGGCAGCAACTCTAATCCCTCCTGATGGGTCCCTGGGCCAAGAAGATGGAGACAGAGCTGCCTTTGGAGAAGGAGAGCCTCTGATCTGCCAAGAGACAGTGAGGTCCTGTTGGGGCAGCACATCAAGCTGTCACCCGCTGCCAGGAGTCTGGAGCATTCTCTCTGCTGTACCCTGATTAGCCTCCTCTGCCCGGCAGCAGGGGTGCAGGAGATTTCACTGCATGGCACTAGCAGGCGGTGGGATCACTTCCACCGCTTTGCCACTCACAAGTTGGGATTTTCTTGAGGACACTGCAACCTTTGGGCCAGGGCTCCCCAGCTCTGCTCACGCAGATGGCTCAGGCAGCAACCAGCCCTCCACCGGCCCCGCGGCGCAGCAGCCAGCCCTGTGCTGCCAGTCTCAACCACTGCTGCCAGCAGCAGCTGCTCGGCACCTTTTAAGCAAGTCCCATTCCCCCTCTGGGAGTTGGCTCTGCCACCCCTTCCCAAATGGCAGCTGGAGCCACACGAGGCACCCTATCCTGAGGGCTGCCTGAGCCCCTCACGCACACCCCGCAGCCTCACTGGGGCTGCCAGCATCCTTGCTGCTGCTTGGCCCAGTCCTCACTCCCCCCCTCGCCCCCACACCCACTCCCCTAAGCAGGAGCTACGCCCCAACCTGGTGACCCTGCCATGGCCCTTGTCCCCCTGCAGCACCATGGTGTGACACCCACAGGGGGTCCGTCCCTGGAGGCACAACCATATGGAAAGTCCTTGGGCACCAGGGTGGCCAAAGCCCCACATCTGGTCCTCACTACGCCCCAACCTACCCTTTGTTGGGGGGCACACGCCAAACAACCACCATTAATGTACAGAGCAGAGCCTGCAGGAGGCCTGGGCCACCACAGCGCGCAGGAGGCTGCTGGGCGGGAGCGTGGCTGAGGGAAACAACAAGCCCTGGCCACAGGAGGGGCCTCTCCAGCAGCATTTCCAATAGTCCCCCGAGCACAACAGTCCTGAGGGAACGAGCCGCTGAGGTGAGGGAATGGGCAACGCTCCACAGGGTGCTGCTGCAAGCAAGCAAATCCCACACACCAAACTTCTTGGGGCCTGCAAAAAGCTGTGGGGCTCTGATTTGAAAGCCATGGGTGTCTCAGGAGATGCAGAGAGCTGAGGGCCGGCTGCCAGAGGTGCTGCTGGCTGGAGGAGGACACTGGGGTGCTCAGCCACAGGACAGCACGTGCCGGGGCCCAGGAAATGGCCCCTCACAGGGAGCGCAGGACCAGGCAGCAGCCAGGAGCCACAGCACTCAGCTCACAGCACAGCCCTCACAGAAAGCACAAACCCAAAGAAACTGAAAAATGTACTTTTTCATTTTATTGCTAAAATCCCTACCATAAATCGCACCACAGAGGAAGTTTCTGTTTCTCCAGCTTCCTACTCAGTGTCCTTGAGAAAACAAATGACACCACACTCAAAAAAAAAAAAAAATCCCATAGTGGTTTACTTCGCACTTCCCTGTACCTTGTTATGCTGAGTGCTTCATTTAGAGAGGGCTGACCTCCCCAGCCTTCTTCATCCCAGTGCCCTTCGCTGCAGGGACACACCAAGGAACAGGTTAGCACTGGAGAGAGGAGCCGGGTGGATGTTCCAGCGCGGGTAACCCTGCCAACTCAGCATCCCAAAGGTGCGCCGAGAGTCAGCGTGACAGTGACTGCTGTCTGCGAGGTGATTTTCACAGGAGACACAGGAGCTGTGCTACAAGAACAGAAGCTGTGAATACAGCCATTCAAAGTTATGCCCCTTGTATTTCACGAGATGCAGTTTCTCCTGTAGGTCTGGGCAGGGGCCCAGGCTCACCTCATGGTAATTCTACCCAGGGCAAGCCTTCAAACATTTTGTATCCCAGTTCTTAGTAGGACACAAAGAATATTACAGGGTGGTTCAACAGGGTGCAATGAATTACCACTTTGAGATGCCCCAAGTGTGTAATCTCCTTTACTGGAACATGCACAGGAGAATAGGAAAATCTATAGGTTTATTTTAGTGTGTTTTACATAGACTGTCGCTAATTCCTGTGGAAAAAAGGCACTGATTTGTTTTGCTATTAACCATTAGGTGTAACAGAAGGAAGTGGGAATGAACCGTCATCAAAATGGAGATGCATCACAGGGCTTCATAAGATACCAAAAAGAAGGTACCTAGAGCATTTCAAGTCATTAAAACCAAGGACAAAAAGCATTGATCAGGTAAGAAGGTCAGTCTTCAAGAACTAAATGTAAAGTTCAGAAAGGCAACGTGAATTAGGCTTGAAAGGTTTTGTTTATTAAAGGAATACATGTAAACACCAATACAACACAATACATGTTCAAGGAAAAAAAATAAAGATAGAAGCAGGATTGGTTTTGTGCAATTAACTCCAGACTGTGCTTCCCTTGTCAAAACAATTATCTGAGTCAGTGGTAATGTTATAAAAACTTGTAGCATCTCAAAGGCTCATTTCTGGCAAGTCATATTGCCATTCCTTCTACTCTCCATGATCTAGATTTCCTCACTACTAACATACCTGAAAAAAATATATTTTGGTGTCGTTAACTAAACAATGCTTTGATCATCTGGTTTCTGCCAGAACGGAGTTTTCTTTCTGCTTCTCACAGAGACCAGCTTGTGCTCCCGTGCTATCTTATCCTGCCTTTGCTTGCAGCCAGCACACGGGCACAACCTGAACAAGACAGCATTTCAAAGTAACATGGAAAATACTTTTTTGTACAGTTATCACAAGGCAAATGCAATGGGACAGATCAACACAGGCAGTGGCATTATCTGGTGGCTGGGCTAGAGAGCCCCAGGGAGGGAGTCAGGTGGCCGAGGGGAGGGAGGCTTTCCTTGAGCAATGAGCCCTCTCCAGAGTCACAGCCAGGGCAGTGCTGGAAGGAAGCTCGGGATCAGCTTGGTCTCTGCATTAGAGATTTCTGACCCGCTCGGCACAGGAAGTTGTTCCTGTGGCTCACCTGAGGGAGTTCCTGTTATGAAGCCAGAGGGTGGTGGGTTGAAACACAGTTTCTGAAAGTGATGTAATCTTGGACGGCACTGGGTAGGCAGTGATACTAGTGACCTGGTTACAGCCTGCAGTGTTGTGACAGCCCCTCTGCTGGACTGGTGATCACAAGAAAGGGAAGAAAAAAAAAAAAGAGGGGAGTGGAATAATTTAAAAAGGAAAAAAAAAGTTTCCAGATTTCCTTTGTTTAAGTGAAGCATTTTCCTTTTCCACTTTATTTGGATACACAGACCTGGTGTCTAACAGATGGAGACTGTGCAGATGCACTTTTGGGAGTGCCCATAAAATACACTGCTAAAATACAAATGGAAGGATACTTTTTTTTTTTTTTGAGTTGTAAATTCAATAATCGTTCCTGTCACCTCACTTTCCCAAAGGAATTTGCCCTTTGTTCTCCGGATAAAGCTGGGGAGAAGAAGAAAAGGGGAAAAAAAAAAAAAAGACTGCAAGCCAAGGGAACATTTAGGAAAAAAC
This sequence comes from Lycocorax pyrrhopterus obiensis, assembly GCA_014706295.1. NCBI lineage: Eukaryota > Metazoa > Chordata > Aves > Passeriformes > Paradisaeidae > Lycocorax > Lycocorax pyrrhopterus. The sequence continues at coordinate 22,182,405 of JACSVZ010000004.1, forward strand.
CCATGGATCCATAATCTGTACATTGCAGTGTACAGCGTTTGTACATCAGGAACCCAAACAGGCAGGGCTGCTTAGCAGTAATAGCAGCACTCAGCAAAATATTCTGCATGTCTTCTATTCTTCTCCCATTCTCCAGACGTTTCTAGCAAACAAACAGGTCAGCTAATTGGCTCCTGCCCAAGTCTTACCCACTAGGGTTTGCTCAGAGATGTCACTTAGTCATTTGGCATGAGCAAATCCCAGGCTTCTTCCTGTTCAAGCAGCAGAGTGGGTGAAGGCTTTCTTTGATTTATTAAGACTATTAACAAACAAACAGTGGAGTTCAGAAGCTTCCTCAAGCACAAGAACACAAGCAGAAAGGTTTTTTTCCTGAAGTACCAGCTAAAAATAGGACACTTAGAGGAAGAAAAGTTCATTAAGTGATAAAGCAGTGGCTGCAGCGATGAGAGTTTTTCCTTTTTTATCTATATATTTATTTAGTGTTATGTGTTCTTGCTCCTTATTAGAGTGCTAAAGCAGTGTTTATCCAGCAGAGGAAAAGAAGATTTCCCTTTCTGTAGTGACTTTAACATGTAGCTCATCAAATACAACAGAGTCAAGAGTTTTAAACAGACATTGCCAGCCAACAAAGTACAACATTTGACAGCATTATTTGCCTTTTATAAGCTCTTTCCATAATGGGAAATGATATGCTATTTTCAAGACACATTCCACAGTATTATGCAACAGCTTTCTTAATTTTTAATGGGTATATTATTTTTAATGTGTCAACTTTTGCATAAAGCATTTTAGTATTTTATTTAGTATTTTCTTTAGCATATACCATTAATAAATTACTTGCTTTTTCCTTCCCCACACCCCCAAGAGCTGCATTTAGCATAGGGAAATGGTCTATTGACACAATAAAAAAATAGTTTCAACTGGCACCATCTATAGACACTTCCATCACCAGACAAAGCACCAGGAGGACATTCCTGCTCCTGCTTAGCTGACAAGCTGGCAGTGCCAAACATGCTGCCCAGGAGTTGCCTCACAAACCTTCCTTTGATGAAAGGACTCACACACACACATGTAGCAACCAGTTGTGGTAAAAATAAGCCAGCACCCTGTACAACCAGTGATTCCTGTTAAAAGTGTTCACTTTTGGCTCCGTTGCTCCAGCATCCTTTAGCCATTACGTCCAAGTGGTTTGAGACATCCAAAGGAAGCGAGTCAGGGTGCTCCTGTGCCAGAGAAACCTGTCCAGTTGACCTGAGTTTGTTCAGAGGGCACGTGTCTCTCATCTCTGCAGATCTGCCCATTCTATAAGGGCAAAAAATGGATGAGATTTGATGTCTTCAACACCAGCAACGCCAGCACCAAGACGCTCCGCAGGATTAAACTGCAAAAGCTTGACATAAAAGAAAAATACACATGATTCAGTGAGTAAGAACAAAAACAACTGCTTAAAAGTTCCAGAAAGGTCTAAGGTAAGGGACATCCTACCGTTTTCCTGCTCTATGAATTACTTTCAAGAGTGCAAAAGCATACTTGAAATTCCTAAAATCCAGTAAATGGAAGAAGACTCTCCTTTCCTTGAGTCTCAGTCTTACAGTCTTCAGAGACTACTGATCACAGCATGCAATTCCCTGAAGCACTGCACACTGGGACTTCATTTTAAGTGTAACCTCATTTTAAAAAGAGACAGCAGCAGCCAGAGCCTGCAGCAGTAGAACTCTGGACGCTGCGTTTGCTTCATGTTAACCTTTGCTCACACCACTGTGTTATGGCTACATCAGGGATAGTGGTCTGTAACTTTCCGTTTCATAAATTGTGAGTTGATTCTAAAATATCAGGATAACATAGCCAGCTCTCCATTTCCTAAAAAAAAAAAAAAAAAGTTTTAAAGAGTCCTACAAATGGCCTAAAACTGAAAAATCAAAACCCCAGTGAAAGAAACAAAACAGCATAATGGCTTCATGGAAATTTCCTGAAATTCAGCACCTCGTTTGCTTTTTAGTTGTACATCACATGCTGAATTCATGTGAAAAGGAAATCACAATATTTACATCTGTTTAAAGATACCAATCCATATAAAAGGGAATGCAAAGGTAAACTCCAAAGAGACTAATAAAGACACACAAACATATTTTGCAGTTTTCAAGAACTGTTTATACTCTATTCAATTACAGCCAGTACAAAGGCATGATCTCTTGCTTGCTTTTTCTGCAACAGCTAATAGGATAACTTCTCCCAGTTGTCACTTGGAAAAATGTGTATTCATATCTTGACACAGTCAACATCTAAGTGAGTCTACATCCATAAACATAGGAATTTACACATTTTAAGATGGCTCTGCTATTTGCAGTCATAGTGTCACATAGTAAAAGTAGCTTGCTGACAGTGAATGGTGCTGCTCTGGTATCTCCCACAAGCCAGCACACACAGATGCAGCCAGGGTGTCTCTGCCTTCCCTGGAACTACAGGCAGCACCAGCACAGGGAAACCAAGCATGGTCACTTATTTTCTGGAGTTTGTCCTTCCAGAAGAGCTTTGATCTTAGAAAACAAATGTAAACTGAAACAGATACCTATTGAAAAGTCACTTTGCATATTTTGTTGGTAGTAGAACTTGAAGGTCCCTGAAAAAACCCCTGAGTGCAAAATACCAAACCAACATCAAAAAACAACTTTATCTTTCAGCAGAAATAAACAGATCTCTGTGTTTTAGATGCTGGCTAAATGAGAAGGTGTTTACAATGAAGTCACCTGGACTGGAAGCCACAGCAGGAGACAACGCCTGACACAATTTTCTGTATAGCTGAACACTGATCCCAGAGAGTTATTCTGTGATGTTTTGACCTGTTTACCCTTGGCACTGGGGGGAAGGAAAGTCGCAATGACAAATTGCTATCCATGCCAAGAGAGCTCTCTTCCTTTTCCTGACAAGGCTTCCTCAACAATGAATGGCAGCTTCCTTGGATAGTCACACAACAAAAATGTGATTTACTGCTTCATATAGCTGAACCTCCACCAGATAAGTCACCACCCTACACTAGACAGCTTGACCTAACAGGCCCTGGGGAGACTGTTCTCTGAACAGACATGGCCTTGTAACACAGCTGTGAGTGGCAGAAACACATTTGCCACTTAAACCCACCAGTGGCAAGAGAGACATTCTTTGGCGTATGTGAACATAGGCAATACATTAGCCTGCAGCAAAAAAACAATCCTTCACTGGCAGGGATACGTGGACTGGATGACTTCATTTGTCTTCTACTCGTAATGGGAGGAATTCCCTTCATGAAGTGTAGTTTTGCTTTCCCTCAGCCTTGTAGCATCTATGGGTGAGGCTAAAAATTTGCTACCATCCAACTACATAAATGCAGATTATATAAAAATGGGATTTTTCTTCAGTCATTTCCCTTTCTACCTTTGCCAGAAATACACAGACACGTGACTTCATGTCACTTAGTCAAAATAGGTGGTGTCCAAACATACAGTTCCATTTTCACTAATCATTTCACAGTAACAGCACACAAATCAATCTGTCACTGGGTCTTTTCACTCACTGAATTTGCAAAATCTGTTTCCTTTGTTTTCTTCAAGAACTACTTTGTCCATTCTTCTCTGTTCAAAACTACATCTAAGTGATGCCATTATTTATGCATCCACTAGCACGATCCTCTTCGAAGCTGAACAGCACAGTTCACACATACCGCTTCTTCTTCTCAAGTGGAACAGGTCAGATCTAGGCACCACTTCCACAGTTATGTCAAAATTAACTAGAAGGAAGATTGCTGAATTTCAAGACCCTGTACTACAAGTTCAGTCATGACTACCTAAAGCTAAGAGTAAACTAAAACCATCAAACAATACTATTCCCATTGATTTTAAAATGGTGTATCAGTCTGGAAGCTAGTCTATATTTTACAGTTTTGCCTTTTGTCCAACCTACCATTTATCTTCTGACTACAAAAGTCATTGGATTCACCATTTAAAGTACTTTTTGTAACAAATGGCATCCAGAAGGTTTCCTGGAGGAGAGCTACAGACTTTCAACCACAGCAAGGTCATAACTTCTGATCACTGTGCTACAGGTTTCATAGTACTTTGAGCTACCTCGCTGAATTGGCACCAGCATTTTTCAGTTTAGTTCATTACAAATGCTTTCATAAACATTTAGGGCAGAATTCCTAAGATGTTCATGCATCACCAGCAGGTGTTTCCAAAGCATTTGCCAAACTTGTTCTGTGAAGAAATGGCAAAGCACTCCAGTTTTCTGCAAACACAGCTGGCAATAGAAGTCAAGGTTTCCAGATGCAACGAGACAACCTGGGCAAAATCCATCAGTGCTGACAAAAGAGTTCCTATCAGCAGGTTTCTGGTTTTACATTTACTTCACCAGAACAAGTTAGGTAGATAAGTATTTGTCCCATCCACACATGTACATAGAGAAAACAAATTCTCCCCTCACCTACCTGCTGAATCAGTGATCTGGCCTCCTTCGATACATGGTCTGGTATACTCAAAGAAGTATGAGTGTTTATTCCTGATGGATGGCACTCAACCAGAGACTGGAGGAGAAAAGGAAAAAAGGAAAAAAAAAACAAAGCAGGCAGGCACATTTATTAATTTCAAAATTGCAGTGCTGGATTATCTCCTAATATCCATGCAAATTTAATACACAAATTCAGTACTTCCTAGTATGAACCTTCCTGGTTCTGGGAGGAACCAGTCTACAGGTGCTGATGAGCTCCCTGAGATACAGCTTTAGAACATTTACTGTGAATGCTAAAAGCCTGGCTGCAGAGAGATTTCTCAGTTTTCTGACAGTGTCTGTGTGAAAGCCTTGCTTTCTCACGGACGCTATGGGAAAACAGTTGTGAGATTTTGTAAACTACGGTATTGTTATGATACCGAGGAAAAAATATCTGAAGTGAGTGTTGTTGGGTTCAGCCAATCCCTCTGGGGGGTGGTTGGTCAGTGAACCAATAACCTTATGTCGGTCCAGTGTGCTAAGGTATATAAGCGAATTTGTAAATTAATAAAGGGTCTGTTTCTTCTTGTCTTAAACCGTCCATGTCGCTTTATTCCTCGGTCTCTGCTCGCTAGCAACAATTTACAACTTAAAGCTTCTGTTCCATTGCTCAAATTTGAAGAGCCTGGGAATTTGGTGGACTTTGCTTTCTTCGTGCAGAGCTGTCAACCAATCACCAGTTTGATCTGGCCGAGCACTCTTTGTCTCAAAATACGGAATTAATGTGTAACAGCAAAATATGGCTTCTACACAGTCCCAGGAAATAATACTAGAAGTATTGTACATGTACAAGTACAAGGTTTGTACATGTACAGATGGAATGTTAGAGAACTTGGATTCCACTGTAGCTAAGAGGGCAGCAAAGTTTTGGTTATTTTTTTCAGTCCTTAGTTTGGTACAGCTTTATTAAGTTGCTCTGCTGAAGGCTGAGCATGGTTTTGTTTCTCTGGTCACATGCAAACTAAGCAAATTGAGAGTGCTCAGGTTGGTAAAGCTCATCTGAGAAAGACAATCAAGTGAATCACAACTGGGAACACCACTGGTGAGAAACTACTGGCCAAGAAGTCACTTTTATCGAGTCACTTGCCCCCATCCCTACCTTCCCAGTGAGGAGTTCGAAAAGAATGGCACCCAGGCTCCACCAGTCACAGGCTTCTGTCTCTTCTAGGATAGCACCAACCTCTAAACATGAGACATTTCAATTAATATTAAAAAGGTCAGTTACACCTTCAAAATTAACATATATTTACAAGGTGACTGTTTAATGCTGACAGAACATATACTAAATACCACAGAGCTTTCATTATGCCTGCAATTTAGTTAGCCCTTTAGCCACCTACAGACTGCATTGTTCAAGCACAGCAACACCCTACATTTCATGCATAATTTGTCTTTTCCATGCATACATAGGCACTTTCGAGACTTGTAGGCACCACAGTTATGATTCTTCTATACTGGACAAAACTGGACAGTGACAGACAGTAAAGCAAAACACATTTAGAGAATTTCCCCTGGCCAGAAGAGCTGGGCAGACCAGAGTGGCCGGAAACATCCATAAAAGCAGCACTAGGGAGGGTGCAGTAGTCTACTGCATGCCTTAGTTTTGTTTTAGAGGGCAGGATTTGTCTCATGGCTAACCCACACCCTGTCCTGGGATCACCATGGGAGGCTTTTCACAATGGTCTCATAGAGATATCAAATCTACTTCCCACAGCATAACCATGGCCAGTGACTGTGTATTGCTACACCAGCCCAAACTGTACATGGGTATGAAAAGTTGTTTCCCCTTGCATCCAACCCAGCACTGCTATTGCTGCACTGGCACCAGGGACAGCAGGGAGGGGAGATGGGAGTGACAGTCCCTGGCCATACAAACACACATATTCAGTCGCATGATGCATGCAGAAAACTTGGCCTTCACTGACTCAGGCTTTAAACTACAAAAATTATTAAATACAAACATTATTAAATACACACCACACTGTCTGCTCTAAAACAGGCAGAAAACCAGATTGCAATGAAGATGAAATCTTCATTTTGACTGTCAAAAAAATGCAGAAGCTGCACTAAAATAGCTTTGGTGGCAAAAGCCACACAAGCTCCCCAGCAGAGGACAACAATTAGCATACAGTCACATAGCTGTTGCTGTGAAAAGCAGTGCAGCATGGGCGGAAAAATCCTGCTCATCATTTTATGGAGCTTAGCATGAGCACAGCCAAGGAGAGCTCCAGATGAGTCCCAGCCCAGGGTGAGGGAGAGGAGGCGTCACCCCAGAGCTCCCCAAGAGGCAGGGAAGCACACCCACGCTGAGCTCAGGGATGTGCAGAGGGCTGCTCCCTCGGGCAGCTGCCACACGAGCTGGAACAGGCTCAGCACCTCACAGAACTGAGGATGCTGTTGCAAGAGCAACAAGGAAGGATGGCTCAGACATTGTTTCTTGAGGTAGGACATCCCTCACACTGAAAAGTTTACTGCTCTTAATGGCCTTTGAATGACCGATACATCACTATAAGGGTGCCACACATCAGAATTTATTCCACTCCTTACAGATTGATACTCCTACCAGCACCAAGAAACTTTAACAAAGACGTAACAGCAACCACATGAGGAACTGTATCAGCATAATTACATCCATTTTTAAAATGTTTTAAGATCCCAGATGAAGCTGAAATTGTGGCAAATTGAGAGAATTTGTGTAAAATTCAGAACTTGTTCTTGCAATTTAATTTTTAAGCCCTTCAGAAAGGCAGACCTTCTAGGTAACTGTCCTTTAAAAAAAAAAAAAAACACCAAAAAAACCCCCAAAGTTTGGCTTTTCCACACAAACCAGCTGGTGAAAGGTTTTCACAGCATTTCTCAGTGAAACCTACTAAATAGAAATGCCTTTTCAGTTCAAGGGAGCTTTCTTCCCAACAAGCGAAGATTTTTATTTTTAAATTATGTTACACACTTATTACAGAATAAGGACAGCAAAGCCAAGAATTAAGAAGATTGACTACTACATTCTCAGTTCCTATACTACCATTAACTATCCCATATTGACACACCTTAAATTTTATAGTAATGCCACAAAAGGAAATAATCCACTCTTCCCAAAGACATTCAGTGGGAATGGGCCTCACGAGTCACAGCCCAATAGAAAAAAAAAATTACCTAAATATGGAAAAAAACCCATAATTCAGAGCACAGGGAAAAGAAATTCTACAAAAAAATTTTTTTCTCAGTTTTGGTATTATTTCCTTTCATGCTGGCAATCAGAGATGCTGATCCAGTTCTCTGTAGACCCAAAGTTACACTGCCTTCTTTCACAGAACTGCTCATTACAGGAAGCAGTGCTGATGAAGAAAATGGACATATATAGAATCAGAGTCAAAAACCAGAGTCCACTTCCTCAAAATCCAAGCTCATATTTCCAATTGTAAGAACACTTTCAATATATGCCAAGCCAAAACAAATGTTACTGCAGTTCTCTGACAAGAGCAGCACTCAACTCTTCCATCCATTTTGACCATGACCAAACTGACACGAGTGGAATAAATTAAGAACAGTCAAGTAACACAGATTTCTCCCTGGGCTGAAGGACTCTGCCTGTGTTCTCATGCACAAGCAGAAACTGCATGACAAGTCATCTGAAGCAACACAGAACAGAAAATGGAAAACTCAGCTGAGGGCAACACCTGAGTCCCCTTTTTCAGAAAAACTAAATTTTAGCCCAACTTTTTTCCTATTATGCAATGTCTGCTTTCCTGCTGCTTTCCCTAAGTTCCAAAGTTTCCTTATTTCAGGTTAAAATAAATGCTTTTCTTAAAAAAATAAGAAAAAGAAAAAATCACTGTGTATACTACAAATAAACATGTGTTGTTTACATTTCCTTACTTCAAACAGGTCATGTGACTTCTGATGCAATGCACTGATCATAATAAGTCCAGGATACCACATCAATATTACTGCATTTTATCTTGACTAAACATCATGGGAAAATTTAGAAACTGTAGATTATGAAGTGCTTTTGAGGGACACAGAGTAGCTGGCTAATGTAATATACCACACAGGGCACATGCTTTTTTTAAAGCTTCAATATTGCAATAAATCTGAACTACAATATCTGCCTTCACTAAGAAAACATTTTCATCTCAATCCATCGGCAAAGTAATTTAGAAAATAAATGGTGGTGACACATAAGCTTAAGTGAATAACATGGGGATATTTGTGCCAAATCTTTCCTTCATGAACCTTGAAATCAAGGACCTTACCCGGATTTGTACAAAAATAAACATGTGTACACATGTACACAGTGTTGGTGCTTCTAGGACTAGCAGAACAACATTTGCAGAAAAAAACATTCATATCATCCTCAAATAGAAAATCAGAGAAATAATAAAGTTGGGTGAAAAAAAGACAATAGCTCTTCCAACTGCTGCAATTTCATTAAAGGGACAGCTTTCCTCCTTCTCCCTTCCTGAAGCATGGCCATGACATCCAGCACCAAGGAGCACAAGTCAACAGCAAAGCTAAATTCCTGCACAAAGCAATTCCAACAGCAGCCGCTGGGATAACTGAAGCGAAGGAGATTTGTAAAACGCTATCAGGTTTAGACAGAGACAGATGGTGCAGGTAAACACCTTCACTACCCTGCACTGTCCTCCTTCCAGAGCAGCTGGTCTCAACTGAAAGGCCATTTCTTTATGGTTTCCATACTTATCTCAATATTTGCATTATACACAGCAATACCTTACTTCCTGATAAGGGAGACATAGCCAGCAACACTCTGTATTTTAAACAGGAGTGCCAGTTCTGAAGTAAAAAGCAGAACTTCACCTCTCCTGAACACACATTCTCAATAAAGCTATTGATGGTAAACCAAGGCTTATTTTCTCATTCTTTCTACAGCACCTTTACTTGAAATACACCCTTCACGCTGAAGGATTTCAAAGGCTTTTACTACCACACTTGCCACATTTTCTTCCAAAAACAGCTTCCTCCAGGGCTGACAATAAAGCCTCATGACCAGCACACACCAGTTAAGATGAAAGAAGCCAGGCTTACAGGAGGCCTTAGACATTCACTGTGCAACTCAGGCCAGATGGCTTGTGAATCACCAAAAACAAAAACTTAATCAAAAATTTTGTAGGACAAACTGTAATATCAAAAAAAAAAGCATCTCAAGTCAGCTCACAGGAAAACTGGCTCTAGGTGGATGTAGTGCTTCCCCAGACACCAAGGAGTCAGGAAAGGCTTTGCACTGAGATGGTTTCTTGGAATTAAGAAGGGTGGATTGATAAGAATTTCAAAACCTGAGGAGGCCCTTTCCCTTACCCTACACTCCAAGCAGAAACAGGGTACTCTCAAGTATCATTTCTGCACTGATAAGAAAATAAAGAGACCCATCTGAACTACCATCAGGTATCTGAAACTGTTCATGAGAAACTGGACTTGTTCAACATCCTGAAAAGAAACACAATGTATTCCCCTTCTGTGGCCATTAAGATAAACATTGCATGAAAAACCATTAGTGGCACTTTGGAAATTCTATTTACCTTACGCTCACTTAATTTTAAAAGATTACTGTTTTATCATATTTTGATATCTATATATGTAAAGAAACATTTGCAGAGAATCAAATAAAGTAACTCCAACCTAATTCACTCTCATCAGACTCAGTCAGCCAAGATACTGTAAGATACAGTCACTAACTAAAACATCCCACAAGCAATCTGGCCATAATGCTTTGCCGAAAATGCTTCAGCAATTTATAAAGCACAGAATTGAACCATCTATATTTAAGTATAAGAAGTTTATCATGGTCTTTAAACAATTAAGTAGTGAGGCAAGCCCAATGAACATTTGCTAAGATCAAATGGAGTATGAAAATAGGAAGTTTCATTTAAAAGTTATTCAAAAACATATAAACATCTATGTTCCTCTTTAGGAAAAAAAAAAAAAAGAAAAAATGATAGCAGGAACTGTGTTCTTTCTTTTAGCAGCCCAAGATGGAATCAAAACTTCCTCTAAAATGATCATGTGACATGAGACAAAGTTTTATTACTGTTCTGTTATCAAAACAAAGCAAACATTAATTAACCTCATACCTAGCTCAATTTATTTTCACAAGGCATCTTGTATACTATCTTCAAGTTTTAGTCCCATCTGTAATACTAATAATAATAACAATAATAATACTAAACATAAATAAACACAGGTAAAGCACAGTTTCTTCTGGAGTTAACAACTGGCTTCGATGACAGCCAGATTAAAACATCAGATTTTTACAAACCAACAGCTTGGATACTTCTTACTGCTTATTCTAGTTACAGAGTCTAAGAAAAACCACAAGACCATGTACTTCACCTGAAACATGCAGTGTACTTACAACAAGCCTGAGTGCAAATGAGATCAGGTTTTTTTCAGAAAATACCTGATGCCCTCCCCAGACCTATGCTTTCAATTACCTACTCCAAGTTCATGACATTTTGTATTCTGGCAGCAGTCAGTTGTCATTTTCTGTAGGACACTCAGGTTTCTTTAGAGAGCTGTCCCACTCCAAATGCTTGTTGTAAAACTGTTACTCCCAGCTTCGCAGGAATCAGTACTTTTTCTGCACCTCCAGACCTTGTTCCCACCGGCCATGTATTTTTCATGTTAATGTTTAATTCTGTTTCCTATTGCCAGGGCTTTTCAAATCAAGCTTCTGATTTTGAAGCCCAAAACTCCTTCACCTATCCAGATTTTTTCTTTTCTTTTTAGGATAATCCTGAGACATTAATGTCACACAAAAATCTAGGACAGAGTCAGAGCTAAAAAGCAGGAAGTCCAGTCTTACACTATAAGCACGAGACCAGCCCACCCCTCGACACCTCTCAGGGTCAATGGCATTTTAATCTACCACAGTTATTTTGCTTCTTAAATAATCTACTCAAATTAAATTACTATAATACAGAATAGCAGATTTAATGAGAGCCTGCAAACTCCTACTGACAAACACATACACAAATAACATGCAGGTTTTCCAGCATCAAATGTCTATTTGGTAAACAGAGGCAAATAATCTTTTTCCTTATTCAGTAAATAAAAATTATAGCATGCAGGCTAATAATACCAACTAGCAATTTTTATTTTCATGCCATACATTTGAGGTGATCAGCTGCAATTGCATCTGTATTTTCAATTGTTTAAGAGCAAAAGTGACATCTTCATTTGGGAGTACAAAAATCAGGTTGCACATTGAAACATTTTTGTCTTTTTTTTTGGAACAAAATCCTTCACACACAAAGCCTTCTTTTTGCTTAGGTTTTGCACTGCGTACAAGTAACAGCAGATTACATAAAACCAAATTTACCATATATTTATGTGTAGGCTTCTGTGAAGGCTAGTTTGTGTAAATAAGGCTTGATTATAACACACAGCTTATGAAAGCATCAGAATAATACGATGCATTACTGATGGCCAGTTTCCTACTTACATTTTCTATGAAGCTAAGCTCCCTTTGGCTTTAGGATCTCAAGCAGCAAATCTCCAGTTTTAGCAAACAGAGTCTGGCGAAAACTTGTTGTTTAAACAAGAAAGAAAAAAGACTCTAAAGGCAGCCCAGTTCTGAAACCTCGTCCTCCAAAAACACTACAGGGATGCAACAGAAAGCATCCCCGCTGCTGGAACAAAAACTCGTGGAGTGTAAATAAAACATCTCATTCACACATCATATTTACACAAGATGTCAGACCAGCAAGCTGCATCTACAACATGACACTTCACAGGTTAGACTTAAAGATTTCTCTTCATGAGAAAATGCTCAGCTTAAATCTGTTTTAGCTGAAGACAGCCTCGAGTAGGCTATGGCTGTAGACAATTCTGTCTTTCTCACAGGTATTAAGCATACTGAGAAGGGTTTTTCTAAAACAAAAGTTACCAATTTGATTTTTTTAATTGTGACTGTCAAGAATGGAATACAATTATTACTGTATTTAGAAGTTAACAACTCTTGATATTTAAGATCACAATGTTGGCAAAATCAATACTTAAAATAACAGAAGGTGATAATTTGCATTTCAAAATTCATCTATCTTTCTTTTCCCTCAATTAGACCAAAACATGTTGATTCACAGGTTTGTGTGTGTGTGTGTGTTTCTTTTTTAAACTTATTTATAGAGCAGAATAATGGCCCCCCTGCTAGGCTGGCATTTGCTCAAGTTTCTGTCCATGTAAATTGAATCTGTTACTGGAATTCTCCCCCCTTCAGAATACCAAGGCACATTAACCAAGAGATAAAGAGATACATTGCTGATACTATCAGCCACCAGGCAGGTGGATAAAGCAAGGGATTTTTTGTTCGTGTTTGTGGGGATTTTTTGGACAAATATGTGATAAGAGTTCTCAGGGGGCATGGAGAGCAAAGGGCTGTTTAAACAGAAGTGAATCATTCTCATCTGATCTGCTAATAACTTTGTATTCAGACATCAGCTGCTCAGCACACTTTAAAATGTTCAGAAAACAAAATCACTATAAAGAGGAGGACAGTCACAGGAAACAAAACACATAAACCTCACAACAGTCACCTTAGCCGCATTAACCCAGCAGAAATTCTCAGTTACAAGTGCTTAATTTCTTCTTTAAAAGCAAATAGGTTATTCTTGGCCAAACCCCCCCCAGTTTTACTTGAAGTGGTGTTGAGTTTATACGGTATGATTTATAATCCGATATTTCCCTTGTGAATTAGAGAAACAACATTTGACTTATCATAGGTGAACAGCAAAGATTTGGTTTGGCCATTAATCAAAGTATAGCACAGGCACTACTTTTAAGCATCTGCAGACGGCTTTGTTGGTGCCGGAGTTGGTTCAGCAGGAACTTCTGTTTTTTCAAATTGAGCAGAACTATACAGCAGTAAAGAGTGACCCCGCCACACCAACAGATTCAACAGCACCGTAACACTCCACGACTCTGAGCTTGCGAGCACAATTCTTGATGTGCAAATCATCACAAATGAGCCGCATCTTCCGTCTCCAGTTCTTAGGAGAAGTTAAGCAAATTAGGGGCAGCCAGTGCGACAGCAACATCCATTAATGGTACAATGCCACCTCCCGTCGGCAGCGGGGAAGTGCCACTCCCGCAACAGATGCAGCCCTGCTCGTAACTTACGCACGATGTAAAATGACAATTGCTATTTCACACAAAACTAATTATGCTGCTCGCAGGGAACGGGATGCAGCTTTTTAAACTATTCCCTTCCCTCATCTTTTTGACACTTCTGCACTTATTGCAGTTGTTCTGTTACTTTATATATGCAGTGCATAATGTGTTTTTGACATACGCAGTCCAATTGCCTCTCCACTTTTTCGCAGGACAACAGGAGCGGAGCAAGTCCCTGTGCTTCACCAGGATCACTGTTTCTGTACCAAAGCTGCCTTGCTTTACCTTAAAGCAAGGTTACACTCTGGTGTACAGAAAGCCTTAAACACAAAATTCTAGATGCTGCAAACAAGTTCCACATAGGTGGACCTCTATTCTCCGTTGGCTCTGAAAAGCTTCCACACTAATACATTACTACCCATCGCCCGTCCAGCAATTAGTTCTCAATATATAAATTGCAAAATTTAGACTTCATGTTTTTCTTCAGCAAATAAAATGACTTAAGATTTATACACATCTTCATGCACTTCACTGCAAATCACTTTAAAACCTACACTGTACAAAAGCAACATCTGAAACCTCATCAGTTGAAAGATACAACTGTTTCAAATACATGATTAAAATTTTCACATAACTCCGCAGTACAATTTCCTACCTATTTTAAACTGAAGATATCCGGCAATCTGTTTAAATTTCACATTCATCCTCTCCTTGTTCTGCCTCCAAAATTTGCTCCTCAAAAATCAATGCAGAAAAAGAACCACAGCCCTACAATCATCATCTGTTCTGTCTCCAACAGCAGACCCTAAAAAGCAATGTTTATTGATAGACACCTTCTCCTTCTTGCATACTTGAATGTACTTACTTAAATACTAAATTGTTGAAATCAGCATACAAGTTACCGTATCCAAATCTATTCTAACTCCAACTCTGTTAAAAAAACATAGCAAGCTAGACACAAATTTTTACAAGCCAAGTTTCACTGCATCCTTCCGCCAGGAGAGAAAAGGAGAAGGAAGGCTGAGTACCCAGAGGTGGGGCAACACAGCACATAATCTTGAAAACACCAGGAAAATTCAAAACAAGATAAAGACCCCCTTTGAGTCACTTATTTTAGACACGGTGTTTTATTATGGTAAGAAATACTAAGACCTGATAACATTTTGGGAAGATAGTTGTTCACCTCTACAAAACTACAGCATTTCCCTCAGCAGAAAAAAAAAAAGTTGTGAGAAACACTTACATTAAAAAGCAACTTAAAAATAACATTAAAACCTCAAAACTTGTTCCTAGTGTACTAAACTGAAGCACAAATATAATATCAAAATTCTTATTCCAAGAAGCAGCTTGAGGAGCAATGCTTTCATGATAAAGGGGTTCCAAGGACATGGCACACTCCTCAAAGTGAAACAAAAAAATTATCATCCGAATGAAGCTTTCTTTCTCCTGTAATATGGGAACCTACAGAAATCCTATTAACACAATTATTTTTTTTAAACATTGGTCAAAAGTTCTAAAGCCACATTTACCAGCAGCAGTAGCCTTAAGAAAGCTGCTTTAGACCCAGCTATACACCCTTCTTGAATCATTCCTCATAACAGAATGGCACTTGACTCCAAAATATATTCCATGCTGCTAAGTTATACCAAGTATTACTCTCCTACCTAAAAATGAACACGTAACAGCTACACTAAAGCACAAGCATGCTTCACAGAGATAACATTAAGATCAAGAAATATGAAAGGCAAGAATCTTAGAGCAGTGCCAATTCATCCACCTTGAATATATCTAATATTTGCATTTGCAAATCTTCACCTTGCAGCTCACCAGCTGCAGACACACAAAGCAAATGCAGCCTGGGGTAGGGCAGAGAGGGCAGAGAGGGGAGGGCAACTTTAGCAAGAAAAGCCCGGATGGGTACCACACCTGTGCTGTGAGGTGGAAATAATGACGGTGTGGAAAACTTTATTCTTGCATTTGAGGACTTCTAAATATTATTTCAACTGCTCCCTAAACACTTAATTACTGCAGGAGTTGGCTGGTTGGGGCTTAGGGGGCAAAAAAAGCCTCTCTTTGGATCCTCATTAAAGTACAGAAAAATTAAGCTTTGACTTTCACAGCTCATTAATGATGACAGGGTGGGAAAAGGCTGCACTTCCATCTTTGCTACAACTCAACTGGGGAGCGCTTTGTTCGAGGCTGGGTTAGGGAGGCAGGAAAACACCTCTCTAACAAGTTGTCACACATGTTGGCAACCTGGACAACCACCTATTTAACAAACACAGTAATTGCTGGGATTCCCCAATTATCTTGTTCTTGAATAAAAGTGGCATGAGGGTAGAAAGAAGGTGTTGGATTTACTTTGATAGGTGAAAAGAATTATTTTCTGTAATACCTGCCCTTTTGACTTGCACCTGGGTAGAAAAGATTTTATTTTCTATTTATCTCAAGAAGCTGACATACAAAATTTGTTGAGACCCTACCACCCTTATTCAGAGAGACAGTTCCTTACTGCATTTCACTTGCAGAACAAAAACACAGAAGAAACACCTGATGCCAAACAAAATTCAGAACTTCCATTGCTGGTAACTCTTATTCTAAATTTTTCTGAGCACATTTGCAGACTCTGAGCTTGAGGACAACCGGCATGACACGTTGCAATGCCTGGCCAGACCACGCGCTCAGCAGAAAGTTATGCTGGCATTTCAAAGTCAGAATAAAAACACAGTAATTTCAACTCTAAACACAGTTTTTATAAGCTAGCTACGAAATTTTTAAAATATGAAGCTGTATGTGAAACACTGGATTTTTGGCCGTCACCGCCAGAAATCACAGACCACTATATTAGCAGAAAATAAATTGGAAAAAGGAAAAGAGGGAGGGCTCAGTTTCAAGTGCCATCCTTGCTATAAAAACCCAAGAGATATTGATTTTATCACCCTCATGATTGATGAAAGCGGTTCGGAGAAAAGGGCTCTCTAAACTATTTCAAAGCCCACTGCAGCTCATCAAAAATGTCAGAGGCATCTCTGAGCCTATTAGGGCTGTATTTTTCAAACCTCTGTTGTTCTCCCCCCACCACCCATGTCCTTCGCATGTATAAATTTTTGTATTTTTAAGGGTCTTAGTGCCACCTTTTCAATCTCATTTGCTCTTTTCAGTTACCAGGATGTACTCACACACAGGAAATAACTGCAAGAAAACAGAACATTCCTAACTTGCTTAAACAAGACATTCAGTACAATTACACGTTATGGAAATGACATAACAAACACCACCACAGTTCAACAATAAAGCAGTTATGAGCCCTGCAGCTTTTTAAGACATTATGGAAAAGAAGCAAAGAAAACTCAGATATTGCATGATCTCAAGCTGTATGCTACAGAGACTCCATGAGAAAATGAAAGCTGCTAATCTACTTTCCAAGTGAAACATTGTAGGTGATTGCTCTAACCTGGGGCACAGTACATTCTCTCTATGGCATCGTTGTCACAGGAATCTTCAACCTCCCTCCACCTGCTAAAATACGTTAGCTGAATGTGTCCTAAAAACAAAACGACAGGAGAAATCAAAACATTTTTCCCTTCCATTTTCTGCAGAAGTGAACTGTAATTACTCCTTTTGTAGCTAAAAACAGTATCATTAAGAATAATGGCATCATTAAGTACTAGAAGCTATTACTGGGGGTGAATTTGCTGCACTGATAATGAAGCTCTAGACAGGAAATGAAGATACTAATTACAAGATAAAACGCCTACTCAGTTAATTGGAAGCAACAGCGAATAAAAAGAAATGCATTTGCAAAAGTTCCTGACCTCTATCATTCAATAAGATGTTGTTTGGGTTCAAATCGCGGCACACAATTCCTTCTCTATGTAAAGCATCAAGGGCTACCACCATTTCAGCTGCCCATCTTTGAATGCAATCCTCTGGGATATTAAACCTGGAGGTTAGTGCTAATCTTTCGTCAAGGTCCTGAAAAATTTGATGTATTTCCTTCGGCCCTGCTCCTGCTATTTTGTCTTCCTTCTTTGGTGCAGTCTTTTTACTTTCAGCTGCTGGTGACAAAGCCGAGTCTGTCTCCTCTTTCCCGCTGTCTTCAGTTTGGTTGGAAAACAGGGACACTCCTTCATTTCTTAACACGTCTCTGTCCAAGCTAACCTCTTGAGCACCTGAGAGCAGGTTGGAAACACATGAACTTTCCTCTTTGCTTGTCATGTTTAAGGAGCAGGCCCCAAGCTCTTGAAACAGAGCCCCGTCTTCTGAACCACCTACCTCTTGGTCTGACGTAAAGAGGGTCCCAAGAGCTCCCTGAGTGACACTGCTTTGCTCTTTTGCTTCCTTGTGGGCAGGATCGCCCACTTCTGGTGCCACATGATTTGGCTCTTGATCAAATACTTTGCATGGCTCTACAGAATTATTTAATTGCAAGACATCAGGTGTTTCTAACAACTTTACTTCTGCCATGTCCCTGTCACATTTTGTAAACTTTGTTGGCCTTGACACAGCTGGCTCTTCTGCTTCATCAGACATGCCTGGTAAGTTTATTAGGAGATCTGGCCTTCCTTCATCAATGCTATTCACATCATCAAAAGCAGCATCCTTAAAGGAGATAACTGGCACAGAGTCATTTGAACCCCTGCTCACGGTGTCATGAGCTTTCACACCTATTTTGCTCTCCAGGGCATCCAAGCTTCTGTCATGATCTGGGACAGTAAACAATGGCTTTAAAGGCTCTGATTTCAGGTTATATAATTTTTCTCCAAAATCAAGCCCCAGGAGTTCACTAGTGCTATCTTTGCTGTCTATCCTGAAGAGTTCCATGGGGCTGTTCTTGGATCTAGTTAACGAGTCCAGTATCCTAGTAGGGCTGGCTATTTCTGTCTCGGCATCATCGATGAACAGCTTTAGTTCCTGAGGTGCAATCTGGGAGGTGAAGCTGTCACTGCCAGCAACGCTGCACTTCTGCAGGGAACTCCTCTCTTTGGTATGCATCCCTTCACCCTCTGCTTTAGCCACTGGTTCCTCATTTAGGGAGCCAGAGTCAATTTTTTCCTGCCCGTACTCATTGCACAACGTTAAATAACTAGTGGTGCACTCTTCTTCTGAGCTGGATGCCGAGTCCATCCACTTGGAACTCTCCTGGCCATCTTCCTGGTTGCTGCTGTCATCCTGAGAGCTTGGTGTCAGGCTGCTCCTCAGTGGGACCACCTTCAGCATGCTGTCGCCATAGCTTTCTCTGGAATCGGTGCTGCTACCAGTTTCTTTAGGACTAGGTGTTGGTTGCTCCAGGTAAATTTTAGTTGAACTGGATGTTCTGGATTCAGGAATCTCAAAGCTCTCTTCAGGGCTTCTGTTTAAGAACTTACTGACATAAGACCACAGTTTTCCACCTGAAAAAAAGAAAAAAGAGAGGGGATCTCTTAATTTCACTCAAAATAGAAAATTTTTTTATGAAACAGGAAAATATCCTCACTGTCACTATACACTCTATCCTTATGCCCACAGTTAGATGGATCTGCTACCTCAGAAGGAAATAATTACAGGGACCACAACTTGCTTTTCACGTAGATTTGTATTATTACATAAATATTTCAAGAGCTGCAGCTGAGACAAAGCTGCTGGTTTTTGGTTTTAAACTTCTGTAAAGTCTCATTTCAGAGTGTGTCTCAAGTTGCACAGTGGTCACTACTCTCCACCTGCTGTCTCAAAAGAAGTAAAAACTAGGGAAGATCAAATGGTTTTGTGCCCATCACCACTTCTGCCTACACTGAATGGTTCTGTATCACAGCTCTAAACTCACGAGCAACGTTAGCGGAAATGGACTGAAAACTAAACAGCAAGTTCAGTAAGGGAAATTACCATATCAGCAGGATATTTTAAGGGTCTGTGTCTCTCTTTGAAGAAGTTGGGGTTTTTTAAATATTGATACATTTCTCCCACTAACTTCAGAATTCAAAAAAAGTTTTTTATGCTTTGCTGCACAACCAAAGGATTTATCAATACTCTAAGTTACACTGGCGAATAGTTCCTTCACAGCATCTAAGAAAGTTCTATCTCCAAAAATAACAGTTACATTTGAAAAAATCAAACCAGGACTCTTCATGTTTCCATATGCTGCACATATTTTAAAAAGTTTACGAATTTCAAAACATAATTTTAGCAAAATAATTCAAGAAGTTACTGTACCTATTATATGTGCCAAAGAATTTGGCTTAAAGTTAGAAAGTCTCCTTTGGTAACTTCAGGAAAAATGCACTGTCAAGACATTTCAATTTAAAAGATTGTACAAAAATTCTCAAAAATACAGGACTTCTAACAGTATCTTTGTAAAAGAAAAAAGTAAGTATCCAGCCCACTGGGCATCTGCAAAGTTGGTGGGTTTTTGTTGGTTTTTTTTTTACTTATTTGGATAAAACAGCTTTATATTTTTCCAAAATACATTCTTTAATAGTTTGGGGGTTTTTTAACACTCTCTGTATCAGGCAAAATTCCTTTAAAAAGTACAATAAAAGAAGAAAGTATTTTTCATTGCCTAGGAACAGATTTTCTATATTCCCAGGTATTTCAAAAAAAACTTATCAAAGACAGAAAAACCTTGACACTTTAAAAAATTAATTTGAATAATATAATGTGGAGTTTTCCTGCCCTCCATCCCGCTGGCTAAGACAAGACTTGTTTTTCAAGGGGAAAAAAATATCTCACTGGTTGTGGCGAAACTAAGTATATTAAAAACACTAAGAGGGAATTCTAACAGCTTGAGTCCAATGGTAAAAACAACAATTTAAATCTGTTAATCCACATGGTTTCTGCCACAAGCTACACATGGATTTAGCACCAGGTCAGGATGACCCTTGCCACCTTCTAGAAAGTGATGAGAAAGGATGGCAGGCAAACGAACAGGAGCAAAGGGAAGCAACGCTCACAGAGAAAGGAACAAGAACTGCCATACTGCCCACTGTATGGCATAAGCACTTTAAATTCTTACCCAGAGGTGCATCCAAAACATGCACCCCCAAGGGAGCCCTGCCACAGCAGCAAGGCACAGCCCCTGAGTCTCCCCAGCAGAGCAGCTGCCCCTCAGCCCAGCGAAGCAAGGCAGGGACTGACTGAGCCTGAGCACAAGTGACCGAGGCCCTGTGCTGGTGACACCAAGGGCCCTGGCCTTGCCAGAGCTGCCTCACGAGCAGGATTTCACCCCAGTGAGAAGCAGGGAGCCCGTGCAGGCTCTTCAAGGGAGGCCACTTGCTTTAAACACGACACGTGGCACAGCAGCTCAGCAGGGCAAAGGCATCCTGCCCTCTGAGCCCTGCAGCTTGCACAGGACTTCAGGATTACTGGTCTTCAGCTGATTTGGTGAAAATGAAAGTTGTCCATCCCATAATCACCAACAGTTCTTTTCTAATGTTACACTTCTACATTTATTCATATTTTTGCTATAAAATGGCAGGGAGATAAAACAACAGAAAAGAGAATGAGAAAGAGAGTGAGATCATACATCATTTTTATATATGTGTGAAAGAGTTTATCCTCTTTTTCACACTTTTATCCGTAACAATTATTTCCTTTAAAATTTCAATTAAAATACTTCAAGTACTATAATAAAATAACTTTGCCCAGTTTATTAACTAGGCATGGAATTATTCAGGTCCATTTAATACCAAACAAAAAAATCTCATTTGATAACCACGCCCTCACTGCATTTAATAAAACACATTACTTAATAAAAAAATTATATAGTCTCCCCATCCCACCTGCATTAAATCAATTAGTACAAGCTGAATATTTTCATCTGCATATTACTAGTGTTTATTGCTTGTGCTTCACAAATTTCTTATGAAAACACAAATCTCAAAGCGTGCTCACAGACCATGACTCATGAAGACTCACATACAATTTCTAGAGCTTTGGGAAGTGCTTGGCACAACACCACCTCAGTCTCCAGGCATGGCTTTAATGCAAATAAGAGCACCATCCTGCTTCTTCAGATGGAAGTAACAAGAAAAGGTCTTTCTAACAGAGGTCTGCCTTGAGCTTTGACCCAAGGAGGCAGAAAGCTCAAAACCTTATTCCTGTGACCTTTTGTCACATCTTTTTCTCCTATGCCATTACTGGACACCAAGTGTGCTTTTACATGTGACACCTGAACAGATCTCACTGACCTAAATGTTTTGTACCCCTACACTAAGATAAGAAGGGGCTGGGCTGCCCAGCAGTATGAAAAGTGCAAGAACTGTCCAACTTAAGTTTTTCATCTATTGACACATCAAGCTGCTCTCAGGACAACTCCTGTCTTCAGCTCCCTCCATCTCACTTCATCCAAGATTTCATGCACCCTCCACTAGATTTGGACCTCTACCTGAAGTTTCACTGCAGCTGAAGAAAGGACACCCAAGAAGGATTAAAGAAGGACAAAGAGATATGGTAGGATCAATACTTCAAAAATCCACAGAAAAATCACTGGAAGATTTCAGAGGTTCACTAAACATAAAAGTTGCAAAAGACAAAAAAAAGAAACCTCTTTATTCTTACAGTGTTCAGGAATTCACCACTGTCCACTTCTGAAAACAGGGAGAACGGCAACAACTCATTTTGCTTTTGCAAATCTATTATCTTAGGTTTTCAAAAATAAATTGCTCATTATTAATGACTTGTATTTAGAAACCACAGTGGAAATGACTACTTACTGCAACTTCAACTTAAGAGTTAAACACAAGTAAACAAAACAAAAAAACCCCAAACAAAAAAAATTATGTCCAAATATGTCAACATACAAATATTTCAAGACTGGCCTCCTGGTCAAGTGGAAATACGCAAATAAATGCCATTCAATAACTGAGTTCTATAGTGAAAAACAACAATTTTATTCCTTTTTGAAAACGTCCAATCCAGGGTCAAACAAAAGTGATATTTGTATCTGCGTATGTAATTATGCCTTTATGAATGACATACTAATAATCTTTCCCCCTCTCCCCATGTGTTGTGTAAGATCAAGAAAACACATTAGCAAGCCATGCTAATATAGTATCAGGAATCTATAAAAACTAAAATTACAGAAATCAATCCAAACAAGTAAGCTTCAGTCACTGTCAAATAGTCCAACAGACTAAATAACTATAAAAGCTACAGTATTAAGCTCAAGTTTATTAGTGCTGAATACAATTTCAGAACTATATTATTAACATAACTAATTATTAAGTTTGTTTTCTTCTACCATGAACTGATTCTACAGACGTCTAGTTGAACCTTTCTGATTTTACAAGCACATGAAAATCATCAAGTTCCACATTCTTCTGCAGTTATCTAATGAAAATTTTCTTATTAGCAGTGCATAACCACATTTCCAGCATTCAGGAGCTTATACCTCTGCTTCTAGAGGCAGAATCTAAAAAGTCAGTGTCCAAAATAATCAACAGGAAATTCAGAATAAAGTGACCACGTGACGAAGCTGACTAGGAATCTTTTATATTCTTTCAAACATTTCTGCAGCTTTTTATTATTTTATTGATGCAGGAACATCCAAAAGAAAATACAGAGACTATACAGTATATATGACAGGACAAAATGAAACCTAACAGGTCAGCAAATTTAGTCTCCTAAACATGTTTTTGTTCCAGCTGACAAGAAAAATTCATGACCAGTTGGATTTTTCCTCACCCGGTACTGAGATGCTTCCCATTTCAGTTTCACATCCTGAAAGACTGGCTGGCTAAGGAGATCTACTCCAAAATAAATCAATAGCTTCTGCTAGCTTGGCCCATGAGATTATTCCCAAGGATGAAGTACTCCAATCCCCGCAGAACTGGAATTCAGCTAAGAATGCAGCAGTCGCTGTATTTAGGAAATCCCAAACAGAGTCAAAGTGAACAACCCAGGCTTCCAAATAACTGCAATCTGATCGGGAAGAAAAGGAGAGAGTACTGAAATACAGGTGCTTGAATTATTCTCCAAAACTGAGCCCCACGCTCTACATCACTGGCCAAGAATTTGTGTATAGCCAGGAGCACCAATCCTAAACCATGCACCTCATGAGAATTAACAGCCTTCCTTGCTGGAAAAGGAACAATTTTATGGTTTTCAAAGAATTTTATGGTTTTCAAAGAATTCTATGGTTTTCAAAGGCCTCCTTTTCAATAGAGACATGCCTACTGCTAAACTTCACCATGTTACTGCAATGGCTACATAAAACGAGGCTTGCACAGTTCCTAGGCCAAAAGCAAAGCAGACACAGAGGCATTGCCATGGTACAACAACAACAATACTCCACAGCATCCCAATGGCAGCCACAGTGGAGCTGCAGCTCCACATGAATGGGAACTGATCTCCTGCCTAATCTCTAACATGACAGTAGTTACAAGCACCAGAGTCCTGTATCTGCAGCTCTGTATTTCCAGTGCTGCTGGTGAATCTCTGCTGCAAAGTTTGCTAGTTTAGGCAAAGCTCCCACTTCCCAACGCACTTGGAGCAAGAGCTATTATTCCAAAGCAGCCTCCTGAAAAAGTCACTTGCCAAGGACCGTATCACCTTTCCTACATTTTCTGATTGCTGTCAAATATTTACAGCTAGCATTATCTCCTTTCCTAACAACAAATCCCCAGCTTTGCAAGCCAGAGCGCTACCACGGTGTTGTCTATCAATTGCCGTGTGCAGCAAGCCTCTTCAGCAGGAAGTTTCTTGAGTGCTCTCCAGATTGATAGGAACTCCAGCTTGTTTATGCTTAAAGAGATTTGACAGCTTCTAACAGCCACTTAAACTTTGATGTCCCATGGAAGCCCCCCAGCCTATTTTTGAAGCATCTGTTTCTAAAATTTCTGTAGTTAGTAGTGCCAGGAAGAAGCGAGGCCTTATTAACATCAGATTGGCTCTCTCCCACACTAGAACTTGCCAAGTGCTTTGCAACAAAGCTACAAGATAACTTTATGGACTTTTGTACTTCTGATGCATCCTTGAAGCCTCTCACTGTGGCCAGGAGATAAATCTGTAAGAGAACCCAAGACCTCATTCACCGATTCTGCGCATGTAACACCATCACAATTTACCAAAAAAACAAACAAACAAAAAAAGTCTTTTTCTTGAGTCTGGAGTCAAGCTTTCAGAATTCCATACAAAACCCAACAGTGCTGCACTTAATAATACAGTTAAAAATCTACTATGAACAGGAAAGTGAGCTGCTTAGCAAACACACATGGTCCATTCATAGCATAAAACCTCTGATTTGCTACAATAAAAGCCATTGCCCATTTAAATTAATATTTTACCCTTCAAACTCACAATGGTGTAGCTAACATACCTAGCATCACAAATCAACACCACTTATAAATTTGACTGGTAGAATCTTCTTTCTTATTGGAATAGAATTATTTGGACTATGAATGTTAAGAGCATGCATAAAGCCGTGAAATAAAATTTTAAGAGACTATCACTTAAAAAGTACTGTCCTAGAATTTTTTATCCTTTCCCAACATTAACTACAAGCATCTTCTCTATTTATATCTGGTCTGAGATGGATGAAATTTTAAGAAAGGTTTGTCTATAGGGATTCCTGGTATTATTATCCTTCTAATTCAAAGGATGAGTGCTACTAACATAAGACTGATCGGATCAAGACCATCATCAGTAGGGTAAGCAAGACTAGTCTCTGCATATAGTGCAGCATAACTTTAGCCCTATTTTTAAGTATCCTTTACTCACACTAAGTTAGAAGCATTTCTCCTGAATCACTTTCCAGCATCAGTCTCATAGAACAGGGAGCACTGGCCGTTGCCCCTGTTCGGGATTTGGGATCAGGCCCTACACCTGCAATACACTTATTGTATATATTCTCAGGAAATTTACTCATCTCTGTGTATCCCAGCTACTCCTCTTTTCAGCAGAATCTATCACTCTTCCTCTCCCTTTGCCTGTTCTGATCCCAGACAGCAGGTTCATGAAAATGAAAGAGCTCTGATCTCAATGTCTCTGTTTTTCTGCTATCACAATACAATTAACACTTCCAGGAGACCACCTTTGTCAACTGCTCACACTAGGCCTTCCTTAAAATTTTTGTTCTTACACCTGACCACTTCTCCCATGAAATTCCACCACTGCCCCACTCACTTTTCCATCTGTCTTGAGGAAGAACATCCTTCCTAAAAAGAAGAGCAAAACTGTAGGACTTCAGAAACTGCAGAAATATTACCAAGAGTGTTTTAAATTATGTAATTATGCTAGCCTTAAGGGCAGCTGGTATCTGACAAGGGTTGTGGGTGCGGTTTTTTGTTCGTTTTGGGGTTTCTTTGGTTGTGGGTTTTTAAAAATACTTTTTCTCTGAACAAAATGTACCAGTTCATGTGTAGATTGCAGTTCAGGTGAGAACCTCCCAATTATCTTGTGTATTATTACACACACCTCGAGAAAAGTAGCACTGTACAGAGCAGCACTGTAAACTCCCAAGATCACCATCAGGCACTACTGTGAAGTGAGGCTTTTCTTCATGCATCAGTGCTCACAGCAAAACCAAGTCACACATTGCAGAAACAGTCATTCCTGCTGCAAAGCTAACTTTAATTGGCCTCATATGACAAATTGTTCATGAAAAAGCCAAAATTTAAGTTATTAGGGAAAAAAGAAGTAATATTCAATGTAATAAAATTATCTTCTCTATCAGTCAGTTTAGTTCCTTCGTATCATCCATTCTGCCGGAGTTATTAGCATTTCCTAAAAAAAAGAACTATTAGCAATCCCAAAATTTATATTCTGCACTCATTCTAAACAAATATGGGCAATTACATTTAGGGAATATTTAAATCCAGGTGTTAGACAAAAAAATCAAAATGTAATTATTTTGTGCCACCTGTTCCCTGTACATTTAACAGGAATTTTATAAATAGTTTGAAGGCACAACTCTGTGGTTCTGCTTTGAACTCCTGTGTGATGCCACTAGCTATTTTCTTAAAAATCCAGATCAGTGCAATATTAACCAACAGGAAAATGTTCATGGTTTTTAGCAGAGCTATTAAATTCTTGTGCAAATACTTGTCATTTTAACTAGAGATGCTAAAAAGATTTACTAGTCAAAGTTTACAAAAGTAGCCAAAGATTTTATCTCTGAGAAATAACTGTAAATAATGCAGATAGTTGTCGCAGTCAAAGCTCTCCCTCTCCTGTAGAAAATAAACAGTTGGAAGCTTTCAATATTGCTACATACAATTCAAGTAACCCATCAGGATTTGAGGCCATTTGAAGCAGGAATCAGACCCACTGCAGAATGAGAGGGGAAAAGGGGGAGGGACAGAGGATCGGAGTGGGGTGTCTTACATGACATCTCTCTGGCACATTAAAAATATTTTAACTGGATATATGAGAGATTAATTTGACAATGAAGTGCACCATTGATTAAAACTGAAAACCTTTGACTCTTTTCAACAATATGCTTAAAGGAGAGACAAACCTTCTGCGTGCTGCAGCACGAGGAAGACAGACTCCTCGGAGATGATGTACTTGTGCAGACACACCATGTTGGGCACGCAGCGGGGGATGATGGTCGTTCTGCTCCTGCTGCACTCACTACTTTTCCTTAGACCCTGACAGAGAACAAAAAGGTCAGTTGTACCCTCAGTTGCCTTTGGAGCCTGCTGTGCTCTGTGTTTATCAACCAAACTAATCTATCCGAGTTACTCTGGGCTTCAGAGAAACCACTCATCTGCTGCTCTATGCCCCTCGGTCCCCCGAGGCTGTGCTGATGGCATCTGGCGCATTTCCAGAGAACAGAAGATGGCACAAAGCTGCCATTAAAATCAATTACATGGGTCAATGTTTTTATTAGAATCTCTCTCAAACTAAGTCATCAGGATGACACTCAGTTATTTCCCTGTGACCTTTTTTTAAAATTTTATTTTTGCGTGTGACCAAAAGACACTATTAAAAAAATTCAATTCAAGTCCTAAAGACAAAAGAATGCCTTAGCCTCACAGGTAATCCTCACATTTCCACTTTACTTTACTAAAGACAACAACCACCTCAATAAAAAAGAAAGGAAAGGATTAGTCTCCTTGAGAGGCAATGATTTTTGGGAGGTAGTGCAGGGATGAAGTTGCCAGAAGTGAAAAAATTGATGTGGGAGGGTGAAAGGGAGGGGAGAGAGAAAGAGAAAAAAAATTATGTCAATAGTGTGACCTATTACAATATTGATAAACATAGGCAGTTACATGGGAAATTCAATGTTACCCTATCTACCAGTAGATAATGTGAGGTTCTAATATACAATATTCACATATAAACCTTTCTCAGAAACAAACAGGTTTGCTGTATCCTGCACATACGATTTCAAAGGCCGACCCACAAAGTTAAGGTGGGTTGTAAGCCAGATCTGAAGCAAAGTTACAAAATGTTAACAAGTAATTAGAGGTTCATGTTTGGGACACAGCTTTTTTTCAATCCTTCCTGCCATTAGCAGTGGAATTCATGTCAAGGGGAGCCTGAAGTAAATGGTCACAGAAACAATACTCATAACTGAACTAATTCTCAGCATCACAGATGCTCTGAGCATACTGGGGTCTTGATCTGAACACTTTCTGAAACATAAAAGAGTAACGTGAAAAATTTTATTCTGACCAAATAACTGTTCATAAATGTAATTGGTGAGTAACATTAAACTCTGTTATCTCAGACTATAGAAGTAAAACACAAGGAAACAAATTTGAAGACCAGTTGTACATTTCATCCAGAACCCACTTCGGCCAGTAGGATATTCTTCAGCTAAAGAAGACCAAACACAAATGGCAGTGGATGTGTTTGGATTAAGGAGAATTTTCATGTTCATCAGAAGCCCTGAGCCACCAGGGCTTTACAGATGTTTTAAGCAGCACATTAAATCTGTGATTCTCTATCAAAGCCTGTGAAGATGCTGGCCTCAATAACAAGAGGCAACTCAGGTGACTAAACCAGCACATCTGAGCACTAGGGATGTTAGAGAGAAAGGAAGGGAATGCAACTGAATACTGACAAAAAGAATTCCAGAACACTTAATATGTATTACCATAAAAACAATATACGGCAGGGATACCTCTATAAATTACCTATAAGTTGATCTTTGTGTGCTGGTGTAATTTAGGAGGTCATATAATAAAAGATTTTACTCACCTTCAATATAAAAGTCTGCTGTGTTCTAGTGTCCATTACAAGCAAAACCTAAGCAAAAAGTATTCAGAGAAGTATTTAAGATTCACATGTGTAAACTAACAAAACATAGCTCTTAAATCTAATGTTGAATATTCTTACAAGGAAGGTGATATAAGTAATTAAAAAATGAAACCCCTGCAGCATACAGACTTGATAAGCAGTCTTTTTTCTAGCAAAGAAAAGACTGAGGATAGAGATCGCTAAAATTAGGGTAACAACAAAAAAAACGGGATTTATTTAGAGAGAAGTGTGGATGAGTTTGCTGCAGAGAGAACACCTACAGCAGCAAAGAGCATCTCTGTTAGCAGTGCATCACCTCTACTGAAAGCACTTTAAACACAGCAATGAGAGAAGCACTAAAAACGACACTCTTAGCAAGCGCCATTTGTTTACATGTTGAAAACAAAACAAACAACAGGACACATGTGTGTATATACATTTAGGAAACCGCATCTTTAGGAAGCTGGAACCCTCTGCCTTCAAGCCACCCTGCTCAGGAATTAACTGTTTTCAAACTCTAAGAACACAGATGTGCTAGAAAAGCACCAGCTGCAAGACAGCCACACGAGCAGCACAAGCTCAACCCTCCTGTAGGAACGAGAGTGTGCCCTCCCTGTTTACTTACAGCAGACATTGTAAACTTCCAGTAAAAATATTCACACGCAGTTATACCAAAATATTTAGGCTGCAAAATCATACTTCTAAAAGGCTTCCTTCCCATGCTGGCACTGGGATTACCAAACTCTTGAGTTCAACAGACAAGATGCAGCAATTCCAAGTGAACAGACAAGGTGCAGTGAAGACCAAGTCAGCTTGCATCCAGAACGACTTCTTGCAGAGATGACATGTCAGGAGCAGCATGGCTTCATCAGGTGGCAAAGGACACCACCAAACACGGCCTCCCTTACCTCCCTGCTCTGAGGGGCAGCAATGCAGCCATGCTCCGCCGTCTCCAAAAGGAAGAAACCTTTGCTCTTTGGTATGGCAGCATTCAAAATCGACTTCTCATTCAAAACCTACTTCTCTCCCCACTGCATCTCAAATATGAGAAAGAGAACTAAAGTATTTTCTAATCAATTCTCTCTCAACATATTTGACTAAAACAAAGTGACAGACTCTTCCCCATCTCAAAGACCACCTCTTTTACTAGGGTTGCACCCAATTTTAAAAGTTTTTCTGTATCTTTGGGGGGAGAAAAAAAAATCAACAGAAGTTGGTGCTACTGACATTTTTTTAACAAAGGAGTGACACACAGTTTTCCATGTCAAGGGCATGGTAAGGAAAGGCAAGTGTGCCCAGACCACTGAGTTTGCCAAACAGCTTCCTAGGCCTCTTACCTAGGGCTTCCAGAAACAGTGGAAACCAGCTCAATAAATAACAACTGTGAAACTGATTTTGTTTACAGATGTTTTAAGATGTTTACACCAAAAGGTGTAAAATTAAAATCAAAGAAAAACCCAAAACCACACCAACCAACCAAAGAAAACCAACAGAACAAGACAAAAATAAAAGCCACTTTACAAGAGGTGCCAAAAGAAGATAAAAATGGTTTGGAAACATCTATGTGTTTACAATCGCTCTCCTTCCTCTTCTCCCAAGTTTGTTTGCAACTAGACACTGCTCACATTGAGGCAATAAATACGAGAACATATGTGATTTTTTTTTTTTAAATGTGCCCTTTGACTGTCAATATCTCCCAAACAGGTGTTGGCTAAATGATTATAAATTGGCCTCTGGATACACCTCTTCAACTGAGCCGTACAGGACTGGTGATAATATAATTAGACCTAAAAACATCAGGCTGGTGAATGCTTTCCATCTGTTTGGCAATAATGTTTAGTTAACAATAGTCTTTAAAAGAAGCACCTTCAACTTCAGTTCTTAAAGTTATTTATAGGGCCATTCTTAACACACCAGCACTCTTGCTAACAAGAGCTTTAGCCACTTGGAAATTATTAGCCATACGGCTGTATATGAAAAGGAATGGCAGCATTTAACATCTGTATCTCTCCAGATTTACAAGCATCAACCTCATTTAAAGTCACTTCTTAATGAACAGTTCCGTGGTCTGTATTAATATTATAGTTGCATGCACAAAGATCATAAGGAGCCAAACATTTTTTTAATACCAACAGTAGGCCAATCAGTAATGAAGCTGTCAGCATAAAGGACAGAATAATAGCTTCTTTAACCCCCAAACAGGATTTGTTCATTTGTAGAGTAAAAGACACCAATTTAAAAACTGCTCATGGGTTTGCTCACCTTTATAAAGACAAAAATCTAATTTGGTACTAATTTGATACAATTGTCTTTCCAATAAAAGGCTCCTAAAGCCATCTTTTATTCCATGATAAAACAACTGCTATAACTAAAACTGTCATGAAATAATTACCTTTGATAGCATACCTTATTGCACAAATACAATTAATGTATTCCTCCCTTTCATTTTTCACACTTGCTTATCAGCACTGTATTAGCATATGGTGCAACAGAAGAGATTACTGAGCCCTCACCCCGTAAGGTGAGGTACAGAACCACGACCACTAACGCGAATAAAGCAGACAGTGGGTCCCTGTAGGGTAACTTCATCTGCTGTTATATTGCAGCATCCACATGAAAGCAGCAGCTACAGTTTTATACCTGCAATAACAACAACCAATATCCCTGTGCCTTTGAGGTTAACCACCTAGATGGACTACCCAATCCAACTATCCAGCTTTTTCTTTGCCTCCCATCAAGCATCACACCTTCCCCAAGTGATTAACATCTCATTCACAGCTCCACTTCATTTTAGGGACAATTATTTCTTTCTTGATTCAGTACCAACCTTTGGCAAGACTGTTTACCTCAAAAGGGACTCCAGGAAGTCCAGGAAGAGCCTTGGAAGTAACTTTAGAAATTCATGTAGTGATGGTCCATTTGGCCCTGGCAGACTGCAGACTTTACATGGGCCCACCAAACCAAAAACTTGTTTCAAGGGAAAGCAGCCTGCACGCATTATTGCAAAGGTGTGGTTTAACCAGATTCTCCCAGATAAATAAAGGACTACGTAAATGGGTAAGTTGCTATCAGAAAACCATTTCAGGAAGGGATAAGTCTGAGAAAGAGAGGGTCGCAAGTATATTTCCTTGAGTTTTTATCACACCCAGAGCAGAGAAAGAAAGGTGAGCAGCTCTTGGACGCATTACAACACTGCTGCAGAAGGGCACAACTGTACCCCTGCCACTGACCCAGGTGCCAACTTACTCTCCTCACCTCATGCTTTACAGCCAATTTATAGACAGCAGCGCACCAAGTCTCCTGTTTGCATTCCTTCACGCTTCTCTCCGTTGCAAAAGTGCTTCTGTAATTCTAAGATTTTCTTTTAAAATGCAAAGTGACAAGTTCCCACGCTAATGGCACGATGGGGCAAAAAAGAATTCCACAGAGCATTCGCTAGGACAGAACCTTGTTATTCTCCAGAGCAGATCACACAGAGATGCTGGCACTAGAGTAGGCTGCCTCTAGCTCACACAAGCTGACAGAACCTCTTTCACCATCTAAGTTGTAATATTTAATATCTCCTAACAACGAGCGGTCGGCCGTAACATTCAGCATCCTGTCTCAGGGAGGAGGGAGAAGAAGGCACAGCAGGGCACTCCTGGGCACTGAGCAACTAGGCTGTGACACAAAAGGAGACAAGGCAAAATCCTATTTGTAATACTAATGGATGAACAGAATCAAGGTCCACGTTTCACGCTGGCTCCTACGACACTGTTGCTTACTCATTCTTTCTCTATTTTTTTGCACTGACGACAACCTCAACATGGCCAAAAACACTGACACACAAACAGCAATCACCACAAATAAATATCTAATGTAAACAAGGGTCTTCAGCAGCACAGACATCCTAATTTTGTACAAGCACTGGAGCTCTAAGGAACATCCCCAAAAACAAGTGAACGCAGCAGCACCACATGACAGCATCTCAGTAAAGAGCAGATACCAATACCCCTCTGTGATGCCAAACAGGATTTCTTACTTGTGAATTCTTTTTTTTCCTAAGTCAAGGGTTAATTCTGATGCTGACAGCAGCTACTTAAAAAAATTAGCTTCTTAGATTTGATTTACAGTGTATCCAACAGCTTAGAGGAAAATAAATTAAATTCAATTCAATATAGTAGGTACAATTAATTGGAGAAAAATAAAATAAAACCTGCCTGGTAAATAACCATAGTCTAGCTTTAAGAAAACAGTTAATTTTAAGATCCTACAAATGCACAGAAATTAGCAAATGTTTCGGTATGCTAATTTTTTTTAATTAAAAGATATTTCTGCAGTAAAAGCTCTTTCATATGCACTACTGATTCTTCATCAAACGTTAAGTTTCCAACTTAACACCAGTATAGCCGGTGGCAGCCTGAAGGTTTACCATCTGCTGCCACCCAAAGTCACGGTGGCCACCTTCAGAACACATGCATCAAAGCCCTGAGATAAGAGACTGAAGGAATACTGCAGAAGTCAGCATAAGGGGGAGCACAGACCCAGGGGCAGGCAACAGGCAAGTCACCAGGAAAAAAGAGCACGGTGAACCAGCAGCCACCCCGCCGAGCACCCAGCCAAGGTCACGGGGACAGCACCGGGAGAACCGAGGGCTGCTCTGAACTGCGCTGCTCCCCCGCGGGTGGCTCTAACACTAACGCGCAAACCCCCTCACGCTGCAGACATTTGCTTCCCCAGCTCCCCTTCCTTTTCGGGGATTTTGCCCCCCCCCCCCCTTCTCCCCTGCCCAGCATCTCAATACTGATTTTTTTTCCTAGTTTCTGTTCTTTCAGGACATAGCACAGAACATACCTGTGCTTTTTATTTACTGGAGCAGCTTTTAACACTAATCAAAACAAACACGTCAACACATTTGCTTACAAAAATGTGACTTTAAGTTCACTAACACAAGTGAAAAATACCTCATGCCTGATCAAAGAAAATGGAATAGGATCTCTTACTGCAGTACCAGACAGCAGAAAGGTTTCCAAGACAAACCACAGCTAAGGGATTACTTTAAAACCAGCTCCATTTTGTTATTAAATTGCTGCTCTAACTGAAAACACATCACGTAATATTGTCACCAGTGGGACACCTATTAACTCTGGTCCTTATCTGCAAAACAAATGTTCTCTTACCATAGGATAGATACTCTAACAAAAGTCCTACAAACTTGAATATGTATCAGATGATCACCTGGCATTTTTTTTCCAGTGTTTACCCCACGAGTTGGAAAATGCTGTAGTGACAGATGACAAGGAACAAGACAAGTCATCCACCTGATCCTAGGCACGAGTATTTGGGACTGCAAGAAAACCTCAGCTGGGGCTGGAATACAGCTGGGTGCTGCACTCAGGACACGGCGGCGTTGATGGGCAGGAGCAGGGGTGCAATTCCTCCCGCTCTCCTCAGCTGTGCCAGCTGTCACAAGGCTACCAGGATTAAAAGATCTACTTAACACAGATTTATTCTTGTCACTTTTCAGATTACACCACCCGGACTCTCACTCGTCTCCCTCTGTCGTTACAGAAAGAGATTACATTTGGCTAATATGTATGAAAAATGTGATTATTCCTTATCCTTGTACCTGTGCAATATGAATTATCTTCAGTTTGCAATTATTCCTCCTTTCAAACCATTATTCTAAGCCCATATATTCTATGACTTGCAATAATAGTGTACTTATAAGACAAATGGTGCAGCTTTAAATAATGAAAATGCTAAGAAAGCAGCATATATTCAAATTTGAATTTTTAAATACCTTGAGTTGGTTGGTAACAGAGAGAAAAGTCCATTTTCTTAAAAGTACACTAGAAACTGGCCGATAAACTACAAATGGTGAAATATTAACCTAGAAAATATATCTGGCAGGTTTTACTAGTGAAAGCATTTTACAGTATGAATTGACACTGGCATCCCAGAATAATTGCCTGGCACCAATTATGTACTAAGCAACTTAGGAACATAAACTTACATAATTTTGGCTTAAAAAAAAAATCTCAATATTTTATTTCTTTCTGAAGGCCAGAAGATACATATTGTACAGCCTGCAGAATAAAGTCCAACAATGTAATTTCTTCTTTTCTAAAGGCAAGGGCAAAATTTGCATTAGTACACTATTACTACAGTGAGACGAACAAGAAAGAAGCTAGAGAGAAACTAAGGGTTACAACAACAAACACTCAGAAATGTTCAGATTTGTGTAAATTGAAAGATTTCAGGAAAACAAGTGGCAGGTGTTTGAGGGCAGGGAAGAAGGGACAGGGAGGGCTCTTTCTAGCTGGCAGAGAGACTATATTTTAAAGTTGAGCAAGCTTTGTTACTTGGGGCTTGAAACCTGACTGTAGTTTAGGAATAATCCCACAGCAGTAGGGAAAGGAAGGTACGGAGCCAAGAAATCAGTTTTGACAATAACTCTGTAGTTGATTTGATTTTGGAAGACTCGGCAAGCCACTTAAGAAACTAAAAAGTTATCAAAACATAAAATCAGCTCGTAAAAGTTTATTTGCATGAATAGTTACCATTATTACTCAGTTTCAGATTTTCAACCTTTTTGCCACTGCTATTTTCCATTATGCCCCATTTGTAGGTACATTCCAGCTCCCTTTCCCCCACAGCTCTTAGGCACACACAGGCACTCATTCAAATCCATAAGATGATCTAAAGATGCTTGACAGAGTGCACCTGAGAGCCAGGGGAGAGAAAACATCTGCTACGGTCAACTCGGTTTCACAGCTGCAACAGTCTTTAATCTCACCTCACAACAAAAGGCTGAATATTTAAGTTACTAACAAACACAGTTAGCTATGTCTGTTATTCATGCACAACAACACACATGCTGCCATGAGAAGGGCCTATTCCTCCTTCCCCTCTGATTAAATTTCATCAGAACTAGCCATGACCTGTCTGAATTCAACTCTGGGTCTGCAGATTATGCATGTGAAGTTGACATATATTCTACATATTTCTGCTTTTTGGCACTTCCACTCATTAAGCAGACAAGCAGTAATCACGCTTTATAAATAATTAATAATATTAGTTTGGTTATCCTGCATATTTTTAAAGTCACTTCACCAAAATGTACACCCACCACAGTTAGGACTTCTCACGACAGCACGGGAGACACAAAAACCCCCTATATTCAAGATTAACAGCACTGCCTACATTTTCTAAAAACAGTTATCTATCTCAGAAACTCCCAAAATAATTTTAGCAAGCCCTGATGAGAGTATGTTATTTTATTAGGTTTCATAATAAAGCTTAACAAACAAGCTCCAGTGTATGGACAGCTGTGGAAGAACTGAACACAGCCACACCAGCGCCAATACAGACAGTGCGCCTGGATGGGGGGCCAGGGGAGGGGATAGAAGAGACATAAATGACAGCCAATGGTTACAGAGGCATAGTTATTACCTAATGCACTCTGCTTTCAAGATGAATCTTTAAATTGAATGAATCTAAATAACAGAGGCTTCTAAAGAATAAGAAATTGGGTTTGAAACAGCATTGTGAAGGTATCCAGCAGCACCATAACAAAGTCGTTTCTTTAGGGGCTGGTTGTAGCTTCAAAGGAGAGATTTGCCT
Organism: Lycocorax pyrrhopterus obiensis; assembly: GCA_014706295.1. Lineage (NCBI taxonomy): Eukaryota > Metazoa > Chordata > Aves > Passeriformes > Paradisaeidae > Lycocorax > Lycocorax pyrrhopterus. The sequence continues at coordinate 22,218,810 of JACSVZ010000004.1, forward strand.
AGGGCAGAAACTCAGCACAGAACCTGCAACCTTGATTTTTAATTAGGCAAATTTTGAAGGCAAAACTCTTTCCTATTCCAAAAAAGAAGTTTTCTACTTTAAGGTACATGAGCTGATAGAACAATTGATCATTTGTGGTTGGTGATAACAACAGCTACAATATTTAGGTATTTGTTCTCAATGCAGTACCTCTGCTAACACTAATAAGAGCTTTGCTGCCCAAACAGCAGCACCTCACATTCCACAACGTTTCCAGGACAAAAGCCACCTTTACAATTAGATTACACCTCTATTTCCAGAAACCTACTCACAGGCAGACTCTTTACATATTAAACATATAAAATACCTGCAAACACCACCTCGTTAACTTTTGACACCATGAAATGAGCAATCACAGCAGCAGCGGAACTCAAAAAAAAAAAGAATGGCTTCCTCAAGCAAAACCTAAGTCCTCTTTGGTCTACTAAAATAGTCAGATTTACACTACAGCCTTTGCATGAGAGCAAAAGCAGAAGGGTGGGAGGCAAGGCAGATACAGGCATTCTTCCCCAAATTTTCACAATAATTCAAGGAGTTTAATAATGCTAAGATCTCTCTCAGATTTAGCAGAAAATGGTCAAGGCAATAAAAATTATTCAGGTGACAAGGAAGGTGAAAGGGCAGACAAGGAAAGAAAGATTGCACATTGGGAATAAACTAGGCTAAAATTAAATATCTAATCATTCTGCCTAGTCTAAAATAGTTTGGAAAACCCAGAGTTTCAGGTAGCAACAAGCATTTTGCCTGTGAAAATGAAGCCAATTCAAAACACTTCAAGAGGCTTCAAAAGAAGAACAAAGAGTGACATTACTCTAAGGGAAAGCACTGAACCTTTCAGCATTTGAATGAGGGAAGGTTAACAGCTGGTTTTCTCGAGGCAGCACTGCAGCAGGCAGACACCACTCTGGGTTTCAGCAGTGGGAGAAAAAGTCTGCAGACCAACCAACACCATTTTTAAGTCAGTGTGTTTAAGCCAGTCTTGCACAGGGTTAGTCAAGCCAGCAGTTACAACGCCAGAGGCTCATTACTACCCACACACCCATTTTCTGCTGAAACCAAAGCAGCTACCTTAGGGTTAGAATGGAAGATTATTTTCAGGCAAAACTCTGCATGGTGCTGAATCAGTTACAGCCTCATGCCCAAAAGCATAGCATCTTCAATGCTGGCCCTGAAAATCAAAATCCATTTTCAGGAACAAGCACGCTATGTCATCTGCTTGGCTCCAGCAAGGATACTTACACATTGATTGGATTTCTCCATGATGTGACCTTCAGGGCATGTGGAAGCAGAGGAGGAGTGAAATGACAGTGATGGTGAGGAAGGAAGGGAGATGGTGCTTTAAACCAAAGGCAGGGACATCATCTCCAGTCCACAGATACATGTGCACGCTTTTGCTTCATATTCACATGCATTTTGTGTATGCATTATAAAACCAAATAAAATATTCTCCAGGCTTAGAGTAGGTTTTCATTTGCCTCACAGCTTTACAAACACCTAGAAATACATGATCAAAAGCAGCATACTCAGAATAAGGCTAAGATTGTGACAAGAGAATCTGGAAGTAGGAATGCAGAGTACAAAGCCATCTGAAAGAATCCTGCTCCCTTTTCTACACAATAATTAAACATGAACTCTGAGCCCTACGATACTGTTTACACAGGAGCATTCCAGCTGTATGCACAGGCCTGCTACTCCTTGCACACATCTCCAGCTCTGAGGATCTTGTATTTTCGACATCATTACAACCCCGATTCTCCTCAACTCAGCTTCAAAGATCTGGACCTGTTCAGCTCACACCTGGGACACTTACTGAAACTGCTCAGAGAGAGCTAAGGAGATCTGGTACCACCAAGGACTCCAAAAGTTTCATTCTGATCTTTTCCAGTAGCTTTCCGTTATCATTACACAAGAATGGAGATACTGAAAAAGTCTTTCTTGATCCATTCCCAGCACTTCTGCAGGCTCACTCTGTCAGACTAATTCACAAAATCCATGCCTACTGCATCCATTTAGTGGCTATTAATTTAATTAGCACCTACTAACAGGTGCTACAGATAGGTGGTCTTTCCAACATGCCTCTCTGATACGTGTACAGAGTGGTATACAGGCTAAACTCTGTACTTAAAACTGAGGCGAGAAGATACAATGAATATGAAGTCAGAGCTTAGAAAACCTTGTATGCTATAAAAACAACCATAACACCTAATGTATACAGCCCTCTGAGGAGGAGTTATCAACTTATGCACACAATTACAACGGAACAGGCAAAGAAAAACAAAAACCAGTCCCAATAGCTAGGTTCAGTCCAACAAGAAAAAGAAACCAAGAAATACAGACCTCAAGGGATGAGCCACAGGTTTTTGATGCACGTTACAAATGCATAAATTGACCATGCATCAGTAGCTCATGCACAAACCAGGGACTACATAAGGAACTATCAAAAGGCACAAGGGATTTGGCACAGCAAAAAGGAAACGAGCCGTTACAGTCTGCATTAGCCACCGTCACACTGCTGAATAATGCATCATCTTGAAAGTATTTGGTAAGGTGGTAACTAATCAGCATTATCAAAACAACCCAACAACTCTTCTGGTCTCTTAATTAGGCTTGCAAAAAAATCCGTATGGTCCTTCACTGTTTACAGACGGGTATTATCCTGGGATTTTGGAAGACATCATTTGCATGACTCAAAAATAAGCTTGGCTTCATTGCTGAATCTGTGTCTTGGCAAGGGATTTCAATTCCGAATTCTCAGGGAAGGAGAACAATCGTGTATGTCCCCAGCTCCCATTTCAAGTAAAGAATTCAAAAGTAAGAATTTCTGCCCTTCTATACTTCAAGTATCCAGCAGATTGTTCAAGTGAAAACACATCAACTTGTCCTTACCCCAGAACGGCAACCGTGATTCCATTTTTGAAAAACAGGCCTCATCCCACTGAATGCTACCAAACATGTACCTTATCCTTTAGCTCAAATACATTTTGCATGACCTTACACGAATTGCTTAGATAAAAGCCTTTTTTTCTTCTACTTTTGTTATTTTAAAGTGCAGATGCATTTGAGTCATTTTCCCCTTTTGTTTCATATCCTTAAGATCCACAGCTTCAAAGACAAAATGTCAGCATGCAGTCGATTTATGACTGAATTCTTGAAGAGACACTGAAGAATTACCTTGTCAATCACCCCAAGGACTCTGAAGGTCTTCAGTTCCTCGGCAGGGCTCCTTAGGTTCCAAGAGGGCCTTGAACTTAGTGATCCTGGAGGCTAATGGAAGATATCAAAGATTATACATCAATCAGGGTGGTACTTGAAGGAAGACTGCCTGCTGAAGCAAATGCCAGGCCGAAGGAAACTAAATTTATCATAAATCAGAGAGACTGAAGATGAAAGGAGAAGTTTTCTGTTTGTCCTTAGCGGGGGGAAAAAAACAACTTGCAAGTAAATAAAAGTCGAGATAACACTGAAAACAAAATTTTAAAACGAAAAAAGCAATGAATTTTTATATTTTCTACGCTTAATGGAACTCAGCAATTGATTACTCAGTTCTTACCACATAATAATAATCAATCAAAGCCTTACAGGTATTCAGGGTACAAAATAATTCAGAGATCACTGAGGAGGAGAAAGCAAATTAGAGGCTTTTTAAGTCTGAAGAACATAAAATACAGAATTATAAACAGGGTTCTCTTGCTCTCTGGTGGGCTTTATGAAATCCTTTTAATAATAAGGTGCACAACAGAAATGATTCCTAAAGCTGCCTTAGAAAAAAGTAGCTAGCTATGTATCATTAATCTAGAAATTAACACCACAGCAAGAAAATTGGCAGGTGCTAACTATTCAAGTAGTTAATATGCTAATACACATAGACATTTATCCATACTGTGGTTCATAGTTTCTCAGAGCAAACTCAAAGCTTGCATGTCAGTGGGGGGAACGACGTTTCAACTGGAAGTCTTTTAGGACAAAGATCAACCTCTAAAGCATCCCATATACCTCTGGCATGTGAACAAACATTTTCAGCAGTTTCTAGTTGCCAACTCAGAGAATTCATTACATCCTCCTCCAAAAATTCAACATGTAGCTTCTACTAGAACCACAGACCTGTATGTCTTCCTCACAAATAAGGTAACTTCATTTCAGAGCTGCTGAATGCCAAACTCCTTTCAGGCATAACCCGGCCTCCCCAAGTACATTTCTATCATACAAAGGTGCAAAGGAAGAGGAAGGTGAAACTCCTTGATTTCGAGGCTTCTAAGAGGAAAAAGCTCTTTTTCTAATTTGTCAGCATTCTGAGGCAATATTTAATGATTTTGTCACAAAGGAAAATGGCTGGTAAGCAAATATGCTGTGGATGAAATGCTTAACTATCAGGAAAAATCAAAATTTTTTCCCTTGTGATGAGAAACTCCGAGATCCTGAACTAGGCAGAGCCATTTCCTGTCCCCCAATTATTTCCCCCTCAGACATCCTTACTGTGCTATCCTCAAAGGCCAAAGCAACTCCTCGAAGCCTTCCCCAGAACTGGGCCCATTCACGTTGCCAGTCAAAAACATTCTCTTCTTCCAAATTCCCTCCTAAAAATCAGTACTTATTTAAGTGCTCATTGCGCACAAAATCCAAAAGGGCCATAAATACATGTTCAAAAAGCTTGGGGAAAAGTGGGCTTTTCTGTGCTCAGTGTTTAGGAGTTGATTAGTTATCTTCATTTATTTGTCTGGATCTGATAATTGTTTTGTCACGTAAACCCTGCCAAGCAGGGGTACCAACAGCAGTTAAGAGAAAACAGCCCAGATTCTATAATCTAAAACTAAAGGCTTTAACAGGAAGAAGAACAAAAAAAGAAAACTCTACATGAACTTTTTTCTCCAAACCTAATTTCGGTTCCACATTCCAGCGAGCTGTTGAAAGTATTTTGAGAGTATGCAATTTTTCTGCAATAATGAAATACTTCCTTTGAAACAAAGAGTTGTGCTAACACAGTTTATTCATGACAAGATTTCAAAAGCATTCTAAGGAATACATTTAAAGGAAGAGAACATTTCCTAATCCTCGAGACTACTATAAAAGACTTTGACTCCTATCTGCTTGCTATTACATTTTATAACCATTCCGCAATAATCATGCTTTTAAAATTTTCTCTTATGAATAACATTTCAACCATAAATTAAGTTCATACATCTCTACAGAAGTTAATAGTTGTCTAATAATGCTGTACAATCAGATTTCTGCACCCATCCTATCCAAAGAGCCCAAAAACCCCAGTATATGTATTTTAGGTCCTCTAAAATGTGACCAGTGGTGGCACAGTTGGTAATACCGTGTACACACACTGTTTTTTATATATGTGCTCTAACGTCACTTCTTACCTTAAAAGGATTTACAATCACATCCACATCTCCACAGCTCCCAGCAGGCTCTCAATTTTTATCAGTTTTGCTCTTTACAGTACTTTGGTTTCACTGTTTCAAAGTCTAATAGAAGAGCCCAATGATGGGGAGGCATCACATTCTGTTGTGAAGCAGGCTGGAAGCAAACTCTAAATTCCCAGAACAATTCCCAAAACTACAGCAATTAAGCACTCTATGAAAGAGCCTGCTCCTCTGAATAGAGTAAAAATCCAAGCTCAGCATCTAAGCAGCAATAAGGAAAATAACTAAAAACCCCCACTCTCATCAAAAAAGAGAGGAACAAAAAAAATACAGGAAGGAGAATAACAAAAAAAAAATCAAAAGCTTCATTTGCCTTTAGAAATGAGACAAATATTCTGAACAAAGTGGCAGGCTACCTCTGCCTGCAGAAGGCCTTCAGCAGCCTGTCCAAATGCTCAGCATGCCGCTCAGGTATCCCAGGATCTTCCCTGTTGTGGTCAGGCCCTTTCTATTTCCAGACTACACTCTGAGCTGCATTGCTGGATTTATCTGAGTGAGGACAGGTATTAGCAGTTCCTCTCCCACCATCACCTTTTGGTTACCATGTGTTAATTCCAAGTAGAAAAGGCTGATGCTGATTGTGATGCTCCTGCAAGGACTCAGCAGCCTGTGGCCACTGCTTGCCTTTGGAAAGGTTTAGTTTTGCAAACTACACAAGGAACACGGCCATAGCTCTTGCCTCAGCTTTGGCATCACTGCCAGCAGTTATAAGGGCAGAGGGAGACAGAGAAGTACTCTACCAGTCAGGCAAGAGAAAGAGCACCTCATGTTAACCTCATTTACGGCAAGAGCACTATCCCCAGCCCAGTGACACAAATACCATTTGATGGGAAAACACAGAACATCCTGAGTTGGAAGGGACCCACAAGGATCATCACATCCAGCTCCGGGCCTAGCACAGGACAACCCCAAGAAACACACCATGTGTACATCTCAGGCTGGGGGCACCCCAGCATCTGTTGTGGGGGTTCCTTGCACCCCTCTACTTCCTGGGATGCTGTGAAACATGAGGAATGGTGGAGTCCTAGTCCTTCCCTGGTTCATCAAAGCAATCCATGTGATGCTCCTTGCACTGGTCTCTCAAAGCTTTCCCAGCACAACCGCTGTTTTCCCTGGATTTCCCTCTAATTAAATATTTGATCTTTATTTTCACCTCTTCATTCTTGCACCCAGAAAGCTCTGCTAATTTAACTGCTAATGCTGCCACCTTTGACATCAGTCACCACAGATCCTCAGCATAGGAAAAGAGAACTTTCACAAACACCAGTGCAGACCTGCACATCAAAATGCGATCTCCCCTTGCCATTCAGAGGTCTAAGTCTGATAATTGTAGCAACTATCTACCTGTAGCATAGCCAGACCTTCACTTGCAGCAAGGAGATGCCTTGTTTTGATGCAGATACACTGGTGTCTGCCTCATGGGTGTGACAGTGCCTCCAGCTCTCCTGGTCTGGCAAATATCCTGGCTCCTTCCTCTCTCTGCACCAGGAGAAAACCAAGTTGGATTTCTGCCTGCATCTGAACCAGACAGAACTACAGTGTGCTTAAGAAGGCCTTCAGTGAGCACCAGTTGGGGAATGCACCTTTCCTGATGCTGGGACACACCTTGGATGTGATCCTAGAAGTTGAGACTGAATCTTTTATGTTAAATTTATATCTCACAGAACTACGGCAGTGCATTTTCTTTATACTTCATGTAATTTTCATGCACATTTAATGAGAATTTTAGGAAGGTATCTTATGGAAGCCACAAAGACTGCTTCTTCTGTTTGGGCATCAGGCTTGCATGTACCTCTTGTTACTAAATTGCTTTGAAAATCAAAAATAATTGACATTTTAAAAGACAATAGCTTTCATAATGGTGCAAAAAGAAACAACTCTGAATATATGAAGTTAGGCATAAGTAGAATCAGAACTAATTTCAAAGAGGGAAAAATATGCTTTATAAAAACTACCAAAGTTAAAATGGCCCCGCAGCCTGTAGAAGCAGCTGAGCTGGGCATTGCAGCTGACAGCTATGCAAGACTGCAGCTTTCTGATGGTCAATGCAGTGTCATTCAGAGGCTGTTGCTGCAGCTCCCACTCAGGCTTAGAAGTGGCTCCCAAGAGATGCTACTTATAAAGGGGCAGAGGAGAAAACGTAGCTTAAGAAACTGCAAAATGACCCAGTGCTGCTCTTACAGAGTGCTCTGGAGCACTTGTCCAGGAGACAGTCCTTGAGGCTGCTGTGCCGCAACAAAGGAAGAAGAAAAAGACAGCATTTGCTGTAGCTTGGTTTTCCAGAAGGTCCACATGCCTGTTTAAAAGCTCCAGAAGCTGTCTCCACATCTCCTACTCTTATGGGTCACAGCAAAGCCTTTCTCAATGTTTAGAAGACACTCAGATGAGTTCCCAGCTCAAGGTCACACAGTTGTGTCAGTTCTTTTAAGCCCTTGACCCACAACCTTTCTTCAACAATGCCAAGGGTTCTCCAAACACCACCTTCTTGTGTTCCTCTCTTCACCACTTGCACTTGCCAGCAGAAGGGTGGTTACTAAGCATGCTATCCTTGAGAGCTACACTGCTCTGTTACTGAAAAGTAACAAAGTACTGTTGTTCTTTATTTGGTTTCCATGGCATCAAAGACAATTTTGCTTCTCAGCTCTCAAATACCAGACTTTTGCCTTTTTAGGGAAATCTGGTCTTCAAAGAGGCAAGGGCCTGGCATTTCCAGCCATGAAAGAATGGCTCGCTTCCTCCTGCCCGAGGCCCCCATAGAAAAGCCAGGCTCTGTGCTTTACCTTCATGGGCTGTTCAGATGGCAAAGGGGGAGCTGGGGGCACATTTAGTGGGCACAGTCTTTTGAGACTGCTGCAGGTGGCTCAGCACAAGGCTGGCATCCCAAGCCTCTGGGAGATCTGACAGGCTGAGAAGTGCAGGACAGTAACTGCACCTGAACTTCTGAGCTTACCCCTTCCCTTGCTGGACAGTTCTCCGGCCTGGTGGAGGAGGAGGAAGTAAAATTCCATCTGTAAGAAGGACAGGTCAGCCTAGTTCTGATGCTGATCCCCATGGCTGCTCCTTTTAAGGGCACAGTAGGAAACACGAAGCCACCTGCAGCAGACACAGGTGACAAAGCAGTTCTGCCCTGTGACACCAGGCCATGAACAAGACACTTTGCCTTAAGTGCCCACGCTCACTTACTAGCCAGACCTCTTCCTCCAAGGTGCAAATGGTCTCAGCACCTCTCCTGCCCACGACATTCCCTGCACTGAACCAGGCTCCCCATAACAAAACTGCACTCTGCCAGTCCTAACAGGGGCCCAGGCACCGCACTAACCTTGCCCACCAAGGACTTACTGTCTTTAGGAGAAGGACACAAAGTATCTGCAAGTTTCCACTGGTATCTCCCAAGAATCCCACTGTATATAGATGCAGGTTGTTTCAGTGCACTCATCACTCTCCACATAGGATGGAATAATTCATCCAGACTCTAATATAAACTATCTTGGGCAGTAAAAATAATAAGCAGTAACTAAGGTGCAAGAATTCAGGTCTGCTCAGCAGCCAACACATGGGAAGAGTCACATTCCTCATTTTCCTTAAGACACTAAGCCAGAGCATGCCAATTCTTTGTGGTCCCTACCACTACCCCTACAATACTTTTGGGAGTCATGTCCTCCTCCCAGTTAACTTTTAGCTACGAACTCAGAGAAAAGCTTTTCCTCACCACAACCATCACGACCCATAAGCACCATCTGCCCTCAATATCAGCAAATTCCAAGGCTCTAAGATAAAAGTAAAATTTATGCATTTTGAAGAGCAGCAAATAAAGGACATTAGAACACATGTAAAAACTTAGGATAAAAACAAGGCTAAATCATGGCTACGTGGCCTTTTTTTGTAAACAGGAGAATCAGCCTGGTGCAACACTGTGCAAAACGAGATTTGCCATAATTTGTCAATTTTGAGTTTCCTCACAGAAGGAGAACGGTTTTTTATTCTCTCTGCTTTTTTTTCCTTGTCTTATCCCAATTAAATCTGCTTTTCTTTGGATCTGCAAAGAAGGCATGTGTCTTATTCAGTACAGCATAAAAGAGGAAATACTTCACCTCTCAAGTTCACACAGAAAAATGCAACCTATTTCTTCCTCCTTCCCAACCACAGTTAGTTTTTAAACTTATAAAAAGGCAAAAATAGGTTGTTCGTGGTTTTTTTTCCTCTTGTTCTTCAGTTTCCAAACACTGAGGATTCCTTTCAATATAGTTTCTTCCCCATTTTCAGGGGTGTTTGACCCAAAGAAAGAATACCTAGTAGGAGTTCGTATCTGTCCAAAATATTAAATTGTTCAAAGTACAGTTCATAGCAACAGCAAGACTCCAAGCCTCACAAAATATATCCCGTTTGGAACATCCTCAAAATTGTACTTGTGGGCTCTCAACATGAAAAAAATCTAGCCTTAAAAAATCAGTGTCTTTGCTTTTTAAATTGACTTATTAGACAGACACCTTTTAGAAGGCTTCCAATTTTTGCACCAGTTGTCTCCTTAAAGCATTTTCAGATCTGTGCAAAGTAAGAAGCAATAATCTTCTATCCCTTTTGTTATCCCTTGATATTAGAGTCAGGAAGTTCGTAGCTTTTATACGTACTGCAACAGGGCAGTCATCGACAATAACACAGTTTAGCATGACTGCAGTAAAAGCCTAAAGTAAAAGCAGATAAATCCCAGAGGAACTGTTCAAGGAAGGGCAAGGTAGACATTTATTGAGGGTATCTTAGAACAAGCTTTGTTTGTCTTTTGTACAAGTAACAGATAAGGGTATTCCACTCAAGAAAGTGGGAATTAGCAAAGAAACTTCTCAAAAATCAAGGAGCTGGTCCCACAAGCCTATCCAAGAGAGACATTTGAAAGGATCAGGAAGAACCTTTGCTCTATTAAGTACTTGTTCTGTGGAAAATTATTCTGATCCCCTCTACCCTGTGCTTGACTCACTTCTGATACACCACGATGCGCTAGGCTAAAGAAACCAACAGGTTTCTCACTCCCTACAGGACCGACCAACATTCCCATGGAAAAGTCAAATGAAATGTTACATTCCAGCGAGGTTTTCTGCTTTACCTTTAGAGTCTCCAGCATGATGAAAAATGTCTACATCATCAACAGCGAGCAGTAGGAAAGCATGTGAAAAGCAGTCCTGTATTAAACCAACCACTCCTCGTAACATTACAAAGAATCAGAAAGAATGGCAACTTAACAGAAACACAACATCAAAATACTCCTCAGGCCTCCCAAAAGAGAAATTCTAGACAGTTTTTGAACCTTAAGCTTGAATATGCTTTGCTACTTAATTATACCAAATTCTGGTCCAGAAAAAAATAAATTAAAGCCTACCATCGAAACAGATGCATCTTCAGAGGTTTTGTGGTAGAGACTGGAAATTTTTTCAGCACGCATAAGGTATTCTGCAGTCTTCCTTTTCACTGCTTCTCGACGAGTTGGACTTGATTCACCTCAATGGAGAAAAAAGAAGTTATGTTTTCTATAAAGAGAGAGGTACTAGATAATCAAAGCATGACTACTTGGATTCTACCTTTTTGATTTCCTTTGGGTTATTCATAATCAAACCTAAAGATATGCATCTTCTAAAAATCCAGTACTGTGATCCCAGAGTTCCACAAAAATAACAAATTAGGCCTTGCTATAGACTAAGGTAAATAAAAAGCCTTTCCTCATATTTCTGTGATTTGGTATATGTTCCTATGGTAACATAAGAACTGAAAGAAACCACTGATCCAAATGCTGTATTCCAAAAAGCAAAATCAATCAGGAAAGACAGAATAACATGTTTACAACAAAACAACACACTTATTTTTTCCTCAGGTTTCCAGTATGGACTCTCCTAATTACACATGAAGTCTAGAAATGCTATTAAAAGCAAGAAGGCAACTGAGGAGACACTAAGAACTCCTGCTTACAGCTTTCCAGTGCTAGACATTCCTTGCCTCCTAGCTTGGGGTAACACGGGGAGAAAGGAATAAGCACTTGCACCAACTACTTCACTTTCCAGATGGCTAGACGACCACTGTATGGTTTCTAATCTACCCAAACTCCTGGTGAGAACCCCATGACGCCACACAAACTCTGTATCCACTCTAAAGCTTTCAGTTTATGTTTAGGCATTCCCATCCTGAGCAATATATTGCTGTAACAGACTCGATTTGTGATGGCGACACCCAACCAGTCAACCACCAAGCACAGATAAGGGACTGTGAGACACAATTGTTACAGCAGAGAAATGAGATTGCTATGCTGAAAAAAGGTAGAGGCAACTGTCCCAGAAGAAGACTGAAGGACAGCAGAGACTTTATATGGTCCTGACAGTCTCTCCCAGCCCTAACTGAGGCCATCCAAGACTTGCAGAAACAAAGCCTTGACTGTGACGGGCTCTGCACTGCCAGGTGCAAGCCAGCACCTCTCACACCAATGCTCAAACAGTGCAAGGAACTGCAAGGATATCTGCCCAACAGCTATTCCACATGAAAGACAAGGCAAGGAACGGGAGAGGCAATAAATTAAGCACACAAATACACAAACCCCAACCAACGGCAAATAACAGACAATAACGAAGACTGGAACTTGTAAGACACTGATCAATGGGCCATGAAAGGAACCCGAGCGTAACCTTGAAGGAGCTCAACCAGAAACTTTGTAACTGATAAGAAAAAACAAGGATTATTGAGGGTTATCAAGAACAAGCCTCATAAAAAAGAGGAAGCTTATTATGGAATTTCTGACAGAGAACTTACTGTGTGAATGCTTGCATTCAGAAAGTACCGCGGGAGGTTTTCAGGGGGCAATTGTGGCACTGTGTAAGACATTGTGAGATTTTCAAGGGCAGAATTAAAGGTAGGGGTCAAAGCGGATTGTTATAAAATAGAGACTCCCTTTCACATCACGACTAAAGACTACCTAAACACACAGAACCATCACACCCAGACTCCAACAAGAGTGAGCAGAAGAGACTTTGGGTCTACTCCAAGTTCTGTGGGAAGTGATCTCTTGTAAATTTTACTATCCACCTCACAGCAGGAGGGAAAAGTGATTGTTACCTCCTTGGATACAGATGCAGACTGCTCTGCAAAAACCTTTGTCTACACTTGGTTTGGGACAGTCAGAAATTCAGTGCACTTTTCAGCATACACTATCATGGATATATATCAATATCTCTGTAATTTCTCTCATTCTAAAGACCTAGGAGAATCTTGGTAAAAAGTTCCCTTGATGAGACCGCCAGTCTTACTCCCATCGAGGATAAAAAAAAAATAACATCACTCAACTCTTTGAACTTGAAGTTGGCATTATCAAAAGACAGTAGATACACAGGATTTTTTTTTTATAAGTGTGTGTTGCAATTTCCTAAAGCACAACTAACTCTCTTGCTTTTATTTGTGCACGTAGTGTTACAGCACCATGAAACTTCCTCGTGCTGAGGCACTGGCGAGCACCCACGTTCTCTCAGACACACGAAGTGGCAGCCGCTCAGAGAACACAAGACATCTGCACAGCAACAACGAACTCTTCAGCCAGCATTTCCTTCAAGCAAGCTGGTAGAAAACTGCTAAGTTAGTGTCTAAGGCTACCATAAAAGTCAAGCTTACTGCTTAATTGTTAGTTATGTGTTTTTAGTTTGGATGTTTATTGCTTTCTTCCAATGCTTCAGTAATTTTACAGTAATTAACACAAACCAGCTAGGATGTCCCCTTAGAGCTGTCTTTGTTCTCCCTACTTTCACAAGACATTAATTTCAGTTTTCCTTCTACTTTTCCTTCCCGAGTAATTTGTTAAATAACATTTGCGAACTGTTCCCTCATTAAAATCTTCAGCCATAAAAAAGGGTGTGGACCCACAAAACAACATTTATTCAACAAGTCCTTGCATCGTATTTGTGGATAAGATCATTAACAGTTCAGTCTCTGAATACTTTAACAGGTGGATGATTGAGAATAAGGTTTACGGAAATAGGATTTTGGCATTTTATTTTTTTGCATTAGTTTAACCAAGAAAATGTAAAAAACTACACTGCAATACAAATTCCCATTTAAACAGCCAATATCTCACAAAAATCTGCAAATAAATACAGGATATAAATTTAATAAACAAATAAATGCTACTTAAAAAGCCTCAAACACAGAGAATAACAATAAAGACCCCATTAAGCTAAAAATAATCTTTAGCATTTATGCCAAATTCGAGGTCATAGAACTGTTCACTTAAAACCAAATAAATCACTAAAACACAGTACTAGAACAAATCCTTATATCTGACAGATGTCAAAGCTGTGAATCAGACTTCATGCGTTTTTTTAATGCAATGTTACATTTTGCCATGAAATACTGGTATTAGTTATGCAAAATGTGTATTTTCAAAAACATCAATTTTATTTTATAATAAATTAGGAATAATCACTTATTCGTAGTTAAGAACTTTTGATTTAAATATCGTGTGAGCATACTGATATGAGCATACTGAGAATACTCCTATTTCCATTCTGTGGTTAGCCCACAATAATCTAAAGAGGTATCTCTCTAATTACAATTTAAACTTGAAAGGCATTTTTCTTTAAATGGCAGCAAACAGGAAATGTTTAAACTGTGTCAAAGCCTTTGATGAATCTTTACAACTGCTCATAAAAGATCATCCTGCTTAAAATAATATTGATTTTTCATTTATTTTCCTAGATACTAGAAGATTTATGTTTCATCTGATCAGGATCAAAGCTTCTCCCCCCTCCTGATCACTGGGATTAAATCAGCAATGTCATTTTACACTTTTAAAAAGTACACTGATAACGCAAGATATAAAAGTGCAGCAAGGCTGATCATAGAGACCTTAGAATAAAAACCCCTCAAGATTCCCCGTCTCTCTCTCCCTCTGCATTTGCTACAGAGCAGCTGTGCCTCACACAGATTCACATGAATGAAAATATTAAGGCGAGAAACCACCCACTTAGTTTATTTTCCATATGACTTTCCTGTAATTATTTTGTAAACTGTTCACACAACAATATATAAAAACATCTGCAAAAACAGGTAATTAATGTGTCAAGCCAAACTAATGCATTTTTTATGGTGTCCATGCTTCGTCAACTGTAATTATAACTCTTTTTAAGCAAATGATGATGTGTTTGTTGCAATGTGCAAGTGGTTATTTTAGATGCTCTGTTTACTATTCCCGCAAACAGAATATAAAAACTCTACAGCTACTTTGTTGCACATATAAGCCTTCATCCACACACACAAGCACAAGCAGGCTGCTCCCTCATTTTCCAAAGGCTTTGCCTATTTCAAAGAAACAAAAATATCTTAAAATGAAAATTGGCTTTGGAAAGGCTGACCAGGCCACCCGCTGACCAAAGTAACAGTAAGCCAGGACATTAGGACAGCAGCCAATGATTTAAAATTTGTTCTGTAATTTATATTTCTAAAGACAGCTCAGCTACAATATATTTACAAAGACAGATATTCCTAACAGCATTCAAATGATTTTGAGGGTTTGACAGAGGAAAACCACAAATATCAGAATAATTGTGCCATTGAGCTCTCCCGTGACTTGGCTGATTGCTTGCCCATAGTGCACTGATTTGAATGAAAAACACAAAGAGGCAGCACTTCCACAATGTACAGCAGGGGCGTCTGGAAAACTAGCAATATTTTTGTCCTCTGCTCAGAAAGTCTTTTCCCACACTTCACAGTACCTCAGAAGAGGACACACCTTTGAGAGATCAGCTAACTCAATACTGAACTAACCATTCAGCTCAGTTAACTGATTATTCACACATCAAATCTTCTGTAATTTTATCATATTGGAAAATTACTTATGTTTAGATAGTAAGAGCAAAAAGCTGTGGAAAGGGGGCCATATTCAACAAACTCAGACAAAAAAAAAATCGGTCAGTAAAGAGTATGGAAAAGTCTGTCCTTCTTCCCCAAATAATCTGGGATACTACCAAGAGAACACATCTCAGATGCACAGAAGTGCTGTCAAACTTGCTCTGGTCTGTAACTATCCTCCTCCACAGATCCAGGATGAAGTCATGGGGAAGAAGGGTTTCTCTCTGGATGATAAAGTTAGCTCTAGTTATCACTTGCCACTAACATATACAAAAAAAATTTAAAATAATCAGTAAATCACAATATGTAGCACCCACCCTGGAATTCTAGATATTCCTTCCTTTCTTTGTGCCTGACCAGTTCCAAATCATCCCCCTTAAGGCGCTAAGAGGTTTTCCTCAGGAAGGGTTAATCTGCCAGGTGCACTCCCTACCTAAGTAGGTGCTCGGCCAGGATGGGGATATTTTCACAGAAAAAGTAAGGCCATAAAGTTAGCATTACCTGTCCCAATCCTCTGTGACCTCCTCTTCCTGCTTTTCTCTCAGACTTACTAAAAATATATGTGGGCTGCCTTCCTTTAAAGAAGATATCAGAAGAGATTTGCTCCAGGAAGGAATGTCCTCTTGCAGAACAAGTACAAGGAACTTGTGCAAGACTGCCTGTTGTGCTAGCCCCAAACTCCACGTTCTTAACAATTTAAACAGTGAAACTTTCTCTAAATACTGAAATCTTCAATGAAACGTTTATAATTGCCAAATCTAACAGCTATAATACCGTTTTTTATTTTTAAAAGTTTCTTTATCTTCTTCACAGTCTTCCTGCACATATCACCCAGCTGGATTGCTGAATTTTTCAAAGAATTGCTCTCTATAAAAATGCAAGGGAGTAAGCCTTAAAAGATTTATTTCTTCTCACAATGAAAAGAGGTTTAGCAGCACCTTCCTTATTAGTGGGTAGCCCAGCTGTTATTTTTGCCTAATTGGTTCAAGAGGACCTCTGTTCTTCTTAGGGCAAACACTTCTTACATCATGTGAAGCAGACTCCTTTGTCCATATTAGCCAAACAAAAGCTCAGGCACACCGTAAGTGACAATGCGACTCATAATCCAGCACAGGTTTGTGATGACTTTGGACACAGTTTTATAACCCCCAAATTTATTTCAGGAAGGGGGAAAGCTGCTGATTTTGGAACGAGTCTCCACCAACTTTCACAGGAGGGTGGGTAACCTTTAATTTTCAAACAATTACTTAGTGAAATGTGGCAGGTGCTGGGGTAGACAGATACTGCAGCATCAAGGAAAGAGCTATAGATTTTAGCAGCAGGTGGGGGTTTGGAATTGTGAAATAAGCCCACTACCTCATCAGCTCTAGTATGCTACACATTATATTAATGGTGAGTTCCTTTGAGGTGCTGATCAAATTCTGCAGCTGAGAAAAACTGTAAATATTAAAAAATAAGACAAAGGTTAAGCCCATTATGATAAAACAGCTTGAAGTGATCTTTTTTCCTCTTTTTTTCTTAACATTTTGAGAGAGTCAAAATTTATTAAGATGCAACACATTTATCAGAACCATTCTTTCTTGCTTCTCTGAAGATTCAGGACGGTACTGTACTCTACCAACCAAGAAGAAAAGCCACTTAGAAGTTAAACCTTCCATACTAAAGCACAAATTTGTGACAGTGAATGAACACCTACAAATTCTTCTTCCCACTTTCCAGTGTGCTGATAACTATTATGTCCATATGTTACATACATCATCTTCACTGCAGGTTGCCTGAGACCCTTACAGATCTACATTTCCTATGAAGTTGTCAGTTCTGCATCCTGTAGAAAACCTATGGTTATACACCAGTCACGTAAATGTCTAGGTAAACATCTCTGGGGAAAAAGAAAAAAAAAAGTTGGCATATTTGCCAAAGTTAAGACGACACAGAAAAATGGTGTGGGTGAAATGTGTTTGAGTGACCAGTAAAGCAGGAGTCAGTAACACTGAAGATAAGAAATGTAACTTGCCAGAAATGTTAACCAACAAACATCTGCTTCTAGAGAAACTCTCATGTTAAATCGACAAGGTGGTGGTAGCTTTTCATGTGCATGCGTGACTACCTGGAAAAAAAATAAAATGGACAGCACCCAGCATTTCAGGGAGGAAAAGCTTAACTTCCCACCTATCTGCTAAAACTTGTAGTCTTAACTGTAAGGTATTTCACCAAAATAAGACTTAATGTGACAAATATTCTTGAACATTCTTCTGTTGAACTACTTAAGAAAGGAATAAACCCTTTGAGTGTTTCAAGACAGAAGGACAAGAAGTGGCATTCTAGCCCAGAGGAGGAAACAAAATGGTGACAGCAGCAGGAGGTCTCCCAATACAAGCACCATGGGGAAAGGGGAACAGCACTGACAATCAGAGCAAGGAAAGAAGTTACACAGGCCACCACCACATGAGAGAGAAAATTTCCAAGTTCTCTGCACTCCTTGTTCATAACTAAAAGGACAAGTTCAAATTAGAATTAGCATCCACAAACATCCCTTGCTTCAGAGCAGAGGCAACCCAGGCACACAGACACCTACCCCTTCAAATAAGAACAGTTTGAAGTAAAGTACTGCAGGGGAAAAAAAAGAAAAAGGCAGATTAAAAAAAACCAATTATGCGATTCATAAATCCTGACAATCTAATACTACTCATATTTATGTATTAAATGCAATTCGTATGTACTTTTATATACTACTATGGGAAATGGTATTTCTCCCCGAGCAATCACAAAAATTTCTAAAACAGAAGAGCCAGCGGCAGGCCTTGTAGAGATCAAACCTATACTAGTCCTTCTACACAGCTCTGAAACTAAAGAGGCTGTTTTAAGATACTGGAAGAGTTAAGAGGGAAAGAGGACAGGAAAAGAGAAAAAGAGGATGTGAAAAGAGAGAAGCTGTATATGCAAGAACTGTTTGGGAGAGAATCAGAGCACTGATTATCATGCAGCATCATGCCCTTAAACCTATCTGTGCAATTTTTCTATTCCAGCTAGCAATTTGCCTCAATTCACCTACAGTGCCTGAGGCATTGAATTCTGCAGCCAGAGACTTCAAATTTCTCACCTGCGGACAGAAGCGGCACTGTAACCCGGATCAGTCTGCCCTGTCTACCCTGCATGCTGCAAAGAAGTGTGGCAGCCCTACTGGGTCTTCTGATGGGAGGCAGAAACCCCACACAGCTACAGTCAAAAAAAGATTCCTGCACTTTGCAGCTAAGTGTTGTGACTAACAACAGCTGAGATAAAAGGCAGTGCAGGCTGGAAGAGATGTCTGTCAAAGAGGCCACGCACAGGCAGCAACCTGGCAAGGAACTGCTACGAGGAAAGACTCAAATCTTGGAAAGGTCAGAACAACACCAAGTCAACACAGCGAGCTGTGTCCCAAGACGGAAGAAAAAAGAGATTTCTAAGGCTCACCTGGTCACATATTTATTAATTCTTTAACAGCCACATGCTAAGTAACCACATTCAGAGTCATCTCTGCATCACACCCTACATGCTGGTTTGCAGGTATTGCTGCAATTCACTTTCACACGTATTGCAAGGCTGTAAGCTGTGCAGCATGTACTACACCTCGGACCTTTATCAGCCTCCTGGTGCAGAGAGGTCTTGCAGTTTAAATGGAACTTTGCCTTGAGTGTCCCTTTACATAGCTGAGTCTGGCTGTATTTACACAGAAACCAGCTTCTGGCATTAACTATATACCTTAACCATACTCTACTGGCACATGCTGTATTTTACTGCTTTGCCACAATGAGGTGTCTAAACCCAGCACTTTCACACAGGGAATGGCATCACTCAGGGTGGTCCCTCCAGCATCTACTGCACAATGATGGATCCTACATCACTGAGCTG
This sequence comes from Lycocorax pyrrhopterus obiensis, assembly GCA_014706295.1. Lineage (NCBI taxonomy): Eukaryota > Metazoa > Chordata > Aves > Passeriformes > Paradisaeidae > Lycocorax > Lycocorax pyrrhopterus. The sequence goes on from JACSVZ010000004.1 coordinate 22,238,039, forward strand.
CTCTGAAGCTCTGTATGGTCTGTGATGGGCTTGGAAGACAACACATTCCAATTATGAGCAGCTCATAGTCCACACTAGCACGTGTTTCAGCATCACTGGCAGCACAGAGAGATATGACTTTTTTTTTTAACCAACCAAAGTATTTCCAACATCCATTCTTAATCCAGCCGCTTATCGACAGACAAGTCCTCTCACAAACTTTTCTTCTGAAGCAGCAGCTGTGATTTCAAGGTTGTATGAAGCACTAGGAGAGAGGGAGCACTTTGTACCATTGTTCAGAAAGCTCGGCCCAAACAGTCCTACAGCATCCTCACAGTCCAGTAGCAGGAAACAGAAATGGTTTTCAGCTCCTTTGGTAGGAACCAGCGCAGGAAGTTTTTGCCTTGACTGGTTCCAGCCACAGTGGAAGTATAAAACTACAACAGCAAACAGGCTGCGTGATGATACACCATAGGAACACAGAAGCCTAAAATCAGGGTGGGGAGAACTACAGTCCCATCAGTCACCCCATCACCAACCTTTCCCTGTGGAGTGCAGCACAACTCTCAGGGGTTCCCTGCAGACATCAGCTCACACCGCAACTCATATTCTCAAAAAACAGGTCTGTTGTTTCCTTAAAAACATTGCCACAACCAGACGCATCTGCTGGATAGCTCAGAAACTGTTAACATCACTGAGGAACACTACTCAGAGGACTTAACAAGTGAAAGGAATTTAAAATAGCTACTGTGTGGTAACAGAAGTTGTCTTCATAAGTGCCATTCAACAAACAAGCAAAGGAAGCCAGAAACGCGCTGGTGGAACGCCATGGCTGTTTCCCTTTTCATAAAGTACTGTCTTCTTGGCATTCTGTCAAGCATGCTCCTGTTTGCATCCCTGGCTCCAACACAAGTTCAAATCATAGCCCATCATAATCCCAGTAATTAGACACAAGTTGGTTTGTTTTCAGTATATCCAAAAATATCATCTAGTTGTCCAAAGTATTCCCAGCATTTCATTGTATATGCATTTTTGGGTTAAAAGTCAAAGTCATTTTAGCAAGGTTCCAGTAATTTGTGTAATTTTTGTTCCAGCTCTGTTTACTGGATAAACATTAAAATGGCACGGAGCAGTGCAAAACTGACATTCACAGGCAGCTTTCAAAGACACCAGCAGCTTATTCAGAACTTGTAGATCCCTAACACAAAACAGAGATACCTGGAAAACAGCTTGTGGCTGCTGACACTCCAGAGGCATCACATACTTCATGCAACAAGGTTCATGCTGCCTAAACTGAATCAATATTTATTCTGCCCAGCCACAGCTGCTACACATGTGAAAATAAACATCCCAAAACTCCGGCAGAGTAAATGGATCATCTCCCTTCAGATGTTAACGTGCAACATGGACAGACCAGCAACGAACACATGTGGTTTCTAAACCACATGGAAGAGATCCTGTACTTTTTTACATGAATTACGCTGGTCACGTTGTCCAGCACTCTTGCTTCTTCACATGCCTGAAATTACTGAAACCCAGCAATATGGAATAGTGTTAACTCTGTTTATCACACACCTCAGACTGCTCAGACCCATAATGGAAATAACTAAAGAATGGCTGGAGTCATAAAAAGAGGAGCAGTTTATACAAACAGGACTCCCTTCTTTATTACAAAAAACCCTCCATAATCTCAGTCTCCTGATCTGTTTGTTCCTAACATAAACTATGCCCTATACCAAAGCCAGGGAATGCACTACTTTGCATAAAACAGAGTTAACTTGCAGCTAGAAGTTGGTGGCTTGCTATTGATTAGTGCATTTTTTTCCATCACTAGGCCTGAAGCAATGCACTGACCTCAAAGTCCTCTGACATGCTAACAAAACAAAGGAACAGCTATAATTGTGAGCCCAAGTTTCTATCAGTTAGCATACTCAGTATGCTTAAAAAGGCAGAAAAGCTTGAATTCTAGAAGGTTTCAGCTCCTAGAGACTTGCTGAACCATCCTACACAATCTTTACAGACCTGTCTTCCAAAAGCTTCAAAACCCTGCATGCAGCAATGCCCAGAAAAGACAAGAGGAGAAGCAGAATTGGTACATATTCAGAAGAAAAAGGAAATTATGGCAGCTACTCCCTGTTACTGCAAGCAAGGCAGCTCTGGTATAAACAAAACAGGAAGGCACAAGAGGTGCAGTTCAAGGGCTGTACTGCCAGTCCAAGATTTCATTCTTCTTCCCACTAGCAAATGCTTAATGTTATACACATGTATGGAGCAGAAGTAGGCGAAACATGTATAACAAGCAGATGCCCAGAGTCCAAGGTATACACCAGTCTCTGAGCACGCAGGCAGCAGTCATTCCCCAAGCGACACAAATTGAGTCTCTTGGCAGGACTATGAACAGGACATGAAAGGATTCAATACTAAACTCTGCAAGAGACTAGCAAAAGAAAGTACATGTGCACCTTGCCCAGAATAATTAACACCACTGTACATCTGAGAGCACGTGCACACAGCTGAAAACAAAGTCAAGATGGCCATTCCTCAAACATATGACACCTGCCTCGCCCAGCACTAGTGCCAGCAGCTCGGAGAGCTGGAAAGTCATCAGAATGTCACAAGCTCAAGTGTGCTCAACGGCCTTTAGGGAAGCCACCTACTTCAAATTAAGCAGCACAGGTCTATAAACTCGCAGCGTTGAACTTGCTCGTACGTGGTTCTGACGAGGCAGTCCTGAGCAGCAGATCTTGTGCTGAGCCTAAGGAGTGACTGGTACGAGAGACAGCCTCACCCTTCAGATACCCCTAAGCAGCTCACAGAGGCATTTCAGCTGAGGCAGCGGACTGTCTCAAATCCCAAGTCTGCAGCACAGAGGATGGGCGGCATTCCTTCCCCCATCTCCGAGCGCTGCTATCACCGCCCGATTCCAAGCGTGGGGTGGCAATTTCTGTTTCCTTGCCGCCACCTCGTGGCCAAAGCCTGTATTACCGTACCACCGTTTCCCAGGGAAAAAGCCACCGGCGGCCCATTCCAGAGGCCACGTTCTGCGGCGGCTGTGCACCGAGACAGCGGCACTGCACACGTGTGTAAGTATCGATGAACACTGTGTTTCACTTTCAGCTGTTACAAAGTCTTTTTTAGACAAAATAGGTGCGAAATAATCAGTGGCAGAAGACCAGAAGCACTTCGTAATAATTGCACCATCCTTATCTTTGAAAGGAGTATGTTATTATCCATGTGAAATACATAACCAGCGGTGTTTAAGTAACTGGAGTGATTAGGTTGAAAGTGTGTGGTTTTTTACTGCAACACACATTGAATGTTCACATATCAATGCTAAATATACTATCTTCACAAAGTAGCTACATTAAGAAGTTTTGTTGGGTTTTTTTTACTGTACTCATAAATCATGAGATGGCATATATTTTTAGGAAGACATTTGGACCAGCCCTGTCATCACAAAGAGGGCATCAGTGTCTCCCTGCCAGCTTGCAGCAGCTTCAAGGAGAACAGGACACAAAATGAGCTGGATCTACCCAAATCTAGCGTGAATGCCCAGCAGAGGATGAACATTCCTTCACAGCCATGCAGGGTAATACAGAGAAATGAAAAAAGATTGACTGCTAGGAACCCCCCCTGTGTACAATTATGCTCCCAAGGGATAAGAAGCCACTTAAAATGCAACTCGTTCCCATTATTCCCTCTTGTGTGCTATACAGATGCAATGTCAGGGACTGCAAAGAAAAAGGTGCTGATGCTGGTTACATGTTTCTTCATCCATCAGGAACACTGACACACATCACACAAGTACCATCACTAAAAATTTATTAGTGACTCCTACTGTACTGACTGGCATCCAGAAAACCAGGCAGAATATCACACTTTTCTAAGATTCCTTGAATTTCTTCCTAGCCTGAAAAGCAGGGATAAGTGGGTGAGAGGAAAGGCTTAACAGTTATCTGAGGCAGCTGGAAGAGCAGCTAGTCAACAGCAAAAAAGAAAGAAATCATTGGAGGAAATTCTGGCAAATATAAGTAAGAAGTTCAACCCACTCTGGTTTAACAAGTTTGTATGCATGAGTTGAGCAAGTCACCTAAATGCAATAAAAGTCTTTCACAACTTTAAAGCAAACATATTACCTTAAGGATTACCATGAATTCAAAGCCAACAAGTTTAACCACTGCCACAACTCAAGTATACACAATAATTACCACAGCAAAACTGATGTGCAACAGACTGACTTGTTTTCATGCCCTAACAGTTTGAAACTGTTTAATAAAGAAAGCTTTTGAAGTTGAACTGTCAGTTCAAAACAGCATCATGGCAGCCTTGCATCATGGCTGGCAGACAGAAGTGTTTATGACAAAATAGGATATCCTTCAGAAGATCACAAGTGAATGGCCAACAGGTCTGTGAAAAAGTGTACTAGCAAAGAAAGAATAGCTGGGCTCTCCAACAGAAGGATTGCCAGCATATTCAACACTAAGAATGAAAAACATTTTGACAACACAGGCAAGGAAAGGTAGGATGCTGTTGAAAAGCCACAACAAGCAGCAAAGCAGCAACCCTACTGACATCACTGAGACTTGAAAAGAGGTGGATTCACTTTGGCCAAAAAGTGTAAGACATTTTCAGCAAAGGCTATGCACATATCTTGGCCCACGCCTCTAGTTCTCATCAGTAACCTACCCATTATTTTTTGCCAGGCCCCATTAAACCAGCTCAGCAGGTAATTTCCACTGCTAGAACTGTTCAGAAGGTCTGGACCACCGCTGTGCATCCCACCGGGATGCAGCAAAGGCTTCTGCTTGTGTGTGTTTGGTACATTCATGTCTAAGTCCAGATCTGGAGCAGCAGAATGCACCTGTGCTGTACACTGCCAAACAAAGGCACAATTCTAATCTCACTCATTTGATCTGTGTGGGACAGAAGCACAATACACAGACCCTGAATTCACTCCAGGAAAGAACACATCTTTCCCTGTACTTTATAGTTTTAAGCCATTGTTGGACAAAATGCAAATATCTGAGGTTATCTCTTGAGATTCTCAAGAACTAGAGAAGGGAAAAAATTTTCTCCCTTACTGACAAGGTGCAAGGAGGCAGAAATTTGCATGTAGTTGTATCCAGTCCATTAAAAACAGCTTTTGCTGTTTTATATATATTGATAGACTGAAGTCTTTTGAAAAAGAAAAAAACCCCTGTGCTCCTCTAACAATGCAAGCATGTAAGTTTCTATGCATCCTTTAGCTAGACAAGAATAGTTTAGTGGAAGAAGCAAGAGGCTGTGAGACAAGAGCAGTTCTAATCCTGTTGTGATCAGGAAGTTAACCTGAGTCTGCCTCTCCCCATGCGTAAAATGGGGATAATTAATCCTCACTTAACCATGTAAATTAAATAATGTTTCAACAGTGCTGCAAGTGCCACATATTAATTAATGCCTAGGCAATAAAAAGGAAAGAGGCAAAAGTGGAGCACTTTGCTACTTACCTGCAAGTTGAAGGTTGTGCTGCAATTTTAACAAAGGAGATACTGGGCACTTGGAAGATGAGACCCTAAATTATCATTCAGTCTTAGAGAGAAAGATTTCTCTCTCTCTCATATGCACACAGCAATCAAGTACATGAAAGCCAAGCACACGTATTCTGCATTTCATATCACTTCTTTGCAACGCAGTAAGCTGATGTTAACCACGGAAAAGTCATAAACAAACACACATAACCAAAGAGAAGACAAACACAATGGGAAGATCCATACCTTGAACACCTTCCAGAAGCAGATCAACCCCCTTTCTATAAAAGCTTAAGGCAGTTTCATAATCTTCCTCCTCCTCCTTCTTCAAAGCCAGTTTTATTAACTCGCCTGCTTTCTCCAAGTAATCTTGTTTGCCTGGCTTGGGTTTTAAGCTTCCAGTAAACAAACCATGGCTTTCCTTTTCTCCTTCGGGTTTGCTCCACTCCTGCTCAGGTGCCAGTGTGCTTTGTACTGGGGGTTCAGAAGTAACACAAAGGCCAGCAGCTCTACTGGGAGAACTTTGGTTGGATGCCATTCCATCATCTACCTCGGCAAGAGAATCTACATCAACTGTCAGAGAGATCAGGTCGCTGTCACTGGAGAAGCCTGAAAGTCAGAAAGACACTCATTACTCTAGAAGCCTTCAAAATTCTTTATCCCATTCAGATATTTAGCTCTTTTCACTTACACAGGGTCCTCAGAATGCCCACAGAAACTCCCTGATTGCAATGCCATCTTTAAAAAATTTTAGTACCTATAAAAACATCTTTTTAAAAATTAACTGCAAGCTCTGCAGAACAACCCTGGTCTTCATTTCAGTTCTGGGAATGAAGAGACCAACATCTAACACCCAACTTAAACTTTCAAAGCAGCTCCACCATTGGGATCCAGGAAATTACAAAACTAAACCTTTCTGTATGAGTGCTATTAGAAAAGTCAACCAGCAGGAGCCAAATTACTGTTGCAAGAAATCCCAACGTATTGTTTTAAATCAGTAAGATGAAGCATCCTCAAAACAGTAAATTAGGAGTTTGAATTAACACAGAGTTACTGTCAGCTTATGTATCATGCAGCACTCAGCTCACAAGTAACACACATAATCTTGCTAACACATGGTAAAATAAATTACTTAACATCTTTTTCATCACTCAAATCTAAGCTAACACATTTTATTTTACATTTGCCACAAGTCACTACACCCTTACTGCAAGCTGACCTTCAGTAACGAAACTACAGGAACTTTTCATGGTTATTTGGGAATAAATGGCAACAAAGGTATTTTACGTATACACCATTTCATTCCATAAGAATTATCATCCACAAAAGGCATTCACTCAATTATGATTTTCTAGTGATTTAATTTCCACAAAAGTAATGGAAACAACTTCTAGATCTCACCTCCACATTCCGATTGGCTCGTAAGTGTCACATCATCAAGCCCACTTAAATCCTTTCGAACTGAAAAGGACAAGAATGACAAAGATGCTTCTGACATCCATGTGTACAACATATTACAAGTTCCCTTGCCATCAGAATGAAAAAGCGTGACCCTCCTACAGGTAAAAGTATATAATATGAAACTGCTCTTTGACTGGCTATCAGAGATATCCATTTGTTAACACACCATTAAAATTGGGACAGTGGTATTAAGTTTGCCATTTCTCACTGCTTCCAAGATTTAAAAAGAAAACACAGGTCCTTGCTTGGGTGGGGGATTATTCAAACCTCACACTCCAATCCACCTAATTTCAACAGCAGCAAGACTATAATCCCTATGTCTCTCTGCTCTGACAATTTATGGCTAAGGAGACTTAACACAGGAAAGTTTTCAAAGCTGGGAGCTACACACCAAGGAAAAAAAAAAAGCCAGCTTTCCGTCTCAAAAACGTCATTCCAGAATAGTACCCTGCATGAGACATATGGAGCAAGCCACAAATTTGGCAGTGCCACCTGGATATCAAGTAGCAGTTTGTTTTATCACCTTGGCACATGAACCCACTGAGGCAATAAAACAGGCAACAAGGTCAAGACATTTAGCTGTTTGCATGCACACAGAAAGTAAATTCTGAGCTAAAATCTGGTGTCCGTTTTCTCCTATATTGTTGTCAGAGTGAAGAGTTTAACCACATTTCCAGGTAACATGTTCTGACTTATTTTCAAAAAATATGTGGCAGCAGCCAGAAGCTGACTCAAAGGCAACTAACTCAAACTTTCTTTTACATTTTGCAGCTGTAGAGTTATATAAGTTTACAATTTATAGAAGATGAGTAAGAAGGCACTGTAGAAACAGTGCTTTTCTAAAAGCCAGCAGTTCCTCAACATGAGTGAGAGGAAAAAGACATGAAAGAGAACAAATTACCAGCCACTCTTTGTCTGAAAAGCAAGGGACAGTGATACTTATGACACTAGACTACTTGAGAGGAAGGGACAGGATGCACAGAAGACAATGCTCCTGATCCTCTCATGGAAGGGACATAAAGTTAAGTGTTCATGCAGAGAAGAAAACTGCCTGTGTTGCCCCCAATACTGCAAGAAAGAAGGAAAACTCACAACAGGAAAGTTGGAGGAAGACAAGAGGATTCATTAACCAGCATTAATAGTGGGCCATTCACCTGCTCAATTTAGGGGCAGCAGAATCAAATTTGGGGGTGGACTACTGAGCATTTATTAAACACCATTTAGAGGTATCAGGTGGTAGAAGCAGATCCGATTGATGGACAAAAAGTGCAGCGAGAAAGCATGAATGGAAGAGCTGGGGGCTTTTGGAAGGGTGTTCTGGCCACCCAGATGAGATGAATTAGAGTCCATCCACACAGACTTCACACAGATTTCACACAGACTCAAGTTCCCTTCCCTACAGGCCAAACAAAAACACATTTGCTCTTGTCTTGTAGCCAGCTGGACCAAAAGCTGTATGAACACAACTAGCATGGCACAGAGCCTGAGCTAATAAACTTTTCTTTAGGTCAGGTTTAGAGCCCAGAGCTGGCACCACACAGCAAAAGTCATGGGGTTTCCAGTCATCTTACAGGGTAGGAAGCATCTCAGGTGCACAGGCTTATTTCTGGGAAGATAATGTGTACATGGTAAAACAGAAGGAGAGAGGAAAAAAGAGAATGAAAAAAAATTAACTTCCTGATGAAGTCCAGATTCTCTAAAGAATCTGGTAAGGTAATTGATATAGGAATTGATACAGGAACACTTATGAAGAGGAAGTTGGACATCTGAACATCATCCCATGTACTCAGAGAAGAAGACAAAGTGACTGTCAGGAATATTAGAAGAGAACAATGATGCTGAAATTGAACACAAATTTCTGTTCTGGTCTCTGCCCCGTGCAATTTCACCAGGTATCTGAAAAGTAAACACAGTTTGCAAAAATTGGTGGAAAGCCTGGGTAACCTGGCCTCTTGAAAAGCAGATTCCTATGAAAGCATGAACTGCCAAACTCCTTTTACAAGCAAGCTAATTGTTGCTTATTTTCATACAAAAACATTTCTACTACTGTCAATTTGCATCTTCTACCATTAATGTGCACACCTTCTGCAAAATGAACTTTGTCTGAACAGATAAAAGTGAGAAAACACAACCCACCCTTAAAAGCAAACAGCAGCACCTGTTAAGAGATGCATTTGCTACTTCTCAGTACAACAGCCTGAAGGAGCAGTGCCCACGTGGAGGCCCCTGGATGCACACAGAGAGTAACACGGTGAACCAGCCACAGTTAACTGCCACAATCAGACTGGGAAAAATCAGATGCAGGCAGGAGGCCGTGAGCAGAGGCAGGGAAAGGACTCAAAGCCGAGTATTGCCACTGCCATCTAGAGGTTTTAAAGACAAATGTTTCCTTCTGTCCATAGCCTCCCCCCATCACCAAAACCTGCTTTCAAACATAAGAAGATATGAGCTGGAAGACACACAGGTTTTCAGAAAATGTAACTCCACAAAAGTCACATTCAGCATCTCCAAATCCTGTGCTAATAGTTGTTCCAAGTATCCCGTAAAAGCCCTCCAGCCGATTCAGAAGAGTATCAAAGAATTTTTCTACTTTACAGCACTTTTTTTTCTTTTCAGTATTTTATCTGACATAAAGGAAGTGGTTTTCTTCTGCTAAAAATGAGGCCCTTGTGAATAATGAATAGAAACGTTCACATTAAGCACTTTTAGAAGAACTCTTTATTTTATAAGGCACAGTGTAAAGTGAGTGCATTGTCAGAATCTGGAATGTTATATTTCACAGAAATCATTAAAACCCTTTAAAACTAGTTAGTGCTATTTATCATAACTGCCCTCTTCAACTAAATACCTTTCTCTTCACAGAACAAAATACTGTGGGGACATTAATTCATTAACATAATAGGAAGTACCACAAAATAAAATCCAAATCACTTCCCATGTAGAATATATTGTACAACTAAGCACAAAGTTATTGACAATGAGAGAGCCCAGTGACAAGTCTTACAATCTCAAGAAAAAAAATTAACCAACCACTGTTAGAAGACAAAACCATTTTTTGTTATGCAAGAATTGTTTCATCAAAGCAGATTCTATACCAGAAAGATCAGATCCCTTCCCAAATAAGCTTAATAAGTGTTTGTATAATAATGTGGATTTACACGAGTGCTAAACAATTCCAAAGGAAAACTTTGGGGTCGGAGAAGAATTTCCTAGAAATCACAAGGACCAAGCATAACTCAGAAATACATAAATATCTAAAGGATTGCATGGTACACAGAAATGCTTAAGGTGACTCAGCCTAGAGGCAGGCAAGAAGCTCTAGCATAGTATTTATTTGGGCTGACTGACCCTTCCTTACAGCTATACTATTATTTAGTGCAAGTGCAATGCCACTAAAAGTGCCACTAAAATTACTCTACACAGGGTATCCAAGTCAGCATGTACACCTTTAGAAGCAAACTTCCAGAAGTGCAAACAGCTCTGCTGAGCCCAACTTCTCTCTTGTCAATCCCAGCTCCGGCATTTCTGCCATACCAAGCAAACAGAAACTGGAGGCCAATGCCCCATGAAGAAATACAGCATTTGTCATTTATGAGCTGCTTTAAAACAGATCATGCTATGAGGCTATGTGAGAAGAAGAAACAAACCTTCAGAGCTGCAGTCAGACAGGTTGTCAGTCAGAGAGTCAGACAGAGGCTCAACAGGACCAATCAGCTCAGAGCCATCATGCACCTCTCCACCCTGAAAAGAAAGAGGGAAAGGAATTACTCAGCTGCTGTGCTCTATGGAAATTCTCATTTTATAGAAATGATAGCCAAAATGATATTTCCTAATCAGTGAATGCTCCATTACTTCAGAATTAATGCATTTAATTAAACCATTGGCAAAATTAAACAAGGACTTTTGTTTAAGCCATGTTTGGTTGCCACAGACTGACGAGATATCTAAATACTTAGCCTATGGCAGCTTCAGAGTTCTGAACCACACAGACCTGCACACCCAAGTCTAACAGGGAGAGAACAATAATGCTCCTGATCTCTTGTGTCACATGCAGTCTGCGCCCTTCAGAGGTGCTCCCAAGCTCAGCAGGTGCCTCACACAGGACTGTCTGTCCATCAGACTAACATCCCACTCGTGACCCACTATCTTGAGTTCAGCCATAGTTGAGACTTTACAAAGATACAAGGAGGACATTCCTTTCCAAGCCTGAGAGGAACCAAAGCTAAGAGAAGTAACAATAGCTCTAGAAACGACCGAAATTTTTTGGTGTTTTTTAAATTTCTGCTTCACATCTCAAGTGCACACTGTTCATGCCACTTCAACAGAAAGTGCATCATGTTCGAGGCCGTGTTACAAACAGGCATTGCTAATCTGCCCTGGACCAGCCCAGCACATTTTCACACAAGCCAGTTCATTCTTCTGGAGTTTATAACACATAGATCCAGAGAGCTCTCCCTTCAGATGTTTCTAAGAATTCATTGTCCAAGTCTCTCTCTCCACAGCTATTTGCACAAAAATCTGAAAAGGAACAAAACCACTCCTGGGCAGAGCTAAAGCACACGGGCTGAGCTGGTGACAGACCAAACCTAAGGCTCCCTTACAGGAAAACATGACACCACATCAGCTAACAAATGGGCCTAAATTATTGTATTTGCATAACTCCCCTTGAAGACAGTTTCTCCTAAAAAAACATTGGTTTTCTAGTTTTATTCATTTCCTTGCAAAGCCAGAAAAGGTCCATTGGGAGGCTAAAACTAATACTTTTATTAAGCAAAGGAGGGAAAGAGAACTCTGAAAAAGTACCCAAAACCACAGAAGTATTTCCAAAGAACTGAAAAAATGCAAATGCAAATAAACCAAAAAGTAAAATAGTCCAACTCAGTCTCCCACTCATTTATTGCCACCAAAGCTTAATGAAAATTATATTAAGTATTTTAAAGAACACTGCAATAAATTCATGAAAACAAGTGAAGAATTTTAAGCTTTGATGTAATTTTGCTTTTGTATATGTATCATTTAAATATACTAAACACATTAATATGCTTAAGTCCCATCTCAGTCAGATAAATGTTTCCTTAATTCCAGAGAGTTATTATCACGGGTACATGTAAATTTATGCTTACGAGTTTGCAGAACGTTAGACTAAGCTACTGAAAATAAAGAGGTTTGAAGGAACTATTGAAAAGAAACTGCTTCAGCTGTAATAGAGAGGAAATCCATATCAACGTACTGTCTTAAAATTTGGTATGGAGACTGGTTCTCACAACACTGTACAAGCAGCACGTTGGACTAGTTACACACCAAATTTGTTGCTATGGACCTGAGTCCGTAAAAGACCATTAGGAAACAGTGAAAACAGTCTTCACTCCTTTGGTTTGAAACTATAAACACCTACTTAAAATACAGGAACAGTGATAATACTTTTATTACTTCCCACTGGAATTTATCATCACAAGTTTTGCTCATCATTCAATTAAAAAAAATTCAAATCCCTTCACCTGAAGTTCCTGTAAAACTTTCCACCTTGTAGAGGTGTGGCATGGGGTTTTTTTAAAGCCACATTTCCAGAGTGAACAGAGAACTCCCAGTCCCTTCACAAAGCATGTCAGACCAGCTCACTTCATTCCATGGTTTATAAAGTAAAGCAGAATCAGCACTACACTTCAGTCACGTCGGTAAGAAGCAAATACTTCTGCAAATACTAACCAACCTTAAAAAACTCTTCCAGCTGTTTGCTGTTATAGAGAGCAGGTATATTGGCAGAAAACTGCAAGAGATCTTCAGCACATTGCCTTCTTTCTTCAATCACAGTTTCATCAAATCGCCCTGGAACAGACACATAGATTGTCATGACAGTTTTAGAAATAACTACACATTTATTTTGCAATAATAACTACAACAAAAGAAAACAAATGAGACAAAAGCAACCTTCTGGAGACAATGCCCTGAGTCTATGAAAGTCACTCCAACGCTTCAGGAGAACATCGCAAATCTTCAAACTTCCTATTCTCAATTGTCCCTAGAGTCCCGTCTTCTGCAATCCACTCGGATGATGAAAGCTGGCAGCTACGACAAGAATCCTTCGCCCTCGCATCGTAAGAATATGTGAGGCAACACTCTTGATTAGCCAAGAGACACTAACGGATGTCCAGTGTTATCTGACAATAAATGATACATGCACAATTTGACAATATGCCAGTCAGTGTCAGCCTTGATTACGGCCCAAATCCTGTAAGGAGCTGAGCAATCTTCACGTATTCTCAAGAACAACGCACAATATGAGCGGGTAGTAAACAAAGTATTACTAAAAGCCCCCAAACAGATCTTCAATTCCAAGGTGCCATTTATGGAGGAGACAAAGTGTAGGGGAGATGGTGAAGCCCTGCTACCAGGCACTGAAGCTTTCCTCTGAAGTAGCTCCATGCAGACAGGGTCTCATCTCCTTCTGGATTCAAGAGGTAAACAGAGCTGGGAAGCAGCTCATTTACTAAAATGTATGAACCTTCCTTTTTCTCTACCCAGCACCCAAAACATTCCAATTAGAAAAAACATACTTAAAAAAACAATCCCTCAGTTCGCCTGAAGAGATTTGCTTCTCAGGAGAAAACCCTTGGATTGCTACCTTAAATTCACATCCTTCACAATTGCACACAACTTATTTTAGCTTTTTATATCAACATCACTTTGTTGTTGAAATAGTTACAAGTTTACAAAAGGAAAAGGGCAGAGGTTAACAGTAATAATTGGAGGAGAATAGAACAGATATTGCAACAGCTATACAGAGGGGAAAAAAGGACTGGGAAGACAAGTTGAAGAAACAGTACTGCTATAACAGCATGACCAGAAAAATAAGAACCACCTGTGACAGCTCTGTGGCATTAACCTTTGAAGAGGACAAAAGCAACATTGAATACAAAAGCAAAATTCATTTATACTTAGAGCAAGCAAAAAAATAATCCCAGAAGAAAGTATCAAAGCAGGATTCTTTCCAGAAATTCTTCAAGTAAATAGCTCCTGCCCATGCGGTACCAGAAAAAAGAAAATAAAACTAAAAAGACACACACATACTCACAAGATCACAAACAAAGCTTTTGGGGCTTATTTTTCCCATGAAAGAAAAGAAAAGACATCATTGGGCTAATTTTCAGATGGACTGGTTCCGTGCCTTGCTCACCCTGCCGTTTCAGCTGTACAAACAGGAGCAGCTGCACAAAAGAGTGAGCAACAAGCAAGCAGAAAGAAGGCAAAAGCAGTGCTACCACGGTGAGTGGCAACATTGAAATCAGGCCCTATTAAACTGCTCATCAAACTTCCTAAGTCTTCAGAGCAACACTGGGGTGCATTAGGGCTCTTGGTTCATTCCATGCAAAATTGGACATCATGGAAAGAAAACAAATTCCCTCAGCAAAGCACAGCAGCATGGGCCAGTTAAATGAATCTACAAAAATCACACAAATGCTGTTACAATGCAGAAAAAAATCAATCGTGAAGAAGTAAACACCTAACAATACCAGAAACAGACAACTTTTGCAAGAAAGTAATTCTGTAAGATATTTTTCCTTGTTTCTCAAGAACCTCTCCCTGTTTCATTTCATCAAACTAAATAAAAAACTCATTTTCCTTATCCACATCTTCTCAGTATCTCCACTGGGCACCAGATAGGACACATCGGGACCAGCCCTGCCAGGCTGACCAGTGTGCATGCACCCATTGCCAGGCAGCTGCAAACCCGACAGGTATGAGCTGAGCCTGCCTGGCCCCGGGCAGCACCAAAGCACGTGCTCTCTTCTTACTCAGCTGCCATTTCACAGACTTCGCAGAAGTATAATTACACTTGCAACCACCTTCACTCTCAAATTTAGCTGATGTTAGCCACATCAGTAAGGGGTTCGACTTTCTGGCAGCACAATTACACAAGCCTTAGTTTCTGAGGAAGCTGAGTTAAAAAAAAAAATAAAAATACATGTTTGAACAGAGCTACTGAAACATTAGTCACTGTCGCATTTTCCAGCCCATTAGGATCATGATACACTATCAGGAAATCTGCTTCTAGAACTAGAGGGCTTTAGGGGAAGGATGAACATTATTCAGTACTGGTTCAGTTCACAGACCTCCTGGCATCTTGCTGGCAGTTTAATTCCCAGGCAACCCTGCCTAACTCCTTCCTCCTTTTCCTTTTTTTGTACTTTCCAGCAATGTTGTATTGCTCAACACTTTCATTATCACCCTTCTCAAGGAAACACTCAAAGGTGCTTACACAGCCAGCTGACTCTTCAAACATTTCTATCATGATGTCATTCTCCGTCTAAATCAACATTATTTCTGCCAGTCTTTACAATCTCTCAGACAAACATAAACTTCATTATAGAGATCACGTCTTTCTGATATTTTTAAGTGTCAACTACAACTTTAGCATGTAACACAGTTGTTACTCCTCCAGTGACGATCCATTCAAAATTTCCTATTTACATGGAAACCAAATGTAAATTTCTGTGCAAAGAAAACACAATTAATTTTGTGGAGAAGACCTGAAGAACAAAACACCCAGCAAGATTTGGGTTCATGTTTCAGTTAGTTTCTCACAAGACTTCCTACTGTACACAACACCAAATTCATAAATACATTACTTCATTCAGCGCCTTCAAATACAAAGGGCATCCTTTTGTGAGCTTTATAATGTAAATCATCTTTCTGACTCACTGCTAGCAAGTTACCAATATCTGGGGGGTTTTTGTTTCTTTTTTGGTGGGGTGCAGGGTGTGTACTAATTTTTATACTAAAGTACATTTCTGCAGTTGTTAGACACAAAACATGCAGATTTACCCATACTTTGGTAAAGTGCCATGTATAGTCAACATACAGAAATACTTAATAGTGTCCAACAACAACAACAAAAAAGAAGTCGTTTAAAAGTACTGAAGAAAATTACATTGATGCATATTAGGATAGGACAGTAATCATGTCCCAGAATTAGGTATCATAATTTTAACAGCTGGATCTGTTAAGACATTTCAGATTTCCGTGATCAGATTCACTGAGGTTTTTCCAATAAAATGGGGGGAAAAGGTTCAAGTGAAGTGCAGAGAAAGTCAGATGATTTCTTTTGCCCCATCCATGTTTCCTGCTTTGATGCAAGCAACTCTACTGCAACAGCATAAAAAAACCATGCACTTCATGGCAAATCTTTAGTTGCACGAAATATGGAAGCACAGCATGACACATTTGTTTTTAAATACATCTCATTTTTCCACATCATCTCCTGAAACTCTGAATGCTGAACTGGAGATGCTCCTCAGGTTTAACACTTCTACTACAACTAAGTTCGATTGTCAGAACCACCAGTGCTCATTTTGCAAAGTGCACTCTCCGCAAAACAACAGGTACATACATTATTTAAAGCACAGATACAAAAAAAAAATTAAAAAACACCAGTTGCCAGCAATTCTACTCACATGTTTAATTAGAAACAAGTCTAAAAGCTGCAACAATTGTAACATCACCACAGGGAAGAAACACTGCTGAAATGGTCCATCAAAGCAGCATGGAAACAAAAGATCTGCAGAGAGATGGACCTTGCAGGCCATCACTAACAGAATGAGACTGAAAACAAGTTTATCAAAACCTTGTTATCTACTAAGATTATATTTTTGCTCTAATACAAAAAAATACTAGGATTTTTATTTTAAATTAAAATAAATCATATGGCAGTTACCATGTGTAGAATTGAGATGGAAGGATACACAGTAAAATTTAATGTTGTAAATTCAAATTCTTAAATTGGAGAGTCAGACAGTTCTGTTCCTTTCAGCTATGTACCAATCTTTTAAAATTTGTTTTCACATTGCCTCCACTTTGCTGTATTCTTCTGTGTCTCAGTTTCATTTAAATGTAGTGGGATTTATTTTCGTTTAGTTTTCATTTCAAAGAGCTTTTTTATAAATAACTGCATTGAATGTTTCTGTGGATTTCCTTCTCTCACAATGTACATTGCAGTCACTTTTGTTCCCTAAATACAATAGAAGAAGGATGTTTTTCAGAAGGGATTTCACTCAATTCTTCCCTTGCTTACAGAGCTCATGTAAAAATAGTTAATTTGCATTTACAGCAATTTTTAATTATTTAAGATATTAGACACCTATACTCTCTTCCACCCTGATTTTCTTTTACCCCTCTCTTTTCTCCCCTATGAATAGCTATCATACCTTCTACCTGAAATTAAATCATGCTTTGCAAATACTAGCTTTGTAAATAATTTGTCCAGTGAGAACTCTACTCTGTAAATCAGATATAAAATAATCTCAGAATGGAACTAATACTACATGCTTTATTTAACCATTATTGCCCATGCTCTGACATAGTACCAAAACTTACCCCACTTCCAACTTCATAAATAAGCAAAAACAAAATTACTTAAAACTTGGGTACAATTTGGCTGATGTGAAATACAATTTAAATCAGGAATTTTACCCAGCTCTGCACAGAGAATCACAAAATCTGCATCAGAATTCAGCTTCATAAATGCATGCCAACAAATGTGAAACATGCTGGATGCTAAAACATACCAATCTGAGACACATGGAAAATTTGGGAAAAGAGCCTCTACATTACTGCCCAACACTGCTAAAAAATGCTACACAAAGAAAACCTGCAAAAATCAGCATTAGATATGCACCAAAACACACCAAACACTGTCTGGGTGCACAACACATCCAAACCATGCACAAACATGTATGGCAATGAACATAAAAAACAGACACAACACATGGAAACTGCAAATACACATAAAGCATGCACTAGAGGTGTGGCAAAAAAAATGCCAAACATGCTCAACATTAAAAATGTTAAAAATATGGGGGGGGAGAAAAAAGACGTAGTAGCAGGATGCAAAAAGAAAAAAAAAAGGCAAACCCATGCTGAAGTGTGCTTAAAAGTGTATTTAAAAAACCACCAAAATATATATGAAACACATGGCAATGGAAAGCAACACTGCAGCAATGCCTAAGAAACAAAAAACTTTTTTTTTTAAAGTGCAAAAAGCTTAACAAAAAAAAGAGCACATGGGGAATTCATGCCAGAAGACAAAAAGTCAAACACACTGGACACCCAAAATACCACTGCAGTAATGCCAAACATACTGGGACAACACTGTAAAAACCAAAATCCACACCAAAACATACATGGAAAACCCAGGCCAAAACCAAAAGCATGTGCCAGATGCATTTAAAAAAATGCCAAACATCCTGGACACTAAACCCCACACAAGGTGCATAGAGAAACCAGAAGCACAGACTGAATGCTAATTAAAAAAACAAAACAAAAGAAACCAAACCGACCACCAAACTAAACCAACTTGTAAACACCATAAAAAGGCTTTAACAACCCCAAAACGCCTTAGGCTCTGACAAGCCTGCCCAAAAACACCTCAGAAACGGAAAGCCTTGTCAAAAAGCACATAAAAAAAAGAGCATCTGGTAGACTCACGCCAAAAAAAAGCCAAACATGTTCAAAGACTAAAAACCATTAAAATGCCCAATAATTGTACATGGTAAATCCGTGCTAAAAAACCCCACCAAATATATTTGACACACAAAAAAAGTCCTACTGAATAACTCCTAAATACACTGAAAAATCCTACAGTATATGTACACCAAAAAAACCCCAAACAAACAAAAAAATAACCACAACAAAGAAATCCTGGACAGAAGTAACATCATAGCCATGCTCTAGGAACCAAAACCACACCTAAAAACACTCCAAATCCACACTGGAAACCTTGCCAAAAAAGAGCGCACATGCCAAAAAACCACCAAACATGCTGGACACTGAACATCGTGCAAAGTTCATAGGAAAACATAACACAGGCTGGATGCTTACAAAAAAATAACCCAAAACCAACTTGTAAACTCCATGGAAATACCTTAGTAACCTCAAAACCAGCCCACAAACTAACAAGTCCAACAAAAAACGCCTTAAAAGCCAAAAAGCCAGACAAAAACCACAGAAAAAGACCATGTGGTAGATTCATGCCAATACAACACCAAACACATTGGTTTTAAAACCTGTTAAAATTCCCAATAATTCTATCTGGTAGATGCACGAAGAAAATCCAAACTCAAGTTGGACACTAAAAAAAACTATCAAAAAAAACTGTCAAAAACCAACAAACTAAAAAGCCCCATTCTACAGGGTTAGAAATGCCTCAGAAACACTTACAAAGCACACAGCAGGTGTATGCCAAAAAAAGGCCACACATGCTGGACTCACTAAAAATGCTAAAACCTGCTTAACAACCTGCAATGTATGCATGCAAAAAAAAACCACCTACACCTAAGAAATGGGGGATCCAGCAAAAAGCCCCACATAAATATGCTACAGCAATGCATTAGGAACCTTGCCAAAAGAGCAAAGAATTCACACCAAAAACCTTGCCAAAGAAGTGAGCACATGGTAGAGGTTTGCCAAAAAACATCCAACATGCTAGATGCTCACAACTATGCAGAAAAACCCAAAACAAAACCGACTGACTACAACCACCACAGATTGGGTGCTTAAAAAAACCAATACACTAAAACAACTAGTAAGTGCCATGGAAATGCCTTAGTAGCCCCAAAAGCACTTTAGAAACCAGTAAGTTCATCCAAAACCAAACCAAATACACATGACAGATGCATGTAAACAAATGTCAAACACTTGCTGGACACTTTAAAGAAATAACTTTAAAAATTCTTGGGAAAAAGGCTCAAAAGCAGGTGGTAAATGCACACCAAAAAGCAACAGTCAGCAACACCTCAGAAATGCCTCAGAAACACTCAGAGAGCATGCAGTAGATGCATGCAAAAAAGATGCCAAACACGCTGAACACACTAAAAAATTGTTGAAAAACGCACAAAAACCCAGTGGGTATTGTGTGATATATATGTACACCAAAAACATAGCACAGTTTGTGCTGAACATGAAGAACACACACTGAAAAACGTTGATTTTATAAACACAACACTGCTAAAAAAAGTGTGGTAGGTGGAATTCTATGCAGTCACACCACTCCACTGAAAGTCCACCTATAGCTCATTGACGAGGACACACACATCAGGATGAAGTTAAGACCTGTAAGAGCTAATTCCTTTTTGTCACTTGTTTCTCCTGTAGAGTCACAATCCTCTTGTAGGTTGTTTTGGTGAAATATTTAGCTACTATATGTAAAACCGATCTCAAAAGCCTAGCTAGATAAAACTGACAATTGCAATCAAATTCCTATAATAAAAATTATTTTCTGTAACAAGCACTTAATACTTTACTACAGCTCATCGCTAAAAATAAGACAGCTCAAATATAAAATATTTTGTTTGTTGCTCAAGTGCTATTCACAAAGCTAATATAGACTTTATGCTCCTGAAAACAGGGAATGTATGTTGTAAAGATACAGAACACATACCTCAATAAATACCTCAGCTACTACATTTAACATGGAGGCAAGGACATAAAAGACTCATATACATTACAAAAATAAAGAAAAGTATCAAGTTAGGGTATCAGCACACCTACAAGTTGAGTAGTAAAAGCACAAAGAAAATTTTCCATCCAGCTATAAAACAAGATGTATTTATAGATACTGAGTTATCAAAGAATTTCAGCAGCTCAGGAAGAAATTATGCTTACCAAACACTATTGCTTTGGCAAAAGGTGGGAAGAGCTCTGTGTGTCTGCATAGGTTTTTATGAATTTGCCAGAGATCTTTGTGCAGTTTCTTAAAGTCACTGTATCTCTTCCAAACGACTATCTGGAGCAGAGAAACCAGAGAGAAGTATTAGTGAGGTTCATTGTTCATATTACATCACACCACAAATACTCTGGTTTAATCACACCAGACCACTAACTTCAGCAAATCTGTTTAACAAAAATATGCAATCTGAACTGACAACTGTAAAAAGCATAAAAAATGGTCATTATCTGGCCCCAACCTACATTTTGGCTAACAACACTACAGTGCATAGAAAAAAATTGAGTAAAAGCTGAAAGGAGGGCAAAGGCAGCACTGCTTCAGTCACTCTGAGATCCAGACCTACACAGGGAGCCAGTAAGAGAGGAAAAAATGCTGAACAGGAGTGTTGCACCATCCAACATTCAACAGCACACTGTGCCTGGTGCAGCTGCAGGTGTGGGGAAGAGACACAACAGCAGAAGAGAAAGCCAGGGAAGAGAAATCAATACAAGCAAGGGATTTTTAGGGATGGTACATTAAGCATCCAGGACTAGAAAACAGCTCCTAAGATGTGTAGTGTTGATTAGATGTAAACGCAAGCCCCCATTTTAAATGGTTTTTCGTAACACCACCAAAAAGAAAGAGTATGTTCCTTTTGTAATCTAGACAAAAACTCCATCTTAGGAATACAAAGATGTCATTGGTTCATTATACCACATATTCCCAATCTATTCTTTCCAGAAAGTAGTCATCTCCCAGTCAGGTATCTACTTTATCCTTCTTCCATCCCATTCTTTCCATTCAAGAAAGGAGGAGAACCCAGTGGGAAAATCAAACCAATTAAAGAAGTAAACAATAAAATTTACACTTGACTGCTACTGGATTTGTTATCAGGATGAAAAGATATTAACAAAGATGTTTTTATATCCTGACCTCATTTTTGGTCAGACTCACTAAGCCATCACAATAAACCTCGACGCTAATGTAAAGTGATTAAAGTCAAACAGAAGGAAAAAAAACAGGGGGAGAGAGAGACTGCATGCATTCAGCAGTTGACTCCACAGTTGCATCAGTCAAATGTCTCAATTAACTTAATACAATTAACCACAACTTAAAATATTCCACGTATTTCAGAATGATTTAACAGGTTGCCTTCTCATGAGCAATCATAATTGAAAAAGTTGAAATTTTTTTCAAGCACACAAGATTTAGAGCTAAGCAAAAGGTTTGGATTTAGAGCATTTTTGTTGTGCCTTTTTTTTTAGTAACTGCAATCAGAGGCCTTCTAAGTTTCAGCAGATGCAAGTCCTACCTACAGAACACTGCAGATATAAAATAAGAGGACTGTTAACAGTGGATATGCAAAGCTTTAGTGTGGCAACACTCTACCCACCTTATAAATTTAGCTATACTGGAACCAGCAGTCCTGATTCAGACTCCCTTATTGGCACACATTTTCATGACTTAATTACAGCTGGTACTCAGTGAAGTGTAACACACAAGTGAGGAATCTCAAGAAGGCAAACTAGTCATTTTGCTATCAGAAATAATAATTTTTCAATGCTAAACTTTTATCTAATCCAAGAGCCAGAAAGTGGATGATTAGCACTTCTTGAGCAGCACGCATATAGAACACAAAATTGCTTAAGATGGTGAATTCTTTAAACAGTAAGTTACTGTATTGTCAGTACTTGGAGACATGAAAAGCTGCCAGAAAATAAAAGCGTAAGATTTCATTCCACTAAAAAAGCATCATTTTTCACTGCTACAAGTGATCACTCAATAGTCAAGAGGAAAAAAAAAATATCCATAAGTCACTTGCATAGCAAAAGCAGTCAAGGTTATCCTCAAACCTTTCAGAAGCTCATGGAAAACATGACTTTGCATGCATGTGGCCCAGCAAAGTTAGCAAAGTTCCCATTCTAACACCCTCATTAGAAATTAGATTTGGAGGACAGACACATTGTACTTTGAGGCCCAACGAAGCACAGCAAGCGTATCACAAAACATATGTTAGATTTGTAATGCAATAAGGTGCTTGTCATGGCGAGAGCCAGTAGATCGCTATTAACTCATGCAAGTCATCTGTTCCACAGTGAATAGCCTGTCTCCTAAATGAAAAGGAAAAAACCCCACAGGACTACCCTAGATGCAATTGCCTTAACACACCACATTGCCACCATCGGTCCCCAGGAGCAAGGAAATTAAAGTTAGGTCTGCTGGCCTTTCTGTATCTACTAACACCCCCCACACAAAACATTAATTTCTTTCATTCTTTTGAGAAGGAAACCCTTACAAGGCTCTCTTCCTTCCTGCCCCAACAACAACAGCTGGGATTACATTGACTTGTAATTGGCTGCAGTGGGAGAAGTGCTGCAGTAAAGGCTTGTATCCCAAAGGGCAGCCAAAGGAGGTGACAGAAAACTGGCAAGTGGAGTTGAGGTCACAGCACACAGCCCTATGTGCAGCTGTACATATGTAAAGAACATATTAACATCACAGCAGTGGCATTAAGAAACTTCTGAAGGAGGAGGCAGGCATAGCTAAGTGGTCCTACATGGATGTGGGAAGCAGGTTGCATGAGACAGATCCTAAAGCAACGGGGTGGTTGTGTGCTCAGGATTTTCTATTGAATTTCTAACTGAGCATTCTGGAAAACTGAAGTAAATTTAATTTCAGTGGGAGCAGGTTAGGGCATATTCTTTTTCTTTCAAAGGCTACCACAGTTCTTTTTTTACTGTCAGAGGCCATGTAACAGAAAAGCTCTCAACATATGGGGTTTTCTGACTACAATTCCCCCTTATGGCAACTACCATCTAGGACATTCCGTGTAATAACCAACTGTTTCCAGATACTTGCTTGTAACAGAATCACCCCACAGCTAACATGCTATCACATGCAGAATAATTAATGTGGCACAATGCAGGGTGGAAAAGGACAACTATCAAGAAGTTCATCTCATATTTATGTCCTCTTACTGTCTAGAGTATGTGAAACTCTGCATGGGTAACCCACAGCCACAGATCAAAGCAACAACTAAGAAGTATGGTTTTGATGCTGTGTCAAAACTACTTAACATATATTCATGCAATACTCTAGCTGAAAGACACTTACAATATTATTTTTCTGATGAATGGACTCATCAACAGCTCTTATAAAGTGCTTTTCCTCACAAATGAAGATTAAGGTAATGGCAGAATGTGCTCATGGATAGGTTCAATTCAGGAGTCTCCCTGGAAAAGGTGAACATCAAGCTACAAACTACAGTAATGCAGTTCTAAACTAGATCCACGATCATCTCTGATTCTGATAGGCTATTTTAATCTCCTAGAGATTTAAAAAAAAAATGCAAAAAGCACGAATGCTCATGCTTGCCTAATTCTCAAGATTTCAAAGAAGGATGCAGTAAAGGGGTGTTAGATGTATTAGCCAATTCTCACCTCTGTCAAGCCACTAATCAGTAACTCTGTTTGACCACACAGAGATGCAATGAATTCAGTTACAAGCTCTTCTTTCATCAACTATGCAGGTTCTCCTCAACCATAGTAAGAGACTGCACCAGAAACTGAATATATGCTCGTGTTACACGATGTCTGAAAAGCCATAAGATTGTGCTTTTAAGGGAAGATTTTGCAGGTACAAAGTATAATAGTAACCATGTCAAGTCATTAGTCCAGAAAAAAATCAAGAGGGGAAAAAAAAATGGTTTCTTAATTCAAAAGAAAAAAATCCACAATGCACACACACGTAGTGTATTTCTCTCTCTCAATAAATGGCTCCTGTGACAGACTTCTGAGGTATTCAAGAGGCACTAGACTAGAGCAGACCCTTACTCATAGCCTCTTCAGAAGAGGCAAAGAATAAGCAATTTTAAAGTTTTGTTGAAGTGAATCACTGGAAAATACTAAAGGAGCCTCAGAGAGATAGACATAATATATACGACTTGCAGTCTAATCTCTCAACTACTCCTACACTCCTCCATTTTCCCTCTTCACTAATAGACAGTAATGGTGCAGGCTTTTCAGTGAAGTATTGGTTAAAGAGGAAAAGAGTACCTACAGCTGAGACCTAAGACTTGAATTGTGGACTGATCTCTAATTCTACCAGTAGGAGTTAAGTAACCATCAATTTGCCAATTCCAGCCCCGAGAAAAGAGCTTGTAAAGTTATCAAAGCAGTTTTGTCATCAAAAGACACTTTACTCCCTAAGACTTTGTTTCAAGTCACCATTCATCACTGAGGGATGAAATGCATCATGTTACACTAGCTACTGTTTTTAACTATGAAAGCTAAAGACAAATGGAAACACACGAAAATTGTTTGCTCAATTACAATGACAAAACACACAGCGACTGCTAAATTACATCAAAGATGCTTCAAAAGGCATAATGTGATACATAAAGACATTTGCACAAGTTTAAACTGTTACCTCCTGGACATCCTCTGGATTTTTTCTTGAAACAATCTGAAAAGCAAAACAAAAATGAAACCACGTAAGTGCTTGGATTTTCAGTTTGGAAGTTAAAGAGTAACATA
The DNA here is from genome assembly GCA_014706295.1 of Lycocorax pyrrhopterus obiensis. Classification (NCBI taxonomy): domain Eukaryota; kingdom Metazoa; phylum Chordata; class Aves; order Passeriformes; family Paradisaeidae; genus Lycocorax; species Lycocorax pyrrhopterus. The sequence goes on from JACSVZ010000004.1 coordinate 22,263,220, forward strand.
CAATGATTCATTGCTGAAGAGAAAAATCTGGAAAAAGGCAAAAAGCTGCATGGTCCTGTGCACTCAGAAAGTTCTCATTTAGTTTTAGAGAAGTCTAATACCCAAAGACAACACAGTGAGGGATTTCAGCAGCAGTCAGTCATGATCACACATAAAGACAGACGTACATTCTAGGCAAAATGGCACAAAAGGCATCCCTCTAAACAAAGCTATGTAGAGCACATCTCCTACCGTCTTTCCAGTCTCTTCCTATTAATCCATATTAGCGCCACATTACTCCCAATAAGAAGAGCTCATTAGGGCTACTTGGCTTAATATAAGCTGCACCTCACTGAGAAGTGAAGATTTGTATTTAGTAAGACAGTATTTCTACTTTACTTACAATCACCAGAGCACAGACACATCTGACTATCCTCGCGTGTTTGTTTCTCCTTAAAAACTCTTTGCCTAATTAATTATAAATGACTTTGTCCAGGGGAAAATTGCAGTGAAAATCAGGCTTGGCTGCACACCATAAAGAAGCCTGTATTTCGTCGTGATTTTTTTTTTCTTTAAATAAATATTGATCACAAAAGCCTTTGTAATCCAAGTTTTGTATTGGTCTTATAAACAGCAGTAAGAGCATATCCCCACAAACACACAAACCAAACAGAGACATCTTTAATTCATAACTGCAATTATCTTGTGCAAGTCAGTATATCCTTCATCATAAGAGCCAAAGCTGTTTAACAAAATAATTAGTCTATTGTTAGCTAAAGCAAAATAGGGCATTCTCAATCCAACTGGGACTATCCTCAGCGACACACCCCGGAATAATTGATGCCCTGAAGAGGTGATGAGTGTAAGGAAGCACAGGGAGCCCACACTACTTGCACCCCAGAGACTCCCACACCATCCCGCCGTACCGCGAGCACCATGCAGCTGATGCTCTGAGATGGAAGCCACTGAACCCACACTTCCCTCTTGCTAAGTGACAATAACACACCCCTTCTATGCCCCACAAACTTAGCTCCCTTCCTCCCTTCCATTTTTCAAGAATCCTTGCCAAAGCCTCCCAGATTTTGTACCATCAGTTTACTACAGCCCAGCCACTCATCTCTCACGCATTTTGGAGAAGACAAGACAAAAAGGAGAAGTGTTACTTTCTCTAGAAATCTCCCAAAAGACCTGAAACATTTTCCTTCGCAATTCTAAGTTCTTTCTCTCACCTTGCACACCAAAGTCCTCTTCTTCCAGCGCAGGCTACATGGATAAAACCTTTCTCAACTTTTCCTCACTCTTGAGTAATCTAACGTTTGGCAACTTTACCAAATGTTAACCTTGGTGGCTGCTGCTGTTTCATTCACTACCAGGCAGTTTACAAGTACAATTGGTGAAATATTTCTAACCTCCTTTTCTAATAGCTGGCGTACTTGATGCAAGGAGCCTGTAGAGCTGGGGGAAGAAAATATCACAGGCATGGCTACACATCACAGAGAACACCAAAGGGCAGACACCAACTGCTTTGCTTTGCAATTCACCTTTAGTTAAAGCCTTGCAACAGTTTTGGCAGCTAGGTAAGTTACCAGATGGGCAGAAGGAGACCCAGAGAGATGAGTAATTACCCAGCCAGTTAGTAAGAATCTGGAATAAAACCCAGAGGCCCTGTTTCACACTTGTTCTTATGTTACACCGCCTTCTATATCTACCAGCCATGCCAACTTTAAGTCAGTATGTAATAATTTATGTGTTGTCCTACTTTTTTTTTCATATCCTTTTCTGAAGGTCAGTCTCAGAAGAGGTCTGCCCCTTCCATCCAACCTATAGTCAACCTAGAGACCTGGTAAAGACGACCCAATCCCCTAAATTTTCCATGTACTTTTTTAATCCTTCCACAAGGACCAATGCAGTCAGTTCCTTCTTCAAATGTGTAACACAAGTAACTTTAACCTATTTTCAAAAATATCATTAGGATACCTACCAATGGGCTGAGCAATGCATAATTACTGCGCTAGACTCTGAAAACAGAGATCCTATAAGGATCCTCAACATCGAGAAAAGTATTTCAGATTACCCCATTCTTCATCTGACCTGCAGATATCCAACATAACTCATTAGAATTTTAATTATCATTAATAATTGTAATCTTCCAAATTCTCTAAACTTTTATTAGTGGCCTATATTTGCAGGCATTATTAAAGAACACTCCTCATATCACAACTTGCTAATATCTCTGTTTCTGAGCACTTGGAAATGGGTATTAAGAAGCCAGTATTCATTTAATCTTGTCTGCATTTACAATTATGTCACAGTTTACAAGTAAATAAAACATATAGTCTCTGCTATACAAACAAAACTTTTAAGGAAAAAGCTGCAATAAGGACAGACCCCCTGAGCACTCAGAAGAGACTGCATGGGTAGTTATGCCTTGGGCCAGATGTTTAGGACACGCTAAACAAGTGCTTTCTCATCCATGATTATTTATCTACGTTACATTGAAACAGAAAGTTCCTTTAACTTCATTTCACAAACGATTCACTCAGGAACCACAAATCTCCACTAACACGTACTGACTACCCTAGATCTCAGCCAGAATGATATTCAACACAACGGGAAGATCCACCTCACTTTTTTCCTGGCGGTCCCCCAAAGTTGCTGAGCATCAGCTCAGCAAATACAGCTGGAGTGCTGTGATATCAACCATGGAGCCAGATCACCGCAGGAACAGGAGGGAGGAATAGGAGGAAAGAAAAAGAAAGGGTACCTGATATGTGCACTGAATCATTTTTAAATCATTTTTATTCAATTTCCCAAATCCTCACTTCAAGTACTACACAACAGATTACCACGCAGAGTCCTGTTGAAACAAAAGTTATTTATATTTCTGCATTTGTGAGTCCAAAGCATCCTTTGCTGAAAAAAAAACGAAATAATTTTTCACTTTGAGGATTTTAGCTATCAAAACACTGTAAAGAAGTAACGATCTCTGGCTAGGTCAGTTGAATTTGGACAGCTCACAGACTGATCAGCTCCTTGCTCTGCACTAAATCACACACAGTCAGTGCACCACCTGATTCTGCACTGCCTCTCTTGGAAAGGCACCAGAGCACCCACAGTTTATGGGACAAGGAGAGAGAATGACATCCCCAACTAGTTAGCCACAACTTGATTTTGGACAATTCTACAGACACCAAAACATCACAGAGAAATTTAAGTGGCTTTAGCCAATAAGAACAAAGCCACCAGAGTAAAATAAGCAGCAGAAGTTTTGGCTCGTTCCTATTAGTCCCTATTGCACCGACACAACTTTTTAGTACACACACACACACGCACATACTTAGCCCATCAAGAGCTAAGGCAGAAAGACGTGATGGCACTGTTCTCCTCTCTGCCTGTATTTCAGGAAAGGCTTTTTAAATTAAAACACCATAGGAAAAAGCAACTCTTCTTTCTCTTTACAAGTACTAACTTGTATTGGACTAAAAAGAATAGTTTAAACATATTTGTCCCATATTTGTGTTTGGTGAACTTGGATATGTATATTTGACCAAAAAAAATTTTTTTAAATATTTTTAATTTTACAAGCCATATAAACTGATCATAGGCTAACAACCTGACACTACAATCTCCATACATATACAGAATGGTGTATTCTTTGAATTAAAAAGAGGGTGCTTACAAGCATATGTTGCTCTCACAGGCAGGATGTCTACAGCTGAAGTAACTACGAGATCACAGGTCATTTAAAGAAACTCTGTCTCTCTGTGACACTTTTTGATGCTCTCAGTGTATCCCAGCACACCTGCCAGCTAAACTCCCACTCCTCTCGCACCTATTCCCCACATATTTACTTACTCTCCTCCCTTTTCTGGCATAATAGGAAAGTAGAAGAGAAAAGAAAGCAAGGAATTTCCCTAGGCGAAGAGACGGAGCTTTCAGCAAAGCCAGCACCACACCAGCTCTCCCAGCACCTGCAGGATCTTTCCTGCTCCTCGTGCTAGGCCTGCTTGACCCAGAGCGCTCTGCCCGGCCAGGCTGGACGCTGCCGGGCACGCTCAGCCCCCATGTGCGGCTCAGGCAGCTCGGCGCTGCCAGCGCGGGCGCGCCGAGCCCACGCACTCCGCTCCCTCCCGCTGCTCCCGAGCTCGCTGCGCTGCGGGGCTGCCACGAAGGCTGGGCAATCCCACTGCAACCTATCCACGAGATCTGGAGCGGAAGAACCGGTAAAAAAGAGAAAGAGCTGTTTGTTTTCAAGCTACTCTCTCATGCCCTGCAACGGACAGTAGGGAAATTGAGCCCTAATTGCAAAGCGCTCTGAGGCCATTACAACATTGCGAGGCTACAAGTTTGCAGGAGGCGATCGGGGCTCGGCTCGGGAGGGGCGGCCGTGTCCCACCTTCCCTCCTTCCCACCCACGTCCCTTACAGGGGCTTCCACGTCGCGGCCGGGCGCGCCAGGATCCCCACGGGCACGGCAGCCGCGGGCGCTGTTCCGCACGCAGCGGCGGCTTTACAGCCCGAAAGCGGGGCAGGCCGGGCGCGGGGAGCCGCGGGGGTGAGGGGCTGGGCGGCGGCCGCCGACTCACCCGCGCCGTGACCTTGTAGACGGTGTGGCCGCGGGGGTGCCGGCGCGGCTCCGTCACGGTGTAGAAGCGGGCCAGGTCGGCGCCGCGCTCCCGCGGGCTCAGCATCCTGCTGCTGCCCCCGCCGCGCCGCCCGCCCGCCCGGCACAGGCGGAAGCGGCGCCCGGGAACGCCCCGCCCCGCCCCGCCCCGCCCGGGCAGTGCCGGGGGCCCGGCCCGGGGATCCCCGGGCGGCCGGCACTGGATGCTCGGTGCCGGGATCCCCGGCTCGTGGCCTTTCCCCGAGACTCAGTGTCCGCGCCGCAGGGATGAGGCCGAGGTGTCACTGCCCAGATGTGGCAGGCACAGCCCGGTGGCGGCGCAGCCCCGTTCCAGGTGTTCTGCAAGGGTACGGCCGTGGGGGATTTACACTTGGCGGGGACTGACCGCCGAACCCCTTGATAACACAGGCGCCCGTGGCCTCTACAAATCCTAATGAGCCCCTGGTACGCTGCTCCCAGCGTCTGCCGTGGGCTATTTTAAGCTATGCTGCCCTAAATCCATAGGCCTGTAACGCAGAAATGACTCACGGATTTTAAAGAGAAATGCTACCAGAAAGGCAAGTTTGATGGTTATTGAGTTACCATGTTCCGTGTGTTGTGTCTCCTCCAGGTTCTTTAAGCTGTACCTGGACTTCTCCCTGCGGATGGGCTCTCGTGCATGCACAGGTATGCGGAACACTTTGGTGTTAGGAAACCCTCAGGGTTCGAGGGGCATTGCTTCAGTTCTAGGGAGCATCCTGTGCTGCAGTACCTTCTCCTTCCATAAGATTACCTTCGATTTCTTGTCTGTAGTGGGATCTGTACCAATGTAGATCTCACACTTCAGATTATACAAACTGCTAAGATTTTTTTTTCTAATCACTGTGCTTTCATTCCTTTAATTGCAGATGTTAAAAAACCAGCTTTTCTTTGCCAGGTTATTAATATCTCTGCTCTCATGCAGGCTTTTGACATAAAGTATTTAACAATACTTAATTGCATGTCTTTGTGAAAGATGAGAGTGTCTTGTACTAAAGTTCCTAGTAAGCAAGTGCCTCTCCTTTGAGGAACATTTTCTTAAGGAAGGGGGAAGAAAGAGGACATTGGTTGTTAGCAGCTCACTTGTCACTCTCACTTCTCTTCTGAGAGAGGAAGAACGTGTCTTTTATGTCTTGTGCTGGTACACAGAACTTCATGGAAGTTATATAAGTTACCAGAAGTTCGCAAACTCAAGAACTTGGGGGAGAGAGTCAGTGAGTAACTAAAGAGACAAACACATCAGGCTTAGGAAATGTACAGAGCTGAAAACAGCAAGAGGCAGGGAGAGCGTTCATTTGAAGTTTGCCCAGCCCCTGCACATTTCTAGGCATCTGCTGCTAACCACGGTTAGAAAGCAGGAAACTGAGCTCAGTGGACCATTGATCTGAGCCACCGTGGCTGTTCTTATGTGCAGCGTAATCAATCAAAGCATCCCTCAGTGAGTCAGTAGCTAGGGAGTTTCAAAAGCTCAAATGACTCATAAAATAATTTGGCTTCTACTTACAAATCAGAATTTGGAGATACCTAATTCTGAAGAATTTCTTTTCACATGGTATAGCCAACAGAAAAGAGTAATTAGATGAGAATGAAAAATCCACAATTAAGTGTTACTGGCTTATTAAGACTTCTCTAAGTCAAGGCAAGAAAATCTAGCAACTCTGAGATGAGAGACAATTTGCATCATATTAATAGGTTAGTCTTTCTTATCTTCTATTTTGTCTATTACACAACCTTCATGCTTTTCAGCACATCCTCCTTTTCATTAAAACAAGCTTCAGTGATTTATTTTTTTTCAGCATCACTACTGAGATTACTACTATGTAAAAACCTTTGAAGCGACAGATCAATTTGGGTGTCCTGTGCAGGTCAAAATACAGAAAATAACTGCATGCTATGTGTAGATTCTGCTCCTGGAAATAACACCGGTTGTTGTTGCCATAGCTATGGCTTACTGTCTTCTGTCCTAGAAATACATCTAAAAGATAAGAATACAAAAATGCAGAAAAGAACAAACCACCAAAACAAGATGGTCTTGAAAATACAGTTGGGAGATCCTTTACTATACGTGTATTATAGGGCTAGTAGTTTCACTGTCGTATTGTGATGAAACTAACAGAAAATGGATGGGTATTTTTACCTTTCACCAGTAACTTGTGTCCAAGAAATGGAAAACCCAAAGTGGATTTGACACGTTGCCTAACTAGCGTGCTCATCACTGCATTATTTCAATTCCAGTCTTCCCTACAACTCCTGGGAAAACTTCGAATGTTATTTAAAGTCACTTTTATGACAGATATAAAAGGAATGCAGAGAAACAGTATTTTACTTGATTACAGTTCCTGCACAGCATCTGCACTATTCAGCACTCTAATTTTTCTTACGCGTTGTGCTATGTTTCCTTACAGTAAACAGGGCCACCATTTACTCTGTCCTCAGAAGACCTCAAGAAAGCGCTCTAAGTGCTTACTCAAGCAACATCGGCAGAGCCAGAGGATTGTTTTTGCAGCTGGTAAGCAGCGGCGGGTCTGTCAGCGGGGGCTGCAGGGCGGGCAGGTCTCCCACCCATTGCTCAGCAGAGCACCTTCAGCTGCATTTTAAAACCTGATGAGGTTGAAATACTTGCTTGGGTGAGTGGGGTTTGTTTTTTTTTCTGCAAACACTAAGCATGCTGCTGCTGCCCTTGATATATTCGACACCTTGAAATATATCGCAGCTCTTTTCTCAGCCCCTTTGACCCTGGAGGAACACATGGTGATCCTAGGGAGAAGACCACGTATGGAAACTATCACAGAATATGCTGAGCTGGAAGGGACCCACAAGGATCATCAAAGTCCAACTCCTGGCCCTGCACAGGACATCCCCGAGGGTCACACCATGTGCCTGAGAGCGTGGTCCGAATGCTTCTTGAGCTCTGCCAGACTTGGTGCTGTGACCACTTCCCTGGGGAGCCTGTTCCAGCGCCCAGCCATCCTCTGGGTGAAGAAACTACTGCATGAACACAGCGTTACCTCCATCTAAACGCTTCAAAAGCCGCAATCAGGCTGCCTACATGCCGGTTGTGCTGCGCTCCGGAGCGGGCACTGCCCCGGAGCGCCGCGGGAAGGGAGCGCGGGCGCGGGGGCGTCACCCGCGCAGGGCCGAGATGGCGGCCGGGCCTCGGCGTCGGCTTCCCGGACTAAACATGGCCGCGGGCCCGGCCCTTGGACTACAAGTCCCAGGAGCGAGCGAGAGGGCGCGGCGCGGCCGCAGCCCGTGCGGGGTATGAGGCGGCGGCCGGAGCGTGGCGGGCGGAGCTGGCGCTGCCCTGGGCTGACCCCCACGGGGGGCGCCGGGGCTGCGCGGGGCCGGTAGCGGGGCTCCCCTGGGCCGGGCCCGCGCCCGGGCCCGCCGGGAGGTAACGGGGGCGGGGGGCGCTGGTGTTAAATGCCCGCCATTAGGCCGAGCAGGGCCGCGGTAAACAGAGCACAGCGCGGCGTGGGGCTTTCTGCTGCCGGAGGTGGGGGGCCGCGGGGCCGGGGGTTTGGGAGGGAGCAGTTTCTCAGCGCTTTTCTGTAAAGCAAGTGTTTCAGGAGGTTTTTGTAAAGGAGTGGTGCCTGTTTTTGCTCCGTAGAAATGCTGTGGTGTCCCGGGCGGGGTGTTTGTGTGTCTGCCGGACTACGTCTGGTGCGCTGTGGCGGAAAAGGGTTGTTTCAGGACAAGCGGGTTTTGCTGAAAGTTGTATTAGCGATTAGAGGGTGTCCAAAGGGGGGCAGTGAAGATGGTGAAGGGCCTTGAGGGGAATCCATGCGAGGAGCGGCCGAGGTCATTTTCAGCCTGGAGGAGACTCGGGGAGACCTCATGGCAGTCTACAGCTTCCTCGTGAGGGGAAGAGGAGGGGCAGGCATTGATCTCTTCCCTGTGGTGCCCGGTGACAGGACCCGAGGGCCTGGCCTGAAGCTGTGTCAGGGCGGGTTTAGGCTGGATATTAAAGAAAGGTTCTTCACCCAGAAGGTGGCTGGGCACTGGAACGGGCTCCCCAGGGCAGTGGTCACAGCACCGGGCAGCCTGACAGAGCTCAAGCAGCGTTTGGACAACGCTCTCAGGCACATGGTGTGACTCCTGGGGATGTCCTGTGCGGGGCCAGGAGTTGGGCTTGATGATCCTTGTGGGTCCCTTCCAACTCAGCACGCTTCGTGATTCAGTGATTCTGTATTTCGGCATATTTGTTCAGCTGAATGGCAGCTGGGAGGTTCTCACTTCAGTTCAACTTCAGGCATACCAAGCTTTGTTATCTTTTGCTTATAAGCTCAAAATACACCTTCTTATTTAAACAGTGAGGAAGCTGAGACAGATTATTGTCACTCAGCCTTCCTTCCAGTGATTTTGTTGAGAGACAGATTTATTTTTTCTTCTGGAAAAAAAAACCCACCTTTTTTTCATGGCTTTAATTGCTCAGCTGTGGTTTGCCTTCCTGGAAAAGAAATAAGAATACGGATTTAGTCTTAAGCTGGTGCTAGTGATGCCTTGAGACTTAGCACCTTTATTTCCCTGTCGTGTTGGCACTGGGATTTGAGCCAAATCAATGGCTTTCCAAGCAAAGTTCTGACTGCTTGCAAGAAAGTGATCTTCTCAATCCTTACGAATAGCCTTATGATAAAGTTAATGCAGCGTGCAAAAATGACCTTTTGTAAAGGTCATTCCTCTGAGCACTTGAAAGATCTGACACTTGAATTCAACAAGGCAGAAAATAAATTGTAAATTTAGATAGGGTGGATGGATAGGGTTTGGACACTAAATGGCACTTGTAAATCTGAGGGGGGGAAAAGGATGCAAGATCACTTTGTAAAGTCCCATTTTGCATATCATTTCAATAAATGTTTAGATATCTTGTTTAGAAGTGTTTGAATATCTTGTATGTGTTAACTTGTAGAGAAAGAGTATCTTGCGTAAGTCCTGGCCAGGATGGTTTGCCTCTACAGCCTTCTACAGGCAGATGTAGTTGTGTGCAAGTAATGAAACTTGTGCTTTTTTGGTAGACACTCCATGCTGCCCCGTCATGTGCAGAGGCTGGGCAGAGACTGGATCACCCACTGGAATGGCTCCCAGATACTCGCCTTGAACAGCCCAGTTTCCAGCTGTATGAGATGGGCCGGACACTATCCTCCCTGGGCCTCGTTTCCACTCCCTGTTTCAGCTGATTTCTCAGCAAACTGGAGATTCCCTCCATTTTTTGGACCTTGGAGACAGTTTCAGAACTCTAACTGGCATCTTGATAACTACACACAAAGTTGTTGCTTTCATCTACCCAACCCCAGTATGAAATCTGAGGGAGAAGAACCATTGACAAAGAAGAGAAGACTCAGTGACCAGGATGATACTTCAACTCCTGAACAAGAAACAAACTTGTCTAATCAGAAGGAAGTGTCTTGTCTTTCTGTAGCACAGAATGAAGAAAAACATGGCAGCAAGAAAGGTAAAAGATGCTCTTTGCTCATTTTCCATGTTTATTTGTAATGCTAAATACACCAAATGAGTTGGAGTTATGAGCAGTATTGCCTGCTCCTTTTGAGTTACTGTTTTTCTTGGCACCCCTCTCAGGAAAACATGTCTTAAAAATGGTCCAGTTTTGTAATGCTGTTTAGTCTGTAAACTTGTATTTTGTGCTGTCAAACAGTGCACCAGAACCAGGTTCACTGCACTTGGCAGTAGAACACAGTCAGTTGTGTGAGGGATTGCCCAACTTGGAGAGTCTTGAACTTGGTTCAGGCAACATTCTCTCATGTCTCTGTCACCAGGTCATGTCTGTTAACTTGGAAACTCTAAAAAGCAAAAAGACTTGGCTGACTTGCTGTAGGGCCGAGGTGGGCTGGCACTTGTATGGCTTCATTCCTGGTACTCTACCTGAGCTCATAAACCCTGCTGGACTTGAACTGGTTTCTTTCCAGACCAGTTGAGTTATCTGCGACCTAGAAAACGGTGAATTAATGGGCAGAGATTTAATGCTGCTTGCTTCCAGTGTGACTGTGTGATTTTGTTTTTACAACTGCATTCTGCCACTGGCATGTTAGCAAGTTTTGTGTCAGATCACGTCTGACAGAGCAAGCAGCACGTGCACTTATCCAGAGAAATACAGGAAGAAGTGCAGATTTGTCTACTGGGCTCAGTAATAAACTTCCATGAAACTTCAAAGTGTCTGTGTTAGCTTATTACGGCTACAATCTTCTACATAATATCCAAATGTTTTACTGAGTTTTGTGTATATTTACAGTTTTGTCTAGTGTGAAACAAATAGAGGGACACAGTCAAAATTATGGCCCTCTTGCATAAATGACTTCCTTAGCAAAATAAACTGGAAATTGTATAATGACTAAAAAGGGCAGTAGATGCTATCAGCATCCCAAAGGGATTTTTGGACACAAATACCCATAAGGCTTAGAAACATCATATCCATCTTCAGGAGCATAGCAGTGAAATTTACTAACCAAACAGGACAGATAGTAACAGCTATAGCTGCAGTCTGCCACTGGTTGTTAGCACAGGTAACTGGACTTCAGCTTGCTCTCAGATGAGGTCAGATATAAAGGTGAAAAGCATCTCTGTGAGTTTTTAAGTGGAGAAATACATTTTTAAAAAGTAACTGGATGCTTAATGATGGGCAGATATGTTATTTCAAACTTTCATACTAATAGTAAGTATGAAATTAGAAATGGCAGAAAGGCAAAGGAAGCCTTTTCAGAAGTTCTTGGTAATTCTGAGACATAATAATTTCTTGATTTCTCAACTCACTGAGGAAAATTGGGTTTATTATTTGTTTTGGGACTCCTTTAGTAGACCCTGTTGCAGCTTATGGCTGAGTTTTACAGACCTTACACAGGCTACAGGTGATTGATTCCTAACCCTTTGTTAGTCAAGCACAGAGAGATCAACAAGATGCCCATATGCTGCTCTACGGAGTGTATCCCAGACTGACATACACCATCTCTGCTGAGGAGGCAGTGGCAGAAGGCAGCATAAGACTCTCAGCAGACTGGATTTGGCTCACCAGTTTGACACAGCCCTTCTGCAGGAGCAGGGGGTGTAGTCTGATAGCAGCGATCTCCTTAGAATGTGCCAGTTTCCCAGTTTCAAAGCAGTTGAAATCCAGGGCATATAATGGTTTTGTGGCGTTTGTTTTGGGGTTGGGGTTTTTTTGTTTGATTGATTTTATTTTTTTTAACATGCTTATATAAAATCCATCTTAGAGGGTCTGAATCACTGCTAATTGAATAAGCTTTTAGAATTATTTAAGTGATTTGAAAGACAAATAGTTGTCAGTAGAATGATTTCCAAGAGCAGTAAGAAGTCATATGGTCTATAACATAACTTTTTTCTGCTTCATATGCTTTTAACAGGAACCATCAAAAGACACTGGGAATATTTCTGTCAGCAGAGTAAAACAATGAAAATTGCTAAAAATAAAGGATCTAACCAAAGCAATACAGGAAGTGAGGCAACATTTGATTTTACAGTCATGTCCTACAATATTCTCTCACAGAATTTGTTGGAAGACAACTCTCACCTGTACAAACACTGCAGGCAGCGATTGCTATTCTGGACATACAGATTTCCCAACATCCTACAAGAAATCAAAGAGCTGGATGCAGATGTGAGTAGAAAATGAGGACGTGGGTATTTCTTGAGAACTGATAAACAGAAGTAGCAAATTCTGCTACTCTGTATTGGGGTCTGAAAAAACACTGCTGTGGTTTTGGTTGGTTGCAGAGTTTATTGTTTATTTTTGAGGACACATAAATTATTGTAAGTCTTAATCAGGAAGTCAAGTCAGTAAAATTTTGCTTCAGTCACTGTTCAGACCAACAAAAGTTCAGTGATAGAATCCATCCTGTTTATGTCAGAAAACAGTACTGAAAAAGTGGTTGTATTAGAGAAGCCACAGAAAAACAGCCTTGTACCATTTGAAAAATGCAGTTATGTTAGTACATAGCCAGGAATCTGGAAATTAAAGTCCCCTTCAAGCTCTTTCTTTCTTCCTAATAAATTTATACATCCTGTATGCATATATCTTTACAATGACATACCTTAGGTAGCTTTCTGAGAGGAACAGCTGCTGTCAGACCCTGGTAGGTGCAGGTGCCCTTTCCACAGAGAAATTTCTTGCCAAAGGACATAGATTTTTAACTATTTCATTGGTTGGAACTGTAACCTTAAGTGAAGCAGAGACTTCAGAATGTTGCTTGAGATTTGAGTCTCCCTTGAGACCTTGAATGAGCATTGTCAGCTGGGCAAGTGGAATGTGTTGCTGCAGTTCAGCAAGCAGGGGTAACTTGTTCCCCTTTGGCAACTCAGTCCTTTATCCCAGTGGTGATTGTAAATCTGTGTGTTACTGCAGCGTGCTGGGGACAGGCTCAAAGGTGCTCCCAACTGGAGTTGGACTCAATGATCCTTGTGGGTCCATTCCGACTCAGAATATTCTGTGATTCTGTGAACTCTCTTAATTGAGTATTTTGAGTTTGGTCTTTGGTTTAGGTTCTTATAATATGGAAGCTTGTTTTCCACCCTGTAGTACGCCATTGGCCTCTTCATCCCTCCTCTCTGGCACTGAGCCTTCCCCTGAACTGCTGAGAATGTAGTAGCAAGTTGCTATTTTGACTAAATTTATTCTCACCTCTGAAAATGTCTGTCTGAAAAAGGGTGGGAGGAGTTGGGGCCTTCTTCGTAGTCTTAGGGAGCATTTTCTCTAGAAGAGTGAATTCTTTTGTGGGATTATGGAGTCAAAAAGCTTCTGAGTTTGGTTTTTTTTTAATACCTATACAGACTGGCCAACAGAGACATGCTGTGGTGATATTTTGATGTACTTACTAATATATTTTAATTGTAAACCTTTGCCTTAGGTGCTCTGCTTACAAGAAGTCCAAGAAGACCACTACAGAACAGAGATCAAGTCAAGTTTGGAATCCCTGGGTACGATGAAACTCTTAGGACCAATACATTGTCTTCTCCCCTGCAGGGGTAACTTGTTACCCTTTGGGAACACAGTCCTTTGGGAACTCAGTACTAGTTTCCTCAAAAAAAACCTCTCATAGATTATAGAATCAAGTCTTTTGCCATGACATGCAACAATGTTGTGTATCTTCTTTCATAAATTCATCAAGTGCTCTCTGGAAACTACCTTAATGCTTTTTAGCAGTATTCCTGTTGGGTAGCTGTTCAAGGGCATGTTTTTCTGCCTTGAAACCTTCCAGATATCAGCACTAAATGTTATCCATGGTCAGTATATATTCATTACTTTTTATACAAGTGCTATCAGTCAGTCTGAATAGACTATCTTGTCTCTCTCCCTCATGTGATTTTGTGGAAGGGTTTGATTCCATGGTGATTTAAACTGATCTAAATCTTTTGTGCCCTGCACCACCTTCCAGTCCCAGGGCCCCGCTTCCATCCTGGCACTGGTTCTTCTCTGATGCCAGGAGAGCATGGTAAAGGAGCAGCACTGGACTGATAATTTTTTCTTTCTTGGTTAGTTGAGGTAGTCTAGCTCCCAGAACTGAGTGTTTGCAAAGAAGATAGAGTAACGGCCGTACTGATTGAAATCCACTTGAAATGTGAAATATCACTGTGAGGCCAGGCTTGTGGGGGCAAGTGAGCTTCTAGCTACTGTGCAGGAGGATCTGGAGCTTGCTTTAGCTCTTCCTTTCCCGATCCCTAGCTCCCAGATGTGTGTCCTGCCCCTTATCCTGGGCTAGTTGTGGCACTCACTAGTGAAATCCACCAGTCCAGCAGAATACTATCCAGACTAATTTTATTTTTCTGGGTTAATTTTCTGTTGGCTTACTGAGTTAGCAATAAGTGCTGCAAAAAGTGGCAGGAGCAACATGGCCTGAATCTGGGAGAGGGGAATGGGAATCCCCTGTTCCAGCACTGGTGTGAGCTCAGGTCAACTCGCCCTACTTCACTAAGGCTGTACTTCACGAATTCATATGGTCTGGGCAGGGCAGAGAACATTTGAAAATGGCAAAAACTAGATACTGTTTCAAGATCTAAATTTTTTTCCTTCCATTGATAAGGTCTTATTTAAATCTTGTTTAAATTGCTTCTACATAAAATGAAGAAATTGGCAAATCACTATTTTTAGGTGGACTTGTTTGAACTCCAGTGCTGTCATTTGATAAGTGTCTCTGTTCCCTTGGTGAAAGCTTGCCACTTGCTGCTCACTGGATAATTGCATAATTATGTTTGAGGCCTTTGTTCTATGAATCATTTTAGACATTGACTAATGACTTAGCATGATTAAGGCTTTTGATTGGTAATGCTTCACTGGTATCACTCCTAAACCATTCTTGTAACATCCAGAAAAAGCTTCAATGCACAAGGCCACTTTTATATGACTTGGGAGCTTTCTTTGTTGGGTTGATTCGGGTTTTTTTCCACATGAGGAGATAAGAACATGGCTGGTATCTTAGAGTATGTAGATGCTTACACATTGCCAAAGATATTGGACCAGGCTTCCTGTCCTGCCTCGCTTCAGGTCAGATTCAGGCAGAAAGAAAAGTGAACACGAGTCTGTGTGAACTTCATACAGACTTTGGTACTTCATACTGAGGGTTGACTGTCATGTGAGAGAAGTAGTGTGAGATTTTTCTGGGTTTTTTTGTTTTAAAATCTCTCTTGATACAATAGTATTTTATGTTTTTAACTGCCTTTCTTGCAGGATATCACTGTGAGTATAAAATGAGGACAGGGAGAAAACCTGATGGCTGTGCCATTTGCTTCAAAACTTCCAAATTTAGCCTGATTTCGTCAAACCCTGTGGAATTTTTTCGCCCTGATATCCCACTCTTGGACAGGGACAACGTTGGACTGGTGTTGCTGCTGCGGCCCAGATTTCACTGTAAAGCCAGTGCTGCCATCTGTATTGCCAATACACACCTGCTGTACAACCCAAGGAGAGGGGACATCAAACTGACCCAGCTTGCAATGCTCCTGGCAGAGATAGCCAGTGTTGCCCCTCAGAAGGATGGTTCCTTCTGCCCAATTATCATCTGTGGAGACTTCAATTCTGTTCCTGGCTCTCCATTGTACAGATTTATAAAGGAAGGAAAGTTAAATTATGAAGGACTTGCTATAGGGAAGGTAGGCTGTGCTTCTCACTTCTCACCAAGAAAATGGTTAATGCTGATTAAAGAGAAATATTTGAGTGGTGCTGTGATTGTTTCTATTGCAGTGCCTATCTTAGTGCCCTCTCTGCAGCCTGCAAAGCAAAAGTTACTGCAGTTACTTAAATAAGCTTGGTTGTATTAGCTGTGCCTTAGGGAATGTATCCTCTCCCAGCATTCTGAAAGGAAAAACTCACCAACAATAATTCTTGAAATGTAGTGAATCCACAGGGGGATCGTATCACTGTGTTTGGATGATTTTATCACCGTGTTTAAGTGTCCCTGTCATTAAGTAGGATAAAATAACTACTTAATCAAAAACCTACTGTGTGCTCTGTGGGAGGATGACTCTTACTGTAGATAAACTTGGTGGCTGCAGTAATTGTGAAAGCAAAGCTGCAATTAGACGCTGAACCTCAACTGTTTAGTGTTAAATGATGTCTTGTTGTGAGCTCTTGTATGCAGCTGTTGGATGTGTCACATGCTATTTAATAGAAGTGACTGAACTACAAAAAATGAGAGAACATGACAAAAAAATAGCCCTGCTGGGTGTTCTTTGCTGGTGGGTAGTTGATTCAAGCCCCCATTTGACTTGACTCGCTCCCAGAAGGATCAGCATCCTGAACCTGAAGTGTCTGCTGGGTAGCTCTGTATGCTGAGCTGGTCCTGTCACATGGCTAAAAGTGTCCTTGGAAGTCTCTCAGTGTCACAAGAACTATCTGGAAAATTTGGGTAGCTGCAAAGAACTTCCTAAGAATAAACAAAGGGGATGCCCATAAAGGGTGTTATTTTTACAGGGATTTTACTCATTATAAAAGAGTTATTGTAAGGGGCTGGGCCTTTTTCTTTAAACTTTACAAAAAATGTTCATTTATTTCAGGTTTGTTTGGTGGGTTTTTTTGGTTTTTTTTAATCAGATTTTTGTCTGAAAAAAGCTTGTGTTGTCCTTTTCAGGTCTCTGGACAAGAACAGTTTCCAAGGGGACAAAGAATCTTATCCATTCCAATTTGGCCAAAAAAATTAGGTATTTCACAAAACTGTGTATATGAAATAAAACAGCAACAAAAAGAAGAAAATGCAGGTCAGTTTTTGGATTAATGAGTTTTTGTGAACCTTTGAAAGTATCATTCAAGAAGTACTGAAAACAAGATGTTCTGTTCTAGAGGAGGAAAAAGAATGAGTCTTGAGCTTGCAAAACTTCCTTGTTGGCTCATTAGAGTGTAAAGTGATTTATTCACATAAACTTTGCAAAGTTGAATCTTTATAAGAGAATAGTTAGAATTTCCATTCAGGAGTTGGATTGTAGTGTTTAAACTGCTGTGTTTGCATCCTGAAAGCCAGCTGTGCTGTGACTGGGAAGAGGGAGGTGAAGGAATGCATCACATGGACATAGTGTGAACCTGCATTCTGCCTCAGAGTTTATGAATTATAGTGTTGGCACTTCATGGAACAGTTGGGAAAAGCAAGTGTTTCCTTGCTGAGTACAGCTACATCTTTCATCCACTATTTTTTTCTTTGACAGAAAACACAATTTTAAATGAATGGGACATAATGTAAAAGATCTTTAAAAGGAATGTTACTAAAGGAGCAGAAGAATTTAATCCAGCTTTGTGAATTGTATCTTGCCTGCTGCAAAAAATAAGTGTACTTAAAGATATTTTTTTCCTTTAGCTTTTCTGTAGCTCTTCAGTATTGGTCTCACTTATATCCTATTTTTAAATGTAAATTAAATTTATTTTTATTTTGCAGGAGAAAAACTGGAAGCGGCAAAACCAGACAACCCTCAGGAGATTGTAATAGCACCTGAAAAGTATGTGTTGGGGGGACATATGGAAGCCCTTGGCTGGTTACTCGGGGGTTAGTTTTGGTTTTAGACCAAATTTATATCTGATTCCAGCTGTGGGTACCTGATGATCGCCCAACCCAGTCTGCCCTTTTGGCAAAAACAGCATTGTCCATTTAAACATGAAAAGGCTGATCAGACAGCAAAAGACTAGAACTGGCAATAATGGAATGTGTGTTCTTTCAGGAACTTTGAGATATTTTTTCATAATGCAGGGGTGAGGTGTCAGTGCTTTTTAGAGGATACTTTCTGTCTGCTTATTAAAATAATGCTTCTGGCATTTTTTGTTACTTCTTGACATAAACAGGACATCATCCTCTGTAGGGACATTGCAAGAAACATGTGAACTTCAGTCCAATTGTAGAAGCCATATTTTTAAAAGAGGGAGAGGAAAAAAATAAATCAATGCTGTCCAGCTGCTTAAGTGTTAGCAGTTCTCTCTCTTCTTATTGTTTTTGATACACTGGTTTATGGATGTAGTAAAACCCTATAACACAGCATGAAATTTGGGTGAAGGAGGGAAAGGAACTAGAAAGGTCATAAAATCTTCGTAGTCATGAGTTCTGTGGGAGAATTTGAGTCTGAGAAATGTGGAGTATTACGGATTTGGTAATACAATTTTCACTCAGATCAAAACATCTGCTTGTTAAACTGAAGGAGGAAGCCATGGCTAGAATGCTGAGAAGGAAAGTGTAACTGCTTTTTGAAAGGAAAAATATTTGCATTTACCAAACTGGTAAAGGCATACAAAGTAAGGCATAGAAGAAGGAAATTGCCATAAATGTGTGGATGGGATGTCAGGCTCCAAGTCAGCCATTTCTTACCAGAAATGAGATCTTGGGATCACTGCAGATAGTTATATTAGAACTCATGAATCACTATGGTGATTCTTGGTGATGAAAAAGGTAAGTCATGGCATTTGTGAGAGATGAAGTAGATAACAAACAGGAAGCCCTATGCTACTGTTTAAAACCATAGCATGCCGAATGCTTCTTGCAGGGTTTTTTCCCCTCATCTTAAAAGGGATGTCATGTAACAAAAGCAGAAATTATTACTTGTCCTGTGTTGTACCAACTGGCATGTTTGTCTCTGCTCTGAATCAGGCAGGTAACATGCTGATTTTGTTTTTAATTGCTTGGGTTTCAACCAGAACACATTGCAGCCCAGGTTTAAAATGCAAGATGAGGCAGGTACAGCTGAGGGATGGATGATTTGCAGAGATGATGGAAGCAAATGTCTGGGAGACAGGAGTTCTTTTGCTGAAAGGTGCAGTTTTGCAGTTTGCTTTCAAGATTGAAAAGACAGGTGAGACAAGATGGGGTGAACTGAAGAGGAACAGACAAATGATGGGGAGACAGAAAATGGGAGCCTGAAAATCTGAATTTCTATATGCTGAAGGTCCTGGTTATAGACAAGTTTGTGCTTTGTTGCTTTCCTATGAGCTGCTTTCATGGACAGTCTGCCTGTGTGTCAGGGAGAGACTGCTGAGTGAGGACATGTGATTGCTTACAAAATGTATATGGAGGTGAAAGCTATCTATAATTAAAGTGGCAGCTAAGCCAGTTCTGATCAGCTCTTTTACTTGAAAATACTGCCTGCATTTTGCCTTCAGAGTTTCAGACCTCTCGCACAAAAGGCTATGGGATGGCTTGCAGGAGAGAAACACTAGTTTGCATATTCATATAATTCATTTTGTTTGTAACCAGGAACTATTTGCTATTTCTTCATTGCTTATTCCTTCTTGGTAATGCAAGAAAATAAAATTCTTCTCTTTGATGTCTCTTTAGGTTGTCTTCAAAATTGCGGCACCATTTTAAATTGTCTTCAGTCTATTCTCATTACTTCCCTGAGACTGGGATACCAGAAGTGACAACTTGTCATTCCCGAAGTGCTGTCACCGTGGATTATATTTTCTATTCTGCAGCAAATGATGGTACTGCTGCCCAGCCAGGTAAAGAAACCAACTTTTAATTATTTTTCATACATGCTAAGCAAGAATATTTGTTTAAATGTAGTGATAATTTCATCCATGTGAAGTACCTCAGAGGTTCATGGTAGTGCTTTGAATGTCAGCTGTTACCTGAGAAATGTGGCTGGCCTTGTCAGCTCACCAGAGCAGGACTTGTAGTGCCACACAGGGCAGACCTTATCATCTGACTGAACATTTCTGTAGTTCTGTCTCAGCATGGAGACAAGCTGAAGGTATAGGAAAGCAGCAGTGGAAGTAGCACCTGAGAAATATTGCTGTAACACAGGCCAGACCTACAGCAAGGCAGTATTTCCAATTATCTGATCAACACAATGGTGAACAGCAATTTATGATGTGCATTAAAACTGATAAATGAACCGTTTCGTGGCAGTTTACTTCTCAGCTTGTCTTGGAGTAATTTCTGCCAAGTAACAGACTCTGTGGCCTTTGAGCACAGTCACTGGCACAGGCCCAGCTGTCCCTCTCCGGTCTGCAGTTGCAGCTACAAGTCACCAGATGGTGCAAGAAAGTCGCGGTACCTCTGTGGGAATTTCGTGATGGGTAACTCGGTGCTTATCTATCTGGGACTCGTTCCGTGGGTGCTTCTGAGCAGTTTGCTTTCCATGCCCTCATGAGTTCTGTGTTTTATGCCATCAACATAAACATGTCATTCCACAGTGCAGTGCTAGCAGATAAACGGCTCTGCAAACTTGTAGCAAAGAAACCTGGATTCCATTCCTGCTCCCACTGTAGAGTGCAACTGATTTTTATAAATTAATATTGTTTTCAGTATGTGGAATGAAAACATCACCTTCATCTCTTGTAACTTGAGACTAGATTGTTAAAATTCATTGACTCAATTCACAGAAGTCTCATTTGTCATAACATGCACAGTAAATGCCACCTTAATGTAAAACGACAAGTACAAAAGCTTTGACTGAAAAACCAGTATATGGGAAGTATTTAAATGACTTCTGAATGCCATGTGATTTAGTAGAGTGCTGTGTGTTTTCAGAGTGCGTCCCTGCACAAAACTGAATCCCAATTCACCTGTTTATATATTTTTTGCACTATCATTGTCCCAGCAGAGATACAGCACATTTTATTTTTGCACTTGTTTTTCAAATAGATTCTTCCCACATCAGAGCACAGAATGGAACCAAACTTGAATTTTCCAACTACTTTAAACTGGTATAGTTTTTATTCACAGGCTCTTAGAAACTAAGTGATGGTTTGGATTTTCAGTTTTCTTATGACCTGGGCCTCTATATTTAAAGTTACCAAAGTCTGAACAAGTGAATATTAAATATGGTCTAGGCTGACTGATTGGGTTTTTCCATTTAAAGGGTTTTATTTTAAAATATTCATGCTTTATTCTGTCATGTTTAGCCAGATATTTGGTTTGGTATTCAGGATTTCATGTAATCAGGGTTCAGTATCTGCCTGAGTCCTGCAGGGCACAATTTTGCTGAGTGTTCTGAGTGACTTTAATCACTGCATGCAGACCAAGCTCTGTGGCAATAAACGGCTCCTTTGTAGATATGCAGGTGCTGTCCCAAATGATAAATGTGTTCCAAGACCTGGTGGATGTGTGCTCTAGACCTGCCAAGTGATCTTTGCAGTAAAAAAGCTTTTCTTTAGAGCAGCAAACAGTTGCTGGGTTGTTAAAGGGCTGGAAAGCTGGCAGATGGCAAAGGATGAAGCTGTTGAACTCTCTGAGGAGTTCAGCAGTTGCTGGATAGTCCTTTAAAGTATCTCTTATGGTAAGCCAGTACCAGGTTCAGCCAGGAAGTTCTGAATTTGCCGAGCACTGTCACACAGAAAGTATTTCTGTCAAAAGTTACAGCTGCAGTTTGCGCTGGTCCTGAAAGCACTCAACGTGCTCAGTATCATCTCTGCACTCTGAAAGCAATAGGTAGGGTTGCTGAGTTGTTGTCTCACTTAAGTACATAGCTCAGGAAGTCTAAAAGTTTGACACATCGTGGAAGGATCTCAGGGGAATTTCTCTACCTGAGCTGAAGAAGCTGGTTGCTCTTTGATGATGAGAAATCGTGCCTGACACATTTAGTGGCCTTTAGTAATAGGTTTACAGCAGTTGTGGATAAGGGAAGAACGACTGGTGCCATCTACCTGGACTTGTGCAAGGCATTTGACACAGTCTTTCTGAATACTTTGAGCTCTACTGATTAAACTCTACTCCAAGAGTCATAAAAGAATTTCTGAGCTGTCTTATGGGTGACTTTAATGGTGGAACATGACAGAATAAATAATCCAAAGTTGTTATTGTTCCACCATTAAATAAGACAATAATGTTATTGTTCCACCAATAAGACAGCTCAGAAATTCTTTTATGACTCTTGGAGTAGAGTTTAATCAGTAGAGCTCAAAGTATTCAGAAAGACACTATTTTGCAGAGGGATAAATGGAGGTAAAAAGGAAAACGGATTTATTTGTTCACTATAACTCCCCTGAAAAAGCCTAAACTTTAGATTTTTGCTTCCATACTGTTTTCCTCCTTCTACATACGTATGAATGTGTGATGTTTAGCCCACACTGATGAACATTTCCTTTTTGTTTTTTTTTAACAGGAGCAGAGGATTCTTTTTGTGGGGGTCTGAAACTTCTTGGCAGGCTGGCACTTCTAACAGAGAAAGATCTTTGGACTGTTAATGGTCTTCCCAATGAAAGTAACTCTTCTGACCACCTGCCACTGCTAGCAGAGTTCAGGCTTATTGAACAGTAATATCCAAAGGACTTTTGGTGTAGGTAAAGTTCCCTTTACCTTCTCTCTTCGTGGGATGATTATTATTTTTTTAAAAGGTTAATTCAAGCACTGCTGGTCCAGTTTAAATAAGTTTGCCTGCATGCTGATTTGTTAGTGTTGTGTAAAATAGACTTTCTAAAGGGACATTCTTTTTAAAAAAAAAAACTTTCATTTACTTTATGAAGTCTTTTAGGGAGAAAAAGAAAAGATTTTACATTAGCTTCCTCTTTGATAAAGGAAAACATCTATGCCAGACTCAAAATGGCATTATTTTTCATGGATATGTTGTAAATTATTTTTATTGTAAATCACAGTAAAAAGGACTATTCTGAGAACTGTGTGTTTCTTCAAGCCAAGGGGAATGTGTTTGTGTGCCTGCAGCATTTTAAAATGGGTTGAAAATAATGTTTTACTACAAATGTGCTCTGTGGACACTTCCATCTTAATACTTCTGCAAAGGAGTTCACTCCCTGTTGTCAGTGCAGAGGCTGCAAGATTGAACTTTCAAAGGAAGAAAGGCATATAGGCAAATATTTAAGCTTTAAGAATTCATACATATTGAACAACTGCTGACAAGGGTGGGTTTTTTCCTTTTAGTTATTGAAAGTGCCATGTTATATCTTGAAACGACAGATCCTGAGGTATTAAATGATCAAGATTTTATATTTACTCTCACTGTGCACTTACAAATATTCCGTGTAAAATACAATTTACAAAGTAATTAAAAAAGCACCAGGCTGCCTAACTAGGAAATGTAGAGGAGCTGGAAACAAATCTAACTTGGTCAAACTCCACATGGATATGTAGAACCAACTTTGAAGTAACAGAATTGTCTTTCAGTGTAGTGCTGGAAAAGCGACACCCATGGTCCTGAAATCACATTCAGACACATTTGTCTCCCAGAAGCACTTGTGGAATTTTCATCTGTGTTCCCTTTCCCTGACTGCAGACAACTGCAATTACTTTGTGCTTGGAGAATAATGCAGGAAGTACAGTGGAAGTAATCATAAAACCAGTTCAATTAAAGAAGTTCCTCAATGTTCCATTAGAAAATATGACCTCCTGCCAAAACATTCAGCTTACATTGCTGAGAATTTGGAGGGGGCTACTTTTGTCATAGGTAGTTGTAACTAAAGATCTTTCTTCTACCTGTTGATGCTGAGGATGAGAATCTGTTTGATTCTGGGTTCAAGCATCTGAGTAATCTCACAGATGCCAGCATACTCAGCTAGATGCCACAAATTTCTGGGTACATCCAGGTTACAGCTAAAAACATTGTTCAGTTGTAGCAACTCTTGTTAAGAGCAAGGACAAAAAACCACGTAAGTCATTAAAAAAAAAGACTACTATGATACTTTTATTGAAGTTTCATGCTGTGCATATACAAGTGGTGAGAAAAAGCCCAAAAAGTCATGCATGTTTTTCTACACTATTTGACCACTTGGCTGTCACTTGAACCACACTTAAGACAAATGCCATCATAAGCAAGTTTCAAGAGAACATTTCAACAGAACTTTAAAACAAGAACCAAAACCAATTTGTCACACACCTCTACAGCATTAAGAAGCTTCAGTATCAGTTAAGAGAAAATAAATTGTGCTGGACAAGGGTAGAAACTATTTACAACCATTATTTGAGCTGAAGTAAACCATGGTTTCATAGAAAAAACTTGCAACATATCAGATAACATTGTGCTATAGGATACAGCTGATCAAAAGTTTTTCCACATCATTTTATCCATGAGAAGTCATTAAAAAAATTGTTTAGGGCACAAGACACGGGGCAGGACAAAGTTTGAAACTGAAACTCTGCAGCTGATGTCAAATTACACAAGAATTTCTACCAAAAGAGTATTTCCCTCTCTTCAGCTTCACTCCTTAACCAAAAAAATCCTTACTGTGAACACAGGAGTGGAAAAATTTAGAGAATGACGGATGGGAAAGGCCTTCCTGTTATTGATATGGTAATGTGTGTCACACATTTGAAAAGTTTTCTTTCTAGAGCTTCTGAAGTCTGAATTAGTAGAAAGCCTTTCACTGGCTGTAGAAGGTTGCTGGGCCTTGGCTTTTTCTTCCTGTCATAGGCAGGTGCAATTCACTTTTTTGAGCAATGAGGTCTGTGTACAAGCAATTGTCTCCTTCTGTATTCATTCATTTTCTGGCTGACAGAGGTGTTCTCGGAGCTTAAATCATTCCGCTTGAGTAAGCTTTACTGTCAGTCTGTAACAGCATCCATCTTCATCGACATCCCAAAAAAGTAAGTGCCCAGGAGGGGAGGTACACCAGGCCCCTGGCAGCATCATCTATGAGCACAGCACAAAGGGTAGAGGCTGGACTTGTACAATAATCCAGTTTATATTTAGGCACCTAATGAAACATTTCCAGGAATGCAGCACTCAAATGCTTCCAGAGAACTTCACTAAGTCAAATGGTGGACCCCAGCGAGTCTTACCATGTCACTTGAGAACACTGCTGTCCATCACAGGTCCTTAGCCAAGTCTTACAACAAAACAACTGAGCAGGGAGGAAGCAGACAAGCTTGATTTTCATCTATTTCAGACAAACTTCCTTACTCAAATCTGACTAAGCAGTTGTTACTACAACATATGTAAGGAAAACTCCCTGCACAGCAAGGCAGAAGGTTTAACTTCAGCCTGCCATGTCTGATTTAACACAAGGTGTCAAGGCATCACCATCTGAGACTGCTCAGCCTTTCAAAGACAAGGTTCAAATTTGCACATAAATGTGGAGAGAAAAGCACATAGACTCAGGTTAGCAATTCTGACAGTTTTTCCATTATTCCAGGTACTACATATGAGGAAAAAGCTGACTTGTCTCTACAAAACAGTAATCTCTATGTTTGTGCTTCAGCGGTGTAGTTCAGAAAGACTAAAAGCTTGTGACAAAAGTATAAAAAAAAGTATGAAAGTTTAAAAATTCATTATTCATCAATTATCATCATTTTAAAAACCACAAACCTCGTATCTTGCCTAACAAGATGTCAGTGTTAAGAATACACTTGCATATTACTATTACTTAACATCTTTCGGCAACATGCAGAAAATAATAATACAGGTGGCAGTAAAACATCCAGTGCTGTTTTAATACTCCCAGTAATGCTGGGAAACAGTACAAATTAGTTAGAAAACAATAATACTGACAGTTTTGCATATCTATTAAGTCTAGTGAGGTAATATTGATACTTTAAAAACTTATGCCACTTCTGCACTGCTTGCTTTTATTGCTGAATTAAAGATTAATAGTGAATATGATTTTTTTTAAATTGCACTGCACCCCAGCACATCTTAACAGTAAGAATATGATTCATTAGTTATTCCAATGCTACCACCCAGCACAAGACCAAGTTCAATTAACACTTGTACAGGGAGATAATATTTGAAGAAACTCACACCACTGGAGTCACCTGCTACATGATGGGAGAGAAAAAAATCTCATATCCTGGCAAATCTAATTTTAGGTTCTCTCCACTGATGCCTTTTCTATGAAGTTAAATAAATACTGCCACCAAAAAAAACTACCCCCTATTTTCTAGGTCAAACTTTTATTGTAAGAGTACATAAGTTAATAAATAGTCCCATTCCTTTTTCCTTCCAAGGGAGTGCAGGTAAAGTGCAGCGGCAGCAGCGGGAAGCCCTCTGAAGTCCGTGGTATGGCTGTGTCAGATGCGGAGCTGGTAGCCCACCTCGTTGAGTGTAGCCAGGTCTCCTTTCTTGTCCAGCACCGCCGGCCTGCGCACAGGGGAGGGAAGAGAGCGCTGCTGCCCAGCAATCCCACACTGCCGTGCAGGTGTGGAGAGCACAGCAGTCACTCAGGGAAAAGCTTGCCTCAGAAGAGGGCTGGCTAGACCTGATGTCATCTTAGACACAATCCTGCTGCATCTGCCACAGGAACTACTGTGACTGAGCTGTCTGTGTGTTGCCTCTGAAGCCACACACCAGTGAAGGACAAGCTGTGCCATGCTGGGGTCCAGGATGTGAGCCTGAAGCACCCTCTGCTCCTGACTTGAGAGAAGGCCTAAATGAGTAGCTAAGACTAGACACACCCCACCTGTCATCTACCCCGGAGCAGGGCCCCAGCGTTGAGAATAAAGCTGAAACAGCTGAGAGCAAACAGGCAGGGCCTCTCACATGGCCACTGCATGTTGGCTCTCCCAGCTGCCCCTTCCTCCTGGCTGCCTCCGTGTGAAGGGCTAGAGCCCACCAAACAGAAAACACAGGGTGGACTCGCTTCAGTCTCCTGGCATCCAACATTCTGATACCATTCACGTGAGTAATCACACACATGTGGATGCTGTTAGGCCATTTAAGTATACCAACAGCCTGAACCAAAGAAAACCTTGAGCTATCAGTCTCTCTCTTTTTAGCAGGCAATGGAAAAGCTCCTGCAACAAAGTGATCAAACCAAAACTATCCAGCTGATTTATAGTCTATGGAAGTGTCTAATCTGAGAGCTTATTGCAGGCTCTTGGCTGTTTTCACAGTAAACACTCTGTTTGCTTTTCTAAAGACAGACATTGTTTAAAGCACACATTTCTCTAGTACTCTACAGCATGTCTGCTTCCCTGCAGAAACACAGCTAAAGCCCCCGTGGTACAATGGGAGGCTGATCATGGCTCCAGTGCTTTCAGCTCCTCAGCCCTGGTTTCCAGCTCTCTGTGCTTACTCTTTGCTCATTCTGCAGCAGATGTGACCCCTAAGTTTGCACAGCCAGGCTGGCGCTTATCTCCCCGCTGCAGGCTGCCAGCCCATTCCCACTGGAGCAGCTCAGGGCAGGCAGCAGGGCCCCGGGAGAGGCTGCAGTGCTACAGGCAGGCTGGAAACCAGGGAAACTCCAGCCCTGCCTGGGGCACACACCAGTGGAAGAGCTGTACTGCTGCAGCCCCAAGAGCTGGGGGTGTATAGCTCACACATACACATGTGCAACAGAGCCTCTGATTAATTCTTTGATTCAATAAGGAATTTTTTATTTTTTCTTTTTAAGAGCAGAACTGCTAACACCAGGTCCCTGCTGAGAATCTGCACAGCATTTGAGAGCTGGGGACGTTGCTATGGACAGCTAATGATCTGCCCGGTGGCACACTGAATGAAACCTGTTGCTTTGCCACTTACCTAAGCACCTCTCATAATAACCCCACCATCCTCACTGCAGCACTGCCCTGCACCCTGCCTCGTGTTTGTCTCAGTTTAAGCACTTCACAGAAGTGAAGGAGTCTTCACTGGTCTCTCTCACTTGCAGGAAGGGATCACACTTAAAGAAATCACTGTAAGATAGTTCGGATTTTTCCACATTTTTCCTTCAGAGCAGATGGGATTTGACTAACCAGTAAACAAGCTACAAGCTGCATCCCTCAGAGCTTGCGTAGAAGTCAGAGACCAGCAAGAGCTGCACTGTATGATATTTCCAGTGTCCTTCCTTCTTCCCTCCCTCCAATTTAGGGATCCTCTTCACGCCTTTTTCTCCCTCCCTTTAATTAAGGTCAGAATATGGTTTTAATTAAAGCAGCCTGGATGTAGTACCTTCTCTGATTATCCAAGGGAGATGGCGAGTCACTGTACACCCACGGTGACGTGCCCATTTCCACCCATCCACCACAACTGTCTGTAGCTTCTAGCTACAAACAGACTGTCCTCCTAAGTTTCAGGAAAAGACGAGACTTGGTCGGACCAGAGGCACCACAGATCCCATTCTCCTTGGCTGGCAAATGACCTTATGCCAAACATGCCCTCTGAGGTGAGGGGCCTCTGCTGTACTGGCCCATCTGATCACACCTCCCATCCAAAATGCCCTGACCTTGAGCAGCTGAGCAAGCTGTGCCCAGCTGCTGGGCACACAGTATTCATGAGCTGTCTGCACTGGAGCTGCCTGATTTTACACATCCTAATATAATCCTGCCACCTTGCACATCCCAGTAAAACAGACTAACAGAATTTCCCCTTCAGCAGCTACACTGGGCTGGAAGCACACAAGGCCAGTGTTGCCATGACACTCATACAGCATGCATATGTTAAGCCTCAACATGAAATTGAAAGGAAATAGATCTGGTGAAATGGCATTTAGGAGCAGAGATTCTCCAGGCTGCTGCATGACCCTCCCTTCCAAACTCACAGCAACTCTTCCCAAACCTCTCCAGCTCCAAAGCACTCCTAATGAGGATGAAACACTGCATTGCCTGTTCCAACACAGGCCTGCAATTTACTGCACCCTCCCGCTTTGGGACTTCAGAGGATGGGCAAGTGGACACAGTAAAGCTCCAGACTTACCAGAGAGATTCACACCACCCTATCTATATCCTCTGTATTCATGCAGGATCACACCAGCTGTGGGCTAAGAGCACATGGACTGCTGCATAGCCCAGTTAATGAGCTGCAATTTGACTACACACCAGCCTCCTAGGCAGGCACGTACTGGGTATTGCATTGCCACCTCTCCTGCAACCTGTGCCCCACCTGCCTTGCAGCTGCATTTCCAGCCTGAAAGGCTATCGTGGGCTTGCTGGCAGCCACCACTAACATTTACCTAATAAACTTGAAAGAACAAGGATGAGAAGTTAAAGGTTTGAGGCTGTAAAATCCTCTTCCATCCTTAAGCACAGTTTCAGCCTTTGTCCTTCAGAAACAATGCAGCAAAGACGCTCTAGTTCACCACTCCAGTTCACATATCCTTCCGTGGGAGATTTCTCCCAGCAGGCCCATGTAATTTTACTGTTGACGAAACCCAGGCTGTAATAACAGCTTGTCATCAGCAGGTGAAGCCTTTCAAATGAATGTGTTACTCAGCCCCTGCCACCTCACACTGGAGCAAAATACTTCTCTCCCCCTCCCCAGCAAGCTCAAAAAAGCTGTAATTACAGCACATGAGTAAGAGATCCACAAAGAAACAAAACAGTGTTGATAAGCATAGCCATTCTTTAGCTAGGATTCCATTCTTTAGCTAGGATTCCAGCCTAAAGCCTAGCAAACCTGAGTCTTTCCCATTCTGTGTGTAACACTAAGGCCTCTCACTCCAAGTTTCTCAGAGATCCATCAATATGGAGAATACCCAATTTCTCCTCTTGTATTTCTCACCTTATGTCAACTGCTGCACATGCTGGGATGTGTCATTCAGCTCATCCCTGACCAGAGGATGCCGTTCCCCCTTCAGGGCTCAGAGCTCATCATGCTGTATCTGGGTCCTGCATCTTCTATCATGGTGACCCAGGGTTTATTGTGGAGTAACTTATCATTTGCTTTTGATACAGAGCAACAGAGCAGAACCACTGAGCAGGTAACAGGTGCTGAAGCCACTGCAAGGCCACCTGTACACTACCTGTCTTTCTGTCCTGGAAAAGCAAAGCTGCCAAGGAGGGATCAGTCACTGCAGAGCAGCCACATGCCCAGCAGCTCTTTCAGGAAACCAGCTCCACTGGAGAGTCTCCAAGCCCAGTGACACTCACTCCCCTCCAGAAATACATGATCCACTCCAGCAACTGCAGAAGCACTATCAGAAACTCAAAAATGAAACTGTTCCTCAAAGAGAATCTAGGAGGTGAAGAAGTCTGAAGCAGCCAAGCCCATTACAACTATAATTACCTATGCACTAAACAAGGAGCTCTCAGTGACGAAGCCCAAAGTACAGCATCACAGACTGAGTGTGAATGAA
This sequence comes from Lycocorax pyrrhopterus obiensis, assembly GCA_014706295.1. Lineage (NCBI taxonomy): Eukaryota > Metazoa > Chordata > Aves > Passeriformes > Paradisaeidae > Lycocorax > Lycocorax pyrrhopterus. The sequence continues at coordinate 22,293,206 of JACSVZ010000004.1, forward strand.
CACGTAAAAATAAAAGCTTGCTGTGAAATCATCTGCTGCTAATGTATCTTGAAGTTATCTTTAGAAGGTTAGTCTAATGTCTTTGTTAGCTGCTTTAAAATAAATAAATAAGTGCTGAGACAGTAGTCTGGGAGCCTATTTAAAAAGCAATGATCATAAATATGTGACTAATCTGGGTTACGTGTAGGCTTTCACAGTTGTCAGCTTCCTGGCACGGAGCAGTACAGCTAAAACTCAGCTCTTCCACATCTAAGGTAAGGGAGTCTGAATTGCCAGCAGCTGTAAAAGGCCTGTGGATCTGGAAGCTCAGTTTTATCCATTTAGAGGTATTGCATGCACTGAGTCCATCCTTCCCCACACAGCTAAAGAACAACTCTTAGCTACAATACACATGGAAAGTGGTCTGCGGTATTTTTAAGCTGATTAAAATCAAAGAATACAATCCAAGTGATGTTTTCACTTTGGAAAGAGAAAAGGTTTACTTTCCCATCACCCCTGTAAGCTGGACAGTCCAAGGACCCTGCACAGAGGGGCCATCGGGCAGCAGGAAGCACAGCAATGCCAGCAGCTTCTGGAGCCTCTCTGGTAACTAAGGTACCTGGTGCAGTTTTCCTGTCTGTGCCAGTGAGCACGGAAGTTTTGTACAGCAAACATCACCACCCTCCCTTCTGCCCCAGCAGGAATGGTGGCAGGAATACTCACGATTTATCTCTCCTGCAGGCCCGTCTCTGAGGGCTGCCCTGCCTCCGGCGAGGGGACAGCGACTTACCCCGGGGTCTCTCCTTCATCGGAGAATGGGCACTTGAGGGTTTCAGAATCTGTGAGAGATGGGGGAGGGAAGGAAGTGGCCTTCAATAAAGGCAATGATTCACTGCAAATAAAAAGTTAAAATAAAGGGCCTCTTACAGTAGCAGGGATGGCACACAAAGAGCCTTCAGTCCCTTGGGGCTTATTCAATCCCTGCCCAGGTTAAGAGGAACTCAAAGCTGTTATCATGTGATAGCTGTTCAGGGGCCCCCTGCAAAAATTAGTTGGTGTCACCAGTTCAGTTCCCAGCTGAATACTGTCTCATCCACGGCTTTCTTCAGAGCTGGCAACAGCAAGAGATAAGAAAAATGGCTTTGAGCCTCAGCTGAAAGAAACTCGGGCAGCCAAATCACTCTCTCCAGCTTTTCTCTCAACAAACAGAGGTGACCATCTCTCGGGCTGGCAGCTGAACTCTGACAGTGAGGCTTTTCAGTAGGTCTCCAACTTGCCCCATCCTCCAGGCCCTCCAACATCAGAGGGCCATCAGCACTACACTCACACTCTGGACTGTTTTAAAGACCTGATCCTCCAAACTCAGCCCACTCACAACGGAAGCCCTCTAAAACAAGCAGCTCGAATGCTGTACTAACTCAAGGGAAAGACCAGATGCAGGGCCTTCAGCCTTCAAGGGTTCAGGGCTGTGGTCCTGGCCCTGAGGCACTCACAAGGACTAGACCGAGTGTCACAGCTCAGCACACACAGAGAGCTGGTCTCTCTATCAAAAGCAAGTACAAAATTCAGTAAGACATCTACCCATATGGATTTCTTCAACTCGAGCCTGCTTCAGTTGTTTGCTCTCTGGATAGTTTTAAAAGTGTATGAATAGAGAAGAAGGAAAAAAACGCAAACTCAACTACATCAGTAATCAAGCCCATATGCTTAAGGTGATAGCATGGTACAAAGTGGCCCTCAAAACTCCTTGGCAGGGCAGGAGAGATGGCAGCAGGACGTAGGGGCTACGAAGCCACTGGCAAGGCTCACTCCAAGGTCAGGGCAAGGGGGCAGGTGCCTCAGCCAAAAAGGCACGTGGCTGCTACGTAGGAGCCGTTCTTTAGCAGGGAAGGGGACGAGATCCCAGAATAACTTGGACACGATGCCACATACATACCTCTCTTCAAGAGCCAGACCCATACTTAGCAACACACCTGCTCTGCTCTCGCTGCCAGCAGCCAGCTGGACAGGCACCAAATCTGCTTCCACCACGACCACAAACAGTTCCTCACCCATGCCAGGCTCAGAGGCACGGTCAGGGACACCCCTCATCCCCAAGGGCAGCCAAACCCTGCAGCCCCCTGGCAGCCTGCCCTGTCTCCCCGTTGTTTCCCAATGAGCTCTTCAGTCCAACCAGCCAGCAGGGAAGCACCAGTCTGTCAGGGAGTCAATTTACTCGCCTTTCCCATGTAACCTGCTCTGTGATTCAGCTGAGGGTGGTGGACACCAGCCCCCTGGCATGTCCTGCAAGGAGAGGCAACCACTGACACAGATGTCCCACAGCACCTCTTGCAGCTCAGGTGCAAAAAGCAGAGACCCCTACCTGCGACCGGGCCACTCTTCCCAGCAATTGCAGCCCCAGCCATGCTGATTCTTCCCAACCACCTTCTTCTGGAGTCATTGAGGAAAGCCAAGTGGGCAACAGCTCCTTGATGGCCAGGGACAAGTATGGGTTCAAGTGTTTCCCAGGCTGAAGGGGAGATCCTTCAACTAAACAGCCGTAAGGGCTTGAGAACAAACCGAATCCTGGGGAAGCGGCACCGAGACAGACGCAAGCTCACCACCAGCACACCTGATACCTGCGTGACCTCAGGCTGGGGTTGGCCTGCTGACACAGAGCAAGACCCATCTCTGCAGGATGCGACAAGGCACAGCTGCCTCCTGAGCCCAACACCCGCATGCACGGACCTACCTTCATCCTCATATCCCTGGCAAACTTCTCCAGCTCCTTTCTGACTTCCGTGCGCATCATTTTGGACACGTTGAGGACCAGCTGTTTCCACTCGATGGGCTGGAAGCTGTGCGGCTCGTGCGGGACGTACAATCCGATTTTGACTTTTTTGACTGAATGCAAGTACTTTTTGTAGGAGTCTTCAAATTCAAAGATGAGGTCGCTCAGAGTTCGGTAAGTGAGAGGTTTGTCCATCAGATCCGATCGCCTGCTCATGCCCAGCGAGCCGTAGCGGCCGTTGCAGTAAATCCCAAGCACCACGTGATGAAAATAGTTCCCTGAGAAGTGGGTTTTAAAGCTGATGGGGAATCGTTCCACGGAGGGCTGCCCGTTTGTTAAGTAGCTGGGGTGCACTGCATCAAGGCAACAACGGTGCTGGGAAAGCAGCAGGTACAACTGCACCTGGAAAACATCTTCAGCAGGTTCGGGGTTTTTAACTGCCAGGGCAAAGGGCTTTCTTGCAAACACAAACTTGTTCTCACTGTGCCCAGAAACAGCCAGTGCTGCCAAAGCCCATCTCACTGCTTGGAAAATAAGATGCAATGGTTCAGACAGGGAAGGGAATGACTCTTAATCACACTTAGGGGAAAGATAAAAACCACAACACTGTTCAGGTCAGCACACCCAAAGAGAGACCACCCTCCCTAGATCTGTGGAAGCTCCCCATCTGATACCAACATCAAACTCCCACACTTCCAAAGGGAAAAGTGTTTACCTCCCTTTCTTGAGGATTTGAGACAACTTAGTTTACTGAGCCTCATTTCCTCATGTCTTCAAATAGTACCAAGAGATTTGGATTTATTCCTCTCCAAAGTGACAGTCTGCCTTTCCTTCTGTAAAGTGGCCCTCAGCATTGCCACTCCTCATACTGAGTGTTTTAGCATGTCACCCTTGTAACACATTGCCGAGAGGAACCAAAGCAAAGCTCTGAAACAGATAACTAATTAGATAAGCACAGAGACATGGTCAGAAACAACACTCTTAAAAAGCAAACCCTGTCCCTGGAATCACTGACTGGCCATTTCAAAGGCACCATGTGCAGGGGCGAGGACCAAGCTCCGTGCCAGTGTAGTGTGTGATCTCAGAGGGGAACTACGTGCAGGTCACCTCCTTGGCAGGCTGCTGGCCCGTGCCAGGGAAAGGACAGGCTGAGAATCCCTCACGCAAGCAGCTTTGCGTCAGCACCTACGTTGCACGCAGCTCCCTGCTGCTAATCCTGGGACAGCTGAAACTCACCCTGGCTCCACGTGCTGGCACCTGGCCCCTGGGACAGCAGGTGCCCTTCCCCTCTGCAGCTGAGGTCCCCACCCATGCCTGGGGGATGGAGGAGGGATGACCAGAAAAGGCTGGAGCCAAACGCTCCATCGTGGGGTTACTCCAGCCAGAGGCACCTGCTGTAACCTTGGAGCCATCCCCTGAGTCAGCTGGTCATGGTGCTGCCACTACAAAATACAGCAGCCCACAAGGCAGCACTGCCAGGATCGTGTCCGGGCATCCTGACAGATGGACGAGTGGGCTCAGTTCCCATTGAAGCTGTAGGAACCTGCTCAGACCAGGATTCTGCTCTGGGGACTGCCAGCATCCCCTCCTCTCACTGCCTCATGCCCAAAAAGGAGGTATTTAACAGAGTGAAACAAGAGCCACTGCACAGCTGAGATATCCTGGGATGTTATTGTGACCAGCCTTCCTCCCCTGCCTGCATAGCACGGCTGCCCGACAGCTGCTGGGAAACTGAGAGCACAAAAAGCCTTTGTATCAAGACTGTAAAACACAATTTGGGCTCAGTTCTGGTTCTGCCCAGCTTGACATGCCACCACCTCACCACCAGTGTGACTCCCTGGGCTGTTGACCCCTGCCTGCACCCCACATTTCACCTCTTCGTTCTACAGGGATGCATGCAAAGCATCCAGTGGCTCTCATCTCTCTCTAAACCATTTTCTCATGAGGATATTTCACCCAGTGTTTGTAGAATTTCACATATTTAAACTTTTGGCTTCTGGGTAAACACAGAAACCAACTAATAAGAGGTTCATGAACAGCCCAGATCTGAGGTCAAGAGCAAGGAGTTTCACAAACAAACAAACAAAAAAAAGCAGGCCAAGAAAAACGCATTGGCACAAAACTTTCAGAACAGCCACAGGGAAGCTGTTCGGGTCCATGTCAAACATGTTTAGCTGCATCCAGTGCTAGATGTCATCGGCTTTAGCAGCCTGGAGAAAACGTATTAGAGGGTAAAGGAACAGACAACACTGTGGGCTCAGCTCACGGTGCACTTCACTGTCTGTATGACCACAAGTCTGGAAGACTGTGCACAGCAGAGCACAGCCCTCCCTACCCCACACATCTATCACCCAGCCAAGGCCATGTGCACCCACCTGCTGCCCCACTGCCATCAAACAGACACCCTGCAGCGACTGTCAAAGCCCACCCCGATACCACCTACACCAACACAGAACAGAAACAGCTCTACGTGCCTTAGGTGGTCTCACTGGATCGCTGCTGCCTCAGGACTAGCTTCTCCAACAAAAATACCTCCACTCCACCATCAGTAGATGATTTATAATTAAAGATTATAAATGAACTGCAAGGGCAGAATGGGCCCTAGCGCCATTATGTCAACTGGAAAACTCAGCACACACTCACCTCATTTAAAAGGTCACCTTGCTTCGGGCCTCAAAAGGTGCATCCTGTGTACATCAAAGTCACGTTACAATAATTTGTGTCTTACAGACTGATTCTTGCAAAAGCCCATTGTATTTATCATTCTGTGTAACTGAAAAAGCACTATCTTTTATTAACACCTATGAAGCTTTCAAACATCGCCACTATTTTTCCCCATCATTATGAAAGGGTTTTCTCTCTGCTCCCCGAGTGCCTTTCTATTAATTCCATACAAAGCTTTGGTGGCCACCTGCCACACATACACACTTCTGCCACGAGGTCTCAGAGAAGTTGCAATTTAATCTCATTAAATACTTAGTAGGAGTAAAAGAATCTTTTGAGGGCAGAAATTACCCACCATCAAATAACCCAGCAACAACCGCTGTGGAAATTAACCTTTAGGTACAGGTTGCTTCTGCTGAGGGACTGGTTAATGAGAGTCCCCACCCGAGATGAAATACACAGCAAATGGGCTGGAAAGGCACGTCAGATCTTCCCCTCTGTCCATGCATCATTATTACAGCTTTTCCTTTCTGCTCTGCCCAAGGAGAGCTGTATTGTGGCAAACAAAAGGCAACCACACAGCAATGCTGCAGCTGTAATCACACTTTTGAGCTGGGACTGTAACTGCAGGATGGAGAGTCGGGGAGTAAATTACATGTCACAATAGAGAAGCAGTGCAGAGCAGGAGAGGGCAAAAGCAGCTGCAGCAAAGCTCAGTGGCCTCCTGATCCTGGGTCTTCATGTCAATCAAGGTGATGGAGCCAGGCTCTTCTTGGTGGTGCCAACCAACAGCACAAGAGGCAACAGGCAGAACCTGAAGCACAAGAAGCTCACAGGTCAGGCACAAAAGAGTCCCAGTGAATGGGTAACATCAGCCCTGAGTCCAGTCACTAGACGGGCTCTGCAGGGCTCCATCCTCAGCCCAGGTCTCCTCAACATCTTCATTAACAACTTGGACACAGAACTCAAAGGAATAAGGAAGTCTGGGGACAGCAACAAACTGGGAAGAGCTGCTGACTCCTTCAAGGGCAGAGAGGCCCTGCAGAGAGACCTCAATGAACTGGAGAGATGGGCAACCACCAACCACACAAAGTTTAACAATGGCTAGTGCTGGAAACTATACCTGGAAAGGGGCAGTGCTTCATGTCTTAAGAGCCCAGCAAGGGTATTTTTTGCTGAAATCTGGTCAAGATGAGCACAGAAAACTACAGAGTGTCTGGTTCTCCCCCCTCCTGCCATTCCCATGGGCTGGGGCCATGAGCAAGTGCCACCGGGCAGCAGTGAGCTGGAGGGATGGCAGCAAGCTGGGAGCAAGGAAGCAGCTTTAGTTACATCAGCAATGCTGAAGCTGCTAGCACAGAACAAGATGTGGAGCAGGAGGAAAATCAACCTCGCACTTCAAAACCATCTGGTAAGGCTTCAGTAAAACCAGAAGAGCTGTTTTTCCAAGCAACAGCTCAGAGGCCCCCCAACCACCAGCAGTAAACACTCAGAGAGGTTTCCAATGGGAGTCAAGCAGCATTTCCCATGGGCTCAGGATTGCTTACTGTAAGGCAGAGTGCTACTGAGCCTCCATCTGGATATTGTCTACACAGAGGGCCCAGAGTTCCCCCTGGCAGCTCCACTGTCCATGTAGGAAAAGCTCAAGCATCTGGTTCAGCTTCCCAAAGCGGGACTGCCAGGCTGACATCCCCTGGATTGAGAAACCTACTCTCCAGTGCCTGGCTGCAGTCAGAAGTGACTATCTAAAGATTAGACCATGACAATGTAAGCAATTAAAAGCTCTCTCCCCGCTCTTCACAGCTACCAGAGGGGCTGTAGATATTCAGCAGGATCCTTCTTTCCCATATTTCAGTTAGCAAGTGGGTCAAGCATGTAGGAGGCAAAGCATGCAGGAGGCAAAGAGGAGCACTACATGGACATCAGTATCCTGCAATGACTGCAAGAAACTCTCCCCCTTATTGAAAACACTTGCTCCCAGCTCAGGGATGTACCTGCTGGGCTGGAGGAGATGGATGGACCCAGGTCTCCAATGGTGATAAACATCATCCACTGATTGCATCCACAGAAGGAATAGTGCAGAAGCTATTGAGTAATTTCTCACTCTTGAGACATTTTTGCTCTTCTCTTCCTTGTTTAATGATATTATTGGCCAGGGGGTCTAATACCCTGCATGGGTCCAAGTGTTACCTCACATGAACTGGGAGAAGGATGCTGAAGGCAACGGGAGTGAGTTATGCTCAGCCAACGCGGATGCGCTCCGCTAGACTCCCCGAGGAGTGATGCAGTGTGCAGCTTCCCTCTCCCCCTCTGATATTTTGCTCTCCACGTTTTAATAAAGTGAATGCAGCACAGATAAAATTCCCTTGGCACTTTCTGGTTTACTATTCCCTTTCATGAGCTCAAATCAATTGGATCTTTGCTCAGAAAGAGTGGGCTGAACGCACCATTACTCAGCTGATTTACAACTGAACTGAGAAATGCCCCGGGGAAGACAGCAGGAGGAATGCTTCTGGTTAGGCACTGACAAGCAGATCATGCAAGCAGAGAGATATGAAGCCAGTTCAGACAGCTACACAGAGAAAAAGAGCTGTGCAGACTGCTGCAAAATAATACTGGAAGATCTGTTTGAGCTTTCAGTCATCTCAGAGCAGCTGCTTCCTTGGTGCACGCAGACAGGGCAGCTCAGTACTTTACCTCACTGCCCTACAAAAATGCTCCAAGATCAAGTGCATAGGCAATTATGCAAAACTTAATTCTGCACCAAGAGGGATTATAGAAGCATTTTATAAGAAGTCACACAGTAAAAGGCAATTGCACAAGCCAGCAAGCAGCTCAATTAAAGTGATATCTCGCTAAGCCGCTCTGCGCGAGCCGGCCTTTGAAGGCTCATGCCGAGGGTCCGCTGGAGTGGGCTGTGCTTTTTCTGTATCCAAGCAACATTCAAGGCCTGCCAGCACACCAATTACAAGCACTACCTTATTTCCAGCGACATGGCATGGAACCAGAGGTTAACACACACACAGGAAGGCTGCTCAGCTCAGGCCTGTGTGAAGGCACTGGCCGGACACTCAGGAGAGGGTAAGCACATCTTCTCTGGAAAACACCTGACCTAGGAACGCCGCTGGCCTCACCGTGTCTGCACCCAGAGGGCAATGCTGAAGATCAAAATCTCATGGCTGACAAAAACCAGCAAACTTCCCCACGTGCCACGACAAATATGTCTCCCAAAACCCCTCATGCTGCACATGCATCACGGCACTACGAGGTTCCATATGGGCACAGGCTCCGTACCAGCCACTTCCCAGACACACAAATTCAGGTGGCCCATCCACTCACCACTGCTACACTCTCTGTGTACCCACACCTCAAGCAAAATACCTGGGGTTTACACTGCAGGAATCTTCTAAACTTTAATGCATCTGTTACTGGACCACCAGCCAGCAGACAGTCCCTGCTCTCACACAGACTTCCAAGACAGGAAGCAGAAGTCCTAGAAAGATAAGTCCGTCCCATGCTCTCCCCTGACTAAACCTTCTCAATTTAAAAAAAAAAGCTTGCCATAAGTTTGGGGTTTTTTAATTAGCATCTAGAGACAGAAAAATTCATACATATCTTAACTCTGAAGAAACTTCAAATGACAACAAATGGTATAAAACATAGCTTTCAAATATTTTGCTTCCTTCACTTCTCAAAAAAAAAAACCCAAAATGACCAGACTGAATCCACAGGTCAGGTTTGAGGCAAGCAGAAAAACCAGCAACAACACTTTTAGGTTATCATGGTTATCTGTAGGCCCCTAATCACCCTTTGCTCCCCTGATATGTGGAATAATCAGTTCACTGCTAGAAATACAGCACTGCAAGCCACACTGACACTGCAGAGCATCATCAACTCCACCTGGGGATTATTCCCTGCATCCCTTTCATCCCCAAACAGTTTGGGACACAACCCTGACACAAGGTCAAGCATAACAGATCCACTGACATCATTGCAAGGGAAACCAATTAATGTAAACTTTTGGACTTCAGGAAAGCTTTCAATACTGTTACTCACAGTATTCTCCAGGACAAAATACCCAGCATACAGCTAGAGAAATACACAACACAATGGGTGAGCAACAGGCTCACAGGTCAGGCACAAAGGGTTACAGCAAATGGGGTTACATCAGGCTGGCAACCACTCACCAGTGGGGTTCCACAGGGCTCCATTTCAAGGCCAGTTCAACATCTTCACAAATTACTCAGGTGCAAGACTCAAAGGAATGCTTAGTAAGTTTGCTGATGACACAGAACTGGGAGGAGCTGCTGACTCCCTTAAGGGCAGAGAGGCCCTGCAGACAGACCTTGACAAATGAGAAAGTTGGGCAATCACCAACCTACGAAGTTTAATAAAGGGAAGTGCCAGAATCTGCACCTGGGACAGGGCACACCCGGTTGTGTGGACAGACTGGGGAATGAGAAGCTGGAGAGCAGCACCACAGAAAGGGAATATGAGTCAGCAGTGCCCTGGCAGCCAGGAGGGCCAACCATGTCCTGGGGTGCATCAGGGACAGCATCGCCAGCCGGGCAAGGGAGGGGATTGTCCCGCTCTGCTCTGCACTGGGGCGGCCTCACCTTGAGTGCTGGGGGCAGGTCTGCGTGTCACAATATAAAAAAGATATAAACCTATTGAAGAGCATCCAAAAGAGGGCAAGGAAGATGGTCCTTGAGGGGAAGCCTCACAAGGAGTGGCTGAGGTCACTTCGCTTGTTCAGCCTGAAGGAGACCGAGGGGAGACCTCATCGCAGTTACAACTTCCTCGTGAGGGGGAAGAGGGGGGGCAGGCACTGATCTCTGCTCTGTGGGGCCCAGTGACAGGACCTGAGGCAATGGCCTGAAGCTGTGTTACGGGAGGTTTAGGTTGGATATTAAGAAAGGGTTCTTCACCCAGAGGGTAGTTGGGCCCTGGCACAGGTTCTCCAGGGCAGCAGTCACAGCACCAAACTGACAGAGTTCAAGGAGCATTCGGACAACACAGGGCCTGAACTTCGATGGTTCTTGTGGGTTCCTTCCAACTCAGGATATTCTATGACTCTATGATTTCTCCTTCTGGAAGGGCTTTGAAGGGGGTTTGAGTCTCTTGTTGACATCAAGCCCCCAGGACCCCAATCCCTCCAGCTGCATGCAGAGCCTGTCAGCATTCCCAGGGGAAGCCCTGTCAGCCAGAGCCACCTCTCAGACTCAAATCCGAGGCCTATCCCTGGCGCACGTTGCTCAGCCCACATCCCCTTCCCACCCCCCAGCAGCCACCCCTTCTCACAGGCACTACCTGCCAGGCTCTGCCAGCTCCTTCTCCCACGGGAGGGGGCAGCAGCAGCCAGCAAAACGCCACAGAGACATCCCAGGAGATGGTTTTCTTCGGGGCTTATTTTGGGTTGGCATTTGTTTCAAATGAAACTTGATCATTTCTGACGAGATGTGTCTGGCAACCTGTTCCTGCAGCCCTGCCTTGCCCTCCTCCAGTGTTTTAGGATGGTGCAGGTTGATTTATCAGTGACAGCACAAGAGGGCGGAGAAGCAAGTCAGTGTCTAAATGACTGAAGACTGAGTAGGAAGCAAGCATTATGTTAAGGGGAAGCTCAAATATTTAACTATAATGCACATGTTTCTGCACAAAGCACAGCTGTGGGTTGGGAGACAAAAGCTAACACAACTTGGCCGTGCAAACATCAGACAAACACAGAACAGAACTTGCGCTCCTCGGGTGTTACCAAGCTCCAACAACAACCAACAGAGAAATGCTAACAAAGAAAACAAGCACTGTGTAGACAGGTACTTATCTGGGCACTTTGGGTCAGATCCTGACATGATGCAGATTACCAGGGCAGGAGGCAAAGTCTGCATGGCCAAATCACAACACTTGTGACCTGGGCACATGGCATCCCAACTCCTACCTACAAACCCAGGCAATTCAGCAACTTTAGTGATCAACACCAGGGAAGCCCCTCAAGCTGCTGCCACTCACCTTTGGCTGCGACCCTCTCAAACACCGTCCAGGAGGGGCAGTGTATTAAACAGAGCCGCAGTGAAAAAAGTCAGAGGCATGTGAAAGGATACATCCCCAGGATAACTGCTTCAAGGCATTTGATAGGTAAGGACTCCCTGGTCATTTCTTTTGCTGTCTCCATTAACCTAGAACAGAAACAGAACAGTTTTCAGTCCTTCCAGCTAGAGCAATCAAAGAGTCCTCTCGTAGAGCGAGAGCCAGGCACCTCCAGTTCTTATCTCAGCAAGAGCTGGTGAACTTGATTCTCCCCTTCAGTGACTTGTCAGAGTCCTCTTGACTTCTGGAGGATGACTGGGGGGGAAAAAAAAAGAAAGAGGAAAAAAAAAGATTATTTGGCATCCCAGTGCCCTCCACCTCTGAAGGTGGATGGGAGGAATGCAATCCTCTCTGCCTTTCGCAGCAACTCCAAGAGCATCACTTCAGACTGTAACATAAAGCCCCGCTGAACTGCACAAGCTGGCAACCATGGAAATCCCAGAGCAGGACTGAGTTTAGCTTATTTTCAAAACAACCCTGGCTCTCCTCTGGAGAGAAAAAAAAACAAACCAAAAATGAACCAGGAGAGGACGGTTACATAGCCCCCTGAAAGCTACAAATGCCTCCATAATCCCATAGCTACGGCTGCAGACCAGAATTTATTGCCTTTTTATCAAAGCCTGCTCTGCAGAAAGCTCCACCAACACAGACACTTCACACCACTGCAAGCTGAGTTATTGTCTTGCTGCTGCTCCACATCTCCTGTGGACAGGGAAAGTGGCAAACTCCACACAATTTCCTGCAGGAGTGCAGGAAACTATGCATGCCCAGGCTTTTGCACGTTCACAGAGTTTAGTCACATTCCAGACTCTATCTCTGGAGTACAACTTGACAGGGACACAACAGTGTGACAAGCAACAAGCAACCTCAGGTCGGCTGAGAAAGCTGTTGTGCCAGACTGACACTGCACTATTAACCTAGTAGGTAACCTATCCCCTTCCACAAACAGATCCTGAAATCCTGGACAGTTTGAAAAAAAATACTGGAAGGAGCCTAAAAACGGCCAGAAGATGGCCTTCTGTGGCACATCAAATGACATACCAAAAAACTGCCCCCTAAAAAAGGCACAGCTGAAAACTAAGCCAAAGGATAACTTTTATTTTGCAGTCTTCTTTATCCATATCCTTTCCCTGGGAAGAGCTTTGTAAACAGATCCCTACTGTAAGGAAACACAGCATTAAATGACAAAAATATTTGTATTAGAGAAGATTATGAAAATATGCATTTGAAACCATCAGTCTGTTTCCCCCACTTTCTGATTCACCCACCTCATGCATTTTAAACCTTGTGTTGAGTGCAAGTGACAACAGAGCTTCCACTGCTATTACAGCCTGTCACAGCCATTCCATGTCCCATTTATCCAAGTTAGAAATTATCTTTTCATTTGTAAACAACCACCCCTTACACTCTGCCTGCAGTACAGAAGACTAATTAGACTTTGCCTGCCTCCTCCACACTCACAATCAGCCACAGAACCCCACAGAACTGCTGGAAGCACAGAGCAGCCCCGGCCAGGGCACACAATGGGGCTCCTTCATCCCCCACAGAGGCTCCCCAGTGCTGGTCACCACAGTGGCCACTGCAGAGCCCCGTCTCTGTCTCAGAAGTGTTACGTGCAGATGAGGCACGGGAGGTAACCATAAACAAGATAATCCATTGAATTTCCTATCTTCTAACTACATGGGAGTTACAAAAAAAAAAAAACAAAAAGAAAAAGACATCTGATTATGAATGTGCATCATGAGGAAAAATGTCGAGTTGTAAAGCTATTTATCTTGAAGCCATTTACTGTGACCTATGCCTGGTTAACACGGTCTGAAGGGCAGGGGCAGGGCCAGCATCTCCTCCTCGGGCACACAAAGCAACCTGTACCTGGATCCAGGAGCTGCAGAGGGACCTGGCAGCTCAGAGACACGTCTGGAGCAGGACAGCGACGAGGGTCTGCGCGAGGGGAGCACCGCTCAGGAGGCACCACCAGCGGTCAGCAAACCAGCGTCCACCTGCACCCCCGGGGCAGGCTGTGCCCTCACACACATCCATCCTGGAATCCCAGGGAATACTCTGCAAACAGTTTGCTTTCTCTCTGCATTTACAGCACGGACCGCAGGGTTTATGTGCATGACCCAGTTCAAGAGCCACTGAGAGTTCTTCTTCCACTTTTAACAAGCTTGAGTCGAAGCATGGCCTTAAACCCTGTGTTTGTATTGGAAGCAGAGCCTCTGGAGAATCCCCAAGCCACTGCTCTGCCCAAGGCAGCATAAGCCAAATCTAAATCACTCCTCACAGATTATTTTTCAGTCTACTTTCAACTGGCTTCTCAAAAGCCTGGGAACCCACCAGCTAATCTATCCTATACTTAACCTTGCATCTAAGAAGGTCCCCTAATGTTTAAACTAAATCCTTCCCTTTTTGCAAATTAAATCAGGAGCTATTTCTGCTCTCCACAGTGGGCATGGAGACCATTTATTATCTCTCCTCTTGCTACAGGCATTTGTATATGCAAAAGACTGTAATCTACCCTCTCCTCTGTGAACACGAGAAAGCAGACACCAATTTTTATTTAATTCTTCCCTCACTCCCCCTGAAAGTTTCTCCCTTAGGTTATGATTTTAGGACAGTGTTTGTTTGTCAATTTTGGAATCCCTTCAACCAACTTACTTCTCATAGTCCTGTGGCTAAGCCCACAACAGTACAGACCAATTTCCTTCTGAATCCACCTTTCAGTGTGTATTTGCAACCAAGCCAGTGTGCTGTTGGCTTTTCCCTGTTGGCCCACACTGAATCAGATTCTGGTGGTTTTTTGGTGGGGTTTTTTTGTGGGTTGGTTGGGAGTTTTTTTTGTTAGGGGTGGAGATTTTTTCGTTGTGCTTTTTTGGTGTCTTTTGTTTGGTTTCTTTTATTTTTTTAAGCTCAGCTTCTTCTTTGCAAAACTAGCCTTTTGTTCTCCACAGCCGGCTATTCCCAAACCCTCCTCTGCATTTGCCCTCACTAAATTATCTCCTGTTTGTTCCAGCCCCAGAGATCACTCTGAATATCCCAATTTCACTTTTCAAAGCCTTGTCACCTTGTCCAGCCCAGACTGCAAACCATCCATCAGCAAACAATTAGTCTTACCTATACCATTAAGGAAAAACTGAGCTGGGACAGACACTGCACACTTCAACTCACAATCTCTGCTAGGAAAGATTGGTTAAGTGACACTTTCTACATGCTGCTTTTCACCACGTTGGGTCCTTACATTAAATAGTTTTATTTAGACTCAAGGTCCCTGCCTTATCTGCAGAGATAAGACATGGCCTTATCAAAAGCCACACTAAAACAAGGAGTTATTACATCCACATCTTTTCCCTGGTTGACAAAAGCTCTTACACCCTCAAAGAAGGAAATTCTCAGAAACAAACTATGCCCAACAATATTAATGTTGCCTTTCCCTTCCCTTGAACTGCAGATAAACTCAAAGTTCCTAGACTTATCTTTTCCACTTTTCTTTTTAAAGGCTGCTATCTTTGAATTACCCAGCAGCCACTCTCCCCATGCTCCCTATCACAAATATTAATGGTTGGAGGCTGCTTGTCAGTTCTCTAAGGGATCTATGGCAAATGACCAATGGCAAATGACAGACCATTCAGCTCATTTGAAAACAACTCCTTACAGGTACTCTTTGATTTGTCCTTTCCCTCTTTTCTCTCACTCCTAAATTCTTATCACACTGTCTCAGATGTTAATAATGACCAGAAAGTGTGCACAGTTAAACTTGTGAAAGGAGATTTAAGGAAGGCGGAAAAGAATTAAAAAATAGCATCAAGCATTTCAATCCCCTGCCTTAGCAGGGTTTGCTTCTGGGATTTTCCTTAAATCTTGACAGTTACCTGAAAAGATTTCACATGTATAGCTATTCTTTACAGTCTTACATCAGACAGCTGGGAATTAGCCCACAGTCACCCTCTCCCCACACTCCAGTGAGCATGGGGGGCAGCCCATCTCTGCCAGGAACTCAGGGGAGACTGCTACAAAGACAAGCACCTTGCAGCTTCCCTTTGTGGCACTTACACCACTATCTGACATCTGCCAGGCAGATCTCTTTTCCAGACCACAGTGAACACTTCTGCCTCTAACAAATGTAGCCAACAGGAACAGGATGCTTGTTCCTCCCTCAAGATCTAGTCCTTGGCAGATAGTGATATTTCCTTGTTAATTGATTCAAATTTCTTTCAGTGTTTTCAGGAGCCCACCAGGACTATCTCCCTTGCTTTCTGCAGTAAGAGAGGCCCTGAAAGGAGTCGACTTTGCCTCTTTAGGATGCTTTCTGCTTAAAATGGCAGTGTATAAAGACAGCTCATGAGAACCATGGATTCCTTTTGCTCCCAGATTTTTCACTTGGGCACCCAATTTCATATACAGATTAGAAAAATCTTAAAACCTTTCAGCATGCCCAGAACTGGAGGATCTCACCAGCTGGCACCGATCACATTGGAGTCCCTTCAGAGATGACCATGCTTAGGAGAGGCTCCCCATTACCTTCACCAAAAAGACTCCTACAAGACTGAATAATTTTTTATTAGTGAGATCCTCCAGCACATTTTTCCACAAAATTCTCCTTGCACGGGCACATGTACTTTGCATGAGGTCCATAAAATCTCCCTCTCCCAAGTTTTTCTAAGGCTCCTGACAGCTTCATTCATGATAATGAAGCCAAGAGAGAAGCAAAAGGCACTAGCATGAGCAAAAGGAGACAAAACAGCAGAGCAGATCTTGTGAATCTTCTCAAAAACAGCATTTCAACAGCAAAAGCATTTCCACCACATGCTGAACACTACACCGTATCTGTAACATTCCCCCTTTGTGCGAGAGAGAAGCAGATGTTCAAATGCCTTCTGCGGTCTATTGTCTGGAAATGATATGAGCCCATTTTTCTTTACAGCCCCATCAGTGTTCCTTAATAACATGGTGTGTGGAAACAGTATGATTTCCCATCTCCCCTTCCCTGTTATTTGGTTGCATCGTTGCCACGTGACAGCTCCTATCGCGCTCCTTTATTGCAATCGATTACACATTTTTATATCCGCAGCCACTGAATGTCTCTCACTCCTCACAGAGCAGCTTCTGGGCTCTAATTTCTCAAAGACTGCAGAACCTACCCAAACATCAGCTTCTGCTTCAGCTGTAGGTCCCCCTGTTCAGCTGGCACTTAACTGGAGGGAACAGTACAATACTGCACCTCACCAGATACTCTGTGGAGGACAAAGAGATTTGTTTCTCATTGTGCCTCATGCCTGCATCCTAGAACAGAAGCTTCCAGAGGGCTTATCTCTCCTTGTAAACCCAGTAGTAACAGCTTGTTGACACTGACTTCACAGTTACAGGTATTACTAGATATCCAGGCACTTTTTTCCTAAAGCTCTTACATGATCTGAGCTCAGAAATTTTAAAAAGAATGGCTATGTCAGTCAAAAGTACCATTTTTTATCAGACTGGTACTACCAACAAAAGTGGTAATATAGGCTTAGCCAGCATAATCCTGCATGGGAAAAGGAAAACCAGTCCTACTGGTGTCTGAAACATTCATACCACATGCATGCACACATGGATCAGCAGAGCTGAACTTCACGGGGTGTCCTTTACCTACTTAGCACAAAAAGGTACATCACGAAGCCTGTGGAGGGCACTGCCCCAGGTTAGGATACCTGTATTAGCAAAGCACTCCTACGGTGGATGTAGCTACACCTGTAAATTTGGATTTTGTGCAAATACTGCCAACTCAGGAGAGGTGAGACCCAGACACATTTTCAGACACAGTTTGCCTGCACAACAAGAACAGCACACAAAGTTTACAGGTTCACAGCTCTGCCATCCTGACTCACACAGCTACGCCAACAGAAATCTAACATTTCCAAAAGTGCTATCTGCAGTCTAGACAAATCCACGTGGTGTCTGACACTCTAAAAGTTAAGCTGATAATAAGAGTGACTTTTTCTTAAAGAGATTGTAAATACTGAGTTATAGCAAGACTATATCCCTTAATGAGTTCCTATAGATAATTTATGCTCTTCCTCCTACGCTCAGCCACGCATTTTTATTTTCTCATACATCACACTGATGCTGACAGTAAATCTCTACAATATCTAGCCCTCCCTCCATAATAGAAAAACTCATTAATATGCCCCAGCTGCTTTAGGACACTTTCACATGAATTTATGAATATTCAATTTCCATCTAGTACTCAGCTTCTTTGTGTCCAGCCACTGCTGTCTTGAACAGAGGCTGCCAAAGATCTCGTAATACTTTCATTAGCTTTGAGCCCTCACATTATGAAATCAGCAATATGTTTAGCATCAATAAAGCTCTGGGAACAGCCTCATTTTTCAAGAGCCAGTGGCAATTGGAGGGTTTCAGCATCTTGCCTGATCAACTCGCAAATGCCAACTTTGTGTTGCAGCAAGTGAGGCCTTTCACACCACAGAAATTGCTCAGAGCAGCTCCTGTCACCTCAGCACAAGATGCCTGTCGGTGCCATACTGGGAGCAGATTTCTTGCAAAGTGGAACACACCTCCCAGAAAAAAAAATTGGGGGTGTAGGGGATTTTTCAGTTTTGATGAAAACTGGCCTTCACACCAGATGAAGGAAAGGAAAGGAAAGCTTTCATGCACACCTCAAAATTACAGAGCAATCAACGCAGTATTCACAAGAATCACAGAAGCTGGGGTTGGAAGGGACCCTGGAGATCATCTGTCCAACCCTCCTGCTAAAGCAGGTTCATTTCGAGCAGGTGGCACAGGTAGATTTTGAGTATCTCCAGAGGAGACTCCATAGCCTCTCTGGGCAGCCTGTTACCCTTAAAGTAAAAGTTTTTTTCCTCACAGTTAGATGGAACTTCCAGTTTCAGTTTCTATCCATTGCCCCTTGTCCTGTCACTGGGCACCACTGAAAATAGTCTGGTCTCATCCTCCTGACTTGGCCAGGTGAATTTTAAAAGATCTGAAATCTAAACCAGAAACTGTAAGTTTCATAAAAACAACTGGAATTTTGGTTTCATAAAAATGACAGGAACTTCAGACAGCCTTGCATGCATTCTCCTTCTCAAAATTGGAGAAACCAAGACCAGGCAAGTGTTGGAGCCCTACAGCAGTACAACAGGATCTGGGCAGCAACACATGCTCCTGACAGCTCCACTCCTCCCAGCACTCCCATCTACCCAATCCAAGAGCAAAGCAGCACAGGTCTCAGGACTTCACACTGCTCCAGTCCAGCACACATCATGTTCAGCCCTGGAAACTGTGCCTGGAAAGCTGGCAGCCCCTGAGGGGTTGGACCACTTCCAGGGGCACCATCCTTAACTCCACAGAAGTCCTGCCACCCCATTCGAAGAAGTTCCTAGCAGCAACAAGACAAGGCGAGGAGTCAGACGCTCGTCCCCAAGCAAACTCTAAGGCAGATAAACAGAGGAAATGGCTCCATTTGGGAGAGGATTCAAAGCCACAGGCACATCTCCAGCTGCGAGCACTGTATCTGTTCCCTTCTAGGAAAGAGCACCATCCTCATAAGCCAGGCTTTTATCCAGCCCAGGAAGATGACGACCTTTTAAGTGGTTAGTGCTGAGCATAATTCATTTTCATCCTTCACTTCCTTTGAAAAAAGTAATGGGACAAATTTAAAAATGAGTGAGCAGCTTGAAAATTGGTTTAAGCTTCTGTAAACCCATCTATCATTCAAGGCACAAGATCTGTTTTAAACTAGTTCTACCAGAGCAGCGAACATTAGATAAAGGAGGTGAGAAAGATTGCTGTCAGCAAGATGAAAACCTGAAGCATAAAGCTGAGATGGGAACTGGAATTTTAGAGTGAGGGACCATTAGATTAATGACAGAGAGCTGGGAAGAGCTAGAGACAGACCAGTCTATGGGAGTAATTACATTCTGCTTATCTAAATTTCACCCTAAAATAAAAGCATAATGTTGTCAACACCCTTCCTGCCCTAACCTGCTAATTTATTGGGTTCTGTTAAAGAGCTGTCCTAAGTATGATGCAGTTCTAACACGCAAGAGACCCCAGTTCTCTGCTGCCAGGCTCCCTGGGCACATGTTCATACTTGCACTGCACAACTCATCACCAACCAGCACAAGTCCACCACATGGAAGGAGCAGCAAGGGAGAAGCACGGACATGACTTAAACAGTCCATTGTAAGCCTCCAGGGAAAAGGACTGTGCCCAGGATGTCAAAATTCCTGCTGCATTTTGCACAGCTAATCCCTTCCTACCACCCGCAAAGGGCATTACAGCACAACCAGAATATCAGGACTTAATCAGTTTTCAGAAAAACAGCCCAGCCCTCCCAGTCCAACACCAATAAGCAGACAGCTTTCCCACCCCTGTGCATGCAGCCCTGGCCTGCAGCCAAGCAGTTCCCACACAGCTGCTGAGCAAGAACAGCCCTTCCACTTGTTGGCTCTCGATGGTCCATTTGCCACCTGGCAGCAAGCTGGGACACTCCTCGCAAAGGCAGCAACACAGGCAGCTTTGGCCCTCCCAGAGAAGCTGTGGCACAGAGAAGACAGCCCTCCCATGCCATGGTGCTGCAGTGCTTAAATGCCAGGTGATCAGGGACAAGGGCACTAGACCAATTCCAGTGACACTTACCCACTCAGAGGTCTAGTTTTTCTGATCTCGAAGAACTGTGTTCCCGTGTGATTGTATCTGTATTTCATCTGTTAAAGGAAAGTAACCTGAACAGTCAAACAATAAAGTAACACTGCTCAAAAGGTGAATTTCAGTTCTGAGTTCCTGTTGAAACACAAAACAGGCAGTAAAAGCCATTGACTTTCAGATACGAAACACTGGCATGTGAAATAAACCAAAACTTTTCACTTGTCTTTTTATATGATCTATTAACAGCACTAGGTGCAGAGTCAGGTATTAAGGTTGTCCATCTAAAATGACACTCAAATTCGGCATTTGAAGGTTGTAAATTCTCTTTTCCACTAGATCACACTCACTACTACATTGCAAGTTTGAAAAAAAGTCTCCCACTTGGACAAGAGAAAGCTTTCACAGCCTACCCAAACCAATCAACATAATCCATGGCCTGAAAAAACTTATTTCCTTTACAAGTCTTTTAACTCCATCAGCCACATGGCTCACCTATGACCTGTAAACTAAAACCATTGCAAGCGCATCCATTTACACTTAGGAAATATAAATCATTCTCTAAAAAATACAATGTTCTTGAAATGAAAACAACCAGCTACGTGCAAATCAAGGTCATTGGTTAACACTAGGAGGATACCAGAAAAGTTCATCACAAATGATGCCAGCAGACAGTCAACAAAATCTCAGCACCACTTGCTTAGAAGCACAGGCTGCCACACAGCAGCATCACCAAAAGCAGCCTCTTCCCTGCTCCTTGAGCATTGCTGTTCAAGCAGCAATGCAATAAATCAGACCAGGAAACCAATCCATTCAGTAGAAACAAAAACAAAACAAAAAACCCAACAAAGTCTTGTAAAAAAATCACACTGCCCCTACTTTTGCTAGCTTACTTTTCCAGTTGAACCTCTTTCCTAACCTAGTTCCCAAATTCTATTCCCATTAGAATGTTCATGCCAGTAAAGCTGGCAATACCAAGGTAGATACCAGGGCAGAGGCAGGTGACCCCATGGAACCAAAGAGCTGCTTGCAAGGCATAAATAGCACAGCTGCTGGATGTATAACCATAGCCTAAATAAAAACTCCAGCTCTCAACAGGATGCTCTGAACTGACTTCAATTAGAGTTCAGAGTTCTCCACAAACAAGGCTTTACTTCCCTCCTGCCTTCAAAACCTAATTCATGAGGCCCTTTCAGGGTGCTCTGAACAAAGCATACATCCTCTTTCAGCGCTCAAAGGCAGCCCAGACACTGCTCCCCAGCCCACCTTGAAGCTTTTCTGAACACAGATCCAAACCCTGTGCCTAAGGCCTGCTCCTGCTACATATGAGAATGCAGGATTTCAAAACCACTACGGGGTGAGGTGGGGGATAATGTAATTTTTGGAGCTCTGTATGACATGGTATCCTCTCTGGCACAATCCCAGCGAGCAATAAGCCTCTTGTCCTGGCCAAGTGGCTGACAAAGAAGAGAAATGCACCGTCCCCCTGCAGAGCAGGCAGGCCCCAGCCTCCCTCCCCACAGCAGCTGCTGCAGCTCCAGGCCCGGCTGACGCCTTGATCCCATCCACCACGACTCCCCACCAAGCTAACCGCGCCTGCTATTTTTAGATGTTCTTCCAGCTGCCACCCATATCCTTTCTTAATCCTTACCAGGACTTAACACTCATTCTTCATCCCCACAGCTTCCCCACACACATGTACACACGCACACAAAAAGGCAGAGTTTAGAGAAAAAAGGAAACAGAAGAGCAGCATATGGGCCAGCAACCTTCCCTGAAATTATCTGTCAGCAATGGAAACAGTCAGGACCTGGGCATGGGGCAGTGGCAGAGAGGCCAGCCAGATGTGTAGATCCCTGATGAATCCCCCAAGCAAGGTGGAACACGTGGAAGGGAAATTCCTTTGGTCAGTTCCTGTGTCACAGGCAAGCCTGCCCACCTTGGGGTCAGAACAGTTGCTTGTGCCCCTCGCCCCAATGACAAGCACTTCCTGCAAGCTGAGCACATAGGCAATCCTCAGGGAGCTCACAGGGGCTGCCAAGGCAGAGGGAGAAAGGGTATGCCACAACACTGGCTCTCTCTTAGTCACTTTATGACAAGATGCCATATTGTTTCTCCAGGCATCACAATCTGATCATAATATCCTCATAAATCAACTTCAAAATAAGCACTTCTATTCCCACCAACGTCACTTCAGTTAAATTTTTCAGTATCATTTAAAGTTAATTACATCTTCCAGAGGATTGCTATGACAAGCTCAGTGCTGCTGGTGCTATCACAAATCCCTGGAGGCGTCCTTTTACCCCCAAATGATCCCAAGCCCTTGCAACCAGCTAAAGCTTCAGTAAAGTTCTGTTAATTCACGCCAGGCACAAGTCAGCCTTCTTTCCGGAGACCACATGCTCGAGAAGGATACTGCAGCATCTTCATGTAGGTCTGTATTGCCTGGAGCCATTCTGGGATTGACATGGAGAGCTTGTAGTTTGGCACTGGTGGCACCGAGGGCTGGACACAAGAAAAAAGATAAAGAGGTTAGACAGCCACTGCTCCCCGCAGAGCAGATAAGTGATTTACTCAAGCAGCCGCACGTGCTTAGTGCAATACAGCATGGCAGTACAGATGGCTTAAGCCCCACGTGAACTCAAGCAGCAGGCAAAGTCATCCTGCTGACCACAGGGGCTGCCCCAGCAGCAGAGCCAGCCCTGTCCCTGCACAGAGAGGCCGTGGCAGGCTGACCCTCAGAGCCGTCGGCATCCCTCAAACACCGCCCTATGCGGGCAGACAGTCCAGCACAGAAAGCCTGTGCTTCCCATTTTCTCCCCCAGCACAGGGCAGTTTGGATGAGCAGAGTCCCAGTACTGACTCTGCTGTTCTCCTTCCCCCAGGAAACCATTTCAAGACTAATTTTTGGCCTCCTTTACCACAAGAGAAAGATAAAAAGAGACAAGGATCCTGGGCTGCATAATTTCCCATCTGCCATGTGTCTGCAGCACGCTTACTAGGGAGGGAGAGCATGGTACCTAGAAGGCCACCAGGGACCCAAATATTTAATGACATTAAGACACTTAAAGATATGGACTGGCAACATAATGGGATTTTTCCAAAATCTCATAAGACATCTGCTTGTGCCTAAGCATTTTAAGAAGGCGGGCCCTCAATCCATGTTTAATCCCCACAGCTATTTGGCTCCTGAGCCTACAGCCACGCAGGAAAGGGGCACAGCCTTGTCCCAAGTCCACTTATTTTAGGGGTAAGACTGCAAAACATGGGGTCAGCAGACATTAAAGTGGGCAGCATGGCTAAAAAGAAGTTAGCACAATTCTCACAAACACAGTGGAGGAAGCAGTTTATTTGAATATTAATGCAGATTCAAATTCAGGAACCAACAATTTGGGCAGCTGTGACAAGGTGCAAAGAAAAGCGTCTGTGGGCCCACATAGTTGTAACCATAGTTTAAAGCTCATAAAGTGACATATCACTGTCCTTAATACACTTCAAGCCAGCAATTACAGGTAAGAACAGCAAGTTCAGGGTGGTATGAGGCCATGTCTGTCACAGAGACTTTCCTCTCCAGTTCCCACCTCCATTAAGATTGTGTGTTTGCCTTCAGAGAGTGAGCACCAGTAATCCCAAGGCGACAAAAACCCAGCATTTTCCACACGCAGTGAGTTACTACAGTCAAATAGTAAATACACCTCAGAGAAGGGGGGGAAAAAAACCAAACCAGAGACTCCTACGCTACTGGCACACAGAAACACACTGTAAGTGGCAAGCAGATGGCGAGGCTTCCAGCTCGCCCCCGCCATCCCAGTGCTACAGGGGCACCGGCATGCCTGCACACAAGGGCTTTCTCCTCTCACCAGTGGGAGTTATGAGCAAGACTCATTAGCGCTTCTTAATCACGATTTTCATGCCTTAGCTCTTCATTAGAGGCATTTTTTTGGTTCCACAGGTACCTTTCTCGCCCAGCCCCTTTGGTCTGGATGAATTATTCACCTGTCCCTTCCAGCACAAAGGCAGACCTGGACTCAACACACCAGATAAGGCTCAAGTTTCAGAAGCAGCAAGGAGCTGACAAAGGGAATTATGGCAGGGCTGTCACACTTTCCCCAGGGTGGCCGTTTCTGCTCCAATATACTCAATCCTTTGCTTCAAAGATACAGAAGCTCAAGGTGCATACATTGCACTTAGACAACACACCAAGACAATGGGAGTCCCAGCCAGTGAGGGGCCTGGCTGCTCCAGAGGTGGGGATTTCATCCTTTTCCCAGCCCTCACCCAGCTGTGGGACCCAGGACAGCACCCCATAGGGATAGCACCAGCCACCCTCACCAGAGGGGACAGGTTCGGACCTCCAAGTGAGATGGTCCCCACCTCCAAGGTGGGTGATCACATCATCACGCAAGGAGGATGATCGTGTCAGACACCAGAGCATAGTCTGGTAAAGAGAACCAGGGTTTTCCTGCTGGCTGGCACATATTCCAGTTACCTCAGCTGGCCTGCTGAGCCAGGACGCCCAAGCCCCTCCAGATCTCAGGCAAGGAGGGCAAAGTGTCTATTAGCCTGAGCCCACACAGGCCAGCACTGCTCTCCTCTCTCCAGTGCAGGGCAGGCAGCACACACACCATGCTGCCAGCCAGGCCAGGCACTGGGGAGCCACAAGCCTTCCAAACATTTTTCCCTTCCTGATTCCTGCCCCAGCTGCAGGAGGACTGATCCTGGGCACCCACCCAGCACGGAGCAGAAGCCAGGGCTGCATGATACCACAAGTGAAGGAAAGCACAGCATTGTTGTGACTGAGGATGCAGCAACTGGAGGCAGTTCCTGGTATGCACCCACAGCAGCAAGGAGCAGGCAAGGGTTTGTAGCAGGAGGTCATGGATGGCAAGAGGAAATGCAGACACAGCACTACAGACCATGAATTTGTAAAGCGAGTGAAATTCAGAGACGAGTCAGATGAAAAGCCTTGACCTTCTATCAGTCTTTCCAAGGAACAGCAGCTCCAGAGACAGTGAGGCCACTGCAGTGCAAGACCACGTGGCAGAGCTGGAGACTCATCCCGCGGCTGGAAATGCTGTAGTCTCAGTTCACCACAGACATCCTGCGTGAAACTCCTTTCACCCGATTCCACTGTCTCACTTAATGGCCAGAAAGTAATTTTCTACTAGCTCCCCCTGCAAGCACACTGTTACTCAGCATGGATGAAGCTGACAGGCAAGAGTCCTTAAAGCTGCTGAGAGGTTTAATTTGTTAAGATTTCCAAGTATCTCCAAGATCACAGAACAGGTAAAGGATTGCACAGCCCTTCCAAACTGTGAGCCTGCACTATGCCCAGAGCTCAAGCCAGCAGTCAGAGGTGGGGACCCCACAGGTTCCAAAACTGCCCTTCCTGCAGACAAGGTAGCTTTTTGTGAGGACTGTGTCTCCCGAGAGAGATGCAGCCCTGCACCTCTGCAGCTTGCATTTGTTCCAGTAAGGACAACCTCACTGACACAGTAAGAAGCTACTTACCACCCTGCGTGTATGATTGCTGAGACTAATACCAAGATGATTACAGCAATCAAGTGGAGCTTCTTGGAGAGGGGATGAAAACTCTCTCCCATCACTAGGGATTAAGAACAGATCAGATGCAGAAATGGAGCAGTTGCACATGCCACTCACTCAGCCTGAACCAACTATCAATGCAAGCAGATTACAAATCATCTTCTCACAGGCACGAGTTTCCCTCATCACTCCCAAACAGGAGTACCTGGTCTTTTGCAGGGTGACACATACCCAGCAGCACAAGCCAATTAAGAAAATTTGTACCACCATTTAAGGAACAAGTCTCCCTTCACACTCCTACTCTGACCCAGAAATTACCATCAAAACTTTAGTAATCCACCACTTCGTGGCAAAAAAACCTGCTCCTAACCTTCATTTGCTCACCTGAGCTGTGCTGGCCCTAATAAGGGCCAGGTAGTCCTCAAACTACCCTCTGACCCCAGAGGTCTCACACTTAGCCAGCAAGAGCTACTTAGTCCCAGAAGGCACCAGGTTCTCCTGCCCTTGAAGAAATTAATCACTGTAACAGGGATTTTGCTTCTGGGCAGTGCTGGAGGAGTACAAATCCTACAGCACTCTCCACTGATCATGAGCATCAAATTATTTGGCCAGGCAGACTTCAAAACATTTTTTCTTCTGCCCAGCTTCAGCACATGCTACAGAGAGTCAGCCCAGTGCTGCAGCACGGAGGAAGAAGGCATGGGCAATGCTCTCTGGGACATTCCCACAGGAATACAGTGTGCAAGTCAGCACACTGGAGCCATTGGCGTGTCTCTCACCAGATGCTTCGTCAGTCACCACGGGTGTCACCACTAAAAGTTACATGCTCTGGAGCTGGGAAGTAAAGGATGAAAGGCAAGTCTAGCGCGTGCTTTGCCATCTCTTAAGGCCAAACGGGTTTGCAGGACATCTAGACTGGCATAACCTGGTCAGGCTGCTGAAACAAGAAGTTCTGCCCTCTCCCTGCCCCTTCATTTCCACCTCAAGTGCTTGTGTAAGTACAAGATGAACCACACCAAAGAACCACAAACACAGCATAACTCAATTATTCTTTAGCTGGATATGCTCCCCCATCCAAACAAAGGCTGGTTCCAGCACAAGGACAGCAGAGTGGAGAGAGATCGTCCCTTTTGCACCTGCACTAGACTAAACATTGCAGAAGAGAGACGAAAGGCCTTTTCAGTCTGCATCTTATTTGACGAGCACCTTCTCAATACAGCCCTATGCAATAAGCTTTCAACTTCCCTGTGCACAGAATTTCCTTTCCACTCCAAGTAAAGAACAGGCATATGGTTCATGTCAGTATCACTGACAGCCTGGACCATGACAACAGCAGCCCAAACATCTCACTCGAGCATGCAGAGGGGTATGAATCAAGCCAGACTTCAGCGGTCAGCTCAGATTAATGCTGCTAGATGCGAGGAGTGAATCAAGCTCAAAGTCTGCCAAAGCAGAGAGTGTTAAAGACATTGCGATCAGAAATGCAGCACAGTGTCAAGAAGCCCTGGAACAACAGCAGACATCAACATTTTATTTGCTGGCTGGAGGAAAAAGACTTGGGTGAGGCAGAGCTGTTTGGGGTTTGTACTGAGGAACGTACAAGACAAAAGCATTTGGAATCTTTCCACATACTGAAAATGAAACGTCTGAGTTTTAAATCCCTTGTTACATTTGAGGACCAAGGCTGTGTTTTAGGAAATGCATGTGTTCCAAAAGGAAAACAAAAACCTGGTTTAAATTGCCCTAAGTGCTTCACTCAGTCCCTGAAGATTTCTTTTAACTCTTGTTTTCTGCTTTTTTCTCTCCAAGCTAAAAGGAGTAATTTTCTTCCTACTTGTTCCCCAGCACACCACCTCCAGCCCCTAAGCACCCCGCAGCCCCCGTACCCCGTTCTGGGCGCTTTCGGACAGCAGATGCCCCATCCTTCTCCCCGCTGCCCCGAGAGCATCCTCGGGGCTGCGGTGTCACACCCTCCCACCCAGCCCTGGAGCCTCCCCGGCCGCTCGACGCGCACAGACCGCGGCAGCCGCCGGACCGCAGACCTCGGGCTCTGTGTCACCCGCTCCTTCTGCACGAGGGGACACACGGGGGCTTCGCCTTACCCGAGCCAGGCGGGCGGCGCTCCGGATGGCCGCGGCCACGGCACCGCCGTCGGGGTGCACCCGCTCCACGTGTCCCCACATCCGCTCCCAGGTTTGCCCGTCCATGGGGAAGCCGCTCTTGTTCACCAGGAAGAGCGAGCCGCCGTCCCGCTGCTGCTCCTGCTCCTCCTCCTCCGAGCCCCCGCCGCTCCCGCCGCCGCCCGCCGCCCGCGGCTGGGCGCTCCGCGACCGGCCCCCCTCCTTGCCGGCCGCCGCACGTCGGCTGCTCCCGCGGCCGCCGCCGCCGCCCGCCGCGCCCGTCATGGCCCTGCGGCCATGCCCGAGCCCGGGACCGCTGCCGGGATGTGCCCCGCGGCCTCGCCGCCGCCCGGCCGCTCTTTATGGATATCTGTGTATGTGTGCCTGTGACGGGCGTGCGGAGGAGGCCAGCCCAGGGCGGTCCCTCACTAGCGCCGCCGGCCCGCTCGCTCCGGGCGCCCCGTCCCGATCCCGGTACCGGCCGCGGCCGCGCTGGGGGCGCGCCCCGCGCCGCGCGCCATGCCGCGCGTTACCGCGCGACCGACCGCCCGCCCGCCCGCGGCGCGCCCCCATTGGCCGTCGCAACAAAGAGGGGCGGGGCCGGCGGGGCGGGGCGGGCCGCCACTGGCGGAGACGCCGCCGGGAGGCGCCCCCTGCCGGGCAGCCCGAGCCACCACATCGAGGCGGCGCAGTCCGAGCGCTTTCGCCCGCAGCCGAACCGAACCGAGCCGAGCCGAGCCCTGCCGAGCCGAGACTCGCCGAACGCAGCCGAGCCAGGCCGAGCCGAGCCGAGCCGAACCGAACCCAGCCCAGTCGAGCCCGCGCCCAGCCGAACCCAGCCGAGCCGAGCCCGCCCCCTCCGAGCCGAGGCGATCCCCTCAAGCCGAGCCGAGCCGAGCCCAGCCCAGCCCGATCCCAGCCGTGCGTCCCGGTCCCCACTGCGTGACGGACGCCTGAGGATGAAACTCCTCATCGGAGAGAGCTGGGCTATTCCGTTCTTCCCAACAGAGCTGGAACATCCCTTGTTAAGCACTCAGCGTTTCGGTGGTGGCAGTGAGATCTCAGCCTGAAGGCAAAGCGCTGCCGAGAGAGGCACCAGGCGCTTGTGAGGGGTGGGCAGAGGAGCGCCCCAGGCCCGGGCAGAGAACTCCCCGGCGGTACTGCCCTCTCCGGCGCCCACTGTGCCCTGATGGCTGTGGCCACGCTCGGACGGGAATTTTCAGCTCTTTACATCAAGCACAACAGTGTCAGTGTAATACAACTCCTAGAGCTAGGAGTGAGCCCCCATCAGATACAAATAGTCTGGAAAGTGTTGCTCCCATCCCCTGCCCATGCGCTCAGATACTGCTGCCACTCTCATCTCCCCGGCTCCCAGACATGAATAAATTTCTGCGGTGCCCTAATCAGCTTCCCGAAGGCTCTCAGGAGCCAGGAGTGTATGTTGAGTTGCTAATCGCTCTCCACAGGAGCCGGTGTCTCTGTGAGTCCTACCAGTAATCCTCGCTGCTGTCCCCTGGCCACATGGTATGCCAGAATCTCATCAGGAGGTTTAATAGAAGGGAGGACACAGAAAAGCTGTTCCATCAGCTAAAGTAAATCAAGGGCTTCAGCTTACATGGCTTGCCCAGTGTCAGCTTTCAGCCCAGGAGACTTTGGTCTAGGAAACCCCCCGAGCTGAATGTGGGGGCTCTGTGTGTAAATGGCAACACAGTCGGGGGAAAGGAGAAAAGGTCAGAGTGGATTTAGAGCTGCTGTGGAGTCTTCACCCTCTTCACTTTGTCCTGCATTTCCCTAATCATCAAGCAAACACTGCAACTGGAGGGAAAATGTGCATCCATGCTGGGCAGAGATGATACACACATACACACCCACACACACTCCCTACTGGGTTTGGAAGCAGGATCCCAGGGGGAGCACAGTGTCTCCTTCTGGAGCGCAGATGATGCTGAACATCAGCAAGATGTGAGAGCACCAAGATGAGTTCCAGATGGGAGATGATGAAGCACAGAGACCCAGAGAGGCTGCAGATGGCTGCAGACACAGAGGAGAGGGCTCTCAAGGAGCCAAGGGAGGCTCAGGCAAGATAGTGCAAAGAAAGGAAGGCTGAGAAAGTCTGCAAGTTCACTGGAGCAGAGCCAGGGGAAAACTTGAAAATAAGTCAGACCTGGATCTTAGAACAAATGGGACTGTGCAGGTGATGGCATCCATGTGTGAGCAGCTGAGGGGCACACTGCACATGACAGAGCCTGGAGTGCTGGGATTACACAGCGGAATGTCATCCTCAGGAATGCTGATACACAAGCTGGCAGTCACATATGTCCCAGAGCCTTGTTCCCTGTTGGAACAGGCAACCATGTTGGAGCTGTCACAGCCTTGCTCAGGGCTGCTTCACTGCCCAGAGCAGCCAGGAAGCTTCAGATTTTGTGTTCCTAGACCCACCCACTTCTCAGCCACCCTGGAAGGATGAAGATTAGAGTGATGCTATGTGCTTTGCAGTTCAAAGCCTCCTGCATCCCCCATGTCAGGGCGTGCTCCATGCCAGAGGGAAGGACTCTCCCTGGCCAGACAGGTATGGGGCATGGCAAAGTTGGGACACCACAGCTCTTTTAACAGCAGTCTGCAGCATCCAGACCACTTCCAATCAGGACTGAAAGAAAGAAAATTCTTACCAGCTCCTCCCTAATGCTCAGGCTGAAGAGTGACAAGTTGAACTTCCAGAGGTCAGGCAGTGTGTCCAAGGCCAGCTGTGGGCTGGACAGGCAGGGCAGAAGTTAGCTGAGGTCCCGAAATTAAAGGCAACTTTGAAACAACAGCCTGAGAAGATAAAAGTAGAGTCCCTTCGTCCCTACAACTAAAAGAAAGTCTTAATAACCCTCTTGCCAGCTACAAATTAAGAGTAAAAATAGAATAATGCTGCATTGGATTAGCCAAAGCCCTCCCTGGTATTAGTTATGAACAGACATTCAAGATGAGTAAAAGCAGGATGGGATATGCATCATGCCCCCAGTATCCAACGGCTTTCACCTCGTGGAGTCACCTAATTTTGATACCATGAGTCTCAGCAGAGCTGCCTTGCTTCCTGCCCTGTTTGCAGCTCTTCCTCTTACACCAGGTTCCTGCCCAGCCTCTGTCCCAGTGTGCCAGACCTTTTTGACTTCGAAATTCAGTCACTTTGTACGGATGTACCTTTCTAAAGCTAGCTCTGAACAGCACCTCAAATCTACAGTCTTACTCCTAATGCAGAGCTCATTGCTACCACAGCTGCTTTCTGGGTCAAAGGAACTAATTTGATCATAAAATCATCATGTAAGAGGGTTTTAACCTTCATTATTTCCAATTGCAGACTCATTTAAATGCAGCATTCAAAAGGCCCTGCAGTGCAATTACACAACCAAGTGCAGGAAAATTAATAGCTCTTAATTTGCACCACGGCAGCAAGGTGATATCAGCGTCGGCACTTTTTCCAAGCAGACTTCTTCTCCAAAGTGCCACCCTAACACCCCCACAAGGAGTCCCACTATCCCCTTCCTCAGAAAGCATCCTCTTGCAAACAGCAATGAATTCAGCCCGGCCACTCAGCAAACCCTCACTGCCCTGTGATGTTGAGCAGAGGAAGTTCACTCATGTATTTACTTGGGCTTATCTGGGAAAACACTTCCTCTATTACCCATTGTTTCCAAACAGCCCTTCTTGCGCAAGGAGCCAGCAGGAGGAGGCTTTCCTGGACAGCAGCTCCAGCTGGACCTGGCCTCAGAAGAGGGAGCTGCAGCCAGGCTGGGGAATGGACAACTGGTGTCATTTGCTGTCTCACGGCCTCTGAGGTCTCATGTGCTGCCCGTGCTCCTGCTTTGCTGCTTTGAAATTCGGTGGTGTTCTGCTCTGCAGATCTTTTGCCAGCACAGCTCCAGCCTTTTGTAAGACCTTTGTAAGGCCTTGTCCAGATTCTGCTATCAACAAACCTTGCTATGTGAAAATACTTCTCACTGTGAACTCTGTGCTACTGGGGCCGCAAGGGGGGCAACAAGCCCAGAAGTGAAACAAGACCAGCAGCAGCACTGCAGCACAAGATGGGTTGCAGATTGCCTTTGCCCCTGCCCTGCCTGGCCAGCCCTGGGTCTGCAACCTGTACTCTGGACCCCTCCAAGCCAGCCCATGTGGCAATTCCCCCGGTCCCAGCCCACAATAGCACCCTTCTCAGAGCCACAGCCATGCCACAAAGCTGGCCCTGGTGCATTTGCTTTGATGCCTCTGCAGGCAGGCAGTGGGGAGCTGCTCCAGCAGTCAAGCCAGCAGAGGCAGGAGACAGGTTTTGTTCCAGCCCTCCTAGGAACAGATAAAGTTTTCTTTTGTGCAAGAAGGGGGTGTTCAAATCTGCTGCCATCCAAGGCAGTACTGGGAAGCAAAAGCTTGTTATCTTTTCCTCTTTCCTTCCATCAGATGGTAAGAGAACAGATCTGGACCTGGGTTGTTCCCCAGGTCAGTAAAAGTGGACACTAAGTGCTCTGCACTCACTGAAGGTCCCTGTACCAGTATCAGTTACTGGTGGAGCAGGAAATGTGCCCAGTACCTCCAGCTGGCAGCACTCAGTGCAAAAGCCTGAAGACTGGCTTCCTCACAAAGGGTCCCCAGTGGGAGGACAGCTAATGTCTTCACAAACAGTTCTATGGGTGAAGGTATGGGTGTTAACGTCTTTGCAGTGGGTCTTAAATATCTCCGCTAACTTTAGGCAGCCGGTTTGTTACAAGGCCCACACAGCTTGGCTCCTGAAACAGACAAGAGTCTGCACAAGCCTGAACTTCTGAACTTTGGGGTAAAATAGCAGGTTCAAGGGGGAATTATGTGGCAGGTGGTTCGGGAAGGCTGTACCTTCCCTGTACCTCAGCCAGTGGGGAAAGTAAGAGGGCAACATGCGGCCGGGAGTTTCGGATAAAAGGAGGCTGTGCCCTCCGAAACCTCGAGCGAGAAAACCCCGTGGGTTTGTGCCCCAGTGGGCTCTCTCCCTTTATTCGAATAAAGTTGCAGGACCCCTCTGTCTTCTTTTTGATCATAAACCTCTGGCTTTTGTGGATTTTCCTGACACCAGCTCGGGTACACTGTTCTGCTAAAGTCAAGCCAAGTGCTCTTAATGGCCTTCTCTGCATTTAGGAGCCAGCAGATCAGCTGCAGTCCCAAACAGTTAATCCTACAAAGGTGCTTCAGCTTTGCAGAGGGCTGCAGAACAGCACAGGTCAAGAAAGGTTGCCTGCTGTAAGTAAATTACATTATTGCAATGCAAATATTGGCCCATTTCCTGAAAAGACCATTGTGACCTCATTTGATCCTTTGAAAGGAAAATAAAAGTTGTTTGTTTGGGGCTTTTTTCCTAAATTGAACGTTATGCTGGAATGGGATTTTTTTAGTAATGAAATGAAAGGTCAAACCGTGATAAGGATGTAACCATGGCAATGTGGGAACGACTGTTGATTCAAGTTTGCAGGAGCGATTTGTGTAACCAATAAAAACAACTTCCTGTATTCATAAAATTTCCATGTGATCACTGGGAAAATAAATATGTAAAGCAGACTTTAAAAAAAAAAGCAAGCTATAAAAGAAATGCTTGAGGGTGTGCTTCCTTGGAGCTTTCCCCAAGGTAGCCCTTTCTGAGAACTCTTAACACACCATTTATTTTGCAATGGCCTAGCAGAAAAAACAGCCATCAGCTGCTTTGGCTGCACCAATGAAGAACTGCAGCAGCATGTTTTGATTTCTGCCTGAGCAAGTACAGGATCTCCTGCAATAATTCTACTGCAACAAATCATTACAGTATTTATTTTAGATGGGACTAGCTGGACTCCAGTTGCTCTCAGACTGGTCCATTAGATTTTGTGGCATTAAAAACAATTTTTAAAACCTTAAAAAAAAAAAATCTAAGTGTCATGAAAAGCCTATAAATCAGACCTTCCCCAAAACTGGTTTGCAAATTTTCACTTTCCACTCCCAATTGCAGGTCAGCATGTCCTAGTAACCTGACTGAGCCTTTGCTGACAGTGAAATAGCCTTTTCCATACTTCCTACAGTCACCTCACTCTGGTCTACAACTGATGGCATCAGGTGCAGGTGAAACTGTTGTTTCTGAGTGGTACAACATCAGCATCCCAATTAGCCTGCCTTACTCCTTCTGTCTTGTTCCAAAGTTTCAGTCTCAAACATTGCAGTAGTTTGGGAAAATAATTACATCAACAGTTTGCTGTGAAGGTCTTACTTGTCAACATATCACATGATTTGGTCTCTGCAGCAAGTTCTGCTTACAAAACCAAGAAAACACTAATATAACCTTCCATAAATATTGGCAATATTTTATGTTTTTACTAATTACTTCTTTAACCTTTAGTCAGAGGGTAAACTACTCAGCACAATCACTTTTTTTTTTTCCCAGGGGAACTGCATAATAAAAATGCAGGTAATAAAGAAAGGCAGCGGCTGAAAAAAAAATCTGCTACTTAGAAATGAGATTTCTTTTCAGCAATTGTCAGCACCCACAGGCCTTGTCACAAGGGAGCTGCCAGTGGTGGCACCACCAAAGGTGAGAGTCAGGACTTACCTCCACTGCCAAGTGAGCACCTGAGTCATCCCTACCTGTGTGGAGAAAGGAATGTACTGCAATAAACCCCTGCCTACTTAAGATTAGAAGCACAATTGTTGTTGCTGTTAAGAAATAAATTAAGCAATCTAGTTCTGCTATGGGATAATCTGTGCCCTCTAGCAATAATATGATGCTGGTTGGGAAACACTGACCAAAGGTCGTCCTTATGTATTAAAGTTCCTCATATGCATTTTGTTTCCAGGAAGAAAGAAAAGTAGACTGGAAAAGTTATTAAGTCTAGCAATAGAACATGTCACAAGCCCAAACACCAAAAGCCTTTGAAGTGCGATGCTGTGTGAAACCTGCAAAGAGAAATGTGTGATTTACTGTTCTCAGTGCCATGGTGCAACAAGGTGTCATTACGACACTGATGATTTCATCAAACAATTTTTGATCTGAAGCATCATTTCAAGCATCCCTGGGAGACAGTGCTCTGCAGACTAAGACATTCTCTCTTTCCAGAGAATGATTGAAGAGTAATCAAAACACTGCAGAAGTGCCTGAAGGTGACACTAAAATTCAAATTCTGTGGTCATTTTAAAAATAAAGCTCTTAAAGGAAATACAGTATTCTGGAGCAAAATTACTTTTTTTCAGTCATCTTCATTATTTGCCATGACACGAATGATAGTAATTTTCAGAGGTAACTAGCAAACTCAAGCCTACAAAGCACCTTCTGACTTTGGAATCAAACCCAGGAATGCTGTGTAGCCACATAAGCTGCAGACTTCAAGGAGACTCCCTAATGCCCTCGATGAACAGAGACATTTCAACCCTCAAGAGATTCTCACATTCTGAGCAGATGAAGTAGGTCAGAGAAAAATCACACTGACCATGGGGCATTCTGTTCCCCAAAAGCTGGGGGACCTCTGTGTCTCCCCTGGCAGCAGTCTGGTTTGGACAACTTCGTCAAGCTTCCGAGCCTTTGAGGGCTTCTCTACCCTTTTGAAGCTTCAGTGGGACAGTGACAAGATGAAAAATCATGGTATTTCTAGGCTTTGGGCAGTAGCCTCTAAGTGAATTTCAAGCTTTTAGCATTAGGCCCCAAAGTAAATTCAGTTGTTCGTTGGGAGCAGAAGAGAACATAAATTCAAGTCCCTAGAGCC
This sequence comes from Lycocorax pyrrhopterus obiensis, assembly GCA_014706295.1. Lineage (NCBI taxonomy): Eukaryota > Metazoa > Chordata > Aves > Passeriformes > Paradisaeidae > Lycocorax > Lycocorax pyrrhopterus. The sequence continues at coordinate 22,328,734 of JACSVZ010000004.1, forward strand.
AGTTAATGATCCCTGGGTGAGTCATTCTCACCCCAGTGGAACGGTGCCTCTTCATTCCACACAGGATGTACGTTCTGTCTAATGCCTGCAGGGTTGTTCAGAACCAGCTGATGAATTATTCTGAGAAAATCAAGTTACCTTCCAATATTTCATGGAGAAAACACCATGCACAGCCTTGGAAACTGTGCTGTTATATTTAACTTCTTTTTCTCTTGGCAGAAAGCTGGACAATTTGATTTCTAAAAGAATAACTAACTTTGCAGTCATCTGCAGTCCCTCTTTTACCTTATCCAAACTGGTGATCAACATCTGAGAAACCTTAGGACTGCCCCATTCTGAAAAAAAGAAAGTGGGAACTCTCTGGTTCAGCCTAATGCAGGCTAGAAAAACTTCTGAAGCCTTCAATACTTCCCTGGGATTTTTCCATCTGCATGGACTTTATAGTTTGTAGAATCTTGTGTCTATTCGTGGAAACTTGTAACACAAGGCCAAAATACTGACAATGCCCTTTAGATACTATTTACTGCCTTTTTCATGGTCTAAACACTGTTACAAGCAGAAGCAGTTTACTGAGGAAACACTGGAAGTTAGCATCCAAGAGGCTGAATTTCGATCCCTGATATTAAGCAGATATTAGCTCGTTACTCACAAATATATAATTACTCACAAATCAGTAATTATGCCTAACCATTGCCAATACTCAGCCTTTGTGACATACCTGCTGAAGTCCCTTCTACAAAGTTCAGGCCATTATTGTTTTGTTTCCTGAAAGTTGTTATTTAATAAAGCTGTAAATATTGATTTAGAACGTGGTCAGATAGGGTTAGGTCATTGTGAAGCACAGACAGAAGGGAATCCCGCAGACTTCTAAGAAACCTTTCCACCCCAAGAAGCAGCTGGACTGTTAAGCATCTGCCTATTTTATCCATACACAAAGCACATCACTGTCTGGACGTAATACTTGTTATCTTTGGATTACAGGGCCTTCTCCTCCCAGCTACAGAAATTATTATCTCACTAATCATAGTTGGGATGGCTTCACATCTCCCATTTACCTGATGAGGTTTCTTGTGCTTTCTTTCAAGGACTGAGAATCTGACAAAAAAAAAAAAAAAACAACCAACCAACAACCAACCCAAACCAAAAAAACCCTCCCAAAAAAACCCACCCAAAACACCAACACCAAAGAAACTTCAGGGAATAATAATTTTCCGGGATTGTTCCTTTCTAGCTGTGGGAATGTTTAAAATACAGTGCTAAATGGGGATATTGCCTGCAGCTTTCATAGAGGTACCATAAGAGGAGCATGACCCTGTGGTCCTGGTTGTAAAATGAAGAACCCACCTGAAAGTTCAACCCAGTGCTGAACTGCATGTTAGTGTTCCTTTATGACACAAGGCTTGTGTTTGCTGTGCTCTGCAGCACATGCAACCTCCTTCTGTGAAGCATCTCCTATACCAAAATAGCTGAGAGAGAATCCCAGCTTTGTGGAGAAGTGAGATTAAAAAAAACTAAAACATTTTCTTACCATGACTCTCCTTTCTTTGAAGCAGGTTCCTCAAATTTGCCTGGCTCACAGCTGGGCTAAATGCCTGAGGGTAGGTGACAGAACCCTTGCAGAGTGTTCACAAGGGTTCTGCTGTGCTCCCACTGAAGACAACTCTGATTTTAGCCATAAATGAATGTAATGTCTCACTTTTATCCTGTCTAAGAAGTTATCCTACCCTCTCTCCCCAGATAATCTCTCTGCAACCAAGTGCTTTATTAAAATAATATCTGCACTACCCTCAAGAAGCTGCCTTTGGATCGCTCTGCTTTAGGGGTTAACTTGCACTTTCTCTTCCTCACAGACTTTTTCCAAAGCAAAGGAGAAATCTCTGTGCTAGAGCAGTACAACTCAACTACCAATGCTAGTACTTTAATTCCACGCCCCAAGAAAATTTCTCTGGATGCCAATAGTCTTGTGTAGAATAAATTTCTACACCCTGCATACATGCACTCTGCATGTACATGTATATTTATTAATGACACAGTAAGTCATACACTTACACATTTTCCTTCATTAAAAGGCAGGTTCTAAGTAAAAAAAAAATCACTTTTAGATTAGCAGCTCTATCAGCAGCTGTCAAAAATGTTAATGTTGGCTCCAATCAATTTAGGCATTATACACTTTATTAGTAACATATAATGATAAGGAATGATGCCATCCACATATACACATACATACAGTATTGCAATCAGAAAATCTCCGTTAAGAACTTTTAATTTTCTCTTGAAATAAAGAACTGGACACTAACAAAACCAAAATATTACAGCAAAACATATTTGTTATCTTCATGAGTAGAACAAAGACATGAGCAGTAAATAAAATGGGTCTTACACAGAAATACATTTTCTCTTAGGAAATTTTTTGCTCAATTCATTCTAGTTCCTGCATTAGCATCACTTCTCCCTCTTCACAGACTTCAGACCAAATGGTGGGGCTGGGGGCAATCATGTATTATTGTGTACAGTGGCAGCTCGTGCTCCATGAAACATTAGTAGCCTGTAACACTTGGGAAGGAGGTACATACGTGTACTGAAAAACAGTAACTGTAAAGGTCACACATTCCCATTCACACAGGAAAACTAGTGAGTTCTCAAAATGGAAAACAATAAGTGTTTACAGCTTAACACAATTTCACTTGGTTGTAGATGCACAAGGTAGTCCAAGTATTTCTCAAAAAACCATTTTGCATCAGGGAACATGGGCTGGTAGCTCTAATTACACACTCCACTGATTGTCTCTAAAACAACAGACTGCCTTGAACAAAAGAGATGACCAAGAGACTGAAGTGAGGAAAGCCCTATTAATCTGAAATGATCTAGATGTATTCTTCCTACTTCTTCCCTTGCTCTTCCTTCCTCGTAAAACATGGGCATTTAGCAACAGAAAGGCGTTACTAAAGACAAGCACCCATCTACAAATACTCGTTCTGAGGGACTTATCTACCAGGAACTCCAGACTATGCCTTACAGGTCTGGTATTTTCACACCCAGCCAACAGAAATGAGGGGTTTAAGGCCATGGTAGTAATCCTAAATAAAAATGGGTCAATGTTCTCCAAGTCTCCTCCACTGAAATTACCAAACATTTAACATGGCTGGGAAGAAGCACAAAGGTAAGAGTTAATTTTAAGGCTAATCTCTGAATTTTGTAGCTGATAGTTATCAATTGCACAGCCTGCTGGGCTCCTGGGAACTTGGGGGCTGCCCCCTTGTTCATGCGTTCTCTTGCACTCTCTAGAGCTCTCTTGAAACACTTAAAAAAAAAAAGTAAATTGAAAAGCAAAAGCTGATGCATGGGGTTGGACTGCCTCTCCTCACTTGGTTTCTTTCACCATCCTCTGCTAGTTGATGTGCAATTCCATTCATGATACAATTACCTCTTTAAACAGTTAGGATTTTTAGCCCCCAACTCTACTCTTGCTGGAGGGCTGAGCCCGGATCTCAAGGCTAAGAGTCAGAAACCCTATTTCCAATTCCAGATGCATATGGAATTTCCAGGCTGAGAAGGCTGCACTGAGAACTCATAGCAACTTTCCAGTATCTGAAGAGGGACTACAGGGAAGCAGGAGAGGGACTCTTTGTCAGGAACTGTAGTGATAGCACAAGAGGGAATGGGTACAAGCTGAAACATGGGAAATTTAATATAGATATTAGGAAGAAATTTTTTACTGTGAGGATGATAAGACACTGAAACAGGTTGCCCACGCAGGTTGTGGACACCCCAACCCCGGAGCTGTTCAAGGCCACGTTGGATACAGCCTTGACCAACCTGGTCTAGTGGGAGATGTCCCTGCCCATGGCAGGTGGGTTGGGACTAGATGATCTTTAAGGTCCCTTCAAACCTCTTAACATTCTATGATTCTATGTTTGATTGAGTGGATGTTGAAAAACCTAAAAATTAAAAGCAAAAACCACAAAGCCTCAACTACTCCAAATTTATTTCTGCCATGAGCTAGAAACTCAATTTCTTGACAGACAGATGATAAGATTATCACATAAAAAAATACTGATTTGCTCTTTATTTGCTCTTTATTCTGCTGCTGAGCCTTTCATTTAAATACTTTTTCATTGCCTGAAAATAGCTCCCAGGTTTCCAACATTCAAGCTCCTTTTAGAAGGGGAATATTAAATCCAGGATGTAATTAAGCCTTCATTATTAGGAATATTTTCTTTTCAGGGACCCAGCAGGGTTTTCAGCATGCCAAAATCTTGTTTGGACCTTTTCAGAAGGTAGCCAAGTAATTTGGCAGAAGACAAAAAATACAAGGAGCCAGAACTAGAATATTTTTTCAATAATCAGCTGAACATAACTAAAGAAACTGGAAGCTAGTAGTGAAGAAAAGAATTGAAAAATAAATTTTAAGAAAGAAAGAAAAAGACTCAATCTTTGAATTTGAACAGTGTGTACTAAACAGGTCAGGAAACATTCTGGATACTGCCAAAGACTTTGTATTGGACATTTGAAAACAATTCCCCAAAACTGCAAAAATACTGTCTTGTTAAGATTTTGCAACACCAAAAGCCAAAGCAACCATGGGCCATGAACATAAATATTTTCTGAATCTGTATCTTGCTGAAAAACATATCTATATTTTGGCATACATTATTATGATTTTTCCAAAGGGAAAAGCCACGCACATATGTCACAAGGCAGAAACCTTGAAAACATGTACATCCCTTGATGGGGCAGCTTCTATCACAGCAAGTCATTAAATGTAAAGACTGACATATTGAAAGCATTTCTATTTCCACTCCTCTACCCTTGCCTGCCATTTGAATATCCAAGAGTTACTTTTCCTAGATTCAGCTACTTTAGCAGTGGACTCTTTTAGAGCTCAGCTCTCCAGGAGCAGCAAGGCCTGGCCATTTTCTCTCTAGCACTGGGCCTGGTGAAGAGACATGAACCCTTTTTGGCTAGGCAAGTGTTCCAAGCATGCTTAGTTTATTCTGATAGCTCTTCCCCTGTCTAAAGCATTTATCATACAAAATGTTTAAGTCAAGATCGTCACATCTAGAGGCTAAGCTTAGAAAGATAAGTTTTCAGGGCCCTTTTTATACAAAAGGATTCTCTGAGTCTACAGTGAAATAAGAAAAAGAAAAGCATTTAATGATATTCATTGTATTTAGAGACTATCTTGGAGTTTGTTGTTGTTTAAGCCCAGCCACCCACCAAGTCCCAGGCAGCCATTTGCTCGCTCCCTTCCCCACCAGTGGGATTGGGGAGGGAATCAGAAGGGTAAAAGCTGGAAAACTCATGGGTTGAGATAAAGGTGCTCAGCCATCCCCAGGAAAGCAGGGGCCCATCAAGTGCAATGGCGACTTGGGAAGAAAATACCATCTCTCCAAACATCCCCCCTTCCTCCTTCTGCCCCCCACTGTATATACTGGACATGATGTCATATGGTCTGGAATATCCCTGTGGTCAGTTGGGGTCACCTGTCCTGGCTGTGTCTCCTCCCGACCTCCCATGCACTCCCAGCTTCCTCGCCTTTTCTGACGTATGAAAAGCAGAAAAGGCCTTGGCTCTGTGTAAGCCCTGCTCAGCAACAACAAAAACATCTCTGTACTATCAACCCTGCGTTCAGCACAAATCCAAACCACAGCCCCATATAAGCCACTGTGAAGAAAATTAACTGTAGCCCAGATGAAACCAGCACAGAGTTAAATAATTCCCCATACCCAACTGTAACAATCTGTGGAAAACTTTGGTAGGATTCCACCTTCTGGATGGCACTGCATCTGTGGGAACTCAGAGACACAGCATCATTGATGGCACTGAACTTGCAGGCTCAGCGTACTGAGATAACAATTAAATGTTTGCAAAAAGTCCACTAACCCAGGTCTGACTTTCCCAGCAATATTGTAGTGCTATCAGTTCTGTGGGTGTGTAGATAGAGCACCAAGGTAAAGGAGAATATTTTCAAAAGCATTACAGTGAGAAACCCCCACCCAAATACAGATAAATGAAGTAACAAAAAGTTACTGTTAATAAAGTCTGCTCATTTTGCAGCTAAGATGGTATAAAAGAAAATATTTGATCAGAGAAAGTGAAAATATCACTATTTTCCTTTCAGTCATCCTTACAGCTTTTAACAAACTGCAAAAGACATGATTTAAGTTACACAAGCATAGGAATTTCACATGAGACAAGTGATACAATTCATAAAAAGGACAGAACACATTTTCTGATACTCCACAAATATTCAGAGAAGGTTTAACACACAAAATGGAATTTCTTCAGCAGCACTGATTAAACTCAAGATGAGGCAGGGATCTTCTTTACAAAGTAAAGGCACCAGCTCTTTGTAAACACGTACTCCTCTCTCTTTAACGGAGAAAGCACTCAAAATATTCCATGGAGGAAACTTGTGTGGTAGTGTTCCGTTGCTTGTAAATACTTCACAATAGAGGTATCAAAGGCCTTTGTCCTCCTTTTTACTGTATTTAATAAGAAATGGTTTTTGTCCAATTTATCTAGTGAGAAACTTTTTAAATCTCCCCAAAAATGCGACAATGAAGCTACAGAACAGTGTTTTCTCTTATCTGCCTTCTGATACCTATAAAGAAGTTTCAAGGCAGAAGAAATGTCAGATGCCAGTATGAAACACACACATCATCTCTTGTTTTCAGTATTGTGCTATCACTTTCCCAGAAGGATTCATTGGCTTATATTAAAATACAGATACATTTAAAATAAAAAAGGAACTCGTGAACATCCTCCTGCTGTACAGCTCTCTACTCTTTGACTTTTCAAATGCATCAGCAAGACTGAACAAGAAAAAAAGATTAGATGCTTCTGATCATGACAACTGTACTTCAGGATTCCTGATTTTTTTTCAAGTATGCATCCTGAATGCACATGTCTCTCTGCTGTGGAGAGTGTTCACACAGTTCTTTACTAATGAAACTGCAAAACTTGAAAACTGTTAAAATAAATAATCCATACAAAGGTGAATTGTTTGCATCTTGGGCAAAATGAACTGAGCATCTTCATAGCTTCCAACACACAACTACCACCAATATCAACAAACACATTTTACTACTCATACACACAAATCCAGTGGCTACACTAATTCATAACTGTTCCATATCTAACCAAACTTGTGCGTTTCTAAGTCACCTTCCTTCAGCTTTATAAACCTGACTGAATCTTTAATGTAGTGCTTTCAGGTTCTACAGGACTGTCAACTGGTACCTGAAGAGGGAGATAAAAAAATAAAAACACAACAGGAATTAGGCTGTTATTCAACAGAACTATTCTGAAACTCAGTATTCTTGGGTAATTATTAGATTAGACTCCAATAGTATATGTAGTTAATTAGCCAAATTAAGCAATTATAGACAACCCGATTTTTCCTTCTTCTTGTAATAAAAAAGAGAGCTCAAACATAGAATTTAGTTTCTTAGTATAACTCTAAAGTATATATTTACTGCATATAAATATTTGTCACGTGAAGATTAACTTCCCATTTTTTCCTCCGTTACATTTAACCACAGTAGCATCTTGATCAAGGTTCAGTATCAAAGCGATACTGAACATTATTAAGACAGGCAGGTTTCAAACATGTATGGCAGTATCAGGGCAAGCACTGCAGCTTTTCTTACACCCTGGCTAATATGAACGAAGCTGTGTGTGGAGCTAGGCTAATTAAGGAGGTGATAATGGAAAGCAGATGAGTCATCTTCGTCCCTGAGAGAGCCCCAGGCCTGGCTGGGAAACTCACAGGATCCCACCCTGAGCACACACAGCTGCACAGGTTTCAGGTTCAAGATAGCTCAGAAAGCACCAGCTCAGAAGTTCCTGAAACTCATACAGACACTAACAGTGTGCAGTTGGTCACAGATGATCAAAAGGTGCTGTACGTACAAGACACCTACACAAAAAGAAGCATGGCGGACAATCTTGCAATGTCTGACTCCAAAAAGCTGTCTCATAGCTTGATCCAAATTATCAAAAAACCCACAGCACTGAAAAAATTTTCCACTGAGAGCTTTATTTCTACTAGTAACTGTACTAGTTTAGAAAAGCTGCTGAGGCGTGGAACCTTATGATCATCACTCTTCATTTAAACTGAGAGGGTGCTCAGCAGAACAAACCCAGCTCTTTATGCAGCACTGTATAGAAACTCCAGCATGGCTTCTTTATCAGACACTGACTTCATCTGAAGGGACTGCAGGTATTTCAAATAAAATATCTAGCCTATAGGGTGGCCTCATAACCCAATAAACAAAAAGGCTTCACAATTTACAGTGCTACCTGCTCATATGAAAAAGCAAGATTCAAGCAATAAAATCATACTATTAGCCACTTAAAATTCAAATATTCAAAAAATTCAAAAATTCAAACAAAAATGTGAGAGCAGAAGATTTTTTTTCGTTTTTTTATGGGAGTTAAGGAGAAAAACATATCTGAGGGCAGCATCCCATATGGCTCTGTTCAAAAACAGCATGGAAAGAGTCATAAGATTTTGTCAATCCCTCTTTTGCAGCTAATATTGTTATGCCAGTAGAAGTCAAGCATTCAAGTAGGTAATACAATCATGGTAAAAGAGTCACCACTTACAGCTTTAACGTCCAAGTTCATAATCCCTGAATTCACATTGTGTCTTCGCAAATCTGATTTTATTAAGGCTGAAAAAAAAAAAAAGGAAAAAGGAAAGCTGATTCAGACCTTTGCAGTGACATGCACTTCAAGGGAAATGTTTGCACGATGCAAGCACACAGAAGCTGCTTTCAGCACATTTGCAAAATACCCGTATTCGCTCTGTGCAATTTGAACTCACTGACAATTTGAACTTGCTCCTCACAAAGCACACAAAGCAGAAAATGACAATAAGATCTTTTAAACCACAAGAACTTAAAGCAAAGCTTGATAGTTTCAGCACTTTCAGCACATTTGTAAGTCAACATGTGTAAGTCACTGGCACAGTTCCAGAGTGCATCAGCAGTTTCCTGCATTTGAAAAACTGCAAACTGCCTCCATTTATGCATTTGCTTCCATTTCTCACCCCACTTTGGAGATGGACATCTGTCTCAAATTCAAGATGTCTCAAGAAATGGGGGTCAGATGGCTGTCCATGTATTAGCAACATCATCCTAAAAACATCCACACGTCTACATTAAAATCATTACTTGCACTTGTAGTTACCTGTTAAAATAATGCCCACAAAAATCCAAGCACAAAGAAAGATGTTTCCTGCACGAGGACTGTAGTCTGTTGTGAGCTTTCCTTGAACAAGTGTAAAGACAATTCCAAATATCTATAAACAAACAAGCAACTTCATCAGGAACACACAGAAAAGAGCCATCATTTTACCTTTAAAATTCCAGGTCACACCTTATAGAAATCAAATTTTAGAAAAAACAGGACTATAGCAACACAACAGAGACTTAGCTAAGTCTAAGAAAGCCTTCCTAGACTCGAGCATAGTGGCCTTCCTGAACATTACTTCAGTTGAAGAAATAAAATGATGTAACCTGTGCTGATGCATTAAGGAGACCTGAGGAAGTGCCTTCAGACTCTGGATATGTAATTTCCACAGCAAATTCAAACCCAAGTGGAAGATAGCCAGTCATGAAGAACCTGTTGAAGAGGAGAGTAAGAGGATGACAGGCGTGGCCCTCATCAACCACTACAGTTAAGAAAACCTAACATACACACATGGTATTACGAATTAGCTGGTATTCTGAACTGTCACGTGTTCGTGATTTAACATAATTCAGTAATTCCAAATAATAGTGACTGCTTCATTCCCTCAATATGGTCCAAGAATTTTAGCCACACACCTTTCTCTTTAGGACAAAGCTGTCAAAACATTTTTGTCCTATTTCCTATAACCACCATACATATGAAACAACCTTTTCTAACAAGTCCACAAGCCACTCCATACTTGAAGCCAATTACTTTCAAACGAAAGACACACAAACATCATCATTTGATCAGCCCAAATATCCATGCTGGAGGGCAAAAAGAGACCACGAGTAGGGAGTGAGGCTGTACACTGGAAAACCTGCTGGAAGCTGCTATGGAAGAAGCTGAGGGGACCGATGAATGATGGAAGAGAATGGGCTTAATGCAGCTGAGGTTGGTTGATTGGTTTTTAAACTGAAACTCTCAAGACATTTCTGGTTGTATCTTGACTTCTGTGTCTGAATACAGCACCATTCCCTCAGCACCTCTTGAGGCTTTTAGATTAGGTATCTTTGAGCAGAGCTCATGCTCTTCAGAGCAAACAAAACAACCAGCATGTTGCTTGGGATATCAAAGTATAGATTAATCAAAAATGCAGAGAAGCCAGTCTTCCTAGATCTGCTCAGTTAAATACTAATCACCTACACACTGATCAAGAGAAAGCTTCAACTTCACTGCAGACAGCTTTTTGAACTGGAACCAAATGAATTGACCACATGGAGACCTCTCTTAGGTCCACAAAAATGTTAAATGAAATTTACTAAAAAGTGAGTTACCTTAGATTCATTCTGATGTAAGAGAAGGTGAAACCCTATCTGTGCTGAGAGCTAAAGGCATAGGCTGAGATCATGGTGACAGAATACTCAGTGGAATTATCTAGGTAAAACATTTAAATATGTTTCAGAACAGAACTGCAGTAAGTCTTGTAGTGCTCTTTAATTGCTCACCCAAGTACTCCTCCAGTCACGAACACTACTATAAGGTATCCGAGGTCCAGGGTGAAGGTAAATACCAGCAACCCAATGAAAGAGAGAATGTAAACAATCAAAGTAGTTTGCCTGCAACCCAACAACAACAACAAAAAATTAACATTGTTAACAGAAGGCCATAGCACATTGCTGAAGCATGGAAGAATGACATGAGCATTACATACTCCTAAGAACTGGCATTCTAAAGCTGAAAATTTGCTTCATGTAATTCTGCCTCAAACTTAGCATGCAGTGAGAACATATCCCTTCCTGAACTCTTGTCTTGGTTATCTGGCTGCTTCACTCAAGGCTAAGGATGCTTACTCAGACTCTCAAAGAATGGACAATCACAGCACATACTACTACCTTAGGACTATTTTAGTTCTCCACTCTGTTGTCCCTCTTGGCCATTCTGCAGTGCTGCCCATTGCACAATATATCAACACAGGAGCAGCTGAGTCCAACACTATTAGCAATAAAAGTCAGCCTACCAAGAGGCAAGTCAAACAAATCTCATTACAGTGTTCTATTTATTTTGAACCTGGAATAAGGAATGTCTTCCAAATTCTTAAAGCACATATTTATAAGCCAAAACACATGCAGAAACAAAGCCAATCTACAGCATTAACATCCATTAGGCTTGTAGAGGCACATAATGTACTAAGAATCACAGGGGAGAACTACTCCCTCACAAACAGTGCTCCAGGGCAGTGCTCGCTCCTGGGGGCACCACTCCATGGATGACAGACCTAGGAGCTCCTACCCCAGAACAGAGCTCTGCTCCATGGTCATCCCCTGAATTAAAGCAAATGTTACACTCAATTATAGGACCAGTAGTAACATAAAAAAATTGAGAATTCATCAACTGGCCATTCTACAAAACAATGCAGGGTAGGCTTTGAGACTTTATACTTTCCTAGGAGAAGAAGCCCACTGGGCCACCTGGCCACTGTATGTAGGACCTACAGTGCTTTCCTTGTTCGCCTTACACTCCTGAGAAGACAGGAGTAGATGGATAAACCCCTTGCGTCTCTGCATTCTGCTCCCTCGTTTCTTTTGGCCAATAACCAGTAAGAGTCTCAAGCCTTCGCTGTAGCCTCAGAAACCTGTCTCCATCAAGGCCACTAAAAGGTCAGGGACGAACTGCATTTCATCAGCAGTTCCTTTCAGCCCTCATGTTGGAGTACTTTCCTAATGCAATTGCACCACTCTCCTACCCCTAACCCCACACATGCCTACCCACACTTACTTGTATGTTTTAGTGTAATCCAGCCACAAACCACAAATAATCGAACCCACCATTCCTGCCACCACCAGTGTCAAGCCAATTCTCCCAGCGTTCACTTCTTCTCCCTTTCAACAAATATTTATATGGTGCTCATTAATAACTTGCTTCCACTCAGAGTCAAGTTCAGACCTCTTGGCAGTCAAAAGTGCAAAACAAACATTCCTATGACTCCCATAGCTGCATGGTACAAGAAACTGTACAGACGTATAAAAGAAACCAAACGTCTGAGCACACACAGCACCTACAAAATAAACATCACCTCTGCAAATGTACAGTGGAAAAGGTAAAGATAAGATCCAAGAAACTTACCTCATAATGAGTTACTATCATCTGGTTTAATAATGTGGAGACAGAATAAAATGCCCCAGTCATAATACCTGCAGCACCAAGAAAAAAAGCTTCAGTCATTCAAGGTGCAGCCATGCAGATCTGCTACCCTAAAGAATTCATCTTCTGACATTAAAGACTCACAACACAAAACCTTTTACGTGCCAAGCAAAATCTCTTCACTGGACCTATAAGTGGTGTTTTGCATCCTTACAGATTTGCCAGCACTGGCACCTGAGTAAATAAAAGTTTGACACTCCCTCCCCCGTAAAAAACCCCCCACAATTACAACTCTATGTGCTTTTGGCCCGCATTTGAACCTATCTGCCAGACTACAGGCAGATAGTACCACTTACCATAACTGATCAGCAAAAGTATAAATGGAATATTTTTGAACAAGTTAATAATGGACTGCTTGTAGGAGTAATCCTCAGGAGGTTTAGTTTGCAGGACTGCTTGAGAGTGACTAGGAGGGTATTTAGGCTTTTCTTCAAACACTGGGGAAAAAGAAGAAGGAACAATTTTTGATTCATCTCTACCAAACTAATGTGCTTTTCTTTCTTCTTTTTTTTTTTTTTTTTGGAAGTGTTTCAGCTTGATGAATTTCAGAAGATTGACTTGTAGTTTTAACACCTCCAAGAAAAAAAATATTCTAGATTTTCTCCTGGAAGAATTAGGTCACATCTGTGTTATTTGGTCACATCTGATTGCTACCAAAATATGGTCAAAGACAGACTTCATCTGCAACGTGTCGAGACCTTTGTACCTGAATTGTAAGATAACAGAGTGAATTCACATTATATCGTAAGTCCTTGTAGCAAAGAAACTAAGAGAACTAAATATTCTGAAAGAGAACACCCCCTGTGAAGCACAACATAGAGTGAAATGGTTGTTGCTTACCCCTGGAACAACAGGTGAGTGAACACAAACTGGAAAAATTGTAACCTCAACTACTTTGAGCACTCCGCTGCTTTAAGTGAGATGTTGTAAACACTCCCCATAGTCAGCATGTAAATTCCAGTAATTTAAACACTTACCAACTCCTGCTAAGAAGAACAAAAGAGTGGACACTATTGCTGTTCCATAGAACATGATGCTGATGTTATGTGCCATAAGATCAATATCATTCGGTGTATTTGGAACCAAAACAGGTGGCAACAAAAAGCCAATTGCAGTACCAAGCTGTAAAGCAAGAAAAGAAAACCAAAAATCATTTCCCTATGAACATAAAAATTAACAGAAGGGAAAAGTCTTACCAGGTAGAATTCAGAATCGTTATCATAATAAGCATTAATGAAACTTTAGTATCATACTTCTGAGCCACTTGCTCATGATTTTTGCAATCACATCTTCCATAACTCAGGTTTTAACCTTTTCTTTTCTCAATTAAACTACAATACTACACTTCGTGTATATATTTACACCTAGTACTTACACAAGAATCTTTCAAAGGAAAGTACCACCCATAAACATAAATTTGTATCAGTCATCCTGCAACTGAAGGGCTAGAGATGACACAAGACTCCAGCTACTCTTGTAGAAATGTTCTTCTCCATTTGATGTCACACTCCTGCCACTACATTTACAAAGCCTGTAAACTACAAGGTTTACTGTAGAACAGATAGAGCAGAGAAAAGCAAGAGAAAAGGAATATCCTTATTAAGAAACACAAAACCAAACCCAACAATTATTGCTAAGGAAATAAATAAAAATCACAGAATGAAGTAGTAGTGGTTTGTATGTGGAGTAAATTCCAACATAACAACTGATTTTGTGTTAAAGAGACAAAACACAGGGACTGAAATTTTGAGCATATATATATATATGTATATATAAAGCATTTTAAAACATGAAGGAACAAGTCCTGGACTACTCTCCAATTTCTCTCTTCTGCTCCTCCAAAACTAAATGGCATTCTAAAGTGTTGCAACATTTATTTTAGGTAAAATTAAACAGGAAAAGGGCACCAAAAACTGTTAGAGTAGCAAGTCCAACAATCAGAAAGTATACACATTAGAGGTGTGCTGCTGTGCTTACAAAGCATCCTTTGTGTATACCCTGATGAGGGTTTTGCTACCTTTTTTCCCTCCAGGCCGTCAGATTTACACAGTATCCAGTGGTCAAATGAAGAATTCAACTCCTTTTGTACTCACTCTTCAGTATATGAACCCCACAAACACGAACTGAGTACACAGTTACCTTTTTCTTTAGGTATATTTTTTCCTCCCCCAATAGGAGCCCATACAGTACCCACACTATTCCAAAAAGTCGAGTGATACCATTTTCCATCATTTACATCTAGAGAGGTTAAGACAAGAAGGAAGTGTTCCCATGAGTTTGGGGTGCCTCATTAAAGATTTTAAAGACTTGTGGAGATCTGGCACTCCTAACAGCCCTTGACAGGTACATTGCTGCATTCCCAGTGATTTGTGTTCCAATTGCAAATGATCAGCATCTCAAGAGGTGAGATCTAATTTTTGATAACTGCCCAGTTCCTCCCCTGCCTGCGGTCCCGGCTGTGTTTGCTGCAGCTCTGAAGTTATACACAGTATCTGAGAAGCAATCGGATGACCAACAGCTCAGTGGGTTATAGCAACCTGTTCTGTTACATAGTTCACCTTGTGCAATTATCCAGTACACTGAGACCCAATGGGAATGCGGATGCAGACGGGGACTGTAGTGGGATACACAGACAACATTACCTGTAACTTCCAAGTGCCTAACTTGGCATCTCGCTCCTCTTTCAATCTAGCTTTTGAGAGTTTTGGGGGTTTTTTTAAGGAAGCAAAACCTGGGAATAGAGAAGTTCTGTTGATCTATTGACAGAGGATCAGCAAGCACTTCAGCAGGCACACTGAGATCAGTCCTAGCTTCTGCAGGAGAATACACTCCAGAAATAACTACGGCTTATTTTGTCCGCATTCTGATCCTGTTTCCCCTGTCCATCTTTCTCAGGGTTCCTATCCACACAATCTCTGCTGTCCTGCTCCTGTCCCACGCCACTTCAACCCCACATCTCAGCATCCAAGCGAAGCATCAGTTGCAGACTCCAAGCTGGATACTTGACGCTCTATGGCAGAACTGAAAACACACCTTGCTACTAGGAGGACTGGTACACATCAGGAAGAGAGGTAATTTAGCTGTCAAAGAAACCTTTAACCTGATACCAGGATGCAGATACAAAACTTTTGCCTCACTGCTGAAACAACCAACAATTTCTGAAATCTTCAGTCCAAAAGGGACAGTTGACATGTCCACTGGAAAACTTCGATGCAAAAAAACTTGTTTTGGAAAAACTGCAAACAGCCAGCTATCAGCTAATGATGAATCAGCTAGGTTACCAACCTAACTGTACATATATAACATTAATGTCACCACTGTCATAATCCAAAGTGCACAAACATAAAATCATTGGACTCACGTGTGAATAATCAAATCCCCTGTTACCTTAACCAAACTCTACCTATGACCTCAGCCTGCACCAGTGATGCTGATTTGAATCTTAGCAATTTTTTGCCACAGGAGAAAAAAGAAAAAAAAAAAAAAAGCTGGGACAGTGGCAGGAGGTGAGAACAAGGCTATAAGAGGAAAAAGTATCATATCTGCACCTGTGCTTTCAGATGCACCTGTTCCAGCTCTCTGAAACTGGCCAGGACCAGGGAGCTTGAGGAAATCCGTGACTCAGTTATCAGCTCCCCACAATGATGTGAACTATCACAGTGTTACACAAAACTTCACGAGTCACCAGGGTATTGACTACTGGCACCTGGCAATTAGAGGCCATATTTTAAAAAGAAGAAACCAATATATGTTGGCGCTGGGGCTCTTCATGAAAGTTCACGTATTTCACACCCCTCCAACCGGGGGTGGATTGAGTCAAATGAATCCAAATGCCAAAATGCAAGAGGAAGAGGAAGTGCAGCAGGACCACTTCTGAAAAGCGTCTCGCCTGATGTACTGCCGGCAGTTGATGGAAGCGTGTGAGCTGCCACACACCGCCACATGGCCAGGCTCCCGCATAGCCAGGCTGGCCGGGCAGCGCGGGACGCAGCATCACCTTGCGCTTGGCCCCGCTTCCTCACCTGCCCACTCTCCCAAAACCATATCCTGGAGAAAGCCTTTTCCCACTTAAGCACCTTATTTTTAACTCGATGCCGAGCTCCAAAGAAGCCCACTTCTCCCCCTCGCTCCCCTCCGGCCCTACCTGGTTGCCCAGCACAGCCACGGCGCAGGCGGTGGAGACCTCGGTGGGGCCGAACCAGACGGAGGCGATGCGGGAGGGCAGCCCCAGGATGAAGACCTGGGCGACGGCGCAGACGGCCTGTGCGGCCAGCGTGAGCGGGTAGCGCTGCGGGGCCAGGCTGCCGCACTTGAGCCAGGCGCCCAGCGCGTTGAGCCCCGCGCCCAGCAGCGCCGTGAGGCGCAGCCCGCGGGCGTCCAGCAGCCAGGTGGCCGGCAGGATCAGCGGCACGTAGGCCACCATGTACACCATGGACAGCCAGTCGATCTGCGTGAAGGAGACGCCGTAGAAGCCGGCGAAGACGTTGCTGAGGATGCTGTACTGGATCCACTGGAAGGCGTTCAACAGCGAGTAGCAGCTGAAGACGGCCAGCACCGCCAGCCGCCGCCGCGACAGCCGCGTCTCCAGCCGCGCCTCCGGCCGCCCGCCGCCCGCCGCCAGCATCGCCTCGGCCTCCGGGGCCGCCGGGGCCGGCTGCTCCCCGCCGCCCGCCGGGGCCGCCCGCCCGCCGCCCGCCGCCTCCTTGCCGGGCAGGAAGCCATTGCAGCGCTGCAGCGGGGCCGGGGCCGCGGCCGCCGGCATCTCCCCGCTCTCCCCCTCCGCCTCCTCCTCGCCGCCGTCCTCCACCATCTCGGCCGTCTCCCCACCCAGCTTCCTCGCTGACGGCGGCGGGCGCAGCCCGGCTCTGCCCGGCAAGGTCACCTGGCTGTGTCTGTGCTCGCCGCCGCCCCGCCCTGCGGCCGGCCCCGGCACCCGAGCCTGGCGGGCGGAGCGGGAGGCGGCTCCGAGGGCGGGCGGGCCGGGCCGTGCGGAGCCTCGCTGCCGCCGCCGCGGTGGGCTTAGCACCCCGGCAGCGCAGCCCGGGCAGCTGGGAAGGGTTAGGAGCGTGGGGATGTGGATATACATAGACAGAGGTGGTTGTTTTGTTCACATCTCCCCTCCCGTTTTCTTTGTCCGTCTTTCTCGTGGTTCCATATCTGCACAATCTCTGCACTCCTGCTCCTGTCCTGCTTCACTTCTATCCCAACATCTGAGTGATGTATGTGCGCACACACACACAGACACACACACTTCTTTCAGTCTTTTAAACTGAATCTGTGACATACACACTTCTTTAAGTCTTTTAAACTGAACTTACAAAGGCTGTGTGACTTTGGCTGGGTGCATGAGAACCACATGGAAATGGTAATGATCTAAATACTCCTCACGAAGTCTCCAAGAAAGGAGCAATGTCACCTCCTTCCTGTCACCATTTTGGTGGCTGGTGTGTCCGGCCCAGGCAAGGCTGGGTGGGCACAGGTCGGTGCTTTGTGGCCCGTCCCTCGCCCCTCTTCCTGGGCACAGGGCAGGGCAACCTCAGCTGCTGCACCATCTGTGCCAGGGACACATAGGCCACACCACTTCCAGCACATTCTGGGAAATTCACAGGCCTTCCCCTGCCATAATAAGATTTGTCTCTTTGCAGTGGTGATGCAGAGAAATGTACCGAAGTGATAAGAGACGGATGGGCAGAGATAGAGGCCCAAATTGCAGCAGAGGGTGACCAGTATGGTGCGTTATCAGGGCATGTGCATCCACCCCAGTCCTTCACTGCCTCCAGAGCCGCAGGCAAAACATTCCTTGTTTCCACTCAACCTCTGAAATTTGATTTGACACATACCCCAGAAAACTGGCCGTCTGGCTCATGTGCAGAGGCCGGTAGATATCACTTCAGTAAGCAATCTTCCCCCAAACCCTGCTGGGTTTGTGTCTGCACAGGAGCAGTGTCTGGCAGCCCCTGTCACAGTTTGTAATTCGGCTGCTGCAGGCAGCGTCCCCTTATAAAGAGACAGATTGTCCTCCAAAGCGTAATAGAAAAATACAGAAATATTTGTTAGCAGTGTTAATAGTATTTTACTGGTTTCTGTGGGAAATGGTTTGGAATGTGTTCGGCAAAAAACACACTGCACATTGTTCATGGGTATGTCAGAGCCTAATCAGATCTGTCTGGGCTGTGGATACACTTAGCCACCAGTCTTAAGTACCCTCACTAATTAAGAGTTGGTATTTTACTCAAGACCAGTTGACCTATGTAAGCCACAGTTCCTGATCTTATTTACAGTATGGATAATAATATGGACACATGCTTTAAACTACTAATTTGGCTGTGTTTGCTTTCCCTGAGCACTTAGCTGAGTATTGGTAACAATGATTGCAGGCACCATAGAATTTCAGAGACTACTGGAAGTAGTCCTGAATTTGCAGACAAGAGGTGTGTTCAAGGAACCTGCTCTTTAAAAATACAGTTACCTATGTCAGATTCAGGCCCTTCTTGCCTCTCTCATTCATTCCAAAAAAAAGCCTGATTTGTTTTTACTTTTCCTCTGTAAGATCAGATGCTTGGTAAATTTCTCCCAGTTCGTCTGCCTGACTTGTTCTAAGTATTGTAGCAATAGAGCTTTCTTTTTTAAGAGGACTTCAAGAGGAAAAAGTGTAGTGGGAACTGAAACAAACGTTATCAAAGCAACAGAAGAGCTGGCTTTCACTTTAGGAGTGTATATCCAAATTACACATTGTATGCTGAAAACACACCTGAGGCTGTGTCTGTGCCAGTACTTGCAGCAGTGGCCCTTCATGATCTCTGGCATGGGCTGTGGGTTGGCCTTGGGGTCAGGCAAAGGGCTGTGACACTTTGGCTGGGTGGAAGAGATGTAGCATTAGCATCCTAAATGACTCCTGTTCTTTCGGAAGAAAACACGAACATTGATCTGCATCCGATTTAACATTTTTTCCCCTCGAATTGTGGATGATCTCAAAGTCCATCCAAAGATAACATTTACTCTTTAAAACCAGAGCAAAATAGGCTTTGTTCTCCCATTCCTCCTTTCCCTACTGTTGCACCCTTGGCCGCTTACAGCAGGCAGAGCTGCTGCCAGCTAATACCCTCAGGGAAAGGTTCGACTTCACCCTGTGCTGAGAATGGCTGGCACATCTTGGGTTTCACTGCTGCCTTGCCCACGGAGAAACAGCTGCCTTCCCTCTCTGCCCAATGGCTCTGCACACACAGTGTCATGTGCTTCCTGCACGGAAGCAGTAACTAGACACCAAGGAACTGCAGAGAAGAGGAGGGCCCTGGAAAGAGGACGTGGATGCAAGCTAACTCCCAGAAGGAGCCTTTCCAGAAAGAAGCAAGTTTATTTACAACAGATCAACACAGAGGCAAATCCGTCTTTGCTACACTGCACCGGCCTCAGTGAAATCAAACCAGTTTGATTTTGATGAGGTGCAACCAATGCGTTTGCATCCTGGGGACATTAATCTCCAGAGGTACCTTCCTAAAAAAGAAATGAAAAGGCAAACCAAATCGACAGCATCAAGGCAAAGCTTTGATATTTATCTCCTGTGTTTTCACACCGCTGTATTTCATAGGTTTCACGGTCATTGCTCCTGATTTATAGCCATTTGTATGAAAAGCAGGGCCAAGGACAAGTTGCCCAGCGAGAGAAAGTTACCCCAGGATGAACATTCATTGCAGGAGATCGATCAAAATGTGAGTCCCTGGATTTCTACATTTCATGGACAATTTATAAAGCTAAAAACAGAGCACTGATATCAAGGTTTACAGCACTGTTTAGCTTAAAATTGCTGCTATCCCTTATTAAATTTACCCTCTAATT
This sequence comes from Lycocorax pyrrhopterus obiensis, assembly GCA_014706295.1. Classification (NCBI taxonomy): domain Eukaryota; kingdom Metazoa; phylum Chordata; class Aves; order Passeriformes; family Paradisaeidae; genus Lycocorax; species Lycocorax pyrrhopterus. The sequence goes on from JACSVZ010000004.1 coordinate 22,348,951, forward strand.
GAAAATTTGGGCTCTCCTGAATACTCCTGTTAGTGATAGAGCCAGAAACTTCTCATGTATACCCAAGCATTAATGAAGTTATTTTCCCGAATGCTGTGAAAAGGCCAAAATGCCTCTTTTTATCAGGCAGTCACTGGGAAGTAAGTGATACTCATTTACTCCACAAAAATTATTTTCTTGTATCCAAATTCCAGAAGTCAGGCAGGGACCCAACACTTAAATTTTTGGGCTGGAGAAGGTTAAAAAGCAATTAGAAATGCAGAATCCTTACTTGCAGTGGTGTTGTTGATCCTTCTGTAGCATATGTGCCATTGAAAGAACAGTGTATTTTCACAACTATTTTGAGACTAAAAAGTCATCTTGCAGGTACTGCATCTTTGTACAAAAAAATGGCTCAGAAGGAGCCTTTTTGTTTCAATTCAGGGCATTTCACAAAATACAGGAAACTCCGGTGTAAAATGTTGCTTTCAGGGTGTTTTGGACACCCCTAGCTGAGTTATCTCAGTGATACCAGTTCCTAGTTACATCCTTCTTCCAAACCTCAAAATGGTGTCTAAGCCCTCCATAAAAACCCCACAGGTCAATCTGTCTTTGTAAAACTTGAGGCCAAGTTTAGGAGCCTGAAATGGAGATTGTAGAATCTTGCCAAAATTCCAACAATTCTAAAACAAACCTAGGAATTTTATGTACATCAGACACACAGTTAAGACTTCCAGATCTTCTGGTTCTAATGTTTCAAACCATGTACGTCAGTCTGCAAGGAAAAAAAGACTAAACTTCATTTTATAATGCATTTATCTCTTGGTTATGATTTTCAATGCAGAAGTTGACCTCTCCATGCAGAGAAAACCTACATGACAGGAGTGCACCAGGTCTTTGTCTCCAAGACGAGTTGTTTAAAAAAGAAAACCACAGCAGCTTAAGAAAAGGATTTCAGAACAAAAGATCTGAAGTTCCAACTGAGCTAGAAATGAACTATCTTAGCTGGATATTAAACAAACCTCAATAAGCTGGACTTGAAAGAAAGTCATTGGAGAGTCTCATTCCTAAATATCTTGATGGAAAGCTCTGAGAGAATACAGTGGAAAACGTAAACATCCTCCTCCTTCTATGCAATCCTCATTCCAGCTATATTTGCCCACTGTCCCCACAAGATAAAGCCAGAATCCCCTACTGAGGAAAAAGCATTTGCAACCCAAGGCACTTGTGTGAAATTCGTTTGTAGCTCCAGGAGTTTTCCTGGCCATCCCACTCTGGGAATATGACTGCCCACAGTGGGCATGTTTGCCAATGACCTGGGTTCAACTTTTTGATGCACTGACAGCAATATATTAGTGCACTCTTAAGTATCAGAGAAAAGGTCTGAATTTTAAAATATTAGTAATTTATATTGCTAATTTATTAGTAATTTAAAATATTAGTATTTTTTCAGGGTAATGAACTTCTCTACTGTAAACAATGGAAATCTGTGTTCCTGGGTGTCTCTATCCATACAAAAGATGCAGAAATGTACATCTGGTACTTCTGCTCAGCTGCCATCTGCTTTTCTTTTTGTAGCTAGCTATCAATTTCATATATGTAATGGAATTTTACCCCTGAATTTCCTACCAAAGCAAGCAGGGGCAAAATTGCAGACACAAAATAAGTTTTGAATAAAAAAAAATCATGTCAACAGATATAGTAGGCAAAATGTATTAGGTTCTTATTCTCCAAGATTAACAGGCTCTTCATATATTACAAAAAATGTAACTTCCATCTGAATCCTTTATACACAGTAAGAAAAGTGTATATGCCCACAAAAAAAAAAATGTGGAAGAGTTGCCTTAGATGAACATTCTCGGTTTTGATCAGTACTCATTCACTGGAAGGTTATTAAATTTGGAGAAAGGCTTGGAGGCATTTTCAGTGTTACATCACAGATTCCCTCTACTGATACACCAGCACAGCAGTGTGCTGTCAGGAAATCCTGATATCTTGGGTTCATTTCTTTACTAAAAGGCAACGAAAAATCTGTTCTGTGAGGAAGATTAAGTGACACCAACCTGGACCATCAGAAGGCTGTGGAACAGGAGAGGTTGGAGAAGCTGTGCAGATGCAGATAGTTGCATCTGAGTGAGCATGGACTGAGGAACTGCTGGGCTGCAGTTCATCCCATCCCAAATAGCACACCTGGGAGATATTGCAGGATTCACTAACACACTCCAGTTAGCAACTCAGCTTGTAAGAATTCGGTAATGCGAGAGTTTTCTCTGCTGGCTGTAGCACAACAAGTGACTAAGTCAGAGGTAGCCTTCTGTGGATGCAGAATGTCCACTGAGAGCTCCTGCTCCCTGCCCATCTGCATAGGAATGGTGAAGCAATTGGCTGGTGAAACCACTTTTCAGAGCAACAGCAATAAAATCTTCACTTCTAGGGTGACTCAGAGTCACAATAAAAAGTGCTATGCTCTTGAAAAAACACCACAATGTAACTCTTTTATCACCGCCTGATTCATTACACCTTACCTGCCTGGTCCGTGCACACAGATCCTTTGAAAATTAAACGGAAGGGATGTGTGATTTTGGAGCCACTAAGAGCCTGGTATGGAAATGTGTTTTAGAGACAGATTGCTCACCCAAGCTTGAGAAGCGTTGCTACTTTTACTGTTGAGGAAAACCAAATATTTAGTAACAGCTTGAAGTTCCCAATTTCTCTCTGAAGAAGTTATCAGCAGGAAGAGAGCCTTTAAAGGTCTACATGCATTTGATGAGGAAGATGCTGGCTGACCTCAGCTTAACTAAAAACCAGCAGGAATTTTTTTTGTTTAGACTGAGTAACAATAAAAGATGCCTGCCCAAGACCCTGGCTGTGAGAGTACATTATGGAAAATGCATTGACATTCCAGCAACGTTAATCATCTTAACAGGAAGTCAGACAGACAGACACCAGGGACTCTCCTTGTTGGAGCTCCTGTGTTGGGAAAGCACTCCAAGTGTTCTCCAAAGACCCTTTTGAACAGTAGTCTTTTGTATCACAGCCACAAGATATAAACTGTTTCAGATTAGCTGCAAAGCCAGAATCTCTCACAGAAAACTCCCTCCCTTTCATTGTCAGGGGAGACGAACGTGGTGCCCCTATCAACCACCACACAGTGGGCAGCTCCTGTGCCAGGACAACTCCAGAGCAGGTAGAGCTCTTTGCATGTGGCTGACATCTGCTTCATCCCGATGGTCAGAGAGCAGGGGAGAGCCTGGCCTTCTGCTCCCACCTCCAGCCTGCACACTGACCAGCTCAGCACCACGCCCAGCTCCTGACGGCACCACAGGGAATGGAGGGCACCTCCAGCACTCACCCAGCACCTGACATCCCTGAGATGTCCACAGGAACATCCATCAGTGTGTTTCACTGGAGCAGCAGTCATATGATACCAGCCCAACAGCTGTAGTGTTGACTTACAAATTGTTTCTCTATCTTCTGAGTACCCTGTGGCTCTTAAATATGGGATGACAGAATTTGTTTTGGAAAAGACCTTTAAGATCATCAAGTCCAACTGCTAACCCAGCACTTCCAAGTCCACTACTAAACCGTGTCCCTTAGTGCCCCATCTACATGTCTTTTATATACCTCCAGCGAGGGTGACTCCACCACTTCTCTGAGCTACCTGTTCCAACCCTCAAAAACCCTTTCAGTGAAGTAGTTTTTCCTAATATCCAATCTAAACCTCCCCTGGTGCTACTTGAGGCCATTTATTCTTATCTGCACCAGTGCAGCCGGGAAAATAAACACGAGAGAATGGCCCATGAGAAGCAGTCTCACTACAGCAATCCATACAGCAACATGCAAGATGCATCCCAGCTCTGCCAGAATGGCGTTCAGACTGCTTAGCCTTTGGAGATAATCCTGTATTTCCAATGAACTGCAAACACAGGGTGAACAGAGTATGTGTCCCTTAAGACCTCAGACAGTACCAACAGTTCATAGCTTTTAGAAACCTTAGGAGGGGAATGAGGTGGAAATAACTTGGGTCCTGGAAACAGCTCTGCTTTGAGTGCTCTCTCCTCTCTGCTGGCTGTACAACAACCTCGGGGGCTATGCACAGGACAAAGGTGATGCTGGATGCCAGAAGGCACACTCACAAACCTGCTGAAAGACACAGGGCAGTTTCACGTGGTGGTGAAAGATCATCACAGCCATGAGCTGGCTGGCAGGTTCAGAGCACCGTGCTCAGGAACAACCCTGCATCTCTCCTCCCAGCCTAAGTGAAGGGATAGGGAGAGCTCAGTGTTGCCTGCTTTCACCTAGGCAGATTTGGCAGTCTTGGTGGCTCTCCTCGCATCTCAGCTACTGCCAGGATAAATGTCAGTGCTGGAAGCCAAAGGCCTTGTTCCCCTTCCTCAGACCAGAGGGAGGTGACAGCAGCCAGAGCCTGGGGCAAGAACAGAGCTGGGTGATGTTGGGATGGATGGTGGTGATTGTGGAGCTCCCACTGCTCCTTGACAAGGGGTTGGCTTGGGAGAGGTTGCATTTTTTGAGGAACTGAAGATACTTACATGTTTGGGAAATTTTATTTACAAACACCAAACTATTCACTGAGAATTTCATACTGAGCTTTCCCTTCAGAAGTGTGGAAATGTTTGTTTTTATCTGGGGAATACTGAAAAATAAAGGTGCCTCAAGTTTCAAAATGGGCAGTTTTGCTTCAAAACAACAGCCTACAGGAGGCTTAGCTTCAAACTGCTATGTGACTTCTCTGTCTCATGTTTTTTTTCCCAAAATCAAAAAAATCCCAGTGTCTCATTATCACTCCAAAGGAAAACGTGGGCATTGATATGTTTCATGGCAAACATAGCCAATTCCTCATCCCTGCTAGTATCACTTTTCCTTCTGCACTGATTCAGATACTGGAAAATGATAGTTGGAGGAGAGGGCAAAAGGCCAAGGCTCATGAAATCCGATTATAACCCTGATGAAATGACTTCCAGGAACTCTGCAAGGACTAACCTGATCAAGCCTTGTAGTGGCAAGAGGGAAAAAAAAATAACCTCCAGAGGAAAAGAAAAATAATAACCAGTTTGTACCTTTTCCAGGATGACAGACTGTGTCTCAGAAAAGTTATGGAGCAGTATGTCCTGAACATCTGCAATGTCCATACAAAAGCCAGGGAGCTGTGATCAGACTGCAGAATTGAGCAACCCAAACCCTGTGTATCAAATTTTCTTACGGGAGGATGAGAACGCTCCAAGATTTTAAGCAGTACTCAGCCACTGAAAAATGTAGAGCTTGGATTTGTTAACCCTGCCCTCCACAGGGTGGAATGGCTGCTGAGACTCTCTCAGCCCACTGGTAGGTAGGCAAGGACCATCAAATTAACTTACCAGTCACCAAAGGACTGGTAATGAGCACAGCTTTCAGTTAGCACCTTCCTGGTCCACAGTGGGACTTGCAAAGGAAAAGTCTTTGCTGCAATTGCTCAGCTGCCTCTCTTCCAGGTCCATGGCACTTTTTTCTGTCCTATGGTCTTCTGTCATGTTTTATTTTAATGAGTGTTTTTTAATGAGTGGAAATGATGTATTTTTCCCCATTAGATGAGTAAAATTTGGAATATACATATCTGCTTAAAATAGCCCACAGGGAGAAAAAATACCTCATGAAATCATACTTTCTTCCCTAATTCAAAAAAATCCCACTGTACTGGGTAATGTTGTGGCAGTGGCTGTTTTGCTCCACTACCTTCACCATTCCTCCCACAAAGTTACAGTTCTTTCCTTGGTCTCTGTTTCACTAATTTTCCATCTGCCACACTTGTTCAGGTGTACTTTGGGATTCCTTATGTTACTGGGTCTGTACTAACTAGCAGCCCTGAGCCTCTGAGATGAAGAACCATAAAAAGAAGTCTCGTCTAGGAGAATCCTGAGGAAAAGGCTAGGAAGTCTCCCATATCCTCATCAGAGGCACAGCTGGAAAGGAACAGTTTTCTGGTTCGCTTTTGACAAAGACACCATGCTCCTGGATGTAAGTGCTCTCAAGTATGGTTATCTTTTCATCTTGAACCATTGAACACTCAGATACACTTCAAAACAATCACTAGTGTTCTTTAGGGGATGCCTGTGGAGCTGTGATGCAGGAAACAGGTGTTGAGCCTAGTTAAAGCCCCATGTATGAAGGAGACACTGTGTGAAAGTTTCTGACTCATACAGCCAAGTCCAGTTGCTTTGCTGTGCCAGCTGCTGCACAAGGGCTCTCTGCTGCTCCTCACATTGCTGAGGCATGGACACAATCCACGGAGTGAAGTCCAGCCCAATCCACACAAAAAGTCATCTAAGACTTCATGAAATGTGATGAATTTCAAACTGTGGGGATCTAATGCCTTCGCTAGTTTAATTTTCTCAGGAGAGTGGCAGAAGCTTTTATCAATGAAGAAAGAGCAGAAGACAGCACCCTTCAAGAGACAACAAACCTGCAAATACAGTAACAGATGAATAATAAAAATCAAGAAAATGTGATACCAGCTGCAAAAACACTCCTGGCACAGATTAAAGTAGCTTCACTAGCTTCCCTACAATGTCTTCCTTGCAGGAAACCAGCATTTCAGACATCTATCAATATGCTCCCCTTGTGGGATTTCGCAATTTTCATTTTACTCTTGTACGGATGTTTAGCCAGGAAAATGAAGTTTTGGGGCTTAATCTCAACTCGTTTCATATCTATCCACGCAGAGGAATGTAAATAGTCAGAGATTACAATGAGTTAGCTTCAGACAGTTTCCACATAGCCAAATCAAGCACACTCTGTTTCTGCAGAAATCAGAGCAGATTACCTCACCAATGGCCACCAGCTTATCTTCATGTTTCTTGAAGAGCAGGACAGATTCCATGGCCTGTAATAAACCAGCCGAGCCATGGCAAACAAAGCCACAATACAAAACTGCATTATTGTACATCTTGAAAAGCAGACCATGAAAGCGACAGTCCAGGACAGAGGCTACCAGCCTCCTGTGTTGCTGACAGCTTCTAAATAACCTAATTACTCAGCCCTTTGGGAACAAAATTAAAAGATGGACTCAAAGATGGTTGGAGGGATGTTAGTCCAGGTAGCTCTGCTAGTGATCAGAGGAAGAAAGGCCTCATTCTTCATCATTTGGCTGAACTAAGCTTCATCTTGTTAAGTGCTGGGAAACCTCTGAGCAGCCTTTCAATAGGTCTCTGGCAGCCTGGTCCTGAGGGGTGTCTTTTCCAGAAGAAAGGCAGTTGTCAGTGCCAGGGAACAGGTCTTGTTGAACCAACCTTCCAGAGCAGTCCCACAAATCACTGCCTCTTCAGCCAAGCCCTTCATCACTTTGGGATGTTTGGGCTGGTTTGGGCTGGGGTAGAGTTAACTTTCCTCAAAGTGGCTGGTATGGGGCCATGTTTGGGATTTGCTGTCTGCACAGAACTGTAAATAAATCAAGTACCACGACTCTGTGTGTGGATTGGCCTCTTGCACACCAGGTGAAAGGAAAGAAAGTGAAAGAACCTGTTTTGGAACAACAACAGCAGCCTCCACGTGTTGGTCAAGAAACACCATCTGTGGATAAACATCACACACGTGGATTGTCAGTGGATGTGCTGCACTCACCAGGAGCACAGGAGGGATTATTTTGGACAGTGCTGACATCTGCTTGTGCACATTACACACCACATTAGCCCTGATCTCACTGCACGTGCACTCGCCATTGCTTCGACTCAGCACAGAGGTCCTCTGTAGTACAGAGCTGACTTTCCACTCTGACTTTTCCAGGCAGGAATAATGACCCCTAGAGAAACGGGAAGTTATCTGGTGATGTTGTGATTGAAACTCCCCATGTGGTGCTCCATTTAAATTGTTCCCACAGCACTCCATTTGTTTGCTTCCTCACCCTTTGTTGTGTGTCCAGAAATGATCTGAGCACAAAAATGCTCTCTCTATATGTTTACAACAATAAAGCCGGTGCCAATCAGCACTTCAAAGCTGCCCTCTCCAGGCAGTGCACTTCACAAAGACAGACCTTCCTGCTAGATAACCCCAGGCCCATTTCACAGCTTCACCAGTGGTCATAGGCTGAGCAGACCTGGGAGGCTCCAAGCAACAGGTCCAACTCCACCCAGGAGATGTAGCATCCAACGTACACACATTTCCATGGAATTCACTTAACGTGGTCATGCTGACCCTTAGTCCACATCCACAACTCATAGGTTTTGACAATGGTCAACAAAATTTGGCAGAGGGACAGACCTCCAGGAGATAAAAAGTCCCTAAAAGGTTTGTGGGAGTTTGTGGGAGCTTGTGGACATGTAGATGACACCGACTGTCTCCATTCCCTCTCAAGGCCCCCAAGAGCAGTCACACACATGTGGATAGATGCCAGAAGCTATCCAAACATGATCTACCCAGACTAATCTTGCCTAACTGACGATTCAACAGGCTCGGGGAGGCACAATGGGAGAGAGATAGGGAGTTACAGGGAGGTCACAGGGACACAGAAGAAAGCCAAGGTACTGTGATGGGCAGAGCCCAGAAGGTACATGGAGGAGCTGGTGGTACCATGACAGAGATCAGGCAGACACACAAGGAGCTGGAAATGCAGCACTGGGAGTGCTGGGCTGTGCTGGGAGCATCACAAGACATGGGTAGGAGATTGGGATTGCTGTTGGTGAGATCTTAAATCCTTGGGGCAAAAAAGCATTATTGGTTGTGCTGCTTGTGGAACAACTTTTATTAATGTGGGATCATGTACTTTAAGGTGTGATCGGGCACTGACAAGGAACCAGCATCCGTTTGCACTCTGGTGACAAAGCACACAGCCCTGGCACAGCCAAAAGAGGGGATGCAAAGTCCGTGTGGGAACACTAAACAAGTTAAACCCGATGTCCACACTCTGTCACACCTCACCTGGACTGTGGCGCTGCACTGCCCATCTGCTCTGCTGCGAATGGGATGAACCCCACCACACACAGGGATGGAGCCAGGGTACCTTTGAGGGGCTGAGGAGGGAGCGACACATCAGCTGCTATTCCCTGGCAACCGGGGTGGCCCAGGTGCAGGAAGTGCGGGCAGCCACGGGGACCTCGCAGCAGATGGAGAGGACAGCGGCCACGGCGAGGGCTCTGCTGCTCCTCAGCACGACGGGCTCGGTCGAGAGGGACTGAGCAGGGTGGGGAGCACAAACAGCTCTCCCTGCACTGCAGGCAGGCTTTAACAGGCAGCGCAGGCACAGCCTGTGTGCTCGCCCAGCCCGCCTGCCAGGTGATATCTGGGGTGTCAGGGGCTCAGTTACACTGCCGATACCGTCACTTTTCCGTGTCTCACCCCCGGCGCTTCCAAAACAGGGGGATGTGGCCCTGCTTCCCCACATGTCAGTGCTGGTTCGTGGTCATTCAGGCAGCGGTACTCGCCCTTGTACCGGGCAGCTGAGGGTTTGCTCAGCCACGACACAGCCGGTGCTCCGCCGTGGCGGGCTGGGCTCATCTGAATGCAGTCACAGTCGCCGCACCTGCCCTTGGAGGCAGGGTACAAGGCGCATTATCTCACCCAGACGCTGCAGACAAAATCCGTATCTTTTGACTCTGCCACTTTGGTAGGACATCAGATATGCTCCTCCAGACTCTTTGTCCTCAGTGCCATGCCTCAGAGGCACTCCAGTGCCTCATCCTTTCTGCTTCCTCGGGGCAACCACACCCCCGTTCTCATCGGCAGACCTGAGCAGGGTAGTGGCTCTGATCTCCTGTGCTTGCGCCAAGCAGCATCTCTCCGAGCACAGCACCAAGCATCTGGGGACATGGGTATCAGCTCCTGCCCCAGGGTTCATGAGGACCATGATCCTCGTTAGGGTTTCTCATTGTTTTGTCATTCACAGTAGCTCAAAGGGCCATAAAAACTCGCCAGCTCCTGGAGGAGGCACTTGGCACTCACTGCATGGTGGGGCCACCACGCAGTGCACTGAGGGTCATGTCCATGCCCCAAGAGATTCACACTGGTAGAAAAGCCAGCCCCAGCAGGGAAAATGAACAGATGGATAACCACCTGCTGAAGAGGAAAATGTTGAGACAACTGGGTGCTATGGCAATTAATATCCTTTCTTTGATCTCAGTGGTATCTTTGTACTGCATATAGAAAGCAAAGTGGAGAACAATAAAGCTTTATGCTAAGCCAGTGACTTTCTCAAATCCACTTTCCTGCTCCGTAATGGGAACAGAAGATCGAACCCCAGCCTGCATTAATGAAAAAACAAACAAAAGCAGAACTTCATAAGTGATGAAAGTTGCATTTCCAGGCTATTATTTATTTGCTTTTGCCTCTAAAGAGCCTATCTATGCATTGCATAGGAGTCTGTTGGAAGCACCTCCAGTAAAAGTCTTTAGTCAATTTGTCTAAACTCTTATCATGATAAACAGCAGGAATAAACAGCATTTCGTCCCCTTGGCCTCATCACCATCTCCTCGCTTTCTCCCATGTCAGAGACTGGAAAACCTCAGAGCACTTTGTCCCCGAGTTCAGGAGATTCAGGCCCTGTTAATCTATGGCTAAAAATAAATTTCAGAAGAAAGGCCCTGGGAGGGTGATCCAGCTGCAGCCCACCAAAGACTATTTAAGTGAGCACAGATTGAGCCCTTGTTTTTTTTTTTTTTGTCCCTTTCTGCAAGGTAAAGTAACATGGGGAGTCCTGCAAAGTGCAACCAGATCTGCTGTTTGTAGCATCCCAAGGAAAGCTGATGGCTGAAGATATCAGATGGAGCTTGGGACCTACCTCTTTCCACACTGCTGCAGACAATCTGTGCCATTCCTCTCTCTGAGACAGAGGTCACCTGGGCTCTGTGTGACCCCCAAAATTGGTGGCATGGCTGAAAAGAAAACTTGGGATGCCGCTAACTTTCCCAAAAGCTAAATTTGCACTGTGTCCTTCCTCCAATACATCCTTGGCCACTTCAGTTTCCTGTGCTACCTAGGGGAAGGCATGGTTTATCCAGACACCCTGAGAGGCTGCAACAGGGTTCAGCACACACGCTGATGTTGCTAAGGCCAACCTTTGTGGGGATGGAGAGCTTCACAGTGTGCAGCTGCACAGCTCCCCCAAAGCCATCCTGCCTTCCCCAGCCCCTCCAGGCCAGGTGTTAGCCTGGCAATGCAGGCAGAAATCCAAGCTCTCTGTTACATTCCCCTTTTGAGGTAAAGTTATAGAATGATTGCTGAGGATCGGCAATGTTTTCCAGTTCAGAAACCACACTCCCTCCTCACTGCACAACACTACCACCAGTCCTGAGTGAGCACCTTAAAAAGCTGGGTTTCCTGTGCAGAGCAACAACTTTATTTCCAGTGCCTGCTGCCCACCCCAGCACTGACTGCAGGGACTGAGGCACAGCTCACACAGCCAAACCAGCAGCACTGGGAAAAGGGTGCTGCATCTGACCCTTGTAATGTGTCAGGGATGCCAAGGCAGGGTGGGAATGACACTGCATTTTCCTTTTCTGGAACTCCAGGTCACCTACTCCATGACTTAGCTCCGGCGCCGCAGGTCTAAGGAGAGGACAAAGCCGGTTTGTTTTGCCATGGGCCCCCTGCCAGGCTCGCCCTGCCCACGGCTGCTGCAGTGCCAGTTCTCCCTGGCCCTGGGGGAAGCAACTCCGTGCCTCCTTTGCCAGCCTCAACCACACTCCTGAACCACCACAAGCAGCTCCAGGCCTGCTGCTGCAGGGAACAGGGACACAGGCTGTCCCGGAGCCCCCACAGCCCAGGAGAGGCTGCCCACCCTCGGCAGCGCCCTGCCCACACGGGAGCTGCAGGATGTGCGTCTACAGGCTTCTGCAGCAGCAAAAGGGGTTCAAACGCTCAGGAATCATCCTACTGCAAGGCTAAGGCTGAACCACAGCAATGCCACTCCCCTGCAGAGACAGAGATTTTGAGGAGACTACTTAATATCTCCCCTTTATGCAAAACCGGTGTTTTCATCCAATGTTAAGAATTCCAAAGGGAAAAACAATTAGGTCAAAACTCTGCAAACATTTGGATGCTGCCTGACTTCTTAGCCGGAGCGTATCCGTACATAATTGCATTCCCAGGCAATATTGGGAGCCTTCCCAACACACAGGCAGCAGGAAGCACATGTAAGGCTGCCTCATATCACATGTTTAGCCTCTCCAATGACATGATTATTAATCATTAAGTGAATCACACCAATAGTCTGACGACTATTGCACACCTGTTCCCTAGCACCACCTGGAGGCAAACTCTGTCCTTCGCCCAATTTAGTGGAAACGGTGCCTGTAGATCCAGGATAAGGAATGGCTCTAACTCCTCTGGATCAAACTCTCAGCAAAGATCCAGGTGTTTGCTGCTCTAAATACACGTTGTAATAGAGACAAATTATGCAAGTTTGGTTGTTTGCTCCATGCCAAAAACTGTTTAGAAACATTTCTTTAAATTGAATAAGCTATCTCTAGTCAAAAGGCAGAACAGAGCTGTTCTGATAAAGACAAGAAAAAACCTCCTGACAATGTGGCTTTAAGAAACTGAGGAAGGCAATGTGGAGGAAAACAAAACTTTAAGATGGGGCATCATTTACATTGCAAGCTTTTGCCCCTTGCCCTCCCTGAGGTGGTCATGGACTAAGTTAACACTTGTGTATTTTCCTCAATGACTTGGTAAAACTCCCCGTGGAGAGAGAAAACCTCCACTTCCTTAGTGGCCCTCAGAACAGTTGGGTGTCATGTAGAACCCTCCTCATTCAGTTGCTGGTTTATAATCAAGTTTTGATCAGTATTTCACAGGCCCACATCCACACAGGCGCTGTGAGGGAGCACAGGATTCAATTTTCAGGACAGTGACTAACATAGCAGAATCCAGAGACCACCTCCAAGATATCACAGAATTGAGCTTGTCTCCCTTTCACATCCTGTATCTCCTCATACTGAGCAGTCAGAAGAGTGAGTCCTTGAACTAAGACCAAACCCAGGCTTTTTTCTTTGAACACATTTCAAAAAACAAAATATTTTAAAAATCCAAGAAAATCCTTCTCAAAATAGCCAAGATCTTAGCAACTGTTAAGTTACTTTATACAAGGGAAAAGGAGAGGAGTAGAAGGGCTGTAATTCTTTCCTTCCAAGTGTATTTTGAAAAGATGTTGCTTCTGCACCACTCAGAGTCCAGTCAGCACAACACAGAGAATGTCCCTCCAGCTGGGTTCTTCCAATGGCTCAGAAAGGGATGCGCAGTCTGCAAGCTGTAACAGGAGCTTTCTTATCATGACTGGGTCCACAACTTGTGACTTTCAGTCAGCAGAAATAAGGAATGAAAGGGACATCAAGCACTGCACAGTAGCCAGCTCCCAGACTAGGAGCAGATGGCAAGCAGTCTGAGAAACTAAACTGACAATTTTATGGTGCTCTTCTTTACAAAGTATTTGTTCAGAGACATGATGCAAATGAACAATGTGTCTTTATCACATTCAAGAGATTTATATGGTGCACACCAAAGGCCTTTGAGAAATTCCCTATTTCCATCCTATCCAGCTATATAACACCGCTTGCTTCCAAAAGCAAAACTCCACTTTAACACAAGATGCACGTTGGTTTTATTAATTACACCACAAGTAATACCTTCTGCAACATCACTTATTTCAGTTTCTGAATCTATATCCGAAGAAAGTGCTGAAGTTTGGGGAATACTTTTAGTGCATTCTGTGTAGTCACTTCTATAACTTCTCCAACTGGAATTCCTTTAATTTTGGCAATGTATTCAGCAGCGATGTAAATATTTTTGGGTTCATTTCTCACCTGAAAAACAAACAAACCAACCAAGTTACAGAGCCCTAGAGATCACAGGTGTTTCAGATTCAGTACTTCCTGACACAACTTCAGTCACATTGTGGCATGTGTGGCAGAAAAACGACATGTATCCATTCCTCTTGGATTATGCTCCCTCTGTAGCCTCTTTCCTCTCTTGTATCCATGCTTACACTACTTCGCTCTCCTGTGCCAGTAGCTGACCTCCACAGAGCGTGGGTTTGGATACAAATACACAGAAGTCCCTCCCTCCCATCATTTACCTGTTTTTCAGGCCCCAGAGCAGGAGAGTCCGTTTCCAAGCACATATTTTCCAGAGGCAGCTGTTTCACAAGCTTCTGCTTCTTGAAGAAAATAAGACAGCCATTAAATGCTTTATGCACTTAAACCTGTGGGAAAAAAACATGAAGGGAGGATATCCCCGGCATTTAAAGGCAACATCAAAAGACTTTGGTGCCACTTCTACATTGTATCAACAATTTCGGAATGCAAGCAAGAACAGCAGGAGCTGCTCAAGAACTCCCTTCAAATTAGGTATCTCCTCTTTTCTAAATATCCAAAGTACTATTATCTCAACACTGAATTCATTATTATTTATTAAACCATGCAGTTATGTTGCACAAAACACCCAATGTTTCATTGCCAAGGCTATTCTAATTTGCTGGGTTTTGTGCATATAGTATTTGTGTATCTTTTTCTCATCTCTGCTTTTACCTCTCAACCCCAGTATGCTTTCCTAAGCTCCTAATCTCATTCCCATTTATATCCATCCCTCATACATCCTCCACTTGAATCAAGCCTTTCCCTGTCTTACATTTCCTGAGCACGTCACAGAAACCAGTCCTATCACAGAAACTACTCCTTCTCTAGATGTCATGTCCCTACTGTAAAACAATACAGTGACAGAAGCTTCCGAAGAAGAGTTCACCGGAAACCACAATAAAACGAGAAAAAAACCCCCTTGTTTCTCAGGAATAGCTGAGCTGGTTCAGCCAGAATTCCCCCTCCGAAGTCCAGCTGAGGCAAAAGCCCCAGGCAGAAATTCAGCCAAAGTAAAAATGTGCAATGCACGGAGAAGGAGCAGAGCCCAGCCGGAACCAGGACAAAACGTTACCTGTTCACTCCTTATAATGGAAGGAGGAATGGAGAAGTAGTACCCAGCTTTCACCCCTTCCATGGCTACAGACGGCTTCCCATCAAAGGCATGGAGCAACACCTTGGTAGCACCTTGGAGAAACGAAGCAAAGCAAATCATTAGCAAGGAACAGTAGGGCTGTGTCAGCTTCCAATGGGACCTTGGTCCCACACAGAATGAGCACAGAATCTCTGCACTATTGCTCCCGAATTTAACATGCACAAACTGATGAGAGGACACAGCACAACTGGAGAAATCGTGTTGGCAAAAGCCATGGCAGAGGAAATGCACTAAAAGCATACCTTGTTCCTTCAAGAGATTAATGGTTGGTCTTCCAGCTGAGCGGGAATGAACATTTCTGCACAGAAAGGAGAGGCCCGGCATTAGGAAATTTAGCCAAATACTTTTTTTTGCAAACACAAACAAACTAACAGTACCTTGGGATGAAAATAATTAATCTGTATTACACCTTTTATCAAGAAAAAACCCCAGAGACATACATATGAATAATTTCAGCTACAGTGAAGATATAGGAACAACACAGCAAGAACAGGGCACACATGATGACTGTACAGAGGTGCAAACAAAAGGAAAATTCTATAATTAAATCTCAAACTGGAGACTGACAGGACACTAATGCCAGTTTAATCCACCTAAGAAAAGTTCTGTGGGCACTTAGTAACCATAAATCCTGGGAAGTATTTCCACATGTTAATGAGATCTGGCAAATTCTCCTTCTAGTATAAACAAAACCTACAAAGGCAAATCCAGTCTTCTTGCCAGCTCAATCTGCTTGATCAAAACCTGTCTTTGTCCTTCCTTCTGTTCATCGGTGCTGGCAAATCTGGGAGTGAAATCTAGTCCAACCTACAGTGCAAGAAGAGAAGGGAAAAAGTTTTACAGACCTAACACTTAACAAAACCATAATTAGACATATAAAGGCATAAGTTCCTTCAAAACTGCAAAGCATTTCAAAATACATGTACTAGAGACTGCAATTAAAACGAGCTCAGCTGCAGCTTAACTCAAAAAAAGAATCCATTCTCAACCATAAGCTTTTAAACTATGAAAGCATTTGTGGGCAGACAGCTACTAGCAAGGGTATTTAACATTTTAGTCTGTAATTGGTTTTCTGGGGGGTTATATTCTATTGAATATTATGTCAGATTAAGTCTCAAATATGGATCTCCAGTATAAGTAAAATTTCTGACCTGAACCCACAGCTTTAGCCCAATCTCTAGCAAAAATTACCCATTAATTCTATACTTTTTTGATCTAAACATGTTCAGGCAAAATTTAAAGTTTGTCAAAGCAATCCCATTCACAGTTACACAAAGAGAAGTCCTTCATATACAGTACAACATGGCAAATTTAGCTACAAAGCTCTGCCAAAAACTGCAGCCAGCGCAGAACCAGACACAAGTCCCTGTGGTACCAACACACAAATAGAGGCAGACTCCATCCCAAAGCCTCAATTCATTTATAAACAAATGTAAGACAGGAGACAACAGATGGATACAGACAGATGAAGGATTAAAAAAAAGAACTGTACAAGTCAGTGTGGTGTACTGAAATCACAGCTTAGCCTAACTTTGTCAGAGAAGAAGGCAAGAAGGATCTGCCTTTGGGTATAATACGAGATAGCGTGAGTATGTAATCTTCCTACGACTCTACCAGCATAAATTCCATCTATTTTCTAATAATGATAACGAAGGAAAAGAGGGAATCAGGCAAATCTATAAGGCAAAGCACATACCAATCAGACTTAGTGCTTGTTCAGGCTGACAGCAATTCTTAACACATACAGAAAAACAAGCATTGACTCAGTTTTTGTAATTCCAGTGACAGCTGCTGCTGGAGAGATTTAAACAAGTTATGGAGTTCTACTCACTTCTCCGATCCCCACCAATTTGTCTTTGTAAAGTTCTATAAGAGGCAGCGCAGCATCCAGATCCTGCAAGAATAAAAGATGCAACTCTTACTGCCCTTACAAGAGGAAAGGGCTATGAACCCAGCATTATGATTAAATTGGAGTTTCCTTCACTGTTCTGAAATTCTGTGCTTTAGAACTTGCCATTAGTGTGAACTGTGCAGTCAGATTTTAGAAACGTGAAGGAGTTACCTTCTTTATTTAATAACTCTTTCATTTTATATATATATAAAATTACATTTATATGTATGCATATCCCCTATTCTAAATACTGCTACTTATAAGCTAACTTTTCACAGCAGCAGCAGAAAACAAGGCCCATAAATAGCTTGGTAACATTAAATAGCTGCAGACGGCTCCCTGAGATTTTCAGGATAAGGCCACAAACAGTTGCCTTCCAGTTCCCATGTTAACAAAGGGACATCTGCATATGCTCTTTGCTGTAAGCAAAGCACGCTTGGGATTTTTAAAACCATTTCACTGCAGTAATACAGCCAGATGACTCCAGTGAACAATTCTGCTTTAAGGATTAACACGGACAAATGGATGTGCTGAGAGAGCCTGGGATTTTGTCCGCTGGGTCTCCTGCATTACAGAGCACAGAAAAGCCACTGGACAGACCTGAAGGTAAATCAGGCAGACCGGAGCATCCTGTTGTCTGTCCTGAAAAGTCCCAGCAGTATTTTAGAGGCCGTGCTTTACCTTCAAAGTAACACTGCGCTGCTCCTCTGGAGAAACCTCTTGAACGGGATGAACTCCCAGGCACGGCAAAACAAACCCTGGGAATCTAGGCACAGAATAGATAGTGAGAGTGTGAAAGACCACAAGAGAACCCAAGTTTAACACCAAGAGAGCCCAGGTTTAAGGACAAGTAGGGCCGGCCTGACTGAGGAGGGCAGCGCATCCCCCGTCAATCCTCAAGGCGCCCGGGACACGGGCGGGCACCGGGATCCCCGCCGGCCTCGCACCTCTCCGACAGCTCCACGACGCTCCGGAACTCGCCCGCCTGCTCCGACACCACCACCAGCGCCGACACGGCCGCCTGCGGCACACAGAGACCCCCGGCCCGCTGAGACCGGCGGGGCCGCGGGGGCGCGGGGAGAGGCTCCCCTCAGGCCGGCCCCGCCTCACCTGCTCCGCCGCCCGCACCACGGCCGCCACGTCCTGCAAGAGACACGCACCGCCTCAGCACCGGGGCCGCGACCGGGCCCTCCCCCCGCCCGCCGCGCCTCACCGGCTGGAAGCAGGGCGCGGCCAGGTGGCAGTGACAGTCCACCGGCCCCGCCATGCCGCGCCCGGCGGGAAGGCACCGGGCGGCCGCGGGTTCCGCTTCCGGGCCGGCATTTTCCCCGCGTCCCAGGCGGGAAATGGCGGCGGCGCCACCGCCGGGGCCGGGGCCGGAGCCGGAGCCGGAGCCGGAGCCGGAGCCGGAGCCGGAGCCGGGGCCGGGGCCGGGGCCGGAGCCGGGGCCGGAGGAGGCGGGCGCGGCGCGGCGGGACCCGCGGGTGCGCTGCTGCTCCCGGCGCGGGCTGGGCGCGGTGCTGGAGCTGTGCGCGCCCTTCGTGCGGGCCCTGGCGCAGGGACAGCCCGGCGGGGCCGCCGCCGAGGCAGACGCGCTCTGGGTGAGCGGGGAGCGGGAACGTCCCGTGCGGGGACAGGGCCCGGCGGGCCCCGCTGGCAGCGCCTGGCACCCGGGTCAGCGGGCGGCTCGCCCCGGGGTGGCCCCCGGGCGGGGCGGTGAGGCGGGAGGGGCCCTTCCCGCGGGAGAGATGGCTGGATTCTTGGATGGATTCCTGGGTGGATTCTCAGGCTGTCCCGTGTCCTGCAGAACTTCGAGACAGCGGTGCGGGAGAACGTTACCATTAACGGGCAGCCCTGGGAGGAGGCCGCGGATGACTCCCGGCTGCAGAGCGGTAGGCGGCGTTTTCCATTCGTTTCCTGCTGGGCGGGTTTGTTTTGGTTTGGTTTGGTTTTGCCCAGAGGTAAAAAGGGGCCGATTGAAAGGGGAGGTTCTGACTTGATGTAAAGAAGTAAAAACTCGCTGTTAGGGTAACAGAGCATTGGAAAAGACTGTCCAGAGAGCTTGTCTCCAGCACCGGAGGCTTTCAAAAACCAACTGGACAAAAGTGTTCTGAGCAACCTGTTTTGAAATGGGCGTTGACCCTACTGTGAGCTGGAGGCTCTGGAGGGCCCTTTCAGCGTGAGTGTTGGGGGCAGTGACCAAGATCTCTTCTGTCAAAAGACCCCAGGAGACTGTCTGTTGCTGCTATTTAATATACAAAGTGTTGAAAATTATTGCTATATAAGTATATGTAATAGAAACAGTATATTTATAATTACTGCCTTTTGAATAATAGTAGTGGAGATTCTTGGTCATCTGGTGTCCAAAGAAAGCTTCAGTGCAGTTCATTCGCTCACGTGTGTTGGCATTAGGTGCTCTTTGCCTGCAGCTTGATGCTTTTTACAGTTATACAAAGCTGAAAATACAGATACATTGAGCTAACTGTGGAGCTGTTGAACTGAAAACACTGAACTGCTTTTTGGTCAGGAAGATCTGAGCAAATGTGGGCTCTGAGCAATATGATCTAGTTGAAGATGTACTTGCTCATAGCAGGGGGCTTGGACTAGGTCACCTTTAAAGGCCACTTCCAACCCAGATGATTCTCTGATTCTGTGAAATTTCTACAGTTGTAGTTCTGGAAGTTGTAGTTCTCCAGCTACTTTGACTGCAAGGTCAAAAATGCACTGCTCTCGTGATGCAAAATGTAAAACTGAGATGCTGTCGTCTGCCCACAGCTGGCATAAAGCACGTATAAGGACTATATTGTGCTTTTAAATTTGATACAGATTTGCTTGTGCCTATCTCTGATCCAGTTTGAGTCACCAAGAGGTCTGGCATTTTGTGCCTTCCATGTTTAAGTCTTTCCTGTCTGTACTTAAATGGTGTCATGGTGATCTTAAAACAAACAACCAAAACAAACCCACGAACTCTTGACTGTGCCTTTCTGAGTTTTGCAATCACTTGGTTCTGCACGGAGTGGCCCAGAGAGGGTGCTCAAAATCCATTCTTTACCGCTAGATTGGAAACATTGCATAGCTTGCAAGTCGTACTCAACACATTAGTGGGAACAGTGAATTTAAATGTTAAACTGCTTATTTGTGCTCTGCGTGAGGTGAAATCAGTTAGGCTTCCAATTACTGTTTGTACAGTTGGAGTTTGTTTAATGCTTGTAAATCACACAGATAAACTATTTTTCTTGCTACATCTTGCATAGTTTTGCTTCAGTTGAAAAATACATTACCTCAAAAGACAGCCATTGCTTCGTAAGGCTTTCTTCACAGATTCGGAGTTCATAGGGAAATAAATTATTTTTTCCCTCGATGGTTCTCTGCGTCCCTCCCCACAGATCATTTACTTCAAAATAACTGGCCAACATCAAGTTATGCTCCAGTTTCTATACAGCCTTAGCAAGGAGATTGAAGACATACATTTCTCTTTATGTTGATAATCATGCACAATTTTTTAATTTGAAATCTAAAGCTGCTTTTTCCTGGTAAGTTTGTCTCAAAAAAAATGGTCTGAGAATTGCACAGTAACTTTGTGTGTTTGTCACTTTCAGGTTCCAACATTAAAATTCTGGAGGATCAATTTGATGAATTAATAGTAGAGACAGCAACTAGGCGTAAACAGTGGCCTAAAAAGATCCTGGTGCATGCTATCCAAACCATGAAAGCAGAGCAGGAGATGTTGGTGAGTAACCTAAGACTTTCAGAAAACCTTTGCATATAGCTGCTGCTGACCATGTGTAACTTGAAGAAATTAATCATCCAGTGCTGACCTTTAAGCTCCTTCTCATGGTTGCTTTTGATTCTTTATCATAAAATGAAATTGCTTTTTTTCATTAACTGGTTCTGCAGTAAACTAAGGGTTGCCACAAAGCATTGTGTCTATGTCTGAATTGGGTCTGTGGCACAGAGAAACTTGAGCAGATTGCTTCAGCCTGGTGACATGTGATTTACAAACCAGTAGGCACCTATTTATCTTGTCATATCTGAGTTCCTGATGTCCTTGCCCAAGGGCTGGTTGAGGTACTAAATGCTATACTACATATAGATAGATAGTATCATGTGTAATGTATGACTTAAAAGAAATGTCAATGCACTTTTTTGGGGCTAGTAACTACATCAAGTAATGACTTTCAGTAAAGCGTGAAAAAAAGGCAGTGTGGATTAATGAATCAGTAAATTCTGTGGGATTTTTGACACACAGTGTAAAGTAGTTACTGGCATTAAACAACCCAGTCATGTCCTTGGTTGCCAGAGTTCTTCCCTGAAGTTATGTTAGGCCTCCCTTTTGCTTACCTCCTGATTAATTAGGATTCCTTTGGCAAAAAACAAGAGGCTGAGGCTGAGTCAAACACTGGCATAAGTTGCCCAATGAAACTGTGGAGTCTTCATCCTTGGAGAGGTTCATGGAGGTACTCAGAAGTTCACTGGATGAGGCTCTGAGCAGCCTGCCCTAGCTGGCCCAACTTTCAGGAGGGCGTTTAAAGGTCCTTTGCAACTTCAGCTGTTCTATACTAAAGAAGATGGGGATTTTTTAGACAGTTGTGTAAGAGCCTGCATTGCATTTCTGAGGACTAAAATTGACAAATGTTAACTCTCTTGGTTAGCCAGGCAGGGATGATTTGCAGTAAGGAAAAGTGCATGGGCACACATTTGTCTTACACCTGAGGTATTTTCTAACATGTATTACCTTTTTGCCTCTCTGTTTTGTCAATGTATCAAGTATGTAAAACAAACCGACAAAATCAACTAAAATAAAATATGCTATTGCATAACACCAGGGTTTAACAAGACCTTTTAATCTTTCTGCTACCCGAGTCCCACAGTGGATTAGTTATTTAGAATGCCTCTCATGCTACCTTTTTTCTCTTGCTGATCTCTTCAAAGTTTACACCACCACAACTAGATGATTATTTTAATTAAAATTGTCTGCAAAAGTTTAGTTTATCCCTGTAAGAATATGTAGAAATATATGTAAGAAATGGAGAAAGCTTAATTTATCTCTGTAAATGGTCTTTTTTTTTTTGTTTCTCAGCTACTTCTGCAAAGGCACCAGTGGTTGCTCTGCTTTTGGTTGAAGATTTCTTGTGTTCTTTCATGACCATAGCTAATCCTGTGATGCTTTCTGAGGCATAAAGAGCAGCCATGAAGATATGATTTATGTGGAGAGCACCACTCATTTATTGTGGTGATCTCCCTGTAATTGCCAAAGCAGGAGATCATCCTGTGAGTTTTCAGTCAGTATGTTCTGCAGAGTTTGTTCTTCTGCTTGGAGCTGTTACTGCAAACTTGATAAGAAGTTGTGTGAACTGTGAAAAAATTCCTCTGGCAAAACTACAGGAATAATTAGCTTTCCCCTACTTGCTTTTGCTTGAAGAAGGTTGGGGGCAGCTCCTGAAGTGGAGAACACTAACTTGCAGATGATATAACTTGTGTTCCCATGGCCTTGCTTTGTTTCCTTCCCTGTTAGTTGAATTCTACCTTTACTATAACTGACTATGGATTATATTCATTTATTATTAGTTTACTTCATGTCTCAGTTAACTGATGTCAGGTCACAAGACTCACAGTTTGTGAAGCAGTGTTCTTACTTCTGCATAAGTAATTGCAGGGCTAGAGTGTAGTTGTTTAAGTACTTTTCTTTTGCTTAGCTTTTTGTCTTAAACTCCCTTTGTTGGAGTTCGTGGCTCTGTGAAAGCATGCTGGTTCTGTGAATGGCTCCTGAGGAGCTGGAGCAGCTCTTTTTCCTCAGTCATGCAGCAGGTGGCAATGCTTCTTCCAAAATGCCTGGATGTCAGTCCTCATGCTTTAATTATTAGAATCCTGCAAACTAAAGCAGATTCTGGAGATGTGTTTACAGTGAATGTAACTGTGTTAACCAGAATACTATTTTCAGTAACTAAGTATCTATAAACTGTACCTCTAATACATTCTTGATCTAAATAATTCCCCACCATCTCCATTGTTCTGGTTGCTGTATGTATATTAGATATCTATTAAACCAAGAGGGTATTTCACAATTTTTCTTTCTCTCTTTTTTTTTGTTTTAATATGCAGAAGCTCTACCAGCCTGTGGTAAAACCAGCAGAGATAAGACCTCAGCCTTGTCAAGGTAAAGATTTTGTGGATAGGGCAGCTGTACTGAGGAAACACTGCCTCGCTTACTGGCTAGCTGAAAATGTTTAAGAAATTTTCTTTCTTTAAGCGTGTTTAAAATTACTGTCTGTTTAAATAATTAACTAAAAAGCTAGAAGTTTGTCATAAGTGAATGTGTTGCTGCCTGAGTTTCGCTGTGTCCATTTCTCTTGTTCTGAGTGCTGCCTGCAGTTAGGCACTGTACTTAAAGGCAGAAGCTGGCCACTCTGTGCGTGTATTGGGGAGAAATTGTCACACAGCTACCTCCAGGAGGCTTCCTTACTTCTTTCCTTCACCACTGATGGAGGCCAGATGGGGAACTGGATGGATCACTGACATTCTACTTTGTCTGTTCTTGTGTTCCTTTTACATGAGTACTAGAAATGCTTCAACCTCCCTTCCTAATCAGTCAGTTCCTTCAGGGAATTGAAAGCTGTTGAGTAGGGCTCAGTGATGGCAGTGTTGACTCTTCTAGCCTGCCAAGCAGGACACAGATTTTGTCCTGCCCATGCCACTTGTAAGGGTTGATGAAGGAACAGAGCTGCAAACAACGTTGTAGATTTGCTGCGTGCTTTGGAAAGATTCCTTGTACAGACTCCTTGGAACAAGGTGGTGGATTTTGCTGTGAGTGATTGGGATGTGCTCTCTTGAGGCTGGCCTTAAGAAATGGGAAGTTTTGTGTTGCCTGTTGTTAAGTACTGAAAAATGACAGACTTTAGCATGCAGTTCTAATTTGAAATGCGAGAACCCTGACTATGAATTACTGCACATGATGTAAAGCTGGTGTAACAAGCAGTGGTGCTCAGAGTTTGAGGAGCTGAGCTGAATCTTCCAGTTCTCTCCCTGCGGATCTGACTTCATTCTAGGCATCACTTCCTCTTTGTAAACGGGAGACGTTGCTTCCAGCAGTGCCAGCCTGTGCAGCAAGGCAGCCAGTAGGAGCAGTACAGAGTGACACTTCATATCTGGGTTCCTTTTGGTTTCTAGTGTCCAAATCCAGGCTTTTCTGATGTCAGTCAACTGCTTGCAAGTTTGTAGCAGCTTGCGCTATAGTATTTTGGGTTTGGTAACAGCAAAGTTGTAGCAAAAATACCATGGAGTTTGTGCAGAATTGTAGTATTATGTAGTCTTTGGGAAGTTTATGTATCCCAGTTTAGCAAGTGCAGTGGCCAGAAACCAAAAATGTTTAGATTACTCAATACCTTTCATTTCCTTGTTTCGTTTCCCTATGTTTTGGAAAGCCTTGAACACTGAGGAATATAATGCCATCTATGTCAAGCTGAACTCCTGCAGGCAAATTTCGTTGAACTGTGTGTCAGTCTTTCTGTATAATAATCCAAATAATTATTTCTGCTTAACTTCTTCCTTGGCATTTCATAAGGTCACCAGTCTTCTCATCCCAATACTCTACTGTAGGAATGCTTCATTATGGACATATCCTTCTTTTAGAGAATGCCCATCCATAGGGCTCTGTGACATGTTTAAAGAGGCTGCTGCTCGACTGTTTATTCTTCAAACTGAATGATGGTGCATTTTAGGGTCCATGTTTGTATAGGGATCATGTGTTCCTAAACCAGGTCTGACCAGCACATTGGACACACGGACAATTTAACAAACACCATCTCTTGGTGGCTACCACATTTCAGCAGGGAATCACTGTAGCCCTGTGCTGGAATGCAGTGACTGACTTCTGTCGTACTTGGACACGAAAGAACCACGCAGACCCAGCTTAGTTCAGGATAGAAAAAAGCCAGGAAAAGCCCTAGGCTGTTTATTTTACTTCATATATATATGTTCTTAGGACTGACTGTGGATTGGAGGATGAGGTTACCACCTCTCCAACCACACTGGTCAGACGAAAAGTCCATCAAACTTCTCCGCCTCAGGAGAGGGAATGAAAACAAAAAGGAACGGTTAGCCAAACATAACTGTGTTTACAGAAAGTGCATGAGAAACTCCATCACAGAAATGAAAACATCAAAAGACTGCAAATCTCAGGGTGACAGACTTCAGTTACCTACAGCAGCACTAATAAGATTGACTTAAAACAGAATGCTGTGTTTAACCCTGACAGGGTTTAGGGGTGTGTGCACTGCAGGCTCTGGTAAAACCCTACAGAAAACTAATAGTAGTGGAGGTGAGGCTCCTTACTTCCCAGAACCATGCTAGTCTGCTCATTTTAAGTTTTGTGGGTGGAGAACACGCAAAACAGATTCATAATAGCCTAGGGTCTAACTCTTGAACACAGAATTAAAGTATTGATGATCTTGCCATATTGCTGCTACAGTTGAATATGTTCTGTATTCCCCCTGGTGTTCTGCACCTGCTGCCTGCTTCAGTGTTCCTGAAAGCTGGGTTTTTTCTTTCCTTATTAGCACAGCAGAACTAATGCAGTTCATGTTACTTATGCTTGGCTCTTTTTGGTGTTAATGCTTGGTGAGTTAAGCCAGAAGAAAAAAAAAAAGTAGCCTTTATTGTAAAAGCCGACTTGTTGGAGACACAGGATGATTTATTTGCCCTCCTTAAAATGGGTCTTCTTCATCTCATCTTCTCCACAGTGGTTGTGTTCTCTGTGGTTTTTATCAAGTGTAATACGAGCTTAAAAGTTTTGAAAACAAATATTTTTGTGTAATTATTTCTTTACAACTGTTCTTTTATGTCAAATACTGGCTTTGTGTTTTCTAGGTAAGAACTTTGGGGCTTTCTATAGTTGAGACTGCTACCCTCTACTGCAATTTGAGTGATAAAGAATAATACTAGTAAGATAAACCATGCCAGCTGTCACCCTCAGTGTTGCAGTGAAAGGGATGTGCTGCAGGTTTGGGTTTTATACAGGGACTTTACTGGTTTTCTGTCTGATTTCTGATAGTGAGTAGTGGGGGAGTTACGTTTCAGAAGTTGATTTGGGCTCTGTGTTTGTCTGTAGATGCTTACATTGCAGATCTAAAGCAGGCGACAGAAGTGGCATCCAAACAGATCAGCGAAGCAATACAGGTGAGACCTCTCTGTTCTCCAAGAGAATATGTTTTTATCTTCTTGATCTGGTATTGTGTCACAAAACAAGAGTTCTAACTCATCTTCCTTATAGTTTGGTAGAAAAAAAGCCTGTGTGCATACTTTTGAAGCAGGTAAAGCATTGTGTTTGTAAAGCATTCCCCCTCATGTGGTAGTAAGGAAGATTACCCTGTGGCTGTAGGAAATACTTTTACTGAGATTTTGGAACCTGCAGCTTCTGAAAAATAGAACATCTTTTGAAGACCTGTATGACTTCATCTGGAGTATGACATTTATTACTTCAGTATCTGCTTAGGCTTCAGCTGTGGTGTTCCTGTGATAATTCCTCATCTTAGAGATGTCATGAGGGAACACTTCAACTTGGCACACTCTTTGCATGGCTTCTGAGTGCAGACACCTCACTATTGGGGTGGCAGCTCTGTATTCCCAACCATCACCCACCATCCTGAGCATCATCTCTGCAGACACTGAAGCTTTTGTGCCTGTCAGAATCTAATTAGCATATTGCATGCCTTGTAACCATTGCTTTTCCCATGTAACTTGAGATACTTGGGTTTGTTTTTGCAGTCTATTCCAGCACTCATAGAAAAAGCAGAAGGTTTTTCCCTTGCATTAACTTGGCAACCAACCTTGGAACTCTGCAAGCTGCGGCAAGAAGTCTTTTCTGGTTGCAAGGCGAAGGAGGAAAGCAGTGTCCAAAATTTAGTACCACCAGGAGAAGTCACACCAACAGAAACTGTTTCCAGTAAAAATCCTTATGTTTTGCTAAAAAAAAGAAAAGCTGCAGATTCCCCAGAGAGGAGGCGCTACCCGCTGCGGCGGAGGAAGATCACTCTCAGCGCATGAATTTGTCATTTTGTTTTTTCACATTGGAATCTCAGTTGTACTTTTGTCCCGTGTGTTCCATCTTTTTTCTTAAAACCCATCTCCCCTCAGTGCTATACGTGGGAGCTTCCTTAATTATTCTTTGATCTTTTTAAATATTTCTACTTTTACTGTCATGCTGATGGTATATGAAAGCCTACACATACCAGTAGCATCCAATATCCAGCAAGTGTATTTGCCATTTGACTCATTTTTTGCTCTTATATGGCAGTTTTTAGCTTGAGTCCTTGTGCTTCTCAGAGTTTGTGTGCATGCTTTACGTATGTGGGCAGTCTTTTAGGAAACCACTGACTGCTCATTTACATTCAGCATCTCTAAAGACGTTGGAGAATGTCTAGTTCTCCTAATGCACCTTCATTAATTACTGAGGCAGGTGGCTTTTATTTTAATGAATTAATTGACACTGCAGCATATTGAAATCACCAGATTTGATGCGATGTTGGAGTTTTAAGAAAGTCCATGCGCAGTTGTGACATTGGTCCCTGCTATTCTGCCTTTCCTGAATGTAGGTCCTCTAGGCTTATTTATAGTCATGTTTGTTGAAACTTGGATTTTTAGTAATTGTATGTATTTACTTGCAGTGTGCTCTTCTGAACAGGAATTGAACCATCAACATCTTAGGGTCCGATATTTTGTTTCATGTAATCCAATTATGCAGCCTGGGATTTTCCTGGACAACATTTCTACATATGACAGGATCTTGACTTGGGTTGTGTTTGCATTTGTGTTGACTAAACTTTAAAGAGCAGTACAGGCTACCAGTAAATAGTATTCACTTGACCTAGCTTACTTTTGTTTTCTTCACTCATTAGTACCTAGAGGATTGCACAATAGTACTAAACTGAGCATTGTGGCTTAACCATTTATAACTTTTTGTAGTTTATGCTTGCATGTGCCTGCAGTGAATACTCACATCTAGTCTGTAACGTAGTTCTTACACAGTAAATGGAGGGAGGTTTTAGAAGCTTTATTAATAACATGTTTGGTGCTAAGAAGACAGGTCCAACCTAATGTCTTAAGAAACTGAAAATTCTCGAGAAAACAGATTTTAGCATCATTTATTTTGTAAAAGTGAGCATCTGTACTGAGACTTTGTATATTTAATCATATGTAAATATTTTTCCTGTCCTTGTATATATAAATGTGTGTTTTTATATGAAGTAAATTAAATCAATTAAGGAAGATCAAAGCTTCAGATAATACTGTCAGTCCTAATCCTGGAATAGATGGTGGCTGAGCAGTGAGCGTACTTCAGAAGACATCTGTGTTAAATTCTGGTTTGAGTAGCTGAAGGAGTTCCATTTACTGCCTTTGAACTCACAACTGTTATTAATCTCAGGGCTACAAAGCTTCTCGTGTAAGAGAGGACAGGATGTGAGAGGGACTGGAGCTGCAGAGCTGTGGAACGTGTGGCTGAGACGGCTTCTCACACAGCCACTTGCTGTTTTGAGTGCCTGTGCTTGGTGCGAGTTGAAAATCCCCGCTACAGTTTTCTTCACAGAGATCCTGTGTGTTGCTAGGCTAAGGTGAGCCCTGCAAGATTTGGCATGGCAACTATTACAGTATTTGGCCATTTCCTCTGTTAATAGGAAGATTCACTGCTCTTCTCTGCAAATGATAGGCAAGTACAGAAAACAGCTAGGAATAGGTGGGTCTCTTTGAAGAAGTCCCGTCAAAAATGGCTGGGGTAGGACAAATGCCATAAGAAATAAGAAAGGCAAGCACTGTGATTTAAGACTTAATAAATAAATTAATACATTCACACTACAGTGCAGGTTTCTATGTAGAGACTGAGGGATAGTTGGCCTGCACAGGATTTCAAGTAAGTGGGAATGGATGCCCTGAGTTAGAGCAGTTGGTCTTTGTTTCATGGCCCTTGTTTCAGCTGCAACTGGGTGGAAAAAGAAAAATGCATCTGGAGATGCTGGCCAAATGGATTGTGTAAAGAAAAAGATAAAGCAATCAGGATTCCAAGTGCAGCATATAAACTAGGAATTTTAAAATCTCTGATGGCTACTTTTGGCCAAGCAGCACTGGAAGGTGTCAGTGAACCTCCCTTTAAATGCAAGTTCTGTGATGAGCTAAACTCAACACTGGAATGTTCAGCCGTTTTTCAAATGGTTATTAAAAAATTCTACAGCCAGTGATACCTGCAACTAGCTGTTCTTCCCACTGGCAGAAATATATAAAACACTTCATTTTTCCCCATTCCAGTAGCCTTTTGTCCTTCAGTTAACTTTACATAGGAATTGGCAGTGTTGTGCAAGACATGTCTAATCAGGCTTCTACTGAAATGTCACAACAGCCAAACTTCTTATTTTAACTTGGGGCGAATTGGTATTGCATCAAGAAATGTCTGGTAGTTTTTCTTTATATAGCCTTTGAATTTTGTAAGACAGCTCAACAGTGATGGATGCTTGGGTTCATTTGCAAACTGAGTTTGAATTTGCTGGCTTTCAGGGGCGAGATGGAACATCTCGCTGTTTGTTAGTGTGCAATGTGCTTATTCCTCATGAGGCTGGGCCGTCCCCAGCCAAGAAAAACTTGCAGATTGCAGCAGCATCCACACATGCTTTTGCTATGTGTACTTTCTGAACAAAGGGGATTATAAACTGCAAAGGGGAAGCTCCTCTTCCAGAAATCTTCACATGGACCCTGACATCTGTTTGGAAGCCTTGGTGCTCTGAGACCCAGTTCTGACACATGCCATTCTCCAGAAGAGCCGTGCTGTGCTAAGCTGTGATCAGAGACTCCAGTGTGCATGTGTGTAGGCTGCTTCAGTGCAGACAAAAATCACTGATAAACTGCCATTATAAAATGTAAGCTCAGCTGACTAGGCTGCTTTCTGGGCTGGTTTTCTCTCCTGCACAGAAAAGCTCT
The DNA here is from genome assembly GCA_014706295.1 of Lycocorax pyrrhopterus obiensis. Classification (NCBI taxonomy): domain Eukaryota; kingdom Metazoa; phylum Chordata; class Aves; order Passeriformes; family Paradisaeidae; genus Lycocorax; species Lycocorax pyrrhopterus. The sequence goes on from JACSVZ010000004.1 coordinate 22,378,769, forward strand.
GCCTTTACTGCTGCACTACCTGGAATTACTGTGTAGGCATTTCTACAGATGTACCAGAGATAGCTTTAATACTAAGTAGAAACTTGTTCCCACAAGCAAATTTTGACTTGTCATTTCCTTTGTCATTTGTTCTGAACAAGAACAGACTATTCAGGCTCATGGGGACTGTCCCCTGGCTTGTCCCATGCTTGTGTTATCCTGGAAACCTTATTCTGCAGCTGCTGGGAATTATGCAGTGAAGTAGATATTTATTCAGGACTAATAAATTCTTGGTGAGCTGCTCATGATTTGTTGCTGTCAGGTAGCTTGTGCAGGTGCCATTTGTGGCAGCATTGCTCCTGGAGCATGGAGTTCAAAGTCCCTGTGTGGAAGGGGACTTTCTTTCCCACAGATCACTCTGGAGGGCTGTTGAGGTGTTTTGTCCACATGGTTCATAGGGTTTATTGCAAGGGAACATACCTGTTCACCAAGCTTGTGAAAATACTGGCTTCTAGTCCTGTTTATTTCAACTGGGCTTAAGCTACAAAGGCAGCAAGAGCCCAGTGCTCTCTTTTTTAAGCACCTGTCCCAACTAAGTCTCTGCTCGTGCCCACACGACTACTGCTTTCCTTTAACTGCGTGAGGTGTAGTCAGTGCAAGATTAGGCTGTTTCAAAGGAGCAGTCGAGAGCAATTCACCCTCTAGTAACTCTCTGCCTGGTGGCCAGGGCTGCTTTCCAGGAGATGCTGGTTTGGATCTCCTCAGCTGGGGAGCAGCACTGAACCCAGACCGTCTGCTGCCTCCATGAGCAGCCCTTGGTGAATGTCCTGCTCTTGGCACATTAGATGACAAAGGGGGAAAGAAGCAAGACTGCTCTTAAAGAAACCAGGGAATGCCCTGTAAGATGCTTTGGGGACCCAGCACAGTCTGGGGATGCAGGTTATATCGGCAAGGGCGTGCATCCCAGTTGTGGTCGCCATGGCTGTTAGGGTGGGAAGACTCACAGGGACTCCATCCTCCAGGGTTGAAGAAGCTCTCTGAAAAGTGCAAAAGCAAATAAACGCATGGGTAGCCTGGAGGGTGGAGACACAAGCTGCTTTGAGGTGGAGCAGCTGGGAAGAAGCGCTCCAAACCAAGGAAGTCATGCTCAAGTCTTTTAGTCATGGTCCCAGAGCCTACCAGGAAACCAGTGGCAGAGCACAGACTTTGGTTTGACTCTTGGACTCCCAGGGAGCATGGTTCTCTCACCTTTAGCATGGACTGTTAACCAGATCTTCCTGGAAGGATAGTCTATATTTACTCAGTTTGCCAACTCTTTTAACTTCATCTTAATTGGATGACTCAAGCTGCTGAGGAAACCAGAAAAATAGGGAAGTGTCTGATTTATTGAGATAACTGGGGCTTTATGACTGGCTGCCGTGCAATTTGGGGGCACGTACCCTCCTCACATGGTCATGTGTTTGCCTCTGTGATACTTCTGCAGTAGAGCAAGGATGTTGAAGTAGCTGTTGGTGCAAAGACCCTCTTCCAAAGCGTAAGGCCAAGGTAACTGTGCAATTAAAATGCAAGGAAGGTGTTCCGAGAGGTAAAAGAAACAGTGTTCAGTCTGTTAAAATACTCTCGACAGAACAGTGGAACAGAAAGATTTTTGTCTGCAGCAACTGTGTCTCCAGCAGTCCTTGTCTGGCTTTGGTTTTACAAGAAGTCTGTCGCATTTCCTTATTATTTAAAGGAACAGGGTGAGTAGCGAAAGTGAAAATCGCTTTATCCCAGCACGGATGCCGTGTCCTCACACCCATGGCCCCGGGCTGAGCTGGCTATCCCCTATGTGGAGCCGCCGCCGCTTCAGAGAGCCGATGTCGCAGGAGCGCGGCGAGCAGGAGCGGCCGGAGGTGAGCGGCGGGAGACACACGGGGGCACGGCCGGCTCCCGAGGGCAGCCTGGGGAGGAGAGAAGCCTCGGGGAAGTTTATTTCTGCAGGCGAAAGAGCGAGTTGGGCCTCCCGGAGGGGCGTCGAGCCCAGCCGGCCCCTGGGGCTGGGGCTCTCCGGGGGGATTTTCAGGCAGCTCCTGCCCGGCAGCGCCGTGACCCGGGCTTTCCCCCGGCTCCCGGCGGCTGACTAGAGCCGGCGCTCCCGGGGGGCGGGCACCGCGGGGAAGCGGTGCGGGACGCGGCGGCCCGATGGTCCCGGGCTCCCGATGCCGGGCGCGGTGGCGGCGGGCGCCATGTGACGGCCATGTGGGCGGCGGCTCCGCCTCGGGCCGCCCCGGCACCTGGCAGCGGCACCCCCGGCCCGGGGCGGTGCGTCCCCTGCCCCGGCCCGCCCCGGCCCGCCCTGCCCTTGTACTCCCTTCCCTCCGCTGCCTTGCACTCGCAGCCCCCGCGGGCCGGGGGAGCCCTGCGGGCGGCTCGGCGGTGCCGGGATGTCGTGCGCCGTCCCGCCGGCGGCGGCGGGGGCCAGCGCGCTGCCCCGGGGCGCGGCGGCCGAGGGCGGCCAGCAGGTAGGGACCGGGGGGGTCGGCGCTGCGGGCGGGCACATGGGGCTGACTCACGCCGGGCAGCCCCGCGTCGGGGCTGCCCGCTGCCCCTGGGCATCGGCCCTTCTTTTCCCGGGAGGCGGCCGCCGTGCTGGCTCTTCCAGGTGGGAGAGCGGGCGAGCCGCCGGCGGTGCGCGGAAAGCTGCCGGGGCATGGCGCGGTCAGCGGCTTTTCCCCCGCCGCAGGCAGCCGGGAAGGGAGCAGGGCTTTCCTCCCCGCTGCTCGCACCTCCGCCCCGTCGGCCGCCCTGGGGCCAGGCAGGTGTGAAGTGCTGCCCGCCGGGCAGAGCGGGAGCGCCCGTCCCCGCCGCCGGTCCCCAGCTTTCCCCATCAGTGGCAGTGCCACTGCCCGCGGGGCTCCGCGGCATCCCCCGGGCAGCGTGCCGGCGTCCACCCCTCCGCCTCGGGTCCGCCCATGCGGTGGGGCAGAGGATGCGCTGCCCTTTGAAAGGACCATGCGGTCTCCGGCAGGCCGGGGATCAGCGCTGTGAAATTGGAAGTGTTCGTTGTCAGAAAGTTGCACGCCCGACTTCGGGCATCTCTGTGTGCACCTTGCAGACTAGAGAAGTGTTTCTGGCTAATGTCTTCCAGAGTCATGAAGAAGATGACAGGAAAGTAAGGAGGAGAGAAAAAAACCGAGTTGCTGCCCAGAGGAGCCGGAAGAAGCAAACTCAGAAGGCAGATAAACTTCATGAGGTGAATGGGTACTTGGTGTTTTGCAGGCACAGCTCGGGTACCAAGCGCGGGACTTTACAATAAACAGGAATTCTTAAGCAGGTGTGGGCCTGTCTTCCCACTAATCCCTCTCAGAGAGCTGTGGGTGTGAGGCAGAGGAAGGCGTGCTGTGGGATGCCTGGTCGGGAACTCCCAGACACTGATGCTGCTGTTGGACAGTGCAGCTCTGCCTTCAGTGACACTGCTAGGATGAGAGAGACATGGTCCAGCCCTTGCCTCATCCTCCCTCTTTTGCTCTTCCTGTGAGCACCCAAAGAATGGGATCACAGGGCTCCTTTGGGCTAAACCAAAACCACTTTGTTCTGTATTAGTGGTAATCTTGTCATATTTGCTATGGCAGAGGATGAATTCTTGCTGTCTTACAAGGTAGAAGGTGATGGAAGAGGAGGGGACCGTGCAGTGGCAATGCTGGCTTAAATCAGTTCTAAAACTGTGGTGTCAGCACTGCCACTCAGCAACAGGGCCCTAGACATATCCAGTTGAAAAGGCTTCTTAGGATCTTGAGAATCTGCAAGCATGAGAGCTTGGCTTGGCTAGCTGTTATACTTGTATGCTTTGATAAGTAACAGTGGGTGTCCAAATGAAATGAAAGCAACTGATTCTTCCAGAAGCTCTTAATATCACGATTTGGTGCAGTTTTCTTGTGTCCCCAGTGCAAACACTGGAAGACAGGGATCCCTTTTCTCTGGTTTTGGATGTTACCTCACACAGCAGTGCTCTTGTAGCCAGGAGTCAGCTTTTGGGTAAGTGTCAGTTTTGCTGCTGCCATTGTGGCTGAGTCGGTTGTTCAGCTCTGAAGGTTAATCAAAGTCTTTTTTCTTTCTCACTATGGAACAACAGTTAGCAGAGACTAAGAGGGACAATGTGGGGAGTTTTGGGCTTGGTTTTTCCCAGATCTCCTCTGAGTCAGCGCCTGAGAAAGCCAGGTGCAGGGTACTTCTGAAAAGGGGTAACCCATGACTTCGTGGAATCATTTTTGGGCCCTGTGCCATCCTGCAGCCTCTCTGATGTTCCTCCTGAACTTGAGGATCTTCCTTGTGCTGGGAATCTTCATTCTGAGGCACACAGGTTTTTCCAGGTGTAGGCAGATCTGGTTGATGTTGTTCTTAGCAAGAGCAATGTGACAGTCTCACCCCTGAAAATGGGACAGAGCAATGAGACAGTAACACTTGTTCCAAAACCCAGGACCATGGGGTTTGGGGCAACAAGAGATGAGCAGAACAACAATCAGGGTCGGACAACTTGGCTGGAGTTTGGCTCCAAAGCTGTGTTAGGAGGACTGTGCCTGTTTTACTCTGTGAGAGGTGGCGGAAGGGTGTGAGGGAGGGCAAGGAACCCAAAGTTCTGCAGCAAAGGGGAGCAGAGGCAGTGCCAGGCTGCCCAGAAGAACATTGCATGAGAGGCTCTCCCTGCTGCCTTTTAAGGCACGTGTAGGCTTTGAAGTTTGCTCTGAAGCTTTCCCAGGGAGGTGAGATTGAGTGGGTGGATGTTGAGCCTTGGGCCAACGAGCCATCTGCAGGTTTTCAGTGGGCTGGCTCTAAGCCTGTAGCTCTCTTCTTTTTGGGATGAGAAGGCTTAGAAGCAGGGACACTTGGGACACACAGTTATCAAAAAATGTGACACAGGAGTCTTGCATCCATCACGTGTATGCTGCAGAGCAGCTCATAACTCCCTTGCAGTTAACAGCAGCTTATTTATTGCCAGAGAAGCCTTAGCTCAAAAGCAGCCGGGTCAGGGATAACCAAGGCAATGATCTGGCCTTCTGATGACAAAATGAGCCTGGCATCAAGCTGGCATGGTGCTTCCCTCCTACTGAGTTCTGGGGCTTCTGAGCAGTTGGCTACAAACTCTGGCAGGCCTGGAGGAGAACACTGGCCAAGTTGTGCTAGCCTGGCTAAATGGCTTTTCCCTGCACTGCCCTGGGGCAGGAGCTGCCCTTCTCTCACGAGCAGTGCCAGGCACCGGGTTTTCCCAGCACCTCTCGGCAGTCAGTGCTTTCATTTTCTCTGATCTCACAGTGTAGAGTCCGTTTTGGCCCTTCCCAGCAGAGGCAGCCCAGGGTGGACGAGGCCACCATGGGAACGCAGCCATCCATGCCTGCAGCCCTGGGCTCCTGGGGGAATCCTGAGGACCAGCGGCACCTCCTGGTCTTCGGGGCCATGAAAGGAGTCGCAGTGTGGTTGAGGCACAAGTTGTAAAGCACTTGCCCTGTTCCAGCACCCAGGCTGTGTCTGTCCTTCCTCAGCACTTTGTAAGTTGTAGTAAGAAACCACACTGTTTTTCTACAGTTATGTGAATGTACTCAAGGTGGAAGCACTGAAAGGAATGTTTTGACTGTAAGTTGTTTTTTTTTTCTCTCCTCTCCTTCCAGGAATATGAGTCTCTTGAGCAAGAAAATACCTCCCTGAAAAGAGAAATCGGAAAGCTAACAGATGAAATGAAACACTTGAGTGAAGTGTTGAAGGATCATGAAAAGATCTGTCCACTCTTGCACTGCACCATGAACTTTGTGACCATACCAAGGCCTGATGCACTCGCCAGCTGCCTACCAAGATGAGTGCTCTCCTCAATCACCTCTAACTGTGATGTGTGAAAGTGCCATTAACAGGTTTGAAGAACTGCCTACTTAGGGTGCAGATCTTCCACCAAAGAGGGCTCGACTTGACCACTCAGCTCTTCTCCACGTTGAAGTGTTACAGTCTTCTGAATCTCAGGAAAACACCAGTATGGAAAAAAAGACAATTTGAACAGCAGCTCCTTACTTGGTAGACTCTTCAAGCCATGGTTTTGCCTTTGGAAATGTCAAAGTGCCGTGCAGCCCACTATGGAGCGATGGAATGTAGACAGGGAAAAGTACCGACCTCGGACTGGGATGCCTTCCTCCCCCACGTCCACTGCCAGTAACCCTTTGTCACTTGTCACCCATGTATGTCATGATCTGGCTGCTGGGTTTTATCTCTCTAAACAGGTTTGGTTAATAAAAGCGATGTCTCATCTTTATAATGTTCTCCACCTTCAATAATCAATGTCTTTATAGCATCTCTGCTTTTTATTTCTGGTCAGTGCCAAAGTCTAATGCTAATCTTCCCGTCAGTTGTTCTATTATTTACTTATCACCTCTTCATTGGTTCTTCTTTTGAGGTGTGTGTAACAAAAGAGTTTTCTTAGTCTTTAATATTCCAAATCATCAGCCCTGCTGGCATTAGTCCTTGGAGTGTTTTATATCCTAAAATATGGCTTGGCCAGTTTCTGATGATGGTTGTGTGCTCTGTGTGGAAGAAAAGCAAACAGAGTTAGATGGTTTTACACATTGTTTTAAAAAGCAGATTTTGAAATTTATTGTTTTAGTGCACCCACTGGAAATGAACAAATGTCTTCATCCTTCCCTCATCTTGCTTATTGCCTCTGGAAGATTGTGTCTGTGGATTGAGTTTTGCTAAGCATTCTGTTCTATGTCCACACCAAAAGTGTTTGATAATTGCTTGAAAGAAAAACATTCTGTTTTCTTTAACTTTTTAGTTACAAGAAGGAAGTATGATTGCAGTGTTACTAAGAAATACACAGAAAAATGTGTTTACTTTCTCCGAAGATTCCTAGTAGTGTCAACCTGTAGAAATGTGGATGCTGTAGCTTGGGATCCAGCAAAGAGTCTTTTTCTCACAGTATTTCCCAGTCAAAGAGCACCTTTGGATAATAAAAATCTCCACCTCTTTGCCAACTCTCTCACTTCAGCATTTGGATTTTTTTCAGTTAAACTCATGGGATTACTTTCTCCCCTCACCAGGATCACAGTATTTGTTATCAGAATATGATCTGAAATGTGGAATTTTAATTTTTTTTAAACTTTTTTTTAGCTTCTTTAGTAGAATGGTGCATTGCTGATCACTGCCAAGATAGAATTGGGGAAACCATGTAGTCAACTCTGCCTTCTAAAGGGCCCTCTTGTGTCATCATCTTAGGCTAGAAACTCCAGATGAGCTGTTGGCTTCCTTAAATTATTTGTTAGGCTGTTCCCAAGAGAATTTCCAGGATTTGCATCTGCAGCCTAAATGCTGTCTTCAAAGTTCTTCATGGTCCCTTAAGAACTGAGTCATCCCACAAAGAGAATCTGCTGCAGTCGCTGCCTAGGGAAACAAAAGTCTCAGTACAGTTCAAGATACACGTTTTGGGTAATGTCCTTGGTGCTATTCTGTGTGGCACCCTTAAGAAAGGAAGCTGTCTTCCGTATATCCATCCACACACCCACATTCTCTCAGGCACTGGATGCCACTGTACAGTTTGGGCAGAGTAAAGATGTAATGGAGAAGGGGTAGCATGGTGGAAATGAACAACATTCACTTTGGGAGAATCTGTCATGGTTTAGGATGAAGGGACAGAGGGAATGTTTCATATCTCATAACTAGGTATGTGGAGCTGACTGGAAAATATCTAATTGAGGTCAGGAGTGTTATGAAAGCTGGTCTTGTATATGGAGCCCTGTGGACCTTCAAAAATGGGAGGAAAGATCAACCATCTAGTCCAAGACAGTCCATCCCAGCAGAATCCTTCTAAAGAATTTCATTCCACAGATGCTCTCTTCTAGAAGTAGAGATAGAGTTCCCTGGGTAAAATTCTCCTCCTTACACATTTATTCTTCTAAACATCTGTCTAGAAACTGACTCCAGCTTATCACTTGGTGTCATATCCAAGTTCTGTGGCACACTCCCCGTCAGCAAGCGCTGTTCTTGTTCTGCAGTAAAAGTTTTACTCCGTGGTTTCTGCATTGGAGTTCATTGCTTTATTAATTGTATAATGTCTGTGCAGAGTGCACAGGGGAAGGCAGCTGAATTCTCAGCAATGTTGTGTGATGGAGACAACAACCGAAGCCCAAGGATATGTTGCTGTTCCTTGGAAGGGCTGGGAGCCCTGTGGGAGCCCTCACTGTCCCCACGTTTTTCCCACAACCTCAGGGTGTAGCTCCAGCCTGTGCATCATGTCCGTAAGTGACAGTAGGGCATGGGTTGCTTCACCATGTCTTGCATCACTTTTTTTCCCAGGAATATTTCCCAAGGGCCTTTTGCATCGTTCTTCTATTTGATAGATAAACTAAGGCACCTCACCAATCAGTATATTGTGTGACTAATGTTCAAAGGCAGCTGGGAGCCTCAAGTAAAAGGAGTGAGCAAAATCAGTATCCCAGCCCAAATAAGTCCAACATTCTGATATGTTTACAGAATTTATGTCATAGCTGAATCAGGGGTTGACAAGGACAGTGAACTGTTAAAGCACAGGCTTATGTATCCCTACACACGCAGCGATTGCGCTTCTTGCAGGAACTGTTCGTAAGGATATCGATTTACAGGAAACTTCAAAACAGAAAGCATGCTCTGGAGCCTGGGATAATTTTTACATGAATAGGGAACCAGAAAGGAGAACAGAAAGGAAAAAGCCCATTTGTTAAGGAAGCAACAGAAAATCCTTTTTCACATCCAAACCTCTTCTTTTGCAGCAGTGTTGCACCATCACAAAAAAGGTTTCACATCTATATATGGCTAAAATCCCACTTGATATACTGTAGCTCCAAAAAGCTTCCAGTTGGTTTGACTCATTGCCCACAAAAATGTGGTCTGTATTACATCCACATGATTTTCAGATGCAGGTATATAGGGAAGATCTTTTCTATATTCAGATTATGGTTCATGTGAGGCACACTGTAAATTGCAGTCTTATTTGTGGATGTGTCATGTAGATGAGGGTTGCTAACATAGCTGGATTTTGCCTCTTAGGTTCACAATGAAGGTTACGGTTTGTCTAGATTCAGTTAGCGTGGATTTCTTTTTTTGCATTTTCTGTGAGTCTAATGAAGAAGCAAAGTTCTTACTGCATACTTACACACAGACAGAAGTATTCATTCCAGGAACAGACTGGGTCCAATTCAGCTATTTATCTATTAATTTCTTTCGGGTTTTGTTGGGTCAGATTTAAAATGATTATATTTATAAAGTTAATTTTAGCCTCCAAAGCTAAAAAAATCAACAGAAAGGCAAAGTCAAGCTTCCCAGAACTGCTCGTGTAACAGAGATCAATTGTTATACCTCCAGAGAGCTTATTAGAAAGTCTTGCTCTTTCCCACTGATATTTTACATTCATGCCTGTGAACATTTTTTAAGTGTCTTCATGTACTCATCCAGAGTCTTGCTAAAAGTACATCTTTTAAAAAATAAATTTAAGCCAGCCTATTCTACAGACTTTCTGTTCTTTGCCCTGGTACCAGTTACTGTAATTTAGTGCTCCTTCTATAGTGCCTCTTAATCTCATCTGTGTTTGGTACTTGCACCAGCCTTTGTATTCTCATTATTTCAAATGCCTTTTTTGTTTTCTTCTTCCTGTTTCCTTCTGTTTCTACACAGCTTGGTGACAGCATCACTTGAAGGAGTCAGTATTAGAGAATCAAGGCTAATCTGCAGGGCCATCTAGGAATTGCATTTCACTGGTACACCCTGTATATGATGAAAGGCTTTGGTGTGTGCCTTGTTTTCTCACTTGAGTATTAGGGAAGGTGCCCGTGCAGTCTTTTAAAATGTACTTAAAAGTGGCATAACCTTTACTGTAGGCTATCAAACCCATACTGTTTCCTGTCCATAGATGAATGCTTTGCTGCATGGCATTTGGGGTTTCCATCTGTGAATCAGTCTAGAATTTCTGTCTCAGTGAAAGTGATAGATAAAACAACCATTAAAAAAATCCCTTTTCTCTTCTTCCCATCAGTGATATAATTCCTGTTACAGGAAGGAAGCATGTCTGATAAGCAGGAGAAGTGGTGGGTTTGTTTACTGTCACAAAGACTAAATGTTATTCTCTTTATAGGAGGGTAGGAATTTTCTGTTTTTAAACCCTGGTTTACCATCAAGTGGTCACTGGAGAAACATCTTATACGTACATACAGCCTGTGGTGTGGGCACACATCCATAAGGAAGTGAAAGAATTTGGATTCTTTCTTTGCAGAAACATGGCATTTACATTGATTCACTGGAAGTCGAAACAGTCCTACAGCTGCCTCAGAGGACATGCAGCACTTTACTTACTCACTTGGGTAATATTTAACTCAAGAACAGCCACAAGCTCACTGGAAGTGGGTAATTCTTGCTAAAGAAACCATGGTAACAATCATCCCTGGGGTTGCATGCTCCATTTCTGGCGTTCATTCAGGTATTTTTTTCCTACACAGCTCCTATGGAAAAATCCGTAATGATAGAGTAGGAATTTTTTTTCACTGCAGAATTTTGAAATCATGACATCAAATGTATTGTGAAAATAGCTGGCATAGCTTTTGCAAAAACCTGTTTTCTGCTAATTATGTGTTTGGTCTGCTGTAAGGGAATCATTACTGTTCTCCTTACAAGAGGAAAAGCTAAACCACAAAGGTCTTGGTGCAGAATGAAAACATTTATTCATGGAGTTAGTACTGAATGGCTGCCATGCTGCAGTGCCACAGCTTTTCTCATCCTGAAGCAGCTTCTTCTCGTAGCCAAAGAGACAATGACATCTGTAAAAGGTGTGTTTGCTTTAAGTCTGCAGTAGGAGAGCTTTTATTATATGTGTTCAGGAGGTTCTACAGACTGCTGGTAGAGCTTGCTACACCCATCTAGGCGCAGTCCAATTAAACCTACCCCAGACCATTCCCCTCAGAGCACAGCAGGTAGATGTCTCCAGCCAGGTGGAGAACTTTCTCCTTTAACTGTCTCATAATGAGCTTGTTGTCATGTTTTCATTATTCTAAATTATTAAAATACCAAATTGAAATTCTTGAAATTCTAAGCAAGGGTTATAAGTAGTCTCTCTTGGGATAAGCAGATTAGTAAAATTTTTCTTCCCATTATAAACTGAATCTTGAGAGTACTAATTTATTATCTGTCTTAAGTAAATAATTGACAATAAGGAATAAGCAACAGGACTCTGCTTAAGTATTTGATACAATGCCATACAAGATACAATTGCTTCAGCTGGAGATGTTGTGCAAGAATTGGAAGATAGAACTAGCTATTGAAGCTGTAGAATTAGCTGAAGGAAAATGGCAAAAGTTATTTTTGAAAAGGGAGTTATCAGGCTAACAAATTGTTTATAAGTGGAGGTTCTTGAGGACTGATCACAGACCTCTCTTGTTCAGAATCTTTGGTAAAGACTTTGAATGCAAAGGGACCATTACTACAGAAGAAGACTGAAATATCCTGCAAAAGAGACTGCATGGCCTTGCAGAAGAGAATAGAAATGCCATTATTCATAGAATCGTGGAGTCATGGGACAGCCCATGTTGGAAGGAACCCTGAAAGATCATCTGCTCCAGCCTTTTGGGAACAAGGGAACCCAGATGAAATTATCTAGCATCCTGCCACAATGCAAAGTGTACAGTCACAAGCTTGAAGAACAATTCACAAGAATTTCTGTCACAAGGTGGAGACTCCTGAGTCGGAAATGCCAATGGAATGAACGAGGAAAAGCATGTTAGCAGCTGATGCTGAGGCGCCAATGCAGGGGGGCAAAAAGGAAGACAAACAGGCATTCAGATGCATAGTGATGGGGTTATTTCTTTATTTGTGTTCTTAAAGAGAGAAATATCAATGTAATTATGTGAGAGCCTGGCCAAACCTCATCTGAAATACTGCATACATTTCTGCTCAACCATGATAAAGAAAGATGAACCAAAACTAGTACAGGTACATAGAAGGGCTACTGGGAAGGTTAGGGGGATGAAGATTCTTTTTTTTTTTTTTTTGAGACTTCAGAGACAAATAAAGTCTGAAAAGTGGTGGGATCATTGTCTACGTAATAACATCAGAGTAAAGATCATGTTAGGAAAAGAGGTGTCATAGAGAAGTAGTAGTGTTAATAGAAGAATAAATAGGTATAATTTGTACTTGTTTTTGAGCTATATATGTGAAGAAGTTTCTATCTGTCAGAAGTAAGACATCAGAAAGGCTTCCAGCAGAAATGATGTATATGAGCAATTTTGCAGGTTGGCATGTGTGCATGCAACCCACTTAGTTTTGGGATGAAGGTCATGTTTGTCATGTGGGACAAATTGAGTACACTGGTGATCCAAAATATTTCCTCCTGTCCCAATGTCCTTATTCTCTTTGGAGAAGGCTTGCAATTGAAAGAAAGCAGATCTTAAAACAAACAAAGCAATCCCCTGAGATTTCATTATCCAGAAACTCATTTTGATAGGAGGTCAGATGTAAGATTTTGTCAGAGGCAGGAGTCCCTTATCAAATTGAATTATTTGATTAGATCCATGTAAGGAATGAGCAGAAAAGAAAGGGAGTTTTCTTTTCTAAATGCCCACCATTTAACCATGGTATGATCCCAGAAAAAAAAATCAGAACACTGTTCACAGAGAAACAGAAACAAAATCTAACAGGAATTTGGGGAATTTCCCAAGCTGTTAACTTTAAAAGCTGAGTTACTCCAACTTTGCAAATATGCATTTCACAGAAGATTGCAGGCCATTTTTGTTTGTCTTACATCAGTTCATTGATTAAATATATAAACAGGATGTCTTTAAGAGCAGAAAGTTTTAAAACAGGATTTGATACTAAGCAAGAGCTCTCTTAGTTCCCTTTTAGCTATTTGAGTTTCATCTTTGCTTACCAGAGCTGTTTTAGGGTACAGTAATTTCCAAGTGCACTATTGAGTTGCAAGGTAAATAATCTCTAGAGATGAATATTTTTTTTTCTTTCTTTTCTTACTGTAAATGACAATAGTACATAAGCTAGAAATTTCCCTTGTAAATTCTGGTCATCCCATTTGTTTGCCAAGTTCCAGTATGGACTCAGGACCTCTTCTGTCAGTGCACTGAGAGGTTGCTAGGGGTAGGTGATTCATCAGCTCTCTTTAAGGACTTGATTAATAGCCTGGAGAAATCAAATATGAAAGAATCTTTTTGATCATACAGGTGAAGAAATTACTGACCACAACTTAGGTATTGTTTATATAAGAACAGAAGTCCTGTTTTCCAGGTGAATAAAATGTTGAGGGAGCCTTCCTGTGTTTGAACCTTTGTCCTGCTGGTACTTCCACACTGCTTCCGTCTGGAGTTTCAGATCAAAGAGGCAGTGAAGTCGGCCCACGCAGAGCAGCTTGCAGCAAGGACAGGATCTTCCTGTGGACACAATTCAAGTAGAGGAGCAGAAATGGGAATATGGGTGATTGAGGGCTGTAATATAAAGTTATATAACCAGTCAGGTTTTTTATGAGAAATGCTGAATGACACTTACCTGTGAACACACCTGTACTTTTACCATTGTGTTAAGAGACTGTGTAATCAAAACTTTTCCCCCATAAATTATTAGATTATCAGCTTTTTTACATAATTTTTGTTGATATTTTGCAAAGCTCAAAATATTGTATTTAATTCACATGAAAAACAATTCCCACAGTTTTAACTAATTGGTTTTCCATCTTTTCTTTTTTCTGTACATGTCCAACTACAAATTCACGAAACACATATTTGTAGAGAATTACTTTGATACTAAATTATGCATTTTAAAATGTTCAGGGAAATTAAATTAGGGAAAATTAAATTATTTTAGTTTTCAAGTATCAGGTGTATACATTCAAAGGAAAAACCAAATGATGTGTTTTCTATTTCACTTTTATCTCAATATCTGACATCAGATGCATATGCAGAGACTCTTGGCTGTCATTTTCCTGGGTTGCTCTCAAAAACTCGAGGAATATACTATTACAAATGATAATACAAGGATATTAAACTGTTGCATTAATAAATTAGTATTTGTTAATTATTTAGACATAATATTTCTTAATACAAATCTAACGACATGCCTGCTGCTTGTTTTATACTGAAACAGTGTTTTATATGAGTAACATTTCAAGAGCAGTGATTCAGTTACTGAATGTAAATTGAAAATACCAGTGAGTGAGAAAGTGAAAATCTATCCCAAGTTAATATGCAGAGTCTCTACTTCTTGTGCTTAGGAACACTCCAATTTCCCTAACATTACTGACTTTTTTTTCTTCTACGCTATGCATTTTCAACTCCTGTTTAATGAACAAATGTTCTTCATTTAGGTCCATCATGCTTTGCAAGGTACATTTCTGTTTGTCATTTATCATGGTTAAATACATCTCTCTCCAGCACCGTCTGCCCATTTTACCTACTAATACAAGTTCTTCAAGGCAGGGGATTCGTTGCACCGTGTAGCAATTCAGGGAAATGCTCCAGTACTTTCCTGGTCTTTCTATGCCCTCATACACCTGAACAAAACTCCTCTGCTTTTACTCATGCTTTCTGATGAAATAATGATGGCTGTGGGAACATCAGGCTGTATCATGTAACCTGGAATGGTTGGTTCTCTGTTTCATGGATTGAGGCTTCCTAATAATTCAGTGATGCTTTCCAAAGCTTCCTATCTTTTTATCAGCCATATGCCCTGCCTGTGACAGCTGATCCCCTGTGTGAGTGTGCTTTGATTTATTTTTCCGTACCATCCCTTAAGAATACATAGTGTCTGTTCATGCTTGGCTCAGGTTGTGGTATATCAACTGTAATAATTCATTGGGATTTTGTTTTTACTGCACTGAAATATTTTCTTGGCTACAACAGAATCACGTCCATGTTATGCACAAATAGTGCAAATTTCTTCAAATAACCCCTGCCCTTGCTTGGACCCCCTTCACCACTGCGTTCAGCAAGACTCTCATCAGCCACATGGCACCCAAAAGGCAGGCCATGGAATATGGCAGCTCATTTATAGAAGTTACCGTGTTCAAAAATGTGTCCATTCCTGCAGCACATTCAAGAAACTCGGCACATCCATAAGATATTGGCAGAACCTACTGCTCTGCTGTAGGAGCAGGGCCTAGAGGGCTATGCCTTAATGGGAGAAACAAAAAAATGTAATTTTCTGCTTTGGGGTTCCTTTGTGTTGTTTAGAGGCTGGATTCCTGCATTATATCTGTTCTCTCTAAAATGGTTTTATTGCACGCAATGTTTGCCAGCACGATATTAACCGGTCCCCAGACACCGTTTAAACTCACTCGTCATGTTTTCTACACTATACCTCACTGTGTAATTACTGCCTCCCATTGCCAATAATTCATGCCCTCCAGAAGGCCCTGTTTAGGTCTGAGTAATAAAATACTGAAAGATTAATATTCAGTTGATGACAGATCATTTAATGCAACTCTTGACAAAGCTCTCCAGCATCTAGGAAATTGGCAGAACACTTCTGATGGCTGCTTTCTGATGTCATGCAATTAGCAACCCAGAGTTAATTCTCTGCGGTTATTCTCTCGAGTTTAGTGGAGCAGACTTCTTGTCAACCTTCAGTCCACTCAGGGAATTGTATGAGGTGAGTTTAATTCATGTGTATTTGGCATGAAAGTGGACTTCCTTAGATTGCAAAAAAGATCTGCATTACTGTTACAGCACTGCAGTTAGCAAATTTAAATATTTTAATTTAATTGTGTGCTGATACTCCCAGTGAGGGCAAAGTATTTTTGCATGCACAGATCCATATTCAGGCTGTGAAGCTGCACATTGCAGTCTAGATTTTCTCAAAATGTTAGGGAAAATTGCAAACAGCTGTGTATGTTGTTAAGTGCTTGGATGATTCGCCTTGCTCTTCTCAAAATCGTGGTCCTACCAACTTAACTAATAAAATAAAACATCAAACCTGCTTCTTTCCCTACACCCCACCTTTATGCCATCTTGGCAGTACAAAGGAGTTTTAAAATGGGTGTGGATGACAGCTAGTTTACAAATTGATCTCAGTAGGGGTGTTTATGTGGGTACATTCCAGCTGAGTAAGAGCACTGATAAATAGCTTCTGGTAAATGTTGCAGCCACAGTTTTGACTGCATGGATGTCACTCTGCTCCTCTGCCCATCACTTACCAGAACTGACAGAAAGGGACATACCTCTGCTCAACCCACTTCAGTTCTCACTCAGATGTCTTGGTTCTTTGAAAGGCCACCGAGGCTTTAAGGTAAGACATCACGGTATGCTTACTTGTGGTTTGTTGCTGGTGGAGTCAAAGAGTGAGAAGTTTTGGTTTTAATCTTGTGAGAAGAGCCAGGGTGAAATCTGCTCCTCTCCACCCCTCAGGCCAGTGGTATTTGTCATCAGGGAATGCCTTTCTGCCAGGGTTTCAACCAAGGTGCTCTGCTCCTACGCAGAGTGGGGAAAGAGAAAGGGAAAGGGCAGAGACTTCAGCCATCCAGAGGAAAAAATGAGGTTTGGTTGTCTCTGAAAACTACCTAGGCTAGAATTTCAATCCTTTGCATGAGAGAGTAGGTGCACATACAGTTTCCTAGGTGGCAACACCAGCTAAAGCAGGTTTTAACCTCTTGCTCCCACCCTTCTCCCATGTTGCTGTTCTCCCTCTGTTGGCAGCACAATGTTTATAGGGTGTGTAATAAACTTGGTCATTGAACTGTAGATGGCTGAAAAGAAATCCTGTGTGAAAAAAGAGCTTTTTTTGAGCAACAGTTGCCTGATCCTGCTTGGAATGACTTGGCAAACAACAGAAATGGCACAGCTGAAGGAGGGGAGGTAGCTATGTCAGAGAGACAGAAGTGAAGGCTGGGGAATGCCTTGAATTAAGAGGTCGTGCTTGCTACAGAACACATTGTGTTATGAACCCCTTCACCCTCATTTGGCATCCAACATTTGTATGCATAAACTGGACAGCTCATCTGTCATTTGATAGCTGCACAAATATCTCAGCTGGCTTGTTAACATGCTTTGGTAAGAGCTGGACTCTCGGACGCTAATGGGCGGTGGTGGTGCTGTCACTGATCTCCTGAACTGACCTCTTTGACACAGATCACAGAATCACAGAATACCCTGAGCTGGAAGAGACCCATCAGGATCATTAAGTCCAATCCCTGGCCCTGCACAGGACACCCAAAGAATCACACCATGTGCCTGAGAGCATTGTCCAAACGCTCCTTGAGCTCTGTCAGGCTGCCCGGTGCTGTGACCACTTCCCTGGGGAGCCCGTTCCAGTGCCCAGCCACCCTCTGGGTGAAGAACCTTTTCCTGATACCCAAACTAAACCTCCCCAGACATGTTTTCTTGAGTCCTGTCACTAGTCAGGAGAGTGAAGAGATCGATGCCTGCCCCTCCACTTCCCCTCATGAGGATGTTGAAGACCACAATGGGCTGCCCCTTCAGTCTCCTCTCCTCCAGGCTGAACTAGCTGCTTACTCAGAGCTGTGTTCTTAATAGTCCATGTTCCTCTGGAGCTTTTGTGATTCAGATATAATAACCTGAAAAAATTCCTTTCCTTCTCCACTTTCCTCTAGGAATAAGCTAGATGGAGAAATCCTTGGAAGAATTCACAAGTGATTTGGAAGTTTTCCTGTGATTAGAATGATGACTGCTTTATTTCATACATGGAGGTATTTTTTATGGTCGTATCTTCTTGGGTATGTTGTGAACCTCTGGATGTCACACACAGCTTTATTTTCAAAGAAATTTGTGCCTTCCAGAGAAGGCATTAAGTGACAAACCCTTTTCACCTCTATCTTAATACTTGCTAAAGCAGTACTATCATAATACTCAGTAAGAGATTACCCTTCATAATTGTTCTCAGCATTTCAAAACCCTGAAGTAGTCTTTGCAGTAGTGTGACCACGATATGCACACTGCATTTGAATCCCATGAATCAGGCAGGATAGGTAGTCCATCCATATGGCACTCTGCAGAAAGGTTTGCCAGCACCAATCGAATGGAATAAGCTCATTTGGAACTGAGAGCTTCTTGTCGTTTCCTCATGCAGTTTTTATTGCAGAAGAAGTTGCATAATGTACAGTGGAAAAATCACGTCTTACACAACATCTGATGTACAGAGCAGTGTACCCAAGCAATGAGTCAGGGCTCCCAGGTGAGACATGAGTTTATGACGTGCAGGAATGTGTTCCACACTATTCCCTTAGGAGCTGCAAAACATTAACAGTTTTCTCAGGTGATGTTTAGCTCCCAAAAAGGCACTCAGAATACTAAGTGTTTTTACAGAATCATGTGTACTTTCCCTCACATATCCCATATTTCAGTTCTTTCTGATTTTTTCAGGGATATTCATGTACAAAATAAAACCAATTGGCAGTATAAATTCCTTTAAGACTTGCCCTCTATAATATTGTGTAAGGGTCTGAAACAATCTCATGAAAAGCAATGCCTAGGGAATCCTTCCAGAGTTTACACCAAGCTTGCTGCCTTGGGGGACAGTGCTTTAGCCCCTGAGTCTGTGTTATTCTTGCTGAGTAGGCGTGATCAGTGCAGTCCTGGATTTATGTGTCTCTCTAAGGGAACTCCAAGCATTGACTGAAAAGCAGTGAATGAAATGTTGGCTACAGATTGTACAAGTAGCTGTACCAGTAAAATACTATAAAAGCATTAAGATAAAGCTGTTAAAAAGAGAAATTGCACTTGATATGAAATACATTCTGCTTCCAAATGAGAGAGAATGATTGGGGGTAATGTTCTTCCATTTAACCATTGTGTTACCAAGTTTACATGCTTGCTTTTAAGGAGCAGTTACATATTCCTTTGGTCATCATTTCAAAGACTTAAGTTGGCTTAAGTTGTGGGGAGCCACTCCTGTCAAGATGACCTTAGAGAAATTTGTTGTTCCCTGCTTGCCAGAAGTTTCCAGTTCTATAGCAGAATCAGCAGACCAGATTATTGTTTAATAATGATCAAACTATTTCTTGAGCTGTCTCCCAATCCTTGTACTAAAGTGACTACCAAGAGATGTGATTTGTTACACATACTCTCTTCTGAGCTGCTTACAGAATCACTGTGCATGCTTGCTCCCCGAGTGCACCTATAAACCCAAGATCAAGTGTGTGTGGCACAGCACAGTGTGCAATAAATGAAAAACCTCCGTGTGGGAAGCAACCCAGATGAATTTACAGGATGGGATACTTCGCCTTGCTGAGCAGCAGAGCCAACAATAGAGATTTTTTGTTTTTCAGGGCTACATTGGAACGGTGCTGGTGGGGAAACTGCACAACTGTGCAGCGTTTTCAGTTTTGTGACTTCAGCAAGATCGATGTGTAGCAATTCTTGTGCTGCAAAACTCGGTGTTTGCTCTGACGGTCATCCCACTCGCAGGATTTGAGCTACTGCTTGTGTGTGTGCTCTGAGGACACGTTAAAGCTGTTGGCTCAGGATTAGCAGTTAGTCTGTAATTCTGGTCCACAGCTTCTGTTCAGTGTGGGCACACAGCAGTGGCTGTGCAGCTACCACTGGAGATGCTAGGTATCTCACGAGTCATTTTGGTATCTTATCCATGCAGTGGAATGGGCTCCATGCACATAGAGTTTTTTGCTGCCTATCACCTCTGTCATCTTCATGCTCCACCCTAGTCAAGGCAGCTTGCTGGGCAATACCTGAAAGCTTTCAGAAAATCCCGGTGACCCCCAGTGATCGTTAGTCACAAAACGCGGTTTATAAATTGCCGTCAGGGACTCTCCATCCAGATAACCAGCAGGGTCAGAATTTTCATTTACTGGATCCGGGCTGGCTGAGATGAGGGGAAGTCCCCGTGCGTGCCGTAGCGCGGCGCAGGTTTGACATGCCTGGAAGTCACACGCTGGGACGTGCAGCCCGTGTCCGTGCGCTCCCGCACCGCTCCCACGGGTGTTCCCCGGGCAGGATCTGCACACCAGCCTCCGGACATCCGGCCAGAGCCCCCGGGGAGGCACAGCCGAGCCCTGCAGGGTGACCGGGCTGTGGTGTCCCAGGGCAGGGGGCGAGCGGGGCCGGCAGCAGCGGCTCCCACGCCCGCTCTCCCTTCGGGCTGATGGAGGGGCTGCAGCCCCTTCCCCCGGGCTGCCGGGGCCGCGGTCCCGCAGTGTCCCCAGGCCGTGCCCGCAGTGCTCCCAAGCCGTGCCCGCAGTGTCCCCAAGCCGTGCCCGCAGTGTCCCCAGGCCGTGCCCGCAGTGCTCCCAGGCCGTGGTCCCGCAGTGTCCCCAGGCCGTGGTCCCGCAGTGTCCCCAGGCCGTGCCCGCAGTGCTCCCAAGCCGTGCCCGCAGTGTTCCCAGGCCGTGGTCCCGCAGTGTCCCCAAGCCGTGGTCCCGCAGTGTCCCCAAGCCGTGCCCGCAGTGTCCCCAGGCCGTGCCCGCAGTGTCCCCAAGCCGTGGTCCCGCAGTGTCCCCAGGCCGTGCCCGCAGTGCTCCCAGGCCGTGCCCGCAGTGTCCCTAAGCCGTGCCCGCAGTACTCCCAGGCCGTGCCCGCAGTGCTCCCAGGCCGTGGTCCCGCAGTGTCCCCAAGCCGTGCCCGCAGTGCTCCCAGGCCGTGCCCGCAGTGTCCCCTGGCGGCAGCGCGCCCTCCCGGCCCCGCGGCAGCAGAAAGCGAAAGGCTTTCGGTGCACGGAGGGAGTTTCGGGGGCGCGGCGAGGAACTCGACACGGATCCCGGGCTGCCTCCAAAGCCGAGAGGGCAGCGGGGCGAGGGAGGGGATTCTGCCCCTCGGCTCTGCTCCACCTGGACCCCTCCTGCAGTGCTGCATCCAGCTCTGGGGTGCCCGGCACTGGGAGAACATGGACCTGTTGGAGCGAGTCCAGCGGAGGCCACCAAGGGCATTAGAGGGATGGAGCACCTCTCCTATGAGGAAAGGCTGAGAGAATTGGGGTTGTTCAGCCTGGGAAAAAAACGGCTTCGGGGCGACCGAATTGCAGCCTTCTGGTACCTGAAGGGAAACTACAAGAAAGATGGAGAGGGACTTTTTACAAGAGCATGCCGTGACAGGACAAGGGGGAATGGCTTCAAACTAAAACAAGGAGGAATATCTTCAAACTAAAAGGCAGTAGGTTTAGATTAGATATTAGGAGGAAGTTCTTTGCTGTGAGGGTGGTGAGGCACTGGAACAGGTTGCCCAGAGCAGTTGTGGATGCCCCATGCCTGGAAGTGTCCAAGGCCAGGTTGGATGGGGCTTTGAGCAGCCTGTCTGGTGGAAGGTGTCCGTGTCCATGGCAGGGGGGTTGGAAAGAGATGATCTTTAAGGTCCCTTCCAGCCCAAGCCATTCCATGATTCTATGATCCAAGTGCCTCTTCCTGGTGAAGCACGAAGGGAAAGCTTGGGCCAAGCCCTGGCCCACCCCCACTTACAGGCAGAGGGTGTCCCTGCCAACGAGGGAGGTTGGCACATCCCTCAGCTGCTGTAAGGAAACCTGCTGTGGGATTCAGGCCAAAGTAACCAAGTTTTTATTATTGGATAAAAATAGAAAATGTATAAACCGCCTTCCAGCCCAGCCAATTCAGTCTGACTTTTGGGAATGTGTTGAGCTTTAATGATCTGATTCTAATGATTCTGCCCAGCCTGCTGCAAGCAGCCAAAACCAGCACTGTTACAAGAGAATAATCCTCATTCCAATAGAAATTCCAGCAGCCTTGGTGTGGGTAGACTGAGTATCTGCTTAATGTTGGCTTACCGTTAAAGAGCCAAACTCCGCACAGCGTACTGCGTGCAATGCTGTTTCAAATTAGCTAAAATACTAGAATCACATCCAGATGACGCAAAACAGACTTATATTTTAATGCCAGAAATATGTAAAGGTCCTGCACAAGCCATACATAATAAGTGCATCTTTTTGGCGCCAGCACTTGTACTTGTCATTTGCTGACACAGTGCTGAGTTCATCTAAGAAGCAGAACACGTAATGTTTCAAAGAATTGTGCTTGTTGTTTGGAGGATGGGAGAGGAAACGGAAAGGCTACTTACACTTGGATATTAAGTGCTAATGTGCTGTCCTATCTTTAGTCAGTGGGGGAGAAGGAATGGGGCTGCCTTGAGTAAAGTGCATTCGAAAGCTTGTTTCACTTCTGCTTGGTGTTGCCTACTATGCAACCAGCAAGTATCTGATTACTGGCCTTGAGCTGTTCGCATGAGCTGATCTGCCAAAGGTTTGATTGAGAAACACATGCTGGAAATACCACATTTCATAGAAGGAGACTGTGAGAGAAACCCTACGTTTGGGTTCTGTCTTACATCTCACTCTCCTTACTAGAAATGAAATAGCCCACAGCTTTGTGACTCAGTGTTGTGCTGCTCATCGAATGCTCACAGTTTGTGTTGAAGCAGTGGAAGTGCTATGCATACATGTGAGTTAAAAGGTCTTCGTATGAACCAGGCATTTCTGGGTTTGAGTGACCAAATCATGTACCAGAACCAAGCCACCTGTTAGAGGATTAGTAGAAGACGAGATTGTAAGAACTGAATTTTGCCTTTTGTTGCATCTCTTGAAATCAGGCATCAGTGTCATTTATGAAATCTGTCTTACTAGGGGCAGAAGCCTTCATCACTCATGTTGCCTATGAAAAGAAGTGATTCCACATTATGTTCTCTTCCTTTAATTGTCCACAGTCCCTAATACTTCCTTTCACTATCTTCATTCCTGTGGATGGTGGCTGTTTTCCTTAAAATGTCGAAGGAGATGCAAGAAACTGTCTTCTTCCACAGACTGTGTATTCTGGTCTGTGATTTATCAGAAGTGAGGGTATTTCAGGGAAGTATCTCAGAATCATCTTCTGGGAATGTTAATTTCTGAGGGGGGCCTGAAACAATTTTTCTCTTTTAATACTTTTCTCTCATATTTCTGTCGGCTGATTACATTGCTGTTTCTGTCTGTTCCTATTTAAAAAACAGATGAATGTATTTTCCTCTGCCTTAAATAGTCTTATAGCTTTTTGGCACAATTTCCCATCTTTACCAGCTCAGGACTGTAGGATATAAACCCCAGAGCCAAACTTCAGTTTCTTGAATCATTCAATCTAATAAGTATTTCTGGCATGTCTCTGCAGGGGATGTTTGCCATCATTTGTCTTGTTTTTTATTCTGATAAAATAATGTTCTCTTGTTTGCTGTATTGGGCGCATGGAGATTCACAAGAGTCAAAGAGCATCTTCTTGCCTCGTTTTATGAAGAAATATCTACCTCTGATCTTTTTATGGAAAACTAATTCAGGTTTTCAGGGTCTGGGAGAATGAGGAACTTCCTGCTCTCAGAGAAGTTCTGGTTCAAGACCATCTCAGGAACCTGAAGGTGCACAAGTCCAGGGGAGCTGATGAGATGCATCTGCACATCCTGGAGGAGGTGCTTAAGCACTATCCATCATACTTGAGAAATCATGGCAGTCCAATCAAGTTCCCACTGGCTGGAAAAGGGGAAACATTACCCTGATTTATAAAAGGGAATATCCAAGGGACTACAGGCTGGTCTGTCTGACCTCTGTGCCTGACAATATCATGGAGCAGATCCTCCTGGAAGCTGTGCTAGAGCACATGGAAAATAAGGTGATTTGCAACAGCCAACATGGCTTCACTAAGGGCAAATTGTGCCTGACAAATCTGGGAACCTCTGCTATGCAGACAGGCTGAGAGAGGTGGGGCTGTTCAGCCTGGAGAAGAGAAGGCTCTGGCTCTCACGTTCCAGTACCTAAAGGGGGGCTGCAAGAAAGCTGGAGAGGGATGTTGTACTGGGGCAGGTAGTGAAAGGACAAGGGGCAATGGCTTTAAACTCGGGTGCAGTGTTCAGTAAAGGAGGGTGTACTGAGGTGGGGATCAGCCTCTTCTGCTGTGCCTGCGCAGCGAGGACAAGAGGGAGTGGCCTTAAACTTAATAAAGGGGAGATTCAGATTAAATATTAGAAAAAAATTTCGCTGTTAGGGTGGTCAGGCATTGGAATAGGTTTCCTAGGGAGGTGGTGGAGTCACCATGCCTGGAAGGGTTCAGGAGGTGTCTGGGTCTGGCACTGTGGTTTAGTGGTTACAGTGGTGGTGCTGGGTGGACTGGATGACCTTGAAGGTCTCTTCCAACCTTGATGATTCTATGATTCCATGAAAGAAGATATCATTAGATGAGACATTAGAAGGAAGCTCTTTTCTGTGAGGGTGGTGAGGTGCTGGAACAGGTTACTCAGAGAAGCTGTGGATGTCCCATCCCTGGCAGTGTTCAAGGCCAGGTTGGATGGGGCTTTGAGCAACCTGTCTGGTGGAAGGTGTCTCTGTCCATGGCAGGGGGTTGGAACGAGATGATCTTTAAGGTCCCTTCCAGCCCAAACCATTCTGTGATTCTATGAACCACCTGTTTACTGATCAAAATCTATGATTTGGACACTCTAGCTGTGTGTGACCACCTGAAAACTTACAGCCAAGAGAAAGGTTCTGATACACATTAGCAAGAAAATGACACCTTCTTCTGGGAGATGAACCAAACCACAAATGCTCCAATTAAAGCCCGGACTGGTCAGAATTTGTTTGAAAGGCTGAAGGGCACAACTTTGCTTTGGTTTGTTTCTTAACAGATTGATGAAAGATGAGGTATTAGGAAGCTTTCTGTCTTTTCCAAGGCTTAAGAAGCTGAGCTCGAGCTCAATGAGCTGCTAGCTCCTGGTGAAGCCTTACATCACAGGGGTTTGTTCACCCATGTCCAGTGGGAACAGTTATGTGGCAGTTAGAGTTTAGTGAAAACTAAAACTGGTGTTGTAAAACAATAGCAATAGGTTTTTGGTGCCAGAAGTTTGAAACAGTCTCTTTTGCTAATTACTTTTTTTTAAAGGGTCTTTTTTTTTTCTATTTAAAAACAAAACAGTTTTCACTCTTAGTTGTGAAATGTTCCACTGAATGAGACTGTGTGGAATACTATAGATCTCCCAAAAAGCTTCATGGGCTGGGCTTCCTGTCCATTTAAAATAGGAAAACTACCTTGTGATCGAACTCCTTGGTCCTCACTCATAAATCGGGAATTGAAGCAACTCTTTGTACCATGTCTGTTTTTTTCTAGACAGGGTTTTAGCACTTCAAAGAATGGCCCATTACTTTGTATTTGTCTGCTGTTTGGTGGCATAAGAAAGCCACAAATTTATGTGTGGTTTCCAAGCAGTGCTTATTACAATGAAGACTGAGACAAGCTTAACAATGATTTGTATCATGGTGTAAGTTTCTCATTGTGTGTAAATTATTCCTAAAAGAGGAACATGTGATAAAATGCAATGACTGCAGCTAAATCAGCCCTCAGCAAGCATGCAAACAAGTGTACTGGAGATGCTTAAGAGGAAGAAGTGAGGGAAGATAACCTGTATTTTTGGGGAAAACTGTTAAACTCTTCTGTTAGTTATCCATGTCACCACAGGATGGACATTAGGTGCTTCTGGAATAATTGCTGGTAACCATGCACTCAGCCTTGCTGCAGAACCTATGGAGCACGTGCTGAGGGCAGCGCCATTGGGAAGTGTGACTGAGTTTGGAGGAACCAGTTACACACTAGGCTGAGCTGGGAGTCTTGGGAGCTGCAGGAAAGAGAATTGGTTGGTAGATGTGCAGGTGGTTTGTGTTTTGAGTAGGGGGTAGGGGCCCAGAGTAGGAGGGGAGGTTAAAGTAAAGCTAGGGCTGAAAAAGAGCCAGAGAGGGAAAACTGTAGTTTTCTAATTTCTCTCACCCTTTACTCTAATACTTCCAAGTTCTGCTTATCCAGAAGGACAGAATGGAAAAGAAATGTTTTGTTTCCCTCTTGGTCTTCATCTTTCTCTGCCAGAACAGTTTTTGTGACACTGTTGGGATGAGAGAGAATTTTTTTCAGCTTAAAACTGTAGTTTACCTGCTGAGGAGGGTAGAGATATATACAATAGACAGTTTGAAAGGAAAAACTTGCAGCCCACTGTAACAATGCTTGTTATGGAGGCTGCTATGGCCATGGATATTGTTGCTCTTTGCCATCAGGCAGATAATACTGTATTCACTTTATGAGCCTGTACATGTTAAATTTGTGCAGGTCACTCTGCTCAGCACCTATCTGTGAACAGTTTGTTATCTTAGGTTGTTTCCCATCTTACACACTCTGAAGAATAACCACTGAAGCCGATGATTTACATCTCTTGGACACCAGCCTTGTAGTTTGTACCAATATTTAGTCACTGTTAAATTTGACCCACGCAGTTTTTGGAGATGCATATGCTTACCCTGCTTCTGAATTTAGCTCGCTGCACTCTTACTAAGTAAAAGCCTGGGAGGGACAAAAAGAGACCTCCCTCTGAAATTTAATCCAGATCACACATGTGGTGTGGTATGGAACAAGAATCACAGAGTCCTCTGCCAGTCCTAGATCTTATAAAATCTAAACACACCAATAATCACTGAGGTTATTTTTAAATGTTTAACATGACTCTCCAAGGCACATACACATTTAACATCTGTATCTCTTTAAAGAGTTATTTATTCTAATATATCACAGCTCTGGCAGTAATTTTGTGTTAATTGCTCAGAACAGGCTGAACTTTGGAGGGTTATAAATTTACGTATGACATGTACTGTGAGTTTGTTTTTGTTGTTTTTTTCTAAATTTACATATACTGAATAGCCAGCTAACCTGACATCATTGGGAACTCAGGATGGTTGGTGTCTGTCCATTTCACCTCACAAGTGTGGATTTATGGCCATGAGTCATAGAAGTAGAATTACCTTTTCATGAGGTTAGAGTGATCTGTCTTTCCATAGAAGATGCTTCTATGGCAATGTTGATCACGTTACTAGGGTGATGTAAAAACATTAACCAAGTGTTTTACACAGAATTCATTTTAAAGGAAACTGGGCATTAACTTCTGTTCCCTGACTAATGCATGAGCTTATCCACACTTAGAAATACTCTTTAGTTCTCGAATTTTAGTCCAAGCACTAAAGCACCTTGGTGGCACTTAAATCCCCAAAAGGATTTAAGCCATAATTCCAACTCTCTGCTGCCTAACCGCAAATTTCTGTCCTGTTTCTGCCCATGCCCAAACGTCAGGATTCATCACTTGCATTTTCATTCTGTGTGGTTGCACACACCCATAGCTCTAGTCATGTGCTGTGAATGGGAATCTGCCTTCCTGTCTGACCGTCAGGATCTAACTTGGCTTTTATTTTGACCACACACACATTTCACAGAACCATAGAAGGGTTTGAATTGGAAGGGGCGTTAAAGACCACCTAGTTCCATATGCCCTGCCATGGACAGGGATACCTTCCACCAGACCAGGCTGCTGAAGGACTCAGCCAGCCTGGCCTTGAACGCTTCCGGGGAGGGGCATGGAGCTATGCCGTGGGAGCTCTGGGTTTATTTAGAAGGCTTGCTTACAAAATTCACACTCCAGCGGTTTTTCCACAATGACTACGTAAGATGGCACATGGTAGTGTGGGGGCTGAGCATGCAGAAGTCTCTCTTTAAAACTCAAGGTTCTTTATCAACTCTGGCAGGGTTTTTTTTTGGTAGGATGTCTCATCCAGCCCCTGCATTCATATCCTTCTTTCATTTGCATGCACAGGAGTAGTACACTAACGCTTTACTGCTCAAGGAGCAGTCTGGAATGCCAGGCATAACTGGATAGCCTCTCGGCAGCTACAACACTGATTAAATGCCTGTGAGCAGCAGAACTAGAGGCTTGGCAAAGAGAATAGGATCCTACAGTGCATTCAGTGTCTGTGAATATTCCGAGTGAAGGGGTCAGTTGTGAAATAATTTAACTTTTTCTGCTTCTGCTTGTGACAGGTCAACTTCCAGAGGGAATCCATTTCCCAGGATACAATATTTGCATTGCTGTTTCTGAGCTATTAGTGTCCAGAATGATCTTTCCTGTGCTTTAGGAAATGGTTAAACAACTGTCCCAACAATTGTGAATGCTGGTGGAGCACTATGCAAGCAACTTGGATAATGAGACAAATGCATCTTAAAGTGCCTGAAAAAACCCACCAGTTTCTGAGTGCCTTTAAATGGGACTAGATTTTTGGGAAGAGATAGAAAATGGTCCTCTGTCTATGTTCTATGTCCTTCTCTGATGCACATATTGCTGTCCGTGGACAGTGTACTAGGTTTGTGTGGCCAGGTTTTGGTGGCATTTCCTCCTTTTGAATAAGTGTTTGTGCAATTTAATATTCACTTTAGCTTCCTGTAGAATGGTTTCCCTTCTCTTTAAGGGAACTATTTTGCTGTGTGCTATAAACCAGTTCTGTAACATTCTGTTCATTTGAGTATCGACTCCTAGAAAGACGGGAAGTGTCAGTGCACAGAGGGTAGGAGGGTCAAAAATGCTTTGAAGAAACTCAGACAAAAGTAACAGAAGATAAATGTAAAATGGAGTGCTTCTTGGTGCTTTTGGCTGGATGCAGAAAAGCATGGTATTACTTGAAAGGTGGGTAAATTTTTTTAAATTAATCTCTCCTTACTTTTGTTACTAATTTTAAGGATTTCTTTCTTTGAACCCAATATTGGTAAACCCTTCAGAATTAGCATAGATAACTGGTTTCTCTAACCACCCTTTCCTCTGTCCATAGATAGTTTTACTGCCAACAGGGAAATGTGGTATGGCCAAGCCCAGACATTCGAACAAAGACACCCCCCACATACTCATGCACAAAAAACAAAGCAGAACATTTGTTTCTAAACATGAAATGTGAACAGTCTAACACAGTAAATTTATTCTATTTTCTACTGGTTTCTGAAATTAGTATACACAAGTAATTTTTCTAAGTCTTTTTTGACAGTCCTGAGGAATGAGGATCCCACATCATCAGATCTGGGTCTTGGAGAATGTGTGATAAACTCATGAGGGTTAGCTACAAATGTGGGAGTTACAAGCCCTGTGTGACCCAATTTTGATAGTTGTAGTAGGCTGAAATAAGAGGGGAAGTTCTCACCATGCCAGCATCAGAGGGCTGTGCTTCTCCAAGCCAGGTGAGAAAGGATCCCTGGTTTTAGCCAGTGAAAGGTAGCTGTGCTTCATTCAGCAAAGGGATTATTGTATACTGACTTTTTCCCAATTAATTTATCCTGTTCTCATCCCACCTCTCAACCAAGCAATTGTCAATGGATTGAGAGTTTGGACTGTGGCAGTGGCTTGGACAACAGCATTCAAGGCACAGCGCTCTTCCCTCACAGAAAAGTGTCTTCTGGGTGTTCAGGAGAACTCTGACTGAACTCTTTTAGTTCTACACGTGGGCAATTCTGCATGTAATATAAATCCTTTGGAGGCAGGAAAATTGGCCAAATGCACACTTTCCAATTAGGTTACAAAATAGCCTGTAACTGTACTGTAACCTGGGTAACTGATGTTCTATTTCTTTTATACAGAGGATTCTTTAATCTTTTAATGCATATTTGATTCATGGATTATTTACACTTGTGGTGTCAGTATTGCTGCTAAAGATAAAAAGTGTAAAACACACAACAAAAAAGCACCAGCACCCAAAGCTCCAAACTTAAACTAGTAAAAATAACAATAATAATAACAATAACAACAATAACAAAAACAACAACAAAACCAAACCACCCCAAATCTAACCAAAAAGACCCCAAAACAATGTATGTTTTCTTGGGCTTGAGTGGAGTACCATTAATTACTGGTGTTTGGGATGATTTCACTTGACTGTAAGTGGTAATCACATGGCAATAAAATTCACTCTTCTGTTCAGGAGCTTTCTAATGACTTAATACAGTTTGTGAATCTTCATAAGGCTTGTTCAAAAGACCCAGTCTTCAAAAGTAAGGGATTTTATTTTTCTTGGGATGAAAGAAGAGCAAAGGGATGGTATTGTTTATTATCCTTGTCTTTCAGATGGAGGAATTGAGACATCGGGTAGCGTGTGTATTTAAGTCACACAGCATGGCAGGAATTAAAATCTGATAATTAGACGTGTAATGACTCTTTAATGCCACAGAAAATCTTGGAGTAGCTGACAGACTCTAAAAGCCTCAAATGTGATTGAGGATGATGAAGACCCCATTGCAGGGGACATTCAGGAGATGGCACTTAGGGCAGAAGCCTGTCAGAGGGAAGCTGGGGGAATAGAGTGGCTAAAGGAACTGAAAAGAATACTAAATCACCCTTCAGATGTATTAGTAATAATTAACCTGTTAGAAAGTCTAGTGAGAACTGATGATCAGGGTACAAAGGAAACACTCAGAGGGCTGAGAAGCTGAAGAAATAGAGCTCGTTCCCCAGCAAGAACCCTCTCCAGGACAGGGCAAAGTGAAGCAAGCAAGCAGAGGATCTCTCTGAAACCAAAGTGACTGTGGGTCGAGTTTTAGAGAAGAATCAGCACTAACCAACTGAGTTTCCAGTAAAAGGCTCAAACAAAATGGAAAAAGAAAACTGCTGAAATACTAAAAATGATGCATAACTCTCTCACTGTCACTCTGGCTTAATCTTTCTTGGTATCTGACGACTGGGTTGTGGCAAATGTGTCACCAAACTTTATGAAAGGTTCCAGGAGAATCCAAGGAACTACAGGCCTGTAATCTGAACAGGCAAGCTAATGGAAATTGAGATAAAGGAACTATCAATCAGTAAGTTCCTAGATAAATACAGTCTACTTGAAGAGAGTCAGAATGCATTTTTTAAAATTAAATTCCAGCTTACAGACACATCTGGAGTTCTTGGAAGGGGCTGGCAGGTGTGTGGATCAGGGAGATTCAGTAAGTGTATTTTATGACACCTCTAAAGAGATTTCAGTAAATTCCTTCAACAAGTAATTATTTGAAGAAACTGAAAAAATAGAGAAAATGCATACGTGTGCATAAAAACTTGATTAAAAGGTAGAAAAGAGAGTAAAACTCTGCGGGAGAACGGGACCCTTGAACAACGAATCAATATGATTTCGCAAAAGCCCATTTATTGTTTACATCACACTATTCTTATGCATTCTTGCAGCTGTAGTTCACACGATCACGCATGACTTGATTGGTTCCTCTATGTTGTTCACGTGCCCTGGATGCACTTTTCAGAGAACCTGATTGGTTCTAGTCCAGGATGGTACAGTCCCTCTTTATCTACTTTCTTGCTGTCTTGTTATTCCATTTTCTAGCGTCTTCTCTCCTGGTTTAGCACAGCTCACATTCTAGTGACTCTGATAGGGTAGCTGAAGATAACTTGGCTGGGGCCCTTTGACAGGATTTGAGTGCTTTACAACAAACTCAGCTAAGAACTCTCCCATGAGGGGCAGGTCATCCAGTGATGTTCCACAGGAACCTTTACTGGGACCTGCACAGCTCAACACTTTCATAAATGATCTGGTAAGAGCGTGCGTAATGTAGCAAGAGGTTGATGATGGTACAGTTTTACTCAGGACACACAGGAGAAAGGCAGTTTCAGAGGACTGGCAGGAAGACTTTACATTTTGGAAATTAAAATGACAGATAAAATTCAATGTAAGTAAACATGAGGTAGTGTATATGGGAAAAATCAATCCTGGTATCATCTATGATATGTTGGGCTTGAGTTTATCATTGCTACTCAGGAAGGAGGTCTTGGGATTATGATAGATTGTTGCATTGTGTGAGACCTAATGCTTGGCAGTCATCAAAACTGCAAACCTCATTTCTGGAGTCCTTAGGAAAGGGGCAGTGGACATCAAGATGCTTCTGTATCAACCCATGGCTTGACCACAACTTGAATACTACATGTAGTTACGGTTCTTTTACGTTAAAGGGTGAGGAAAGGGTTAGGGAAAGGGTTTCTTTTATGTTAGGAAAAGCCACAATTTTCCCAGAAAAACTGGGTAACAGGAATAATCAAGGATGTAAAATGGCTGCCAAAAAAAAAAAAAAAAAGAAAAAGACTGCATAGGCTAGGACAAGTAGAGTTACTGGGAACAGAATTAAACAAAAATGAACTGTTTTCTTCTTCTAAGTGGTGATAGCCCTATGGAACTTGCTGCCAGAATTTACTGCAGATGATGGTACTGTGGATGAGAAACTGGTCAAACACTTGACAGAAAGATTTGTGGAAGGGTACTACCTAAAGAATTCATGGAAAGCTTGTGTGACTCACCAGCTGAAAATAGTTGGTGTGGGAAAGCACCCAGGGGAAGCCTACTTGCCCTGTTCTTATTCTTCCTTGGACAGCTGCTTTTGATCAGAGCTGTAGAAAGAGAACTGGGCTGGGTGGGCTCTCGGAGTGAGCTGGTGGAGCTGTTCAGCTGGAATGCAGGCAGCTACGTGACGTGCTAACCTGGGGAACAGAACGAGACCCGAGCTGGCTCTGATGAGCCACCTCAGATGCCAGCGGCAGCCCGAGCCTCGGCCGCACGGAGAGCTCATCCTCCCGCTGGCATCAATCAGCCTGTGCTGAGATTCTTGCTGTCATCACTGGGATGTTCCCAGCACTGAGCTAGTTTATATAAAATATTGCTACTCCACGCTGCTATTTGCTGCGTGGGCATTCCCACTAAGTGGGCATGGTTGAGCACCCACTAGTTCGGCAGAGTTTACAAATACAAAGATGTTAAATTCTCAAAAGAGGATAAGTATTCCAGCTTTAATTCTCAGTTTGTTCCCATTTTCTATTTATTAATTTCATATATCTAATAATTTTTTCTGAGTGTCAGCTCTTCTACACCTACATCGGTGTCTGAAAATTATTAGGTTGCGGGTATTTTTGGTTCATGGATCGCTGTCAGCAATAGTAAATATTTGCAGCCAGTTGATGCTGTATTAAGAATAGATTCCAGTGTATTCTCTTTTTAACTGTGATAGCTTTGAAGATGTAATAGCACTGAAAATTAGCAAATTACTATTTTTAACCCTAGAGTCAGCAGTTCTGACTCAGAGTGTCCATTAAGGAAATGAATTTTAAACAACAGGATTTTAAAAAAATACTGTCACTCATTATCTTAACTACACTTAAAAAGGAATGGCATCTATTCTAGAAATGAAAATATTATATTGGTGTAATTACAAACTAATGAAGACTGTTAGAAAGTAATTGTGTTAATTAATATTATTGCACATTTAATCCCGGGATGATTCTCAAGGTCTCCAGCTGGGGGCACTGGGCAAACATGGAAACACGGCAATGGCCAGCGTGAGTGAGACCTGTACCTAGACCAGAACTGCGCTGAAGGGGAGGAGGCAGGGAAAACAAAACCGCCAAGGAAAGTGAATATGAGATACAGTCACCATCCTGGATTTGAGGATTTCCGAAGACGAAGTAGATTCTGTTTTCAAAACTCTTTTGCTGCTTAGAAACAATTGTACGCTTTTATTTTCATCACTATTAATCATCCAGTTTCTTTAGCAAAACTATCCCTTCAATAAATAACTTCAAATCCTAATGGGCACAGGTAAAAAGTTATTGTAAATTTAAATTTGTTGCCACTCAGTTTCATTAAACATTTCCAGCCTTGTATGGATCATTGTCTCTGCCTACCTTCAAAGTTGCTATTTATTCATTCATATCAGGGAGAGAGCTATAAAAGAAATAGAAGATTCTCCTTGTCCAAGTACATTGTAAAGCCCAGTATGCTTTAAGGTCTACACAGGTGTGTAAACAGAGCATCTAGAACAAGACCTGAGGAGAAGGTATGGCATATAATTGTTCAAGGAATACCAACTATGCTATTAGGAATGTGTCAGAGACCAATGGTGGTTTCATGGTTTCAACTCATACCATTTAAAAAAGATATTATATGATACCAGTTCAGGAAATCATAGCCCTAATTTTGTTGATAAGGTTTTCTAAACCAGGCCAGGCAGATAACTTTAAAGTTTGTCAATTTAGGGTTGAACTGGGTATTCAAAAGCAAAGTTTGATAGCAGCTGTAGGAGAATGCATGAAAGGGGGAATGTACTTATGGGGGCTGCACAACTGTAAATGGATGGACCAATAAGGAAAGTAAGTATCCAACATTGCCAAGCTCATAGTAGCCTAGATCTTCCTTCCAGATGATATTTTTAACTGGATTTTGCAATAGAGCAATGGATTTCCTGATCCCTGGAGCTCCTGGCCTTCTATCTGGCCTGTGTATTACAAGTTATGACTGCTTGCAATGGATTGAAGCCGAAAGTTTTTGTCCACATCACCGGCTGTCAAAACACAGGGACTTCTGTCTGGGTGTGTAGATACTCAGTTTTGGAAAAGCAAGAGGGAACATTTTGTTCGTCTTTCCTCATGTTTCTCCCCAGACACACCGATACACAGACACAGAGAAAAAAACCAAAGCCCTAATCATGCCATACTTCTTTAGTATCTGCCATGTAATTATAGAAAGCAATCTACAAATATTAAAGCTCCACAGTAGCAAAAGCATTAAACTCATTAGGGAATCAGAAAGTTGAAATAACTATCAGCTGGCTGGTTGCAAGTTTAGGAAAGGTTTAGGAGTTGTATTTTCCAGTCCTTTAATCTAAGCTCTAGGCCACAAACAAGAAGTTAGCCTGGAATTCACAATCAACCTTGCAATAACAAAATTTCGTTTACACCTTGAGAAGCAGTGAACAGTACCAGTTTCACTTTATAATATGCTTATTGCTGCAAACCTGTAAAGAGTGCTTGCTTTTTAATATCTCAGTGTTGTTTTAAGAAAATTAGGTTGCTCTTGGACCTCGAAATGTAGAACGAATTAAATGACACGTGAATAAATATATATTAATTCTTTTTTATTAAAGTATCAAAACAAACTTGAGAATAGAAAACAAACCGCTTTTTGATGCATTTCAAGGGCTCTCCTGAATAAAGTATACTCTGAGAAAACTCACGCAACATACCATTCCTGTCTAGCTGTTCAAACACTCTTTTCCTGGGCACAGTGAAGTGACCCTGAGTACCATCATTTCCAGAGCAGCGTGCAGGAGCATGCACACACACACACATACATACTAAAGCAATACAGAGCAGCTATGACTGCACATGTAAAGAAATAAAAATAGATTATCTTCTGACAATAGTAGCGGTACCTTATTAACATTTGGCATGCCGAGTAAATAAGATCAAGCAACAAAAGCATGACGCCTGCGTCACCGGTGATATGGTTAAAAGCAACCATACAAATTCCCTAAGGGAGACACATGAATTCTGTCACTATAGTCTCTGTGGTAACACTTTATAACCAATTACAAGACAAACAGCTTTGTCTGCTGGTATTTGAGAGGCAAAAAGCAAAGCCAAGGTGTACGATACCGGGATGATCCCTTGGTTTTGTATTTCCACATTACAGAAGTCAAATAATGAACATTGTTCGACAAGTTTATTGTAGCACACTTCATGTATATCTGTTGACTGGTAAACAGCTGGCCCAATTACATGTAGAACTTGCCCTTTAAGCCAGAGAAGTTGCCACAGAGGCTCCAAACTCTGCTTACAGGACACGAACAAAACTCTCACTGAAGTCAATGGAACCTCCTTCCAATATACAGAAAGATCATGGATTCTTAAGACAGAATTGGACTTAGCGTGTCATCGTTGTAATACATTCACTTTTCAGATACATGAAGTCACGCCTTTAACATGTGATACAGGACATTACAATATGTCCAGACCTTAGGAAATGGTACTAAGTAGTTCTGTTGCAGAATATAACAATCATTATAAGGACCGGGTACAATATGTGATGGACTCATGCGAGACTTGCAGGGTAAGAAGCTCATGGTTGAGGTATCTTCAAGTTTAGCCTTTAGAACAAACACACCATTGCAACACTGTGGAACTGGTGTAAAATATTATGCACTGTAAGCTCCACTTGTATTCTGCTTTGCTTAAATTGTGACATTGAACAGTCAGACACCACTGATGGAAATACAGAATTTTGGAAGGTACAATATCTGCACCCAATCATTCAAGACACTCAGTGCCTCATCTTCAAAAAAGATGAAGGATAAGTGCTTTTAATAGCGGTGTCGCAAATACAACTGGTGAAGTTTAGGAATATATAATATTAAACACCAAGAGATAAAAGTAAAAAAGCGCAACACTTGTGTTCTCAGTTTTGTCTTGCTCGCAGTATTTATTAACTCTACTCATTATGATATTAGTGATAAATAAGGATAATATTTTCTTTTACAAAAAATTGTAAGGGTATATTTTATAGAAATAAACAATCTGAGGATTTCACAGAAACATCAGAATTTAAACACTCATAGCTCCAACTGTTTCGTCCAGCAGCTCTTCTACCAGTTCAAAAACATCCAAGGTTAGTATTTAATAAAAAATACAAACAATTATTCACTGCATCAAAACTCTCACCTCCTTTAGATTCTAAGTAACACTTCTGATTGACTGTAGTTGCCACTCAAATATAAAACAAAAGTAGCTGCAATCATAATTTTTCCCTCTGAATCACCGGGCAAAAGGAAGTAATTCTGACCAGGATGGAAAAAGCTTTGTCAAGCTCTTACGCCTGTAAGAGCTATCTGCATGAGTAGACCCACTGAAATCCATGGAACCTCTTCTGTGGCTGAGGGGTAATAGCATGAATTAAGGCTTGGAGGATTAGATCCTAGATGAATTAAAAAAATATTTATTTTCTTCAAGGTTTAGGAGTCTGGGATTCACTCCTGCAGTTCTTTACTTGAGCAAAACCTCTATCAATACCCCTGCACGATTAGTTTCCTCTTTCCAGTGGATCCAATTCACCAAGTCACAAAGTGATGGTACAAGCTGCTCTTCAACAATTCAAGGAAAAACTGTAGTCCCCAAGGGGTAGTATTTGGGGTGATAGCTCATAAAATACAAGCTAGGCTACATAGATGTTTTGCAAGAAACGTTTGTTTGTCACATTTACTAGACTCTTCAAATTCAGTCACTGAGATGAGTCACAGAAAAAACCCACATGAGTGTTGTGAGAAAAATGACAAAGCTTAGTTGGAACTACAGGGGCTTTTTGTGTGTGTGTGTGTGTGTGTGTGTGTGTTAGGTTAGAATGCAACATTACACATCAGTACATTCTGCCAGAAACCATCCTCCTGGAAACTCAAAAATACTCAGTCTTCTTTCCCTACCAGCAACAAGGAAAAGTAGTGTCCATCCAGCACAGCTGTCTGTACCACGTGCATCACTGGAAGTCATAGTGTTCTAGCACAAACCTCGTGAGTGCAGATACTGTACACTAGCAGAGAGCTAAAACTTCGGAAGCTGTTGTCTGTAGCTCCTAGGAACAGCAAGTATGACAGGTGCAAACCCTATATTTGAGGCAGAAGGCTCTTCAATTTGATTGAGACCAGATCTTCCAAGGGCAAGAATCGCTGTCAAGCCAAAATGATTCTTTCCACTTACGAAAGCAATCAGCCCTTCCTAAAGGCTCTTGTCTAATAGAATCCTACACATTTTGTCAGACTCCCCCATGGATTCTGGTAGCTGTTAAAAACATTATAAATATTTCCATGCTTGCCGTATCACTTAACCTTGCAATGTGCCTTCTTTGATCTGTTGAATAAAAAGATTTCTTTCATCTTCAGGTGTCCTTCCGTTCTGTGCACGGACTATACACGTGGGCCTGTGCAGATTTAGCATGTATATCAAACGCTGCTTCTCGTTCTTCAGCTCCTCGATCTGGGCTTTCAATTCCGCATTGATCGTTTCCAGCTTCTCTGATTCCTAGCACAAAGGACAGACACAACTTTTACACCGAGAAGTTCAAATAGTTAGCCACAGTTGTTTTCTAGTAGTCAAGGTCTTTTGTTGGTGGGAAAGCATATGGCTGGCAGAGAAAGGAATCACATGTACTTAGTG
Organism: Lycocorax pyrrhopterus obiensis; assembly: GCA_014706295.1. NCBI lineage: Eukaryota > Metazoa > Chordata > Aves > Passeriformes > Paradisaeidae > Lycocorax > Lycocorax pyrrhopterus. The sequence continues at coordinate 22,416,496 of JACSVZ010000004.1, forward strand.
TGCTGTAATGATGAAAATATACATTCCCGAGTCAGTAATAATCTGAAAACCAGACTGAGAGTTACGTCCTTTGGCCTCTAGAGAACGTAATGGAAGTTGAAAAGCCAAACTCAAACGTGTATTCACTCACAGTATAGACACCCAAAGCATTATTGCTATCTTCTGCAAAAATATTCTGAGCTTTTTGGGTCAAAAAATGTCCCAAAATTATCTACACTGCTTCTTAACTCCCCGGAACATCAGGTCACATATCTGTAAACACATGTTAAGCTAACAAACATAGCTTTTTTTCCCTGCCCCTAGATATAGGAATGTACATTAGACACATAGATATATACCTAGACACAGGCTGGTGCTGATGAAATAAAGTTCTATATCACAGCACAGGAGGTGAAGGTGTGACTGGGGTTCTAGGACAGAGAATTCAAGCTACCATACCACTCTGTTCATAAAGAAGTCAGAAATTACTTGTAGGTGCTTGCAGGCTCTTCATAGTGAATATTTTACGAAATATGATTTTACTTCTTTTTGTGTTCAGTGTACACATTCAAATTAACATTATCCCCATAGACAAGATTGGTCACTGAAACAGTAATCTCTTTCCATTCCTACCATGCTTTCACTTTATGCCAGTTTCAATCAGGTTTGGATATAATATATGGCATGTTTATTTTTTATAACTAGTGTTTTGAAGGGTTTACAGAGTTTTGGGTGACATCTTTCTGTATTTCCTACTATGACAGTACCCTATGCTATCTGTTTGGATCCTGGCAGGATGACAGATTAAGAATTCTAGCCAGTCACTTACTTTTTGCAAACATTCTGTTTTTTCCTTCTTTTTGTTTCGGCACTTTGCCGCAGCAATTTTATTCCTTTCCCTTCTTCTCTTTTTTCTTTCATCCTCTTCAGGAGAAAACTGTCCCACAAAAACAGATACACACAATCCATAAGGTGTTGTAAATAGGAGACCTGTATTTCAATAACTTCTGGGTTTTTAAAATCAACATGGATAGTGCTGTCAGTGCTCACAACATGAGTTACTCAAAAATGTGATTCTGACCTTGTTTGCTATACAGTAGAAGGGTAGTAACTTCATTGGAATTGTCAATAAAAACCTGACTGGAGTTGGGTTGTATGTAATCTATATGATGGCTCATTTTAAATCAGTAGTACTCAAAAACTTGCTGAATGTCTCCCCAGGCTGACTCCCACAGCTCCATCTCTCCTCCATTTCCCAGGGAGGAAAAGGAGGAGGGGCACAGGGAGCAGAGTGGAGGATGTGTCATGAGTGAGGCAGCAAGAGTGAGTGAATTAAAGGCAGCACCAAAAAGGGAGTATTAATACACTTCCTTCTGTTTCCTGTGGAGGCTCAGACCAAGGTGTAACTCTTTCCTTAACCAAAGCTATTTCTCCACTTTCAAAGAGTAATGTTTTTCATGGATAGTACCATCTTTAAGCAAAAATATAGCGTGGACATAGCAGATCCATGTCTTAGTCTAACCCCCATGGATTCTGCTGTCCTCAGGGAAACAGAACTTCAGCAGTGACTTATTCCAAGTTCAGCCACCACTAGGCAGGAAAACCAGATTAGCACTTGCTCTAATCACTGTAAAACATTGTCTGTAGTCCACAATTGAAAATAAAATATCCAACTATGAGAAATACCCGAGGGTGTCCCTGAAGAACTCAACAGAGAGCCAAGCAGTTGGCTTAAAGGAAACAAGTATGGTACAGAGGGTTGTCTGTAGTTGATACAATTACTGGTCTTTTGGCAAAACTTCATTAGAGAACTAATCATTCACATCAAAATTATATTTAAAGAGCCCTACCTCTGTTTTCATCATTGATGTTTCAACTGGCCTTTCAGAAACAGTCACTGTGTCCAATGTGGAAGACATCCTGTGGAACTGACGCTTGTTCTGAATGGCAAACCTCAGTTCCTCCTTCACCAGGGGGGTTAAATTTGTGAAATCATCAAACCCCAGTGACCCTGCAGGGGACAAAGTGGGAACAATTGCGGAGGCGCTGACTTCTAATGCAGATACCTGGCCGGAGTGTTGGACCATCATTTTGCTGAAAGATAAAAAGAGATAATAATAATAGTCTTTCAACAACTTTAGAAAGGCAAATATTATCTCTTAGATGTATATTTCATACAGTGAATAATACTGTAGTTCTTATATTTCTTCAGTCCCCATTCCTAACTTACCCCAATCTCTCAACAGAGACAAGCAGTTAAGAATTTGGACACTCAAAACCCCCTCAACTTTATGTTAATTCGCAGTTAGTATTTAAAAGTAAGAATAGTATCAGCACATGGCGTGATTTCTAGGTCTTTCTGAAACTTAATATTTGAAAAAAATTGTGTGCAAGTGCGTATACTGTTAAGTTTTAAACTGGTAGTGTGCGGCAAATGAGAATTGAGTGAATAGGAAAAGAAAGAAAACAGGAACAAAAATCAGAAAGCAAATAAGTAGTCTTATTATTTAAAGCATAGAAGGATAGTAAGAGTGTCTTCATCTTCAGAGCTATATCACCACAAATTCCAGGTTCAAATGGACAGAGCATACCTTGATCTCAGCTACACTTAGCTCAATGTGTTCTACTAGAAGCTGAAACTCGCTAACCACAAGAGGATCTGTCACAAAATTATGACACTCAATTTTACACACAGTTGTAGATCAGCCTATAAACTCCTGAAAAACAGTTAAAGATAAGAGCTGGCACAAAGGCAAAAGTCTTTACATGCTCTGGGGCTCCACAGCACAGGCTGAGTTGGAGGGATTGACTCATGAAAAATGTGAAGCCGTTTGTTTCATTCCTTTGCTCTTGTAAAATTCGAAAGTGTCCTTATGTGCCCTCTACGAGAGGCTTGAAATTCTTAAATATTTATGGCTGGATCTTCTGCTGACATAAAACAGTGTGATTGAAGAGACTTTAGGGGAATTATGCAAATGTAAACCCATGGAGAAACCTCGTTTCTAGTAGATTTCTGAAGAAAACGAACCTATCCAACAGTGCTGTCTACTTCTCTCTTTTTAGTCATTCTTATTAATTTTTTTAGCCAATTTTGAAAGGAGAGAGGTCCTATGTGCTTTGTGAAAACTGGTGGCTCCACTGAGAGAGAAAGAGGCAAGACTCAGCAGTCAGTCATCCAAACACAGTGGGCTAGATGATGCACACATCCCTGCAAGTCACAGCCCATCTCTCACCCAGCAGAGGTGAGATAAGAGGCAAGAAAACTTTCTGGAAGAAAACTGAGTGCCTTTTGTGTGTGGTCCAAGGGACAAAAGCTGCAAATCAACAGGAAAACAGATTGTAATACTTCCCTTGTTCTTAAAGCGACTTGCGTTAAATTGGATTTTACTACGTTGCTTTTCCAGCTTTCTTTTTTGTGTAGATTTTGTCGTTGTAGTTGTTGTTTTGGTTTTTTTTTAATAGCTCTATGGATAATTACAGTATGTGTTATCTACTCTGGATTAGAACCACAATAATTACAGAAAAGTCAGTTGTAATTAACTTAGTGCAGGTAAGCAAACAGTTGCCTCAGGGTAGCAGTGTGGGTAAGCTAAATTTCCACATGGTAGACCCAGAACTGCACAGTTCTCTGTACGTTACTTCTGGAACCCAGCAAGAAATGTCTGGGGTCATGTGTCTTGACAAGAAGATAGAATTTGCTCAGAGATATCTAAAAATACACTGTAAATCCACACTAGTGCAAATGAGAATAGAACCTGGTTCATTGCTAAGTGAGGTAAACACAAAAATCAGAGGAGAGTGAACTGCCTGTTGCTGGAAAATACCATGTCCAACTGCAGAGTCTTCCTCACTTCTTCCTCACCCAGTCACCACAGAGGAGTTGAACATTTCCCAGAGTCTCAGAGTGAAATCCTGACCTCAGTGAAATCAAAAGGACTTTTTCTGTTGACCTCAATGGGGCCAGGATTTCACCCGTAGTTATTCAAGATGGGGAAATTATTTGGAACAATTTGTTATTCAGAAAGACCTTGGGAAATTTATGTAATTCTCTTCAGAAAGCCCCTGCTCATGAGTCACATTTAAAGTACTGATACAGTTTAATCCTATAATCTCAGAAAGCTAGCAGTTACTCTTTTCCAGCAAGTCAGAAATGGCCCTATTAATTTCCAGCTGAAGCCCTCCCAGTGTTATTTACCATTTACCAACATCCAACCATTCAGCAAATTTAAACAGGTTAATTCCAAATGACACTGAACCCCTCACTGCCAGCAGAAATTTCAGTTATTTTCACTGACTCAGTCTCCTTGAATGCTGGTGACGGCTTCGTTCAACAAAGTTAATTCTGTATAATTCAATCCAACCGGGAATCTTAAAGTAACAGTAAAACTGTTTTTCCAGCCTCCAAAATAATTAGTTGGGCTAATAATTTTCAAGCTCTGGTGGTTTATTCAATTATTTTTCAGTTTAGGTGAACTTTTAATTAAGGTCAGCAGCAGCACCAGAGGATACCAAGAATGTGCCTGAGAAATTGTGTTAATTGTGGATTTCTAGTAGTTAGTGCTAAGTGTACCATTAGCACCAACAAAACCCTACTATAATGGCTTCAGGTCCTCTCACCCACCTGTCACCAGAGTGAAAAAGAGAAGTGGTTGGGTGCCCAGAGCAGGAGAAAGTGTCCTTGACCGTAGAAACTTGCTGCTCTCCTCCCCGGACAGCTCACTGCCCTCCCAATCATCCTGAAAGGCGCCTCTGACTGGGGAGGGAGGGCCCACCAGGGGGCTGCGGCTTCTGTAAGGATTTCTGCTGTGAGCTGAGCCCCATTTTGCAGAGCTGTTTGCCACTGGTTTGCATTTCTGGGGCTCTTTCCCGGGGCAGAGCTTCTGAACCGCGCCTGGTAGGGCAGCTTCCAGTCTGCCTCTGGGATTGTTAGGAACCACCACCATACAAATGACAGGAATAATCAGCCTTATATCAAAGCTCCTCAGTAAGCTGAATATGTTCCTTTTTCATAACAACAAGGTAGACGTTTTCCAGTTTCTGAGGAACAAATCTGCTTTTAGAAATGTTTTATAAATAGGAAAATTAGATTTTACAATTTTAAAAAATGCAAGTTGCCCTTCCTTGTCCCAGTTTTTGTACAAATTGTCCCTCTGTCTATAAGCCATCCAGAGCACTATCTCATTTCCTCTGGGTTTGTAAAGGCTGGGGAAACAGTAGGAGTAAGAGTATCAAGCCTTAAAGCGTGGTTCCATCGTGGCCTTTCTGATACAATCTCTGTTTACTTTGATAGAGCACGCACATGGAGCTCGCTCTCCTGTTCTGGAGTTACTGCCACTGGAGGTGCTGAACACTTCCCAGCCCCGCACTGTTACCGGCACAGCTTTTTCCCGGGCTGAGTTAATGCTTCGTTACTTTAACCTTACTTTTGGAATTCTCCAAAAAGAACAGTTTTACTATTCATGGTACCCTCCCAATTCAGGTAGGTTCAAGCAAGTTTATTCACTCGTTCTCTCCCTGCTTTTTGTTAGTTTTATTTGCAGACGATCCTTTTCATCTACAGTGAGTTTTCACATCTCATCTACCAAGATTTTAAAATCGGAGCATGCTTCCTAGCTGTGCACTTCCATTATTTAAGGATATTCTTGTTTAATATTAATATTGAAAGGGACTACTTTCAGTTTTTTCTTGCTTAACAGCAGACGGCTGACTGTGCTTCTTGGTTTTATTTCTTCATACGAATTCCTTTTCCCCTGGTGCTGATGCAATAAACCCTGATAACCACTGAGGTTAATCTTAAACAGCATTAAGAGCAATTACAGTTCACAACCTCTGTGCACGCTAGTTGACCTTAAGCTTTTTGACATCCCACATCGCTCCCGGACCATTTTCTGCTGCCTTCCAGCTTCTCAAATGCTGTTACTAGGAGGAGAATTGATTTCCAACAGGAAACTCGTTCTCTGAAACATATTGGCTGTTGTGTCACGCCTGATTTGCTTAGGCAACAGTTTAGCAACTGAACTACTTTAGGTCAAGACACCGAGACAGAAAGGAAAGTGAATATCCCCGGCTGTCACGAGAAGTTCCCCCTCGGTTTATGGGACGATCAGAGATAACTCTCGGCGCGGCAGCGCGGGTTTGTCATCCCCTGGGCTGTCCCGCTCCGACTCCCCCGTCCCCGTCCCCGCGGTGCCGCCGCCGGCTGCCCAGAGCGCCGGGCGCGGCCGCGCCGCTCGGGCATCCCGCCGCTCCCGGGCTGCCGGTGCCGGTGCCGGTGCCGTGCCCCCGCCGCGGCCGCCACCGCGCGGTGCCGAGCGGCGCTGCCGGCCCGGGGACAGCCGGGGCTGGCCGGGCTCCCCCCGGCGCTCACATCTGGCGGCAGCCCGGGCAGGGGGTTCCCCCAGATGCGAGCGCCGGCACGGAGCCGGCGCCGCCGGGCGGGCGAGGGGCTCCGGCGGAGCTCGGCGGGGCCGGGGGCTCTTCCGGCGCTCACGGCCGGCGGCGCCCGACTTCGCCCGGGGCGGCGAAACTTTTGCCGGCGACGTGCCGCTGGTCCGCCGGCGGGCATCCATCCCTCCGCGGCGGGACAGTCTCCCCGGAGCTCAGCCCCTCGTCCCGCCGGCACGGGCAGTCCCGGCCGCTCCTCTCCTGCTGCCACCTACCTTCCTGCCGCCGCCGCCGCTCTCCCGGCCGGAGGGAAGGGGCTCCGCAGCCGCCCCGCCGCGCTGCCGTCCGCGCTGCTCCGCCGCCTCCTGCGGGAGAGCAGCTCCCTCGGCTCCCCGCTCCTCTGCCGCTCGCCCGGGTTGCATCACCCCCCTTTTATAGCCGAGCGGGCAGCGCTGGTATTTACTCTGGCGGCGAGTCCCTGGCTGATGTCATGCTATTAATAGCCTCTCCGAAAGAGAGGGAGGAGGGAAGCGGGCCCGTGGCGGTGATGCAAGGCTTCCCCGCCGGCACGGCTCGGCACCGCACGGCACGGAGCGGCACCGCCGGGCCGGGCCGGGCCGAGCAGCATCCCTCGGCACCCCCGCAGACCCCTTCTCCTTCCCTCCTCACCACTCTCCCTTTTATTTATTTATTTTTTTTTCTGTTAAGACTCCGAGAGTTTCTTTCTCCGGGCCATTTTGCGTCTGACAATAAATCAAAGTCCCTCTCGCGGCCAAAAAAAAAAAAAAAAAAAAAAAGGAAAAAGAAAAAAAAAGAAAGAAAAAAAGTGGCAATTGTGTATTTTTCGAAAGGACTGAAACGTATGATCTTTCTCTGGAGGGAAAAAATGCTTAATACCGGCCCCCCCCCCCCCCCGCCCCGTTCCTACCATTCTCCCCCCTCTTCCCCCCGCTACTTTAGATGACAACTAAAAGTTCAATTCACATAAAGAAGAAGGCTTCGGTTTTTGCTCTGAGGAGGAAAGGCCCGTTTAATGAAATTATAGAAAGCTAAAAATAATACGGTTTGGAGTTTTTGTTTGTTTTGTTGGGGTATTTTTTAAACTTTTCTTAAAACACAGCAGCACGCTATTTCCTTATGATCTCATGAAAAAACCAAGGAGTTCCTACAGCAGAGAGGGAAATACGGTTGTGGCTGTGGTGAAGGGGTTTTTGTTCAGTTCTTTTTTTTCCCCGGGTTGGTTAACAGACAGAAATTACCTTCTAACAGCCTTCAAAGTGCTAGAAGATAAGATGTTAAAGAAAAAAAACAAACCACCAAAAAAACGTTTACCCAGGGGACACACAGAAAGCTTACAAAGACAGATGCATGGGATTATCCAGTACAATAATATTTCATGTATAATACATGCAAACTTGTTATTAAGACAGTCTTCAAGTCTCTGTACTTGGCATGGAAAGACCAGGACATTTCATGCTTGAGGATATTGTAACTAAACCAATAAAAAATGTATACCTTCATATATGAAATGCATATCCCAATCAATTGCTCCAAATGGTTGATTAATTTTATAATGTTCAATACGACAGTTTTGATAATAGGTAATATGGCTCGAGTGGTATATTCTGGGATATTTTAATTACTTGGAGCATTTTGTCAAGGATACAGATTTCTAATAGTTTGAAAGTCCCTCTGTATCTCCCTTCTGTGTGAATGTGCCTGCCTGGATATATATATATGTGTATGTGTATACATATATATGTATTTATACATATCTGTATATATATACACATACATATATATTTACATATTGGCTACACAGACAGGAGTAGTAAACTTAGCTTTTTAAATGTCCCAGTGCCAGCAACTTTGCAGAATTAGCACTCCTAATTCGCATTTAGTTGCCTGCTCTTGAAAGAAAAACACCGATCTGGTGGGGAAGGGAAGGAGCCTGGAGCAGTGACGTTGGCTTCCCTCCTGTGGAAGGTGCAGTCGCACCCTGTTCTCTGCAAACAATGAAGTGCACTTTGGGAGGGCAGGAGCGAACTCCTCTGACCTACCTGGCAGCTCTCCATTTACAGCTCCTGTGAGCTGCAAGCTTTTATTTTTCACTCACCTATAGATAAATCATTCTTAGCTCTATCAAAACATATTTATTGCTGCATTTTTATTAATCTAAGTAAATCAATGTCAAGCATAATGCCAGGCAAGAATTTTGCTCTTCAGAAGGGACTAGAGCAAGCCTTTTATTTCACCTTGGTACAGCCTAAGAGTTCTTTTTACTTCAGAGGCATAATTTTATAATTCATGCTGTGCTCAAGGACAGCTGGCATCATTTTTCTCAAGCCTAGAAGAAAAAAAATTTCCTCTCAAGCAGAAGCCAAATGTGGAAAATTTCTTCCCAAAAGATAGTCGGTTGGAAAATTTTAAGCACGAAGTTACTGTGGAAATGTGTTAGCAACATCGGTTTTAGTGGCCAAGAACAGGTGTCTGCTGTAATTACGACAGAAATTTAACAATTGTCTGTCCTTATTTAGGAAGCTGTATCAGAAGTGGGCATGTATTTAGAGCATTTTCAGCTAAGCAGAGCAGTGTTGCAGAATAATGGGAAAAAAGCAGCTCTTTCCTTCCACGTGGGTAGAAGTACCTTGGAAATCCAATTGTTGTTATCCAGTTGTCGATGGTCACTGACATCTACTTGTTTGCTACACAATGCTGCTTCACCACTGCTGGTCCCATGAGTGCCCATGAGCTGCAGCCAGCACTAAAAACTGACAGCAAATCAGTTCTGCTCATTCTTGAACTTCTCCTGAAGTGAGCCAGCTCCTCCCTGCAAAGCAAACAGAGAAACTGTTCCTGTGCGCATTTGCGATTAGGCCACTGAAACATGTCCTGGCTTGTAATTCTTCAGTGAAAAAAGAAAATGAAACCACAATGAAAAATAAACCCAGCTCCACTGTGTTGTATAGGTTTTATCCTGATCCCTTTTGAAACCAAAGCTAAATTAATCTCAGTAAAGACATAGGATCACACTCCAGTTAAAAAAAAAATTAAAATAAAAATTAATAATTAAGACTAGCAGGAAATTAAAGTAAAACCCAGTACAGCCACCAGATGCTCTGATGTTCTTGCCAGTTTAATTTTCCATCTCATAAAATATCTTTCATCTGCCTCCCCCTGAACATTTGCCGGTCCTTTTTCAATCAATTTCTCTCTTTTGTCACAAACTGCAGGGAACAGTCCCCCTGAAGCAGCATTTTTTTATCAGACATAACATCCATGTTCTTAATTTCTGTTTTCCCTTAAGCCAGGTACAGCAGCTCATCATCCAGACTGACATGTACTGGGTTCTTTTCCCTCTGCAGAGAAATCAGGCTGGATACCACCCCACGGTGTGGTCCTTGCAGCCCGCCAGGAGTCTCCAGTACAGAGAAAAGAATTCTTTCCTTTACCTCTTTCTGAGAAAGTCCTGCCCCCACATCCCTTGACACTACTTCATGCACTGTGGATATTTGATTAAAACTAAAATATGGCTGTCTTATTACTAAAAAGAGCTATAGACACCATCATACAGGGGAATAGACTCCCGATACCACAGCAGAAGCTTTCTCCTGTCCTAACATTTATGCCACTGCAGGATGTCAGTCAGAGCAACACAATTAAAATCTCCATGTCCCATCCAGATCCTATGTTGGTTTACGTCAAGCAGTTCCATTAAACCTGTTCGGTCTGATGAAAATATAATCAGATGTAAATAAATCAAATGTGCAGTGAAAACATGAGTAAAACCTGCCTCTCTGTGTGTTTTGTGGTTTGAATTGTTTCAAGTTTTGAAATTACTGTAACCCTGACAAGACATATTTTTCCCTGCACGGCACATATAAGAGAAAGAGGTTTCCATAATTCAGAGTTATCATGCGGTAAAATCAGCACAGAATCAGGTTTTCTGACTCTGCCTAAAATATTATTCGCTACTTCTGCAATAGGAACTAACCTTCATCATAATTTTTGCTATGTGGTACATTCAGGTCTGAATCTATGTGGTAAGACTCCCCTCTTCACCAAAACATGCACTAATTTTGAGATCATTTTCCCATCTGACTGGACTAACACCAGGGTTGAAGCTTGGGACTAGTTTTTCCAGCATGAAGGTTGCTACTGCTTGAACTATGGGAGCAATCAGCGGTAGAAGTAGCATCAGCCATCTCCACCCAGCCCAGAGTTTTTCAGCTGCTGTCTGGGGACTCTTTGGGCACCTGTGGGCTACTTCCAAGAGTTTCTCCAAAAAGTGAATAAAAAACCTCCAAACCTACAGCAGCAAGGACAAAATTCACTCTGGAAGGGTTGGATCTCTATGGACCTAAAAGGTTCAAAAATGGGAGTTAAAAACCACAGGGTTAGAGGACTCTCACTGAGACTGTATTGCAAACCCTACCACTCTCTTACATTTAATACCTCTCAAGCAGATGGGTATATGTTTTGTGGAGGGAAATAAGTGCTCTGTTTTAACTGCTCTTATTCTTTAACACTGAAGATAAAATTAATTTGTTCCTTGTTTTCCTCTCGTCAGCTTACCTTTCTTTCCTTACTGTCTTTTCCCACCACAATCCCTCTAAATCCATTTACTCCTCATTTATTCTCTCCTTGTAAAATCCCATTCCCTACACTCTTTTGCTTTGTTTCTGTGAGTCACCTTTCCCATTTCTTTAAAACGGCAGCTTCTTCTTTTCTTTTGCCACTTCCCTGTTTCTACTCTTCTCACTTCTCTCTTTTCCCTCCCTGTATCCTTGGATTTCATCACCCCCTTTTTTCTGTTCCTTTTTTCCCAGCAATTTTTCTCCCATTGGTCCTTCTGGTTCTGCCTGGAAGCTTCCTACATTTCAATGAGTCATTTTCAATTTCTCTTTTGCTTTCTGTCATTTTCCTTTTTGTTTCTCCCTTAATGAGATAGAGGCACTGATAACAAAATTACCAGTGGGTGCAACACGTACATTTCAGCATCAGATTCTGGTGCACAACATTACCACGAATTTTAGTGCAACTTTACTAAATTAAAGTTACAGAAGGTTGTCAGTCATTATTATAGACAGTGTTTCAGAAGTGTGGGGTGGAGGGGCAAGTTATACAAACATCCCTTCTCTCTAGCTGAGAGACAGCCCTGACACTGGCCCAGTCAAGTATATCTTCAGTTCCTTTTTGCTGAAGATTTTCAAGGCTTTTTTTATCAGATGGACTTTGTGCACCAGCCTAGAAGCTGGCCAAGCACAATAACCTGCAATTAAAATTTCTTATCTCCTTGGATACATTCAGGTAATAAACAACAAGAAAAAGAGATCCCACATATGGAAGAATCACATCTTAAAGCAGACTGAAAAAAGCAAACTCACCGGTTCCACTGAACAAGCGAAATGATAGGTCAGGTATATTAACTGTCCTCAGGCAAGTGTAAATTACATCTCCCTAAAGTGCCTTTATAGTCCCATCGTTTAATGGCAAGAACAGCTACATGTTCACAGATCCTGCCCTTCACCTCCCTCTCCCCACCCTTTCCACCTTGTAAAACCATCCCAGATTTTGATTGAGATCAGTTACAGGCTCATTCTGAACTTCATCGGTGTCTTTACACGTAAAAAAATGATCACTGATGGAAGCACCAAGACCTGATCCAACTGTTAATTACGTCAATGGAAAGATTCCCATTGACTTCGATGAGAGATAAATTTAGCCCCCAGGGACTATGAAAAATCAACATTTAGTCACACTGGTTCTCAGCATACAAAACTCTCCTCTTGAAATAACTTGGAAGAAAGGCTAGGAATTACTTGCTGAAGGTGTATGCGCCCATTGGGTGGACTAATGTAATTATGGCTTGTGTCCTTGTTGTCTTCCAGGTGAACACCAAGGATGAGAGGAAGCAAGAGAGAGAATATATGTATTTTTACCGTGCTAAGTTACAAATATTTTGGACACATTATGGAATAAATTATGCTACTACACACAAATACAAACACATACACACACACATACTCCCTACAAAAACCAGCTGTTCCTATTGATTGCCCTTGGAACTGTGCATATGTATATAAAGAATACTCTGGAATTTAATATCATTTATGATGCTTTAAACAGCTCTTCTAATCTGTCTGGTAAATATGTAAATTACAATTTGTCATAACAATTACAAATACACATTTCTAATTATTAAACATTGATTCCTACATAAATACCATTTCAAATAAAAACACTGTATGGCACAGATTGCAACCTACAGAAGACTAAAACAAGGCTGCCACTGCAGCATTCATTGTGCTTATCATTCGTCCTCTCACCTACTTCACACGTGCCTTGCCATGAAAGGAGCACATGAATGATCATAATGTTCACTCAGCCTCTTATCTTCCTTAGTTTATTTTTTTGGCTTTGACTGTACAGTAACTTGCCCAGATAATGAGAACAAAGTGTAAATAAAATGAAACCAACAGAGCTGCACACAGTTTTAAAATGAGACTGCCTTGATTGCAATCACAAAAGCACCCTCTGAACCCAAATCCTGATTGCTCCGTGGGCACGTGAGGCTGCTGCTGGGGCCACCTCAGCAAAGGGGGAAGATGCAGGGTGTCACTACACACACCTGGGCTTCCCAAGTAACGTCAGTCCCATGGGGAATGCTATCCATGGTGGGGTAGGGTCCATCTTCTCTGCAGTGACTCTTTGAAGCAGAATGGCTACAGAGAGAGAAAAGCAGACTGCAGGATGCCCCTTGTCCATGGCATGTCCTCATCACAGGGCTGAAAAGTCAGGCACCATCTGGTTTACTGTCTAATTGGCTCAAAACTTCAGGATAGCACAGCTTGAGTGAGAGACATCGAGAGTAAGACTCCCCAAACAGCACAGATGATCAGTGTGTGGTTAGATCATTTCTCCTCAGAAAGAGGAGGCACGAGTTTCACCCCACTCAGCCAGATGTGAGAACCTGAGGTCTTTCTCTCCAGACGAAGTGTTCTTGCTGATGGGGTTTTATTAAAAGACCAGCTCAAGCCCTAGCCCACGTTTAGATGGGAAGTTCGGGGCCATGAATGTCCTGACCACAGCAGTGCTCAACTCCATGTTGCAGGTTAGATGGTTAAGTGGAAGAGATGGGAATTTATTTTCACCATGCACAACCTCCTTCCATGGAGCTGGGCTTTAGTCCTACACTGGAAATAATATCCAGATGAGATATTCTCCTTATTCACCATCTTTGTGAGTTCAGAAAACCTGATCGTCTTCCTTTTGTTCTGTTTCCCAGACCGTTGAAATGGATAATATTTTATGGTTTAGGGTAAAGTAGCTGAGATTCCCAAATGGAAATAACGAATAAGGCTGTATTTTATTGTCAAGTCTAATTTTAATTAGCACTCTAATGGGCCTTTTTTTGCTGGATGCTCTGTTAATGCATTATTATCTATTCTTACCATTGAATGTGTGAGTGGCAGTAGTATTTAGCAGCTCCAGTAAAGATTCTGGATGTGTTTTTATTATATACACAAGAGTTTTATTATATATACAAGAGTTTCATACTGAGCTGTAAAAATGATGACAATATTTCAACTGCCAAATAGAAGCCCAGATTCGGCACAGCAATTAAATACATGGCTAAATATTCCCTGTCCAAAAGCCTTGCCTAACTTAAGACTTGCTATTAACGAAGATCTCACGTAGCCACTATAAGTATTATTTCTTGTTTCTGTGGAATTGTATTTCTTCTAACACATTTGGGATGAGAGCACCTGGTAAGGTATAACACTGTGGTCTCTTGTCAGAGAGACAAGACATTTTCTTAAATGTGTGGTCCGATCAATTAATTAATTGCAGATTTTTGAAGATGAATAATTACTGTTATTTTTCTAAAAAACCCAAATGTTTAGAATTTTGATGGATCTTGAATTACTTCCCACAAAGGGAAAGTGTAGTTCAATACTATATAAATTTATTGGGGTTTTTTCCCTCATAAATCAAAGCTGATCAAGTGAAAACCTGCTCTACCATCCCATTTTGAAGAGATGTTTTGGAGGGGAACATAGTTTCCTTGTTAGTGAAGAAATATTTCTTGCCCTTGCATAAGCCAAGATGTCCCACATTGTATCAGAAAAAATGTCAGATAAATCATTAGTTTCGTGGCTGGAGCAAAAAGTACAGATATGATAGAATACCCAAAACAAGCATGAATTCCTCACAGATATAAATTGGCATAACTAATTTAATTTTATCACCCAAAGATTTGACTGGGGATGGTCTAGCTTGATATTTTTTGTTGATGATTTATTTTGTAATTAAAGTAACTGTATGAAGCAGAGAGAACACATAACCTAGCAGGCAACACTTAAATTCACCAGGTCTTTTTTTACAGGTGATTTTTGCTTTGTGCAAAAGTCGATGCTTAGGTTCCAAAATCTTCTCTAAAATTTCCTTAGTGGTCTGTGCAATCTCTTGAACTCAGGCTGTAAATCAGCCACATTTTATGCAGCGAGTGCTTTCAGGGAAAAAAGGCTCTCACTGCAAGTGCAAGGTGCACACTGTTTTCTTTGCAGAGCAGGGGCATTAACCCCCAAGTTGCTGAGGGTTGATTTGCAATTATTAAAGGTCACTAGAAATAGAACAGAACAGAATAGAATAGAATAGAATAGAATAGAATAGAATAGAATAGAATATGTGTAATGTAATGTAATATATAAATTCATTTTTCCATAAATAGATAAAATATTCACACAGATGTCTAAGCATTTGTAGGTTTCATCACAACTTGAATATATGTTCAAACAGCTGCCCTTTTCCTATTTTAAAATGCCTGTTGTACATATTTTTACAAATAAATAAGGTGCTGTAAAAGCAGCCTTGCTGGCCACAGTCCTGCCCCTCACAATGCCCCAGAACACTGATGCAGCTTCTCCCCCAAAATGGGTGTTCCTACCACAGGGTACCAGTAGGACAGACCTCTAATGGATCTCTCTAAACTCATTCCTGTGAACTGTGTAACAGAGGGACTGCAGCATCCTTTGGTTTCCTGACAAAACCTACTCATTGAGTCTTACCTATTTGTGAATGTGCCTGCCCTAGAGGGACTCCTGCAAAACCCAAGGGGTTATGATCACCCTTCTTCTACGATCTACCCTAGCCAAGACCTGTCAGTGTCTCTCCCAGCACCTGCTGCATATCTCCCAGAGCTCACCAGGAGTTTTGTTGGGTGAAATTCAGCAGACACAGGAGACGAGACGAAATGAGCTAATGGTTACCAGCTATTATCATCATGGTGACTGTTGATTGCCTACCAGCATAGTCATCACCGGTTTTCCAAATCCCCTCTTTGGTCAGTACTAGAGTCTTTGCCCTCAACCCTCAATTTCAGTTCATTTAGTCCCCAATTCTCTTTCCACTTCCTTCTGTGAATTCTCGGACTCCAGTTCAGCTGCAGTTCACCTGCACTAATGAAAAGAGTTGAGCTTTGACTACAAGTTCTCAAAGACCTTTGGCCTAACATCCACATACACTTATGTGATAAGACATCTAAATATCCTGCCAGGTAGGAGAGATAAGCATTTTCTCTTGGCTATCCTTCCTTTTAATATGGCCTGGATTATTTTAGACTTTACATGTATACCTTTTCTCACTGTGATCTCTGAGGCCACATTTCCATCAATGTAAGTATTAAATCAGTGGCAGGGTTAGAGCAAGCCCTAATTATATTACAGTTTAATAGGGAAACAGATCATGTCAAGTGGGAGGTCAGCAGCATATTTTTGGAGCAAGTCTCAAAGTTCACCCAGTACACATCCCTTCCTTATACTGGAATATTTATAGTTTGTTTGTTTTACACTGGAAACATGCCTTCCGTGAGCTACTCTTGAGAGACTCCTCCTCCTCCTATTCAAACTCTCCCAGAATGAATCAGAATGGGAACTTTAGAATGGACAAGCTGTAGTAACACAAGGCAAGCAAATCCCAAGCTCCTTTAAACAAAACTCTTTCCCAGGGGTTCAAACACCCTGGTACCCAGATCCCATATGTGCTGCAATGACCAACCTTTGTGTTCCTATGCACTCAACGTTTCATTTCTGCATTGGTGCTCAAATACATCTGCTACCCAGTTAGGAGCCTTCCTCAGGACAATGTCCAGTGGGTTCCTGACATTAAATATTTCCCTAGGTCCTCTGAAGTACATGTTTTCTAAGGGTGCCTATCTTGTGCAGTGGGATGCTTAAAGGAAGCAGCACCACCTCATCCTTCCACCAGCATTTGCAAGAGAGCAGTAATGTCTAAACTAAAAAGAAGAGGCCAAAGCACAGGCAGAGATCTCAGGTTTGTGTCTCTCAAGAGGAGAGAGACGCCTCCCTAAAACACGAGGGGCAAGTGGCCTCCCATCTCCTGCTGGGGAGGCTGAGCTGCTCCCTGCACACCTCGGTGGTTGATTTGGGAGCCACTTCGAGGGCCTGAAGTCTCCCAGTTGAGAATCAAGTCATGTAAGACAGGGGATGTAGAGTCAGGTATTGCTGTGACTAGATTTCGGGTGGCAGGAGTTTTATGAGAACTCCATTGGCTCCTGGAGTAATGTAAGTAAGTTTACATTATATAAGAGCAGCAAACCACTTATTTTGGACTTGTAATGTGACAGAACTCTCATGTGAACATTTTAATGAGTGATTTAGCAAAGTTCAGTATCACTTGTAAAGAAAATGCATATTTCCATATCAAAGTAAAATACTGTTTAGAGTTTTTCTGAAAACATCAAACTCGTGTTGACAGAAAAATAAAATGTACACAGTAAAAAAAAAAGTTCAGCTTTTCTTTGAAACCTGCCACCTTAATCCAAAATAACAATATTCATCCCAACTGATACCCAAAGTGTTACAAAAGGAATTTCTCTTTCCTACTAGAAAAGACAGCCACTCAGACAGGTAATCACAGTGTCGGAGGGTTTCATTTTGTTGAGTATAAATTTCTTTCATAAGCTACTTTGCCTATCAAATGACAGTAAGTCCCTTAACATAACCAGTGCAATTTTGTTATGTGAATGAGTGGTTACTAGTTTGGGATTTTTCTTTAATCTAATCAAGTGAAAGAGTTTGGAAATCCTGACCTGAAAGTGTTTCACACATGCTGAATTTTAATTGTGCACGTAATCCCAGTGAGTCCAGTACTACTCATATGCTTAAATTTAAGCACATGCATAGGTGTCAGCAGGACTGGCCTTTAATATAGCACAAAATCCAATGTCTAGTTTTTCAACATTAAAATTTATGCCTCGTTAAATTAATTTTTCCTAAGAGAAGCTGTTCTATGAAACAAATTATAAAAAAAAAAATCTGTATCTAACGTATATTTAAACAGAGACATTAATATTAATATATTAATGTGTTTAATATTTCTAAGTATATCTATTACAATATATAACATTTCTAAAAAGTACTGAGTCACCTGAGGGATGTGACACGTGACATCATAGAAGAAACCCTTGGGGAGAGGATTACTGAGAGCCAGGTAAGAATGAGATGAAATTATTTTCATTGCTGTCGGCATGGGTACGTACTTCCAACTGTTTTCTGCCGCTGCTTCAGAGTAACATACTACCAGCTATCACCAAAATAGCTATTTTCATTACAGGAATATTGGGTCCTCTTACAATATAAAAATATACTCTGAAAACTCATAAAAAATGACTACCACTTAATTTTCCTATGTTTTAGAAAATAAGCCAAGTCTTGACAGACCTGTTTACTTTTATATGCTTTCTACAACCATAACGAGTTTCTGTACTGAACAACTGTCTGTGAACGTTCTGTTTTGGGAGCTCAGCTTGAGCAACAAGCTAACAACAACAAAACCCAACCAACCAGTAAGGGCAAGCAGTACTTGCAGGATGTTATCAGTTACTTCCAGAAAATGCCCCTCGGTGCCTATTTCACTCTGCTATTTTAAGTTAATTTGCAAAGCTTTGACAAGGAACAAAGGTTAAATACTTGGAATTTGCACAGGTTGTATGCTCACCGCAGAATGCGAAATAAATGTTACAAATAAACGGTAGTTCCCCCAAGAAGAAAAAAGGTGGGGCATGCATGGGTACAGCTGCTCTGAACACTATTAAAAGAAGACAATTCTTCTAGAGCCAAGTGGGAAAGGCAGAGGTAGAAATGCAGAGTATTGCAGAGGTGTTGCTTTCAAGATTGCTTTCTTAGGCGACTCCAGGTAGGTATGGAGCTGAGCAGAACTGTGTTACAAACACCTTCCTGTTATGTGTTACTCTAAGGAATAACACCTGAAGCACAGGAACCTGCTCTGGTAATACTGGAACACATTTTAGCAACCTGAGCTGAGGGCTGAGCTTTAGTAGTTAGGGATATTGGTAATTAAAAGCAGTGAAAACATTTAAATCCAGTGGCACAGCACGCTACAGAGATGGATATTTGTTGTTATAAAACTGCAGTCCTGGATGAGCTTAGAGCAAATCAGATTAAATTTAAGACTGCTAAATTTTGCTGTGGGAATTTATTTCTGTTGATAGGGCTTGGATTGTTCTGTTTATGTTTTGTTTGGGTTCTGCTGGCTGATTTTATCAACATGTGTTAAATACATTCATGCTGGTCATTGTAGTAGCAGCTGGAATGCAAAGCCATCTCCACCAAGACATCCCTTAGTAAGTAAGAGGTGGCCAAACTGAAGGAAAGAGATTTAGAGTTTGCCCATTGTCATACAGTATGAAAACCATAGCAAAGAAAATAGAAAACCTCCAAGCCCTGACTCTCCCGGCAAGTGGGGAAGGTTGTAAGTACAAGGTACTGCGGCAAACTTTTCCTCCTCCAGCCTTCCTCAGCCATGAAAAACTTTTTTTCCCATTTCTGGTCCTCATCCAGCTCTGAGAGTCAGTGACAATAATCAGAGCACGCCAAGTGTCTGACCTCAGCAGATTTTCTTGTGAAATAAAGAACGCAGTGTGACGTGCAATTTTCTTCTGAATTCTTCAAATATGTCTCCTGGAATACATTCTTTCTGCTAACACTTCTGCTATCAGCACTGTTTTCTGCATTTGATCCTCTTCCCTACTTGTATTACTGTGGTATTTTATAAGGAAGTTGTTAACAGGTTATTTTTCATTCTACTACTCTAGTAAATTGTAGTAGGTTTGAGTTGGTATTTCAAAATTAGCTTTCTACCTCCACAGCTAATCCTTGTGGGACGTTTAAAACCAGTGATGTTCTGGGTGGTCAGCACGTTACTGAATTAGGCCTCATCGGAAGGATATCCAGCCAAAGATGACAAATTATAAATACAAAGTGACCCAGTTTCACTCAAGAATCTACTTGTACACAAACAAAAAAACCAAGTCAGAAAAAACTAACCTATTTCTCAAATTACTTTTAAAAATCCTGAGAAGTCAGTAATTTCTTAAGATTTCAGGAAACACTTGAAACAAGTCTTGACCACTAAGATTTTGGGGTTTTTTTAGTCTTTTCATATAGCTAATATGTTCTATAGTTACTGTTTCTGCTATCTATCCAGAACATATTCATTGTAATTCTTCTCTGTACTTTTTACCACTAGCCTGCACAGATACTTTAATTACAGAGAAAAGATATTTCATTGTGGTAACAGCACTTAATTTTGCCTTATCCTTACTGGTTTTCTTCTTTAGTGCTATTCCCATACACATGGTTCAAAGCACTTGCGAGATGATGTCATTTTTTTTGTTGTTGTTTCATTTTGATCTTGTTTTCCTGGCTGAGAGGATGTGTGTCACTTGTGTTTTGAAATGAACTCTGGTAAATACAGCCGCTTCTTGAAAAGATCACTGCTCCCCTTTGAGCACGACTCTGCCATAAATATGCAAGTGGGAAGAAAACTATGAAGAACTCGTTGTGTGAACTACCCACGGGCTCGGTCTTCTCCTCATTACAGCCCTGCTTCTGGATCCTTCCCCGCAGGGCACACGACACCTCCCAGCCGTGCGTGACACCGAGTGCCAAAGAAGGGTAACTGTGTTATAAGGCTTTTTAATTCCCCAACTTACTTCAGCTGTTATCAGCAGCTGGTTACTTCAGCTGGCTGATATGCCTCGGTGTCTTGTAAACATTAGGTCTAGTGCTGTGCATTACTCATAGTTGGAAAATCACTTTGACTCCTGTAGCATAATTATGTTAATGTCAAATGAGTCACAGGGAAACAGAAAACTTTTATCAGAGCTGCACCTCAGTGCCAGTTTCAGAATGCTCCTGTTGGCATGACAGAAGTAGGTTAGGGGATTTAGGCGAAAAAACAACTTTCATTTAATGAGTGATATGAAATTATGATAATAATCACTCACAAAGAAGCTTATGTGACAATCGAACTCAGATTCACTAAAACATAAAATTAGTAAGAGAATAGCCTGCCTGATTATTTATAAGAGCTAGAATGAAAAAACTGAATTTTTAAACAAATACTTTTCCAAGAAAGCTTCAGATATCTTTCGCACATAAACAGCTTTTCACATTCATTATTTAGTTTCAACAGCAGTAAGTGATTTATTTAAATTGACATCTTAATTAGACAGCATTTCAGAGCCAACCTCCTCTGATATTTTATTAATTTTACCTCTTTCTTGGTTTAGTTAATGCTAGTGATCAGCTAGGGAAAAAAAACCAACACCCTTTCAGCTCATATGTGGATCATAATGCAAAAAGCCAAAAGCCCTTCAACAAGCTAAAAGTTCTTGTAACATATCTTGTCCCAGCTTAAAGCAGACAAAGGGCCAATGAGAGCAGAATTCGTTCCAGAGTTTAAAGGCAAGGGGACAAACCTCTGTGACACACTGGCTATCTCAGGGCCAAGCTGCAGCACTTCCATTTTTCTGGAAGAGACAGAGGCAAGTTCCTCTGGTATTTGCCTACCAGGATTTTACATGCTCAAACATATATCAATATTCCCACATGCCATCCTGATGAATAGGATATACCATTTGAATGTAAAGGGAAGCTTTTTTTTTCCCAGATGGCTGAAACATCACTCTCAGAACACAAGAGTTTTAGTATTCTGAAAGATTCCACTGTGCTATTCAATAAAGAGGCTCAAAAGTAAGCAAAAGGCAAAAGCTGAATTGAAAATCATAACCATATAATTTTAGTCAGAAAAAAAATCACCTAGGGCAATGTAATAAAAATCTCTTATTGATAACTAACTGCATTTACATTAATGTTCTGTTTCAGAAGGAGACAAGACTTACATTTCTCTGGGAGCTCCATCCCTCTGAGCATTTCCCCTTCATCTGCTGACTTCTCATCTCATGCCTTTTCTGACTTCTCTCCACTTATCCTAGAAACTGTTAATAAATTAAATCTGCCGTGTCCTATAAAAAACCAACTGTTGTTACTAAATTGAGTGGGAATATAAGGTCATGCCATAGGTGACTAAGTACCCCCCCAGATTTCCCTACGAGCCATGATCTAAATATGATGGTACAGCATCATCTCGACCTTATAATGAGTGAGGGGCTTTATTTCAGAGCACATCCCCGACGCAGAGATAACCTACTATGGACAACACCTGTGGTTTGAAGCCCTCAGCTCTTGGCTGAGTTAAAATTGTGTTTTATTATGTAAAACAGTTCATGCCTAACACATCAGTAGAAAGCCTTTACTTGCAGCATTTGGTTCTTTCGTGTTTCGCGTGGGAACATACAGGAAATACATCAATGCATTCTTTCTCTGTAAATTAGCATCGTTTTACTAGAGATGTGCGTTTGTGGTTTGCCCCACGGAGGCGGCCAGACGCTGTCCGTGCGCTGCTGCTGCCCTGGGCAGCACCCGGTGTTTCCCTTCTCCCCGTGCCCGCCCCGGGGAAGCGCTCTGGGGAAGCGCAGCGACAGAGCCGGGAGCGGTGATGGAGAGAACCGCTCCGGACCGCACACGGGGAGCATCACCCGGGGCCACCGCGCGGGAGAGCCGGGGCAGGCACACCCCGCGCTGCGGCTCGGACCCGCACCCCGGGAGCCGCGGACCGGCCCGGCGGGGGCACTTTCCGCGGCAGCCCCGCACCCGGGCCGGCGCCCGGCGGTGCGGGCTGTGCGGGGCGGCCCCCCCGGCCCCGCAGCTGCGCCCGTCCGTCAGCGCCGCCCCCCCGGGCGGGGCCGCCGGGCGCTGCCCCTTTAAGGCAGCGCAGCCCCGCGCGCATTCCAGCGGCCGCGTCACCGTTCCGGGAAGCGGGTGGCGTCATCCCGCCATCCCTCCCTCCCTCCCTCCCTCCCTCCCGCCGGCCATCCCGCGGCGGCGGGGCGGGCCCCAAGGAACAAAGGCGGGATAAAAATAGAAGGTGAGAGAGCGCGGGGAGCGCCGTGCCCGGCGGGCGGGGCCGCGCCCGCGTCGCCGGTGACGTCACGGCGGGCGCGCGCCTGCGCGGCCCCGCGCG
This sequence comes from Lycocorax pyrrhopterus obiensis, assembly GCA_014706295.1. Lineage (NCBI taxonomy): Eukaryota > Metazoa > Chordata > Aves > Passeriformes > Paradisaeidae > Lycocorax > Lycocorax pyrrhopterus. Next base: position 22,439,269 of record JACSVZ010000004.1, read on the forward strand.
GCTATTCATAGGCGCTGCCGGGTGGGAGCCGGGCGTGGTGACGTCATGCGGGGCCGCGCGTGCCGCGTCAGGTCACGTGCGCGGCGTTGGCGGCGGCCGCGCGCGGCTCGGGCTCCGCGTCCTCCTCAGGATTCCCGGGATGAGGAGCCGCCTCCCTCAGGGGACAGCGGGGACCCTGCGGATGGGCTGGCCCTGGGGGCACGGCGGGCCGCAGCTCCCGGGGGACTGATGGCTCTCCAAACAGCGAGAGCGTTCTTTGTGCCGTGCCGTGGCTTCGCCGTGATCCGGCACCAGCAAGGGAGCCACTGCGAAAACTCCCTTTGCGGGGTGCTGAGTGAAAGAACAACTCTGTATCGCACTGCGAGCGAGGGCAAACAGCAAAGCGTTCTCCTCTTGCTCCGTGCTGTGCACTCCCAGTAAAGAAAAGCAATGCATTACCCCGGGGGATGGTTTCTACGCCCACTGGAACGTGACATTCCCCACAATTAATTATTACATAAGTACCATGTCAAGGATGCCATTGATATTACGGTCGTTCTCTCAACTACAGCAATGACAGCAGTAGCTTGTATCTAGAATCATAAAAGGATGCTGGTTCATTTCTGTTCCAGCTGCCAAGTCCGTCTCTCAAGAGCAGCCTGAGGATGTTCTGTAGCCTTGGTGGTCATGGACTCTCTGTGAAGAAAGACTGAAGCCTGGGATTGTTTACACTCCCCTGCTGGAGCTGGCCTTGTCTTTTTTCTAAGAATCAGATAATGTGGAAGGATATTGGGCCACATGTGTAAGCTTTTAATAGTAGTATTTGGTAGACAAGGCTTACACACTCTTTACTGTAACTCTTTGTATTTCATTACTGAGTATTAAAAAGCTGCTGGGTCCTCTTTGATCCCTTCTGAATGGGCTGTGGGGCGGTCTGTGGTTGGTTGGTTTGGTTGAGGTTTCTTTGTGAAATTGTTCATAAAAGTCAGTGACTGTGTGTCTGTCTCCCAAAGCTGTTGCTTTCTCTAGACAGACCAGACAGCAAATAGATCTCTAATTTGAGATGGCATCTTCCCAGACTGTTGACGTTCAAAGAAAATGTGGTGGACCATGTGAAACAAGGAGCTATATCATCAACAAGTAACTTTTGGTACCCTAGTCACTGTGAGCAGGTGAAAGATCTGGAAAAAATTCACTAAGCGTTACACAATAAGCACCAAATAAAGGTCCTTGTAAAGGAGCTGTAAAGTAGGTTGAAATTTCCAGAAGGCAAAACTGAGTGTGCCAGGTTCTGTCCCCATAAGGCTGATGTGTCTGCATCAGTGTGCTCTCATCCTTAAGTTTGGGGTTTTTTTTATTTGAAAGATAAAAATGTTGAACTAAATATAGACCAAACCAATCTGAACTAAATCTAAACCAGGGATATTTTCATTCCACAGCTTAACCAAATAGTTAATTTGGGATTATTCCCTAGTGGTTTTGAGTAGGCTTAGCCAAAGTCTCGACTGGAAAATTGAAGGAAGTTGAGGTTCAGCCCTTTTTGTGTGCCAGTGCACTCGAAAAGGTAGTTCAATGTTGGCAGTCCTTCTTTTTCAGCCTTTCTTTGTGATACAGTGGCATCTGTTTGTGGAGGTTGCATGTGCCATTTGAAGGGCTTTGTTGTGCAGTGTAGTGATGGCGTGGTGCAGTGCAAACCTGAGCTAAATTGTGCTGTCCCAGAGCATTCCAAGGGAGGATGGTGTGGTTATTAGAGAGTGGCTGTGTCTTTTATTAGGTTGAGTCATACAGGGGAAGAGAGGAGAGGAGTGGGCAAGCTTTCAGGAACATGAGCCTTTCTCCTTCAGCTGCTTAAAAAAAGAAATTCTGGAAAACTGTATCAGTAAATTTGACCTGTTCCTGAAATTGTGTTCTCTTCCAAAAGCCTGGAGTACTTCATTAGCTTCTAGAAATGTAACAGCTGCTAGTTTTCCATTTAGCTGTTCCTGGTTACCTGCTGCTAGGGACACACTTGTCAAACAGAACGGTGTTTGGACCCATCAATGTGCAGTTGCACAGTTAATTGCTCAAAGTGCAGCAAAGCAGCCCTGGGATATATTGTCTGGAGATAACACTGCATCTCCTCTGAAGGGAGAATTTGCAATGCTTACCTCACCATTTGGTCACCTGGATGACTGTATGCTGAGAAGAAAACAGGCTTCTGAATGAGCCACCAGAATATCATTGCAAAGTGTACTGTAACCTGAAGAGAAAATCTGCACTGATTGTACATCTCTGCAGTGATGTCCTACACTATGCTAGAACCTCCCTGCAAAATAGTTAAATAATCTTCTTAACCTAGAAAAAAAAGTCCTGTGATTTGAAGTGAAGCTTTCCTGGGATTTTCCATGTGCCCTTCATGGCTTTGAGGTGGTGCCCCCTATCAGAAACAACCTTCCAGGAAGTCTGTGAGCACTGAGCAGTATCACTCTGTGTGTGAGTCTTGCATAATAAATGCCCTCCACTGCAGAGCTATGGATTCTACTCATTCCCATCCCAGAATGTGAGGTATTTGCTCAGTGTACTGAGTGTCCTTATGGAAGTTATTGGGATGAACCTAAACAGCTATCAGGCATTGAATGGCTCCCACAAGCTGAAGGACAGAAATGGCTTGTCAGCAGCTGGAGAATATTTTCACAAAGCAATCCATGTGGACTAATAGAGTACCTTCAAAACATAAGCTCAGAGCTTAACTTTTTTAACCCAGGTGGACACTTAAAAACTGTGGTTTCAGCAGAAACATAAATTTGGCACCTAATTTTGTCCTTATTCTTCCTGTCAGCCCTTTGCTTTCACACAGGTAATAATTAACAGCTGTTCTTCAAGTTCCATGATGGCCCCTCCTCACTTCTAAATGTCAGTTACCCTTTTATCTGAAAACATCTAGCTTTTTAGCATAATCAAGGCATTCTAATTCTTATGAGACTTATGAAGGTCCACATACATTTAACAACTTAGATCCATTGATCTTATTTAAAAAAAGGCACCATATATTTTCTATTGCCTTCTATGTCTGGAAATAATTTTCAGGGCAGACTAGAAGAAGTTTCTGGTGGAATCTGTGTTCCCTGACTCAACAGGACTCTTTGTTTTCAAGGAACAGAAATAAAGAGGATCTCTTTTGAGTTTCCTTTTAATTATAAGCCTGAGGGCACAGGGGAAGGAGGAGCAATTTCTGTTTCTCAGTATGATGTTTGTGATTTAGTTCTGCCTGGAGGAGTTGCTGTTTTGTTGCTAAATGATAATTGCACCTTTCCTGTGGCTGTAGAGGAGATTTGGCAGTGTTGCTCTCGTGATTTGTGGAGCTCTCCAAAAAGTTAATTGGGAGTTTCTTCTGTCACTTGAACATGATACTCTCCTTCACAATCATAAGGATTTCCTTGTGGTATGAAGCAGGGCTGAATGTCAAGTCAGTTCTTGCAGTCTGGCTTTTTCATTCTGGAGCAAACATGATGCATTTGAAATGTATTCGAGATACCATTCTCTCATTAGATGGTTACGTTATGCGAGGTGGAGAACGGCAGTTACCCTTAAAGCTATTTATTACACTCGTGGCTGTGAATCTAATGAGGGAAGATGGGATTCAAGAAGGGACATGATAGAGGTTTTTGTAGAGGTGGGGATAGTCTGGATGATGAAGGTGTATGAGAACATTAATGTTTAAAAAAAGATTATAAATCCCTCAGTGTGTGCAGTTCTGCTGTTACTTATGAACAGCCCTTGATCAGGCATAGGCACTAAGTCCTGTAGTTTTCTTCATGGGAGTCTCCTGTGTTTCTAGCAGCACCAAAGTAAAGAATTCATGGCTTTTTGGGAAATAAAGGAATTACTTGGTCTTATTCCTTGGATGATAACTCTCTTTCTCTGAGGGAAGCAGAATTGTCAGTGATCATGAGGACTCTTCTTTTCAGGTAGAAAAGAGGAGTAAAGATGTGAGCAAGAAATTTAGGATATGGGCAGTCTGCCACAGCGTGTTTTGGGTAAGTTGTTCAGTGCTTTCTGACAAAGACAGAAGGTGTATCATGCTCACCAGGGCAACGTGGTGAGCATAAAGTTAAGGTTGTTTACCATGTAAGTGCCTGAGAGAATTAGAAATTGCACATTAAAGGCTTTACCTGTTTCTTTTGACCATTTACTGCTTTCTGCAGAACAGCTACTGCAGCATCTGTATGAACTGAAACAAGGTAGCTTTTCACAGATTCTCCTGTAGTCTAATAGTCTCACAAATGTATTCATTCCATTTGTGGCATTTGTTACATGATTGAAAATTTGGATAACTTATCAAAAAAGATGCCTTTTTATTTATTTCTTAAATCTTGATAAGAGTTCAAAGCATTCAGTTTTAACAAATTTTCTGATGGTTTACTGAGAATTAATCAAAGTTTAATTCATAGCTTTTCATTAATATGATACTATTTCATAAGTCTATTAATTTCTCACTGACATTTTGTCAATTGACCTAGTCCATGCTCAAGGTCAGTGCAGGATTGTTACCTGGTAGTGTTTGTCATGACAGAATGAATTACGGAATTTATGAACTTTTTGTTGTTGCCACAGCTACCAACAGTGCAACTTGAAAGTTTACATTAAATATGGCTCTCAAAATTCAGAAATAGATTAAGCCTTATTGCTGTGTTCTCCATTCTAATCCTTCCTGTCCTCACCCACCTCACTCTCCACCCTTAGATCAAAGTTTCCAAGAGTGTAAAGTCAAAATGTTTCACATAAATCTCCTCGATGCAGCTCAGGCTCTTTGAAACTTTTGTTCTCTTCTGTTTGTTTCTTCCAAAACGTCTTGTTGCTTCCTCTGTATCCACTGGGTCCCTTTTTTTTTTTCTTCTTTGCTCTGGAGTGTTACTTGCCTTTATCTAGGACTGTAAGTGGTCTGGAACTCTGGTGTTCAACTGTTATTTAAAAAATGTGGATAACTTCATGAAGTTCACAAAATGGTATACTGTAAATCACAATGAGAAATGCGTTTTGCAAAGCAGGCACTGTTGTGTGAAGAAGTTAAAACAAGCTAAAACCTCATTGTTTTCCCCAAAGGCTCCTGTTTTTATAACTGTTTAGGCTCATAAATTCTTTGGAATTTCTGTTTTGCTTTGGAATGCCTAACTAAACGTGAGATGTTGAAAATGGACTCAGTAGATCATGACTACCATTTTGAAACTTCCATAGAAAACGGGGCACTGTGGAACATTTCTCTAGTGAACACAATGCTTAGCAGAAATCCCGAATCTGTTACTCATTCAGTTGAAAGCACAGCAGAGGCAAACCCAATGCATGAACACGTGTCACGGCAATAGACTTAAATGTTATCAGAAGTTGCCCTGTGAGAATTTAATCTTTAGTATTGTTGACTTTTCTGCACTTTAGATCTTAAAATATTTTTTAAATGAATGATTCTGAGATGGTATCTTCTTTCTGCCCTACATTTAGAAGTAATGAAGGTAATGTGAAGTTGTTTTCCAAGTGAGGCATGACCCTGTCCCTGTGGAGCTCAGTGACATTTCTTGCTAACTGAAGTGATGCACGACTGGGTGGGTAGGTTTTTGGATGGCAGAGTTTCTTCCTTCTTGGTTTCCTTTCTTCCCACAGATTGATTGTTATGTCTATGTTGTTGTAAAAGCAGGGTGTTCTAAGGCTTTCTAATTAGCTTTTGTCTAATTTGGCATACTTTCTGGAACTGGAGAGATTTCCTACAAAAACTTGGTTCCTCCCTCATCCCAGTAACATCAATAAATTACATTTGGAAAAGCATTTCAGTGCTGCCACATGCCTAATTATAAGTTGATTTTTTTAGGCTTTTAAATTTGAGTTGTGTTACAAAAAGTGAAATGATTTTTAAGGATTGAGTTGCATACTGCTTGAATGTTGCTCAAAACTCTATTAAAAACCTACTTTTATTTAATTTTCATATAAACTATCATTGTTTTATTAGCATTTTAGAAACATGAATTACAATAACTTGTCGTGGTAGTTATGTCCTAAAAGCCCTTTGTAATCTGGAAAAAACCCTGATTTTTTTAACCTTTATGCTACACTTAACAGAGTACTTAAAACTAAGCCTGATTTTGCTTTAACTTCTCTGATTCAGATTGCTTTAATAGCTGTGGTTACGGTGTAGAGCTCTGCCTACCCCCTGGGTAGTTATGCTGTCTTCAGTGCAATCTTTGTAAGGTCTTGTAAATGCAGATGAAGAAAGCCAGGTCTTATTATTTTGCTTCTTGAGAACTGCTGCAGAGTTTCATTGTTTCGTGATTGCTGTTCTGCTTAAATGCTAAGTTATTTTGCACTGAGAAGAAACACTTTTCAGCTGTTGAAAGTCAGACTGCATCTGTAATAAGGGTTATTATGATTAATTTTTATGCTTGTTGTCAGTCCTCTGAAAAATATAATTTCAAATCTAAAAAGGCACAGGCTTGTTTACTTAATGATCCCTTAGAATATATTCCTGTGTTGCTGAGATCAGTGATAACAGGATGAGGTAAGAATTGATTATTCAAGGTAAGATTTTGAAGTTCATTGAGAGTTTTAGCACTAGTTTTAGCACTATTCTGCACCAAATAAAGTAGAAATTATCACTTACTTTGGAATAAATTCGAGTGAGGCCAAATTAGCTGATAAGGTCTGTTTTCACTTGATTTGGAGTATGAGGATTATCTGTTGACATATGTATTTAAACCAAACTGGTGTGAATACAAACCAGATGTTTCTTGGGAACATTTTTATAATACATTTGAACCATAAAACAAGGTGACACATTTTTTTAATCAGTATTCCTGATTGTGTGTTGAGGAAATGTGTGTTCTAAGTGTTACTTCGCTATTTCTAAGTGGTCAAGAATATGCAATCTTGTACAACATTAAGTGCTGCAATGAAAATCTAGATACATAATAGAATGACCCTCTGTGTGAAAGCAAATAAATAATGTTTGATTTAGATCTTTAAAACAAATAACTCTTTTAAAATTATTTTCAGCAATCATTTTAAAGGCTTGGTTAAATCTTGATTTTCTTGATTCTCACTGAGCACATGGGAAGCTGTCAGCAAGTAGCTGGTGATGTGTAACAAAGAATCTAGGACTGAAAAACACATTAGTATTGTGGAAGTGTTCCACACTTAGTTTCATTGATACAGGGGTACCTTCGTGTTATAAAACTTTCTTATTAATTTCTTCCTGCAAGCCCTCCAAGTGGAGATAACCTGTGTCCCCAGTCTTACAGTCTCTTCTCCCCTCATGAACATGTGTCACAAGGCCAAGGCAAAGGTGGGACATAATGGTATTGGAATGTGTTAATGCCATAGGTGTAGGCTGATATAGTTTCTAATAACAGGAGCAAGGAGTCTTACTTGGAGTTGTTTTTACTTTTTTATTTCCCCCTCACACACACACTTAATGTTTCTCAAAGATGAGCTTGGCAGTTTCTGGTTAGTTGTGTTCTCTAGCATTTTGTAACTAATATTTTATTATGATGATACTCTTATTAAAAGTAAGACGTACAGTTTGGACAGTTAATTCCTGTAAACTGTCCCTTTAATGTGTTGTAACGTTAACTCTTGAATCATTCTGTCACAGGAGTTTTGGTGTTTATATGATTGGGAAGATGACTCGCGTGGTCTTTGCCTGGTTTTGCTAAATACTCATATTCATCAAAGAGCATTTCTTTCAGAACTGAAGTAAATTAAAGGAGAGTAGTCACACAGAGGAAGAAGTACTTTCTACCCCTTCTTCAAGGCCTTCTTTTGTTTTCATTGTATGAAACAATATACAGAGAACATTCTGAAAGCCACTAGTACCCTTTTTGGGTATCTTCAGATACTTCTTCTCAAAATCTTAATGGGTTACGAAAACCCTTATTACATCTGACACTGGAAATCAAATCAGTCTTTTTCTGCAGTACTCTGTGGATGCCTATTCCATCTCATTGTGCACATGGAGGGATCCTAAAGTTATAAATAAACTCGTGGTAGCCATATATCGTGGCAGTATGTCTAGTTTGGGTCTTTGAGGCACAGTTGGAATATACAGACAATATACAGGCTCATATTGCATAGTATAAACTTAAACATTTTTGGAACTGGGAAGTTTTGGTTCTTCGCCTCCATCCTTTTCTAAACATGTACAATAGGCTTACCTTATTCCATTTAGCTAAATTTGGTAAGAATATAAACTGGCCATAAAAATGTAATAACAACTTGATCCTGTACACTGAACTAGAGATACAGTAGTTCAAAATGCAGTTGGCATTTAGGTGCTTGTATAGTTTTGTCAGTCCAGTTCAGCTGCACAAAGAGTGTGTTCATTTAGCAAAGCGTTGAGGCCGCTTCTTGTTTAGGGTTGTTCATACATTTTTTTCCCTCTATTTGGTGATGTTAACCCTCTGCAGAAAGGGTGTTGTTGAACAGCATCAGTTTAGGGTGAATAGACCATAGGTATTAGCAGATGCACTAACAGGTCTCCAACAGTGACAAGGGTTCCTAGCACTGTTTGCAAAGCCTGGGTCTATAAATTCTGACCAACGTGAAGCTGAAACAGCTGCCAGATCTACTGACAGTTAACTCTATTTGTGAGTGCTCACAAGTCTGGGAATCTGGCTATTCACAGACAATGTGTCAGTTTGGGAACTTCAGTCATACTCATTTAGCACGTACCCAAGGGTTTGATAGCAATTGTTTTGGGGTTGGGTTGTTTTTGCATCGTGGCTTGTTTGATCCAAGTGCTATTGAAAGCAGCACAAGTCTCTCCATTGACTTGGATTAATTGGTCACTCTATGACATAATAAGCCTGTGTTGATTAATTCCCTGCAGTTCCTACTATGAGCCCACACAAAATAATGGAGAACCGTTAGTGGCCGTTGTCACTGTTAGCCACTTGCCATGAATACCTCATTTTTATTTTCATGCTGAACTCCCCAATCCTACACAGTATTATAGATAAGCCATGTAAACAAGAACTTCTTGTGACATTATTAGAATAGTAGATGCAATGTTTACTAAACTTGGAACTTTCCCAAAGTCATGGTCACAGGTTCATGTGACATGTTACAAAAGTTGCTGATTTCTTTGTTTGCTTTTTGAACATGACTTTCGACTTGTAGCCTGCTGAAGGTTGCTGCAGCCTGTAAGCAGGAGGGCACAAAGGGCGGGGTATTTCATAAAGGTTTGTAACTATGATTCAGCTTTTGCAGAAAGTAATACTCATTTCGCTTCTCCCGCTTCCTCCTGCTTATCAGGAAGTGCCCTACAGCACTGCAGTAAGGGAGCACTGCCTGTTCAAGGAACACCTTCAAAACTTACTAGAAATAGTGAACTGTAGAAAAGTAAAGCAGTAACCAGTAGTGTTCCTTTTTTAGCTGTGAAATTTGAGGGAAGTACCCATGCTACAGTATTATTTCTTGTTTTAGGAACAAAATGTCTATCACTTCTTGTTAATGTCATAAAACATTGGACAAAGTTGAAAAATTCTAACAAATATTTGCTGGATAGTATTGTCTTGCTGAGGAGATAAAGTGTCAGCTTGCCATGTGTTTTTAGACTACCTTAGTATTACATTACTTAAGTTACCTTAAAATTTATGAATAGCATGCACAATACAGGGGGGAAGTCACCCTTTTTTGTAATTCTGCAAACTAATTACTTGGTCACCCCTTTGTATCATTGCAAAGCACTGTCACTTTGAGGGTTGGTGCAGGTTTGGTTAGGTTTATACCTCCTAAATAGACTGTGATTCTCAGAATGGATGAAGTATGTTTTGAAAGTCATATAAAGAAGAATTATGAACACAATCAGAGTATCATTTTTTCCTTTTTAGAGTTTCTCTTTCTGTGAGGTGTCTTCTGCCTTTTCTCCCATTTCGCCTTGTGTATCCATCAGTAATTTCACATGATGGAATAAAAGACAGGTCAGAGTAGTATACAAGTAAAAGTCAGTATAAGGAACCATTATACAAATGTGCATCTCTTAGGGAGGATGAGCTGCTTTTTCTGTAGCAGAAATACTTACAATCTCTTTGATTAATGTTGCTGTTGTCTTTAAGCCTTGGAAAAGAAATGTATTAAAGTAGATTGTAGAGTGCATTTTTGTTCTGAGCAGTAATGTTGCTTTAATTCTTTATTAGAGGCAATTTAGATAACAAAGCACATCTTAGAATATTGTATTGATGTCTCTACTCACAGATTAAGTTTTTAGAAGGAAAATTTTGATGGAATGTCTTTAATCTTCTTAGGTATCAGTTTTTCTTGCTTGAAGTCTCATTTCCTACCTGAGGAAAAAAAGAAATAGGTAATAACGGTAACAGAGAGAAAAATGCTTAGTTTCATTGGTTCATTTGGGGGTTTTTTTGTTTACATGTAAGCATGATCTTGTACTGATTCTACATTTAGGAGCCTTTTTTTGGTCTGCCTTGTCCCCTGATACCTGCACATGAGGCAAGAGAGCAAAAAGGTCTTGTCTTCCTCCCTGTGCACTGTTCCTGTGTCTTGTCTCTTCGTAGCCACTACAACACCCTCTGTGTTCCTGGCCCCTGTACAAGGCCTGAGCACAGGAGTCATTTGAGCAGTCAGAATGCTTTCGTGTGCAGACAGCCAGCTCTCCTGGAATAATTTATAAGGACTGCATCAGGACCAAAATCGGGGAATTTGGAGGACTGCCCTGAGTTGTGCTGATGGTTGTACATGACCCTGACCCTCACTGGGAAAGGTACAGGCCCCTTCCCTTACATTGTTCTACCAGTGCTGGCATAGGAGAGCAGTGGATCTGAGTTGATGTGGGCAGTCTGTAGGTGTTGAGAGAAGCCACAGGGTAAGGATGATGACCACTGTGAACTTCACTCCAGACGATATTGCTGGGGTTTTTTCTGCTGTGTAACTCATGTCCTCCTGTTAGCCCAAAGAGGCGCCACCATGCAAGGTGGTGGTGGGATCATGTATCCGTACAAGAAATCCACTCATTTTTGTGTGGCAGGGTGAGCTCAGGTGCACATTTCCTGGTTCTTTTATTGCAGTGGATTTTGATGCTGTCTGAATTATTAGTGGATTGTTTTTTCTGGAGAGGTGAAAGTAATTGTGAATATCGGTGAAACACTGATAGCATGAGTGTTGTAAGCAAGTAGCCACGCTAGGAATTGGTGGTGTGAGCAACTGATGAGTTGCGTAAATTGATCTTTACCTGTCCTTTAATTTTCTGGTGCCATATCAAGCTAGGTTGTTAGGTTTTTTTAATGTATAGATAGGACTTAAATTAATGTCAATATTTAACTTGCAACTTGAGCTAAGATTACAACAAAACCAAATCTAACATGGAATTTCAAAGGAGCCTGCAGGAGAGTGTCTCTTAGATCAAATAGTAAAGGTTGATCTGACATTCCAGCCTCATCCATGTATGCGCCTTTTGAAGAATTAAAGTGTTAATTCCAGTAAACATAAAGGCAAAACCTAGGGAAGTGAGGGCACTGATCATCCAAGCATGTTGAAGACTACAAGGAAGTGTAGTTATACATTTGATTTGTTAATCTTCTGTAAGGATTCAAATTGTATTGTTGTTGTAAAGTATTGTTGTTGTAAAACTTTCAATTCCATTGAGCTTCCGACTGCCCAAAATAGACCATTTTGCCAGCCACCTCTGAGCTCTGTGCTGCCCCACCTAGATCTCTGCAAGTATCCCAGGAAATTATTCCAAAGCTAGAACAGGCATGTCTAGATTATATTGCAGCCAGTGTTATGACTGCATTCATAATTACTGTGAGTTAACATAATTCTTTTCTTTATGAGGACAGCTCTTGGAGAAACTTCTCATTCTCTTTGATTTTATTGTTTCTGTTGATGTAAGATAAAAGCCACTCAGACTGAAGGAGTATAAAAGCTTTTTCTTATGAAAAGGAATGGTATGCCAGTATGAACACATCTTACACAAAACCAAAAAGTAAGTCAGTTGCAATTCATGCTTTTAAAATTCTAAGCGATGATGTATACAAGAGGTTGTAAAGTAACTTTAGAAAGGACCTTATGATGCATACATCTTGTGTAATTCTGGACATTCTAATTACAGAATTGTTTTTGCACATACCCAGATTTAGTCATGTGTGGATCAACTATAGATAGCTTTGTGGATGTTTTGTGGTAGGGAAGTGACATAGCAAGCAGTGTAGGATGTAAAACAGAAATGAGCCATATTGAATTAGTCTTTACTGTTTCACTTAAATTCATGAATGATTTAGTTACACTCCTAAATTCACTCATTCTCAATAGGTAAGAATTTGAACATCACTATTTATAGTAGAAAAAAGAGGCTTGCTAGGGTAATAAGTGACCTGAAGTTTTCTAGTCTAAGTATCATTTAATCTAAATATACCTACCAATGGCTCAAAAAAAGTCAAATGCACGCAGCAGTCTGGCTTCATGAGAATGCTCTTCTGGGAGCTATTGGTGTGCAGAATTTCTCTTAGTTTCCCATGTGAAAGTGATCTCTCTCTTCCCTTCATAGCTGAGCATCTATATCCATGGCCACCCTCAAGAATCTTATTTTACCTCTTGGCTCCGTGCACTGGGAGGTCCTGTTGGCATAAGTGAATATAACTATGCCCTGGGAAAATGGGATTTATGGATTCTTGTTGTTCCCTGTGCTGGATGTACAGTGCCTGTTCTTTTATTGCTCTGAATGCTGAACAGACATTTTCTTCAAATATTAATCCTGCACAGATAAATCTTCCTCCTAGGTCAGCAGTAATGTTCATGGAAGGGCTCAATACTGTTCTGCACTTCTACTTTTAGTTACTGTTTAAATGGCCATCTCTTTTACCTGACAATGTTAATTTTTCACATGAAATCAGGCAGTTCTGCTCCACTGATGATATCAGTTCGGGATTTAAATATTTTTCTTAACACAATGTGTTATACATTATTCATAATTATAAAGTATAGTTACTTAGTCAAGTACATCTCAAAATATGTACAGAACTGCTCAGGGTAACCATCCAATAATTCACTATGTGTGCCTATGCTAATCTAAAACCTTATCTCTTCTGCCAGATTTTTCACAAAGTAATCAAACTTACTGTATTTTGCATAACAGGTTACTTGGGTTTTTAAAAAACCTCTGTATTGATATCCATTCTTTACCAAGCTGGTGCTTTAGATAAGTTCCAATCATACAGTTTGGTAACAAGTAATTTATTTTATGCCTATGATATTTTCTATTGGTTGTAAATTGGATTTATTTCTCCTGTTCAATATTTTCTATATGATTTGTAATCAAGGGTTCTCTCATGAAGAAAAAGAATCCAGGGAAGTTATTAAAAATCACCTGGCACAGATAATGAATTTGTTTCCTTTTTGTGGGTGTTGCCCCATATTTTCACGTGCAAATGAAACATTTTTTACAAATGATTGATTATTAGAATGGCAGAGCATCTTACAGAAACAACAGTCATTTACAGTAAATATTTAGTTTTCGGTCTTGCGTTCTAGTAAGGCTGTTTGGAAAGAAAACAAGTATTGGGATTTCGTGTGACTCACTGTGGTAGGTAATTCTTAATCTCTGAAGAATATACGTTCTATGGTCCTTGAAAAGTACACTGTTGATTGTATAGGAATTGCTTAATGCATTCCCAAACACTTGATTAATAAATAATGCTCTACCTAAGTGAATGTTGCTTACGGAGAAATTCCATGCTAGGTATGGCATACCACAGGCTGAAATGTAAATGAGAACGTGTTTTGTTTTTCTCAAATCTGTGATCTGGAATGACAGCAATACCAGAAGCTCTTGATAAAATCCAAAACCCCCGCAAAATACGTTTAGTTTCATGTTTTGTTATGCATTCTGTATGTGAGCAATACTCATCCATGCTTGCAAATCTTTTAAGAAGATGTCACTGTTATTACTGATGTGGATGTCTGAAAAATGTATACTAGCTAATGTATACAAACATGCAGAGGACATATTTCTGATGTTGAAATAGTACAGTTAATGAAATTGCATGGTTTTGTGGCAAGACTAGCAAAAATGTAACTATTCAGAGGCAGGGTTGTGAATTATTTTGGTGGTTTTTGGCATTAAACTTGAAGTTAAGTTTGTTTCATGAAGCAGAAAATCTGCTTTTGGAGTGAGATACATATAAACTTATTCACAGTATTTCCTCTCACTACCAGTCATTCTTATACCATGTGTTCTAAACTAAACAGTCCAGATTCCAAATGGATGCTGGTGTCTGCAGTACAAACATCTGCTTTATCATCCTTTAGTACTGGTGAATTATTTCCTCTGTTCAACTCTTGAGTTGTCTGTGGAAAAATGTTCTGTCTATGAATTGATCATGTCCCGTTATCCTTGGTTACTCTGGCCTGCAGCACAGTACTTCACCATGTAAGATGCAATGTGGGTATTTTAAATCAGGCCTTGCTCTGTTAATAGCATTTAAAGTTGCTACTGCTCTTGACAGGAGTGTTTTCAGGTTTTCATAGGAGAATGTACTAAATAGGTTTTTATAACCTGCTTTGCCTAGTTGAATAACACATTAAATGTATTTTTGCCTTCTCTGGTTTATTCCTCCTCCTCTAATCCTGTATTGTCTGAAAGTTGGCTGTAGAAACCTCTGCTAAACTTCCTCTAGAGTGACTTTCTTCATGGAAGTCACATCTCATATTTAGTTGCTTACTTCATCAGGCTTACTTGCTTAAATGCTCTGCTCTGTCAGTGCTTAACAATTTAATCCTTTACAACACTTAAATATTGCATCACCCATATTAGATTTAAAAAGCCAGTGACCAGGCTGGATAAGTCTAGGAACCCAATTTCTGTATTAATCTGATGAGAACTGTGAGTTAATGGAAGTTCTCTCAGACAAGTTAATTTTCCCTCCTTTTTTTCATTTCTGGTTTGAGCCTTTGAGAGTTTGGAATTTTCTGAAAAAAACTGGAAAGAGGGGTTCTCTGATAAACATAAAGAAGGCAGGATCGAAGTTTATAAATAAGAGTTCTGCATAGAATCAAATACGAGAATTTTATTGGACTACTTGTTGAGGTTTTGTATTACAGTTGTGAGATTAAATTCACTCTATCAAATGAGAAATAAATTGCAGTCTCCTTTGTGTGAGGATCTGTCATCCTTATGTAAGCATAGATCAGGTCTTTCTCTGAGCTCATACTCGGTGGTTTTTTTGTCACATTTTTTGTTTTCTGCCCTGATTATATATTGAGAAGGATATCATTACACAGGCCTTCCAAAAGATTTCCTTTTGGCAATGAGCTTGCTGCCAGGCCCCTGACAAAAATCGGTAAATGTATTCAGCTATATTTATTAATTCAACAGAATGGTATCGGTGGCACTGTCTGGGCAAAGTAAGGTCTAACACTCAAGACTGTAGCATTTCTGACTACAGTGTCTTGATTTTTTAATGAAGCCACACTGTTTATTCCAAAACTTCAAGGAATATCTTCAGTATAATTTTGAATTTTTCAACTGATTGTCTTTATAGGTGAAAGATCTAGTTTCTGTTAAGTTTATTTAATTTTATTTTATGTGTCTTCGCTCCTTGGAGCATTTTGAGGTCGTCAAGCAAAGAAAGTCAGAAGCCACCACATAAAACAGAAAAACCGAGACTTGTCATTTGGGGGGTAAGGAATAATGAAAGTCAAGAGAAGTAATTGCTGAAATGGATGAAATTGGGATTGGTGAAATGAGGATTCTGGTAGGATTTTTTTGTTGTTGTTGTTGTCAGAAGACATAATATTTCAAATGTAAAATGTTTTCTTAGAATCAAAAGAATTCTTGTTATCTTCTTGAGAAGCAGATGAGCTGCTTCATTTAATTTTGTTTTCCAGCCAAGCAAGCAAGAGCCTGAGGGAAATATGGAGATACACAGTTATTTCATTTACAAAAGTGCAGCTATTATGTCTTTATTTTCAAGGCCTCCTTGTGCAGGAAGCTTCTGGGTTTAAAGATCAGCATTCACCGCTTCATGTGTCCCAAACTAGAAAATATTCCACACAGGATGTCTTGTAACATCTTGCAGTGAGACAACTTACACATTGCTCCATGTGCAGGGTTTCATTTTGCCACTGTACTGTGGACAGACCTATTGCCAGTAGCCAAACTGTTTGGATCAGGAAGGTGCTTGGAAATCCATCGAGCTGCTTGCAGGTTAGTCGAGAATTGTGGAGCTGTATACCCTGTGAAGCTGCATTCTGCTATTCCAGTCCTTTTTGCCAACACAAATGGTTTTATGTGGACTGGCTTACTGGTAACTCAGTTATGTCAGATATGTTTCATATGTCACATTATGCTTTACTGTTGTAAATAACCCATTTCGGACTTGTTGGGTGAAATGGTTGAAAAATATCAGCTGCCTCTGGCTTTAACAGCTTCATTAGTGTCAATAAAAACTTGGATTAGAGGCATCCACTGACTGTCTGTGTTGTGGGAATTGGTATTAGAAATTCAGTATTTGGGTTTATGCTTTGGGGAAGGTGCAGTGGGAAGCTGTGACACAGAGGTGTCTTGGAAAGAAGCCATTTATGGTCAGCAAAGATTCTTTTCAAGGTTATTAACCTCTGTATCCCTGAATTGTGTCTACATAGCTGCCTAAATGATTTCTGCAGTTTCAGCTGGAGTATATTCCCCAACCAAAACACCTGCGTGACGCAGCTGTTACCATTTGCCCCGTGGATGCTCACCTTTCAGTTAGGGCTGAAGTAACCTCTGGCTAACTTCTAAGATAGCTGCACTGGTTAAAATTCTTCATGCTCATGTGCTTCAATATTAATTAGGCTTTTAGGCTTATTAACATTATGATTACTGCATTTTGTCAAGACATAAGGGTGTCACCCAGGAAGTCTATCTGTTGGCTTACAGTCTTGCCTAAGGCACGTTAGCCTGACAACTGTATTGCTAGAATGTGGGGAATTCGTTGTAATTAGCTGTTGTTGCTAAAATGTTTAATTCTGTAATGTAAATGTGCAGGAAGGCTATGAAAGATGCATAGTTTTCTATTAGAAATGATTAAATTTCAATATTTTAAAAAAATCATACGTACAACTAAAGATACATAATCATACCTTGTTGTTTTCAATTTTCTCTTGAAAGTGCTCACGTATTTTCCTCCTCTCTTTGCAGACTCAATTTTTCCATCAGAATGGCATGTTCACATTTGAGAAATTTTTCAGGAGAGCTTGCTTTTTTTTTTTTTTTTTTTTTTTTTTTTTTTTTTTTTTTTTTTTTCTTTTTTTTTTTCCCCAGAATACTGGTGTCTTACCCAAATTTTTTCTGGTAGCTCCAGAGAACAGGAGTGCATGAGCTAAAACAGTCAACTCTTTCCATTACAGTTCAACTCTTTCCAGGGTTTATGTTCTTTGGTGAAGAACCACAACATGATGAAGTATTTTGAGGTTAGTGTGACACTTGAAGGTTGATTTTTTTTTGGTGATGAATACCAGGTCCAGATTTGTACCATGAATCTGCCTGTTACAGAAATCTGTGTCAGCTCATTTTGCCAGTTTTTGCTGTTATCACAACCCATGTGTAAGAGACTCGGGACTGATCTTTATCATGCAAGATCTTACGGAGTTTGTCATGTGAATTAGGGTTGTATCATTTTGCTTCTCCGAAATGTGCACTTGGCTGGAGGGACTTGAGAGAACAATGATAGATGTTCCCTGCTGAACACAAGAGGAGGTAAATACTTAACTAAGTGCCCAAGCCAACAGCATAATAAAGGAGGCACTTCAGTTTCCTAAAACTCAAATTACCTTTTAAGAGCAAATTCCAAACTCTGAACCACTGGAGTTTGTGTAGTAAGTGTGACACTGACATTTTGTACTGCCCATGATGAAATGAACCCACAACCTAGAGCATTGGCCACACCTACCTGTTGTGTGTTTTACCTGAATCTACCTATCTTGGATGTGTCTTTTTCATGTGGGAAAAGAAGTTATTCTTAATTTTGATACGCTGTGTAGGCTGCCAGTCCTACAGCCATATTGATGGTGGACAGCTCTTGGGCTTGCCAGGGGAGAGGCCGTGGGTGATGTTTGTAGGAGGTGTAACATGTGTGGGACAAGAAGGGATTCACCACCTTGCCTGAGGCAGCAGTGAGGTGGTTGCATTATGTCTGTATGTGCTGTGCATGTCAATTTTCCATATCCCTGATCAAATCTTTTTGATTTAGCCAGAATAATTTTTAAACTGCATGAATAAGAACCTTTCTGCAGTATGCATTTTTAAGTTCTCTTCAAATAGAGAGTTATTTTTGCCCTTTGCTAGGCCTTTTTATTTTAATGGTTGCTGAGGTTAATGGGATGTCTTGTGTACAGATTTTAATGCTACTTTTATTTGGCTGCAGAAAATAGCTTAGACACACAACCCTTACACTTGTAAACCTGAGGAAGTACAGGATCCCTGGGCTTACAGGCCACTTGCAGTATGTAAAGGATCTTCACTCAGAGGCACTAAAATTTTAGTCTTTTCAATATTTGCATGTATTGTTAGAGGTGCACCATTTCCAACTTTCGCCCCTCCCAGCCTTGTTGTGACGTGCTGTGAGCTGAAAAGAAGAACTGATATCCCCCTCTTGGGCTCTCTTCCAGCAGTGCTTAGGTCCTTGGGAACAGACACATCTTTGTCCTGCTGTTTGCCTGCAGTTGTTTCCCAGCTCTGTAAATCACAGCACTGAGATGCCAGCAATCCAGATACCAGAGATTCTGCTTCGTTTCTCCCAGGCAGAAATGTGATTTGGCACTTACCTACCTATTTTTTGACTGGAACTTTTTAAGACACCTTAATTTGATGTATTTGGGATTTCTGTAAAAGACTTCATATGCTGTAAATGAAGATGTCTCATCTCAGAAACGAGGGTCACATGTTTAATTGCAAATGACTTGGCTTTACTGCATTCTGGTGTAATTTTGTGATGTCCTCACCCAAGAAACAGCACATGATTATTTGTAAGCTTGCCATCCCTGGGAGGAAATTTGATAAGGCTTTCAGGATCTGCAATGTAAGGCCAGTAATTGCTGTGATCCAATAAGGGAGAGCTCTGTGGTGGCATCACTCGAGAGAGTAAGCGTGGTGTGACTGCTGCTGCTTCTCGGATCATGCTGCCTAATGAAAGATTAATGACGAGATGATGCTCTGTAACAAACATCTAATACTGCCACCAGGTCACAGGTTTGATTTGAACCAATCAATGCAGTTCACTCTCCTAAAGGTAGCTAATGATAGCATGCTTATGAGAAATGAAATGGCCTGCAATCTAAGACAGCCTGCTTGTTCTCACTGTGTCAGCTTTGAAGAAACAGTATTCCTTTTATAATGTCATCTAAACCTTGGGAAGAAAGGAGAGTTGAAGTTCTGAGGGAAAATGTTAAGAAAACTTTAACTGAAAAATGGAACTCAAAAAGGAAATCCTGTATATTAAAAATAAATTAGAATTAAAACTCAATGGAACATAAGTTGGAAAGAAAAATGTCTCATATTGTCAGAGTTAATAGTATCTGAAAGAGGAAAGAGTTTGATTTGGCTTTGGTGTTTAAAGATCAGATGGACATTTATGTGTGTGTTCTTAATCTTTAGAGTGACTCCCTTGCCTGTGAAAGGCAGGGGTCAAGTCCCCCCTGTGTCATATTGACCCCTCTGAGAAGAAAAAAGGAAAGAAATTGGAATATCATTCTTCTTCCGGGCCAGATAAGTTGCAGATGTAACCTAGTGAGTATTTTTTGAAAAAATATACCAGCTATATTAATTCCAGAAAGCAAGTTTAGGACACAGAGGAGGGTCTGTATTCAAGTAGTTCCCTCAAAGATAATCCTGTGAGAGACTGAACAATTTTAGAATTAGAAGGCAGAATGAGGAAACTCAAGAAGTTTTTCAAGATTTCAAGATTCAAAGATTTTCAAGATTTTTTTCTGAATTTCTGTCTAAAACCTTTGAAGTAGCCTTTGCATTATTGCTTTTATCTAATTAATAATGTGCTGTCAAAGTGTTGGCAGTAAGTTACTGTAGCTACACCTGGAGTAAGATACTGTAAAATATGAATAATGGAGCTTGACTTTTGAGCTCTTGATTATGATACTTCAGCTTTCCAAGATGCAGGGTGGGAACTCCCTACCTTTCTTTAAAAAAAAAAACGAACCAAACCCCAAAAAACCCCCAAACTCAAGCTCAAATTCTCTCATGAAATATTCTGATTTTCATAGCATGGTAGAACTGCTGTCCTCTCAGTATGAGCAGGACCATACTGGCCTGGCTTCATTTACTTATTAGGTACAAAATAATATTCTAAAAAATCATGATAATATATTTCCCTGATGAAAATAGTGTTTGCTTAATACTTAGGATACTTGTCTGTGTGGTACTTTCATTCTAGATGGGTAGTGTCATAACCTTTGTAAATGTTAGCATTATTATCATTAACAATGTTACATTCCTAATACCTGAGAATAAATTGGAATTGTCACCAAAAATATCAATTTGTCATCAAAATATCAGTACTGGAGAATACATTAAATGTAAATAGAATTTTCATGCTAGCATCATTTCCCGGGAGCACAGATGCACCAAAACACTCCCTTGCAGTGACTAAGCAGTGTTTGGTGAGTAAAGCATATTCCTAAGATCTGAATAGCAATTCTAAAAGCAATTTCAGACTTGCATTTTGCCGCTTTGACACAGTTGAAAGAAAGATATATCTTGTCATTAAATGACATTTCTTACTGTTTAACTTTCTAGTTTTCATCATACAGTAGGGGTGAGGACAAATTAGTCACCCCTCGCTGCAATCTGAGCATCTGTGCTTCAGTCACTGGAGCTGTATCTGTTCTATTTGATTTCTTCCCCTCTGTATTGATTACATTTTCTTTCCAGACTGCACTGTGATCAATTGCTATCGCATTTCTTGGATTAACTTGGATTTCTCATCTTTTCTATTTCCATTTCCTTTTTTCTATTCCAGTAAGTGCTTTAAAGTTTTAAATGTTTAAATAGAGCCTGTTTCCCATAAAGCCTGGAATTTGCCAGGATCCGTTCTTACAAGAGGAGCATGCTGTAATGGTGAACAACCTGAGAGATGGACATTGCTGTGTTTTCATCCCAGCTGATTTACTTTTGTGGCCTTAGGAGGTCTCTACCTGCCAGGAGAGCCATGAGGATTAACTGAGCAGGCAAAGTGCTGTGTAGTGCTTAACATTGTCTGACTAACAATCAGTGTACATTTACTATCAGTCTTGAAAACAAAGTCTGTGATGTTAGTGGGTGAAATTGTTTGGGTTTTTTTTTTTTTGAGTGGTCTTGCCTGTAGAATGACAATAGGATTCCTGACTCCAGCAGTACAAATTCATAGTTGCACAGACTTCAGGGAAAAAACTGACATTTCTGTTTCTCCCTGGTAACTGGTATTTTTTCTAAAATTACCTGTAACTCCTAGAGAAAAATATAAGTTTATCTGTGTTTGTGAGCATTCATGTTGAAATTAATTTCAAACTTGTTGCTGTCCATAGTCCTGGAACAGAAGATGAAAAGAAAGAAGAAAAATATGCCAAAACTGATGTCTAGAGAAACAAAGTAGTACATAATGCTGGTCATTTTAAATTGTAATAATTGCCACATAAAGAATATTGTAAAAGAAATATTCAAAGTACTGGATTTTGTCAGCTTGTTAATAGATAAATCAGACTTTTCTTTCATAAGAAGGATTTATCTGTATCTTTAGTGTTTATCTTATTTTTATTACTGTGTCAAGCTTCTCTGTAATTGCATTATTTTGACTTCATTTTTCTTGAATATGAGTGGCAAGATCTTGTATTATGTTTCATTCTGATTAGCAGTTTGTATCCTGACACTGTCTTTCCTGGCAGCATCCCACCCAGAATATCCTACTGTTCTTTGTGCCACATCACAGTGATTGCTCACAGTCATCCTCTGATGCACTAAATATGCCCTCTTCTTTCTCCTCATTTGTAATTTCCAGCTTGTCACAGGAATTCTTACTCCTCTATGGATGACCATGCACTTTATCTAATTTCTTGCTGTTTCTGTTACTGCAGAGTTCTCTGCTCCCCTTTGGTGTGGAACACAGTCTGTCTTTGTACTAGCAGCTTATCACAAACCTAGTTTCTCTGCCAAGGTCACAAGGGAAAATATTAAATATGTCTCGAGGCACATACTTGATGAATTACCCTAACAGTTTCTCTCTAGCCTGGTATTGAAATTGTTTGTATGGTTTTCTCTTTAACCAGAGCTGTAGAAATATAAGGGCACATAATCCAAATTTTCGCGTTAAGTGTATGCGTGGATCTTAGATTTTATAAATCATACTGAAGCATAAAAATGGATTGCCCTACAGTAATCAGGGAAGTCTCTGAGAGCTTCTAGATGTTCTTCAGGTATTTGCAAAACAGCTCCACTCAGTCCACTGTGCCCACACAAAGATTTCCAAGCCAAGCATCACATTTAAGAAAGCATCTCTGCAATTGTCGCTTGCTTCTAGTTTGCCCCCTGTGTAACCAGGGCTGTGATTTGGAGCTGCCAGGGGTGGCATGTGATTTTAAGCACCTTTCAGTAGCGGAACAAGCCAGTGTTAGTAACTGAAGTTCAGATTATGGCATCCATATGTACATACTCAGAGCTTTATTTAGTCAGGTCTGGCATACTGCCAAGGATGAAGCATATGTAATCTGTTTGGCCCACCTGCTCCAAAGTTTGGCTGGTGAACCATGTTAATTCTGAACTCAGGCTTGCGTGAGAATCATTATAATCATATTGGTGTGCTGTTGCTTAGGCCTGATGCATTTAAGCTAGCATGCACGTTGTTCTTTTAAGTATCTCTGCCCCTGTGTCCTGATTTATATGTAAAATAGGTAGGCCACCCAGAAATTTGACCAAGGTGTTGGCTGTGGACTGACAGTGAGGCCTCTTAGCAACTGGATATTTGAGTCTAAGCACATCTTTACTCCATATTTTCCAAGGCAACCTCCTGCTTCTATTTGGCATGTGATTTGGGAAATATAAATCAAATAGTTTGGCAAACTCTTTTTCTGATGTCATTCACAAATGAAGCAGATGTTCAAATGATCCTGTTTACCTTTGTAATTGTAGCATAAAAGGTGAAGATGGAACCCCTTTAAAACTAGGCCCTGAACATTTTGTTCTTGAGTTTCAGTTGAAGCTGAAACTTTCGGAAAACTTGCCTCTGTTGTCAATGGGAATGAGATGGGGCATGTTTACAGAATAAAGGCATTATGTTGGCTGTTAGTGGTGCAATGTGTATGAATAAAAAGGGTTTATCTCGCTAATTGTTCAGAGGTTTGCCTGAAATCACTTTCAATATCCTTTCTTGTTCTCTATACAGTAAAGTATGTAATTACAGAACATGTTATACAGCAAACTCAGTTTAAAAAATTGATTTTTAAAGCATAAAAGAGGCAGTGACTGAAGTCCTGCCAGGCTCTATCGAATACTCACATGTATTATATTGTAAACATAATATGGTTATACTGTATGTTGTCATAATAATTGGCAATGGTACTGGAGTCAGTCATTAAGTGCTTTGTTCATGTGGTAATAGATGACAAGGGCTACAACATTTGTTGGCAGCAAAGTTGTTTTCCTATCTCTTTCTCTTCGTAAATTGGTTTCAGAATAGTTTTGTGGGGTTTTTTTCAAACTGTCTGTCTTAGGATCCAGATGGCTTTATCTCTTTTTAATGACATTTGGGGTATTTTCCTTACAAGTGGTGTTCACTCAGTGCTGCCACAAAGGCTGCGTTCTTCATTTTTCTTAAAGCACGGCACTGTGAAAAGAGAGGGAAGGCTCAGCAGTAACCCACAGCACAGAGGGGTGGATTGAGATTCAGTGGGATCCAGGGCTGAAAGGTAGCCTGAGTCAGGAGAGAACATAAAGTATTAGTCTGGAGGCCAGCAAATAGTTTTAGATTCGTGGATAGGAACAGCCTAGTTAGTCTGTGTAGGCTTGATTCCATGATCCTAACTCATGCAAGCCGTGTTATTGGTTTCCAGCAGGCTGACATGGGATGGGAGCTATTCTTTGTGGGTAACTGGAAAAACTGCCCTATCCATTTTGCAAAGGTTCTGAAGGGGCAGTCAGAATAGAGAACAATTGGGAAGTGGCCATTTTTCTTGCAAAAACTCCCAGAGGGTTGTGGTTATTTTTCTGTTAGTTGCTGGAGTTTCACAGGACACAATCCTCTTCAAATTATTTCTTTTAAGATCCAGACCATGTGTAGGACAGGGCTCTGCAGGATCCTGACAGACAATTTGTGGTGCCTTCAGGCATTCACAGTTGGCATTGATTTCAGTTGTAAGGGAGTGAGTGTCACCTAACACAGGTTTAACAGCTGAAAAAACGTTGTCTGTACCAGCATTTCACCTTCCAAATTCAGACTATAAGCCTCAACTTTCTTAGCTTCAGATTCCTGTTAAATCTGCACCAACGCACAACCTGTGCATCACCACTCTTTTACCTTTGTGTATATCTTTCACTTTTTGCCAGTTTGAGTCAGCTCTTCCTGACTTGATGTAGTCAGGAAGATGTGCTTTTACCCTTTTCAGGCTCTCATGCCTTTTCTTGTGCCATTTATGTCCCTGTCCTGCTGTCTCTGTGTCAGTCATTTTCCATCTCATTTCTCATTGTGCATCACTCTCTGTCTCAAAGCCCATTTGTATCCATTCTCAGTGTCTTTGGGCTTCCAGCTGCAGAATATTCCACCTGCATGTATCGCTAGTTCTGCCAGCAGGACAAGAGTTGCAAAACAATCAGTTCTACAAGGATGTCTTGTTCCTGCAAAGCAGACATAACTTGATTATGTTTTGCACTGATGTGTAGTATTTGGCTTTCTCTGTTGTCTGCACGGGCATTCTGGATCTGTAAAGCTGCTGCCAAAGATCTGAACCTAAGGCAGGGCTTATCTAAAGCTCTCACTCAATCCATAACAGTATCTCAACAATTTCCACTTAGAAATCACACAAATGAACATTGTAATTTTGTTTTTAACATTGTGAAGATTTTATTTACTGGTATCTGATGAAATTGCGGCATTTTTTTCTTACTGGTATGTAGCAACATGTGCATGTGTAAATTCTATTGCACAGTAGATTCTCATCTTAGGTATAATCATTGCGAACTGCAGTTGTCCCAAGTGCTTTTCTCTTCAATATTCTGACTGATTGTTGACTAATCCATATTTTAAAACAAAATTTGCTCATAAAGAATTATAGATTAGGATATGCTAACAGGTCCTCTCCCTACACCAGTGCTCTGCACAGTAAGATATGCATTGACTGCATGGGATCAGAACAGAATCGGAACAGGAGAGTTTTCACAGCACACAAGGGAGCTGAAAGTGGTTTTTCAAAACCACTACGAATTTTTCTTGGTGTACTTTACACCCTGTGAGGGGAAATCTTCGTGGAACAGTGCTCGTTACTGTAATTGGGACTGATTTAGTTTGGACTTTGATATAAAAGTTCTGTGTTTGCACAATTTTTGTGACTTTTGTCCATGCTGCAGCTTTAGCAGTCAACCTTTATAAACCATGAAAAATCTGCAGGTAGGGCTGTACTTAGCCGCACCTCTTACTCTGGGGGAAATGGCAGAATCTGACAGAAAAGTTTCCTGTACTGGAGCCAGTAACCAGAAGTTGGGCCTGTTTATATCCTCTACACTGGAAAATTCAGAAAAGGGTAGTTTTGCCATTCCCGAGATTCTAAGGTGATACGCTTGAAAGCACACAACAACCTAGCCATAGGAAAATTGCCTCTCCAGGTGTTTTCCAGCTTTATCAAACCTTGTAGCAAAGAAGGACAGGAGCACACAGACACAGCTTTTCCTCGATGAGTCATCTTATTTATTACAATTCTCCCTTTGATAAAATTATTTGCAAAGATGCTTGAGGCTCTTGTTTTCTTCAAAGCAACACTGTTTATTAGAAAACTGGAAGATCGTGTATTGTCTTGTACATGTACCTCTTACATGGGAAATCATGTAAGCTGCTGCTTCCTGCACATTGGTAAATTCACACCTATCTTGTTCTGGAGGCCGCTCAAAGGGCAGGTGCAGAGTTTGAAGGCATGAATTGGGTGCTGCACCACTTTGGAGGTGCGCTAAACTCTTTGTCCTTCATAGTACCTTACCCTGTCAGCAAGTGCTGTGGAAAATGTTGGCTGTCATCCTTTAAACAGCACAGTGTTTGCATTTCCCTTGATCATCTGTCCCAGAGCAAAGTTCAGTAGGTTGAGGAAGTATTGTTTCAGTGCAATTGATCTAAAAATATACCAAAAGGAAGACTACTGTATATGAACAAATCATGGAGAGGCTTTGTATAGGCTTGTTGATATCTGTAAATACATCAAACAAGGAAGCAGCAGCTTATGACATGGTTATTTCTGGAAAAGCGGAAGGTCCGACTGTTATTATTAAACCATGCACAGAGCCAAGCAGTTGCTCCTGAAGAAATTGTGCATGGAATTAAGAACCCCAAAATTAGAACAATTTCTATAGGGTTATGAATGCTGCTTCAGATCTCGCTGCTGCAAATTGATGGCAAATCACAAATTAATGTCAATGGGATCAGGCGTAGGATTTCCACTTCCCTCTACCTGCAGCCTTTACTTTTAACAAAACCCTTACCATTCCAGGGAATAACTGTTCTGAAATAAGCATGAGGATCTGAAAATCTTTAGTGAATCCTGAGACATCTCAACATAGAATATTCCAGAATATTCACCACAGTGAAGTGGTGTCAGCTCAATTCTTCAAACAGAGAAGAATATATTTACAGAATATATTCCATATGGGGAAAAAAGCAGGAAGAAGCTACTACGTTAATTTGCTGTCTGTATCATAGGTCATTATTAGCCAGTTACCTCTGTACAGAGTATTTTATGTTCAGCTGCAGTAGTAAGCAGGCAAATACATGCTGACCTACAACACTCAAAAAGTTATCCAGCCTTGAAGACCTCAAGAACTGAAGATCCCACTGAGAATTTGAGAATTCCCGTGGTAATTTCAGCTATAAGTAACTTGTTGTTTAATAGGCCATGTTTCCACATGAACTTTGTGTTTACACTGAGTAACCGTTAGGAACCAGCATTTTCTGTTCTATTAAGTCAAGCTAGTTAATAATGTTAATAAGTGAGTCCTTTGTTCAAACATGTCACTGTAAGACAGTTTTCAAATAATTTTGTCTGCTTTTTTGATGTTTTAATTCTATTTTGAACTCTTTCTTTCTAAACTGTGAAACTCGATGTGGTGATTCACAGCACGTTTCACCAGTGAAAAAACTGGTTTTGCTTTTTATCTACATGTACAAGGAATGTATTAAGACTGATTTTTAGTTTGGTTTTTTAGCTACAAGGTCAGCTGTTTGTCACCTGTGTTTCTTGGTACTTTTCAGACCATTTGTTTTCCAGGGAGAAGACTTGGCTGGTGGTGGAGCTGTTATTTCTACTCCCCTTGCAGTTTGCTGTATTAAGCCATGTTTAATTAGAACTGGCTTAGTTTATTAAGTGTTCAAATTGTTCTACATTACTATCTTCATCTTTCATCCTCACAGTTCTATTGATCTCACAAATCTTATTATCATGGATGCATATATTTATTTTCGTCTCACGAAAGCCCTAAAGTTTATGTTGCAAGTCTCTGTTCATTATTACTTCGTTAGATCTTTCAGTTTTCAGTTCATTTAATACATTTTACTGATACTATTGTGCCAGTGTTCATAATGAGAATGTCATACCCTATCAAGTCAACTGCTCTCCACAGATATATTGCAAATATACAATTGCTTTCGTCATCCAAATACTTGTCTCATCAAACAATGCAAAGACTTGTTTTACGAGATCTGTTTGCCACAAAACTGGGTTCACTAGGATGATATTCATTATATTCCATCACTTCCATTCCTTATTAAATTTATAACAGCTTTATTACCTGGAGTAAGGTCAGACTCACTGTCCATTAGCTCTGAGTCATCCTGCTGGCATCTGTTATTATTGGCACAACATTAGCACTTTTTCAGTCATATGGGATTTCCCTGGAATGCCTTAATTTAGTAAAATAAACATGATTAGCTCTCAAGTCTTCTCTGTCTTAGTTCTTAGGTGTGAGGTAGGTGAATTGGCTGACTTTAAGATGTTGATTTCTGGTGCATGTTGTATAACATCCTGCTTGGTTACCAGGGGACTGGAAAATAGTTCAACTTCATCACGTGACATAAGAGCAGCTGTCCAAATATGGAATAGAAATATTTTTAAATATGTTTGTCTCTTCTGCATCACTATTAAAAGTTTTATCATTTCCATCTGGCAAAGGGTTTCTATAGCTGCTAGGGTATTGTAGTCTTGATAAGTTTGAGGGTTTTTTAATTCTTAATGTTACATTGGTGATGTCAGCTGTGGACTTTCTGCTGATGTTTCTAACTTATTGTTGTTTTTCCCTTTGTAACTCCTAACTCATATGAATTGTTACTGTTTATCTGCATTATTATGTAGCAATTTTTATTATGAACTTCTGCTTGCACTTGAATAGTGAAAGAAGACAGCATTTTTAGGCAAAATTATTCTTTTCTTGACTGTGGAATTACAAATTCATGACCATCCTAAGATTTCTTCTTAAAAAAAACTTCTCACTTCTGACTTTCCTACATCAATTTCAACCATAATTTTAATTACTCTGATCAGATTCTGAACTTGCAGGTTACTGACAACCGCAGCACATATGTCCCGCTCATGGCTTTATGCAACAGTGTCGCCCTCATCTCATCCACTCATTATACCTTATTGGAGTGGTTTGTTGGGTTTTTTAGCATTTAAATCAGGTACAGCATTGTGCAGTGTTCACCAGTAATAATGGCATCATTCTCTTGCATTGGTGGTAGTTTCATGATCTCTGGTTTGTTACCTCTTCCAGTCTCAGTATGTAAAGGACTGAAAAAGTCATCTCTTAACACCCTGCCATGCTAGTTCGTGTTTGCCAGAGACTGAGCATGTACTGGGTTTGCTTTCTTACCGACTTCCTCGAGTGTTGCTACTGTAACATCCTCCTGCCTACTCCGACTTATCTCCAATCAAAAAGAGGTAAACCCTTGCACTTTCCACTTTTTGAGTTTTTCTAAGGGGTAAGGTTACCACAGGGAATGCATTTTCATAAAAGCCCTGTTAAAGACGTCTTCCCAAGTCATGCACTTGTTTGTGTGCTGTCCATCTGATCATACTTACTCTGAGGATAATGTCATCTGTTCCAGAAGTGATGCCGCAAAAGTGAGATTTCAGATACATTTCATCACAACATTATGTTCTCTATGCAAAATGTTCACCAGCATGCCTTCCACAGTGGTATACCATGAATGTAGAATCTATGAGTCTACTAGCAGAAGCCAAAACTAATTCTTTTTTCTTTTTTTTTTAATACAACAGACCCTCCTTTCAGTTTAGTGCATTTTGCCTCTGTGGTTCAGACTCCCACATATCTGGAGGATGTGTCAGCAATTTGTTCCAAACCAGTGTATGTTTTTCTTCTTTTAGAATAGTGTGTAATAAATTAAAAGGGATGATGTAAAGAGTGTAGAGGGAGCTATAGCATCCAGCTGGTTTGTAAGTGATGTTGAAGGCTGCTCCCAGGAGTAGAGCACACTGCATATTTTGCAGTGAGAATTCAAATTTAGTCAGCATTCTGAAACTATAGCTGTTCAGAGGTGATAAACCAAAAATGTGCCTTGGACTTACATCCTTGCCTTAGTGTTTTAAATCAAATGCCTTCCCAGGGCAGGGCCCTGAGCACGGTTTTCCCCTCTGACTTCCTCTTTCCTTCCTGAAATATAATCATCCCTGTAGGTTCTCCTGTCTCCTGTACTCCCAGGAAAAACTGTTTCCTTAATACACATACATTGCAATTAAACCTCTTAAACATCATTTTAGTAATAATTATTTTAGTAATATTCCTGATTAAACCTGCCAATTAGCACAGACAAAGAGGAAACTAGAAGTAAATAATTACTTCTTGCAGTATGTTTTCCTATCCAGAATGCTCATAGATAATGAGCAGAAGAAAAGATAGTTGGCAAAATTGAACTGTACCTCTTCTTTCATGGGCTTTCAGTCTGGTTTCTAACTGAGGAAGGAGAGGAACAATAACAAAGCAGAATTAGGATGTACAAAGGCTTTTAAATGCAGGCTTTTATTTTCCTAATTCTTACCTATTTCATACTCTGTTAAAGTGGTCATCTTATACGTACTTAATCTCGTGTTCTCCAATGATAGAGACTAAAAACTTAATGATGCCTGAATGTCACACGTTTAACCTGTGGTCTTGATGTGATTTGTCCAGATCATGTTGCTAAGGAAATCTTTAGGGTCTCATGAGTACATATGAACACTTATTTCCTTCCTGAATGAAGATCACAGAAGGACTTTCTGTGATAAACCAGTACGGTCCTACTGTAGTAGCAGTGTTATGTTTGACATGATAAATGCAGAAAAAGTACTAAGAAAGAGTCACAGTGGTTGAGCCACAGAGTCTGTCTGAATCCAGACTTGTTTGGATGTTTTGAAAGAGAAAATGAAATTGTCACATGGTTGCTGATTACATAGTGACTGAATTGTTTGAAACTTGTGTGCTTTGGGGAGTCTGCAGCTGGGAAATCCCCAGCATGTGACTGGTACAGCTGTGTTTGATAGTGTGGTTAAACTGTGCTGCAGGCCTGAGTATTTCACCACATTGCATCTTCTACCTGCCTGTTGCAGCATTCCAATAGTTGCCAAACATTCCTTGTCTTTCAGAATTTGCATCAGGGTCTGAACGTCTGAGCTGCTTGAGCTATGCTGATCTTTTGTTGATAAAGCAATGGGGAAATAAGAGTCCCAAGTGAGGCAAAGGCAGATTTCTCATTAAGGGTGAATACAGTCGCTTTCAGTCAGCTGCATTTGTGCCACACTGCCAGAAGATATAAATCAACCGTTAGGAAAAGGGGAACTTCTGGACTTCTGCTTTTCTTCAAGCTATTTTTGTGCTTATCCATCCCCATCTTGTTCCTGTGTTTCATCCTCCTGTGGCATCTTGTCAGCAGTGGACGTGGTGTGTTTGGGATGGGAGCTCTTTGTTACTTACTGGTACAGTGCCAAGGATAATGAGACACAACTCCTTATGGGGTTTATAAGACTTTCTGTAACACAAATCCAGTATCCACGACTGCTTCCTTGGTTGACTCATTTTGACCCACTGTGCTGTACAGTGTGTGGAAGCATTGGCACTGGGTGGTGCAAACTGCCACCACATTCCCATGGGAAAAGGGAGATGCCACACTAGCTCTGAAGTCACCCCTCAGAGGCCTGCAAGACAGGCTTCTAGCTACTTCCTTGGCAATTTGGATCTTTATCTACTGCAAACCATCCCTGTGGTGACTTCCCCCAATAAGTAGTCAGCCCTTTTCAAACTTCTGCCACTCCCTGGAGGTTTCCTAACACTCTGTGGGCTCCACTGTCTCTCCCAGAGAGGAACTCATAGCACCTGGTAGCAACCACCAAGCTCCATGGCTTTCCAAGGAACCACCTCTTCTGGAGTTTGGGGTACCAATTATGTGGTGCCTAGAACACTGTGATCACTGACCAGAGCAAGCTACTAAGAAATAACTGATCTGATTTAGAAGAAAAAAAAAAAGCAGTGAAGCACCAGATGACAAAGTCTTACATACTGTGATGAAAATGCACCATTTTTGCACTGTTTGCAGAATATTTGCAGGATGGTGTCCCTTGAAAATGTATTTAGCCTTTGTTTCTCAGATTTACCATATATTTCTTTCACATGTGTGATGTCCAGGTAGAATCCAGTGGGGCTCTGATGTTTCTCCTCTATCTCAACTCTGCTAGTTTGGGGTTTGGAGATCCTGCTTTAATCTTTCTGCCAAAGCTTTGCATAACATTTAAAATACATTTTCCTCTTGGTGTGTATCACCTTATGTTTCTAGAGACCAGGTAGTCCTTTTTCTCTGATATTTAATTAATTGTTTCAAAATGCCTAATAGAGTGTGATATTGCTAGTAGCTTCCTGGAAGGATTTTGGACGTGTTTAATTTTATACCTGAGATTTTCCACATGTGGTGGCAAAACCGTCTGTGGTGCAATACTGTAGCACATTAACTTTGCCTTCTCTAATTCTCAGGGTAAATTGCATTAGTTGATAAAGTTCAATCTTGATGCTCAGGGTTGCTTGTTATCAGCTTTACACTGTATGGGCAGAAAGGAAAGTTGTACATTTATGTGTTGTTACTTTTTAAATATAGAACAAGTTTATCTGCAGATTGGTATATTATTCATATGAGATTGTTTATTTTTATAATATTTTCAAAAAACTTACCCTTTGCGAGGCCTTTAGGTATTCTCTGCCTTCACTCATTTCATAACAAAGAGCAATCTATGCTTTAGTGGGTCTGGTTAAGTAGTCAAAGGGTAGCAAGAGATGACAGAAATGTTTGAGAAATGCAGAGCATGTAGTAAGGATTAGCACAATAGCAAAAAAATCATGAGATGAGCTATTATTATTCCCCCAATTTGTTGGTTCCTGGTTTCCATATGTTATTAATATTCCTCTGTATTTTGTTTAAGGAAGTAGTCAGATGAAAGGTCACAACTGTTTTAGGAAAGTGGGTGAATCATGTACTGATTCACTGTGTACAGGCAGTGAATGCTCCCTGTATTTGTGACTGTGCATTCCTCTGTTAGTTTGCCATCTGTTCTGTGGAAACAGAAATTACTAGAGATGAAGAGGGCTGCAAGTCACTTAAACAGAAATGGTGTTGCAATATAACTTGATGGACTTGAACAGGAAATTGCATAGTTCATTTAAATCACACGCTCAATACAAATTTAGGCTGCATCCCCCGCCCCTAATATTTGACATGAAATTTAGATGGGCAGGTATTGACTAGGCAGAAGGAGGATGCACGAGCATGCCCAGTGCTTTGGTCATGAGATGGAGAATGTGCTCCTTTCCGACTTTTGTAATCATATGCAAGGGCTGTAGCTTAAAGATGTGTAGCCTCCCCAGATTCACACTGGGGTCAGGGTCTCTGTGACAGGTCATGTGACCCAGAACAGCAGTTTTGCTCTTTCTTTCCCATCACTAGCACTGGAGATGGGAAAACTCCCACAGCTGAGGTCTGAGGAAGCCAGAGAGGTGAAAATCACGTTGCAGACAAAAATTTGGAGAAAAACAATCACCAAGGATTGTAAGCAGGATGATGGAAGAGTCTGGGTTGGTTTTGTTTGCTTTTTCTCAAAGATTGTCCAGGGGCAAAGTTGACGTGTTTTTAAATGCCAGATCTGCTCAGTCATTTGGCAAACGTGCCTACTTGTGCTACCACCACGTGATATAACGTGGTGGGATTTAGCCGCCCTCACGTGCCTCACCACAGCCTGGTGGGTCACTTGACAGGATGAGGAACATAATATGATAATCAGGGAATCTTGTGTTTCTTTGTTTTCCCTCCTCCAAAGCAGACACTTTCACGGTTGTGGGAAGGTGCTGTGCTGGCGGTTCTGGGAAGTGACGCGTTGTCCCCTGAGCAGGCACCACACACATGGTTACACCGCACGCTGATCCCGTGCGTGCCGTGACACTGCACACCTCCCTCATCCTGGCCGGACAGCAGCCTCATTCCCACGTGGAAAAGCAACCTTTAGGGCTGAAAAAGCACATCAGGCCGGCTTAGGCATTTAGCCTTTGTTACTACACCTTCTTGCCAAGGCTAGCAAAACTTTCAAACTGGAGAATTCCCTGTAATTTCAGCTAGAGCAGACAAGAGTCCATCTTATCAATACTGGTGGAAATGTGAAGGCCCATCTGCTAGAGCTACTGCCTTTTACTTGAGGCAACAATTCTCATAAATCATGTAGTACAAAGCTTTAAAACTGGCTAATACAGCTGCAGGTGCAGCTGTGATATGGGCAGGGGGCTGCATGGGCATTAAGCAATCCCATGACTGGGTACTGCTGCATGGAGTGAAGTAAAGAGAGAAACAGTCCTGCTGGAAATGCAGGTGAATCTGCTGTAAACTACTTGGAATCCCAATCCATATTTAGGATCCTATCCAGGAAAGTACTGCTGACCTTCTGTATAGGACTCAAGCAACTGAAAGCTAAGCAATTTCATTGATACATTTCTGGAGTGAGGCCTGAGTTTCTTCTAAATGACAAGTTTAATTGCAGCTCCTCTGCTCTGACCTTTAGTTGGCTTTATGTAGGCATCCAGGCTTGCAAGTTGTACATTGTACAAAGGGACTTCGAGTTTGGTTTTCTCTTACTACACCTACAAGTGGAATGCCAGTCTGATGCACTCAGAAATGAAAATAAACACTGAGCAGAGCAAGCAGAAGCACTGTGGGACACAAGGTTCAGTATAACTTCATTTGTATAATGCCATCCTGAAGATTGGTTTGGGGTTTTTTTGAAGCAGAAATAAGTCTAAATAAATGTATCTTTCAGCCTTTTCTCTTCAGGGGATATAGGATTAATTTATGTGGTATTGAGCAAATTTTGTAAGTTTTACAGTGCACATCTCTGGAATTACTTTACAATCCGTGTATTGAGTATTGCTTCATTCTAGCAGCCACTGTGTTTTCTGCAGCTAAATGAAGCTTTAAAACCTGATTTGGAATATGAACTGACAAAACTGCGAAGAGAGAGAAAATCTCTGTAAAGTATCTGTAACTACATACCTTCAAATCTGCAGGCATTTTGCAATATAGGATCATAAATGTCTTATCCCCTCTTGATAGGCATGGAGCTTGTATCTTTTTGAGATCAAAATGTACAATATGCAAGGGGAAAAACTGGAACTGCTTATTCTCCCTAAGTTTTTTTTTACAATTATTTGTATAAAATCTCCTTTCCTGTGACCATTTTAAGCTGTTTCATGTGTGACTGTACGCAAGGGGAAGAAGCAGCTGAGCTAAAGAGATGTGTTTGTGTGTGCTTAAATATTTATTATTAACTAGTGAGGTGCTTTCCCGAAATCGGGAGGTTTTACTGATGCCCTTTATTTCTTGTAATTTTATGTTAAAGAAATGATACTGTGTTTTAAAAGATACTTAAGCATGTCATCAGTTCTGAGAAAAAAATTAGCAGAGGCTGCTTGGATATTTGAACAAATTGTACTAATGGGCAATGCTAAGTCATCTTGAGCAGAGGAAGCACGTATGCAGAAGGAGCTGGGTTTGGGAACTTAAACAGAAAAACCACAGAGTGAGTAGGAAGCTTATCTTGGGTAAGAGTGAAGAAAAGCTGAGCAAGAGCTCTCAGAGCAGCATCCTGCTTTACCAGCGGGGGGCACGTTCAGCCGTCTCATTTGTTTGATTCTTGCACAGCTGGAGAAGATCTGACCCTGTAAAAGGGCTTGTTAGTTTTATCTTGAAAGTAGAGCTGATAAATAAATTGGGAGGGGGGAAAAAAAACAAACAGAGAGTAAAGTCAGTTCTTGTTTCTGCCTTCTCTATGTGGGAGGTTTCTCACCCTTCGGCTGCAGTGCAAGTACTCAAGGAGGCTGAGTACCTAGGGCTGGCACAGCTGAGAGTCTGAAACTGTGGTGTGGAGCACAGCCTGGAAACAGTGTCAGACGCCTCCTGAGAACAGTCTGGCAATGAGGAAAGTTCCTGTGCTTTCAGCAGCAGAGCTACATCAGAAGAGTCCCACTCCTTCCCTGGCTGCTCCCTCCTGTTCTTCTGCTGTGGCAAAGGCTGATTCAGCAACCCTTGCAGCTGTGCTGTGAGTGATGGGGTGAAAAGCCCAGTGAGCAAGGTGGAAGTGGAATGCCTTGAAATTAAAAATTAATATCAGTTATTAGAACTAACAGTTAAAACTAATTTTTTTTGAACTTAGTTAAAGCAGCACTATTTTGGAGTTAAATTCTGTATCAGTATTTTTTAACTGGAAAAACCACTTGAGTTTTGGCAAGGTGCTCAGATTAAAATGTTAAGAGCTGAGTAGTTTGACTGGTGCCAAAGTTAAATGTGCCTCCTCAGTGATTAATGATCAGGCTCAGCCTCCATGAGAATGTGGTTTCACAAGCCCTTCTTTCTCATGGTAGTGTCATCTGCGTGTCACTCATTCCTGCCTGCTGCCACTGTCACCTACTTATGCACTTGTGCCAGTGTAACAGTTGATGTGACTGCACGGTGAATTAGATTGGGAAGCTAATTAAGTCTTTCTAAAAACCTTTTCTGGGGGGAGGAGAAGGGGTAGCAGAGGTTTATTTTCCTCAATACAGTTCAACATGTGCCTGTACCAGCAGTTGTCCTGGCACAGGTAGGGCTGTGGTGTAAGGTGAGAGTAAACAGGAGGGAACAAGTTGTTAAAGCCAGCACTGTTACTGAAATGTTTGTGAAAATACATCTTGTTCTGGTGCAGAACAGCAGGAAAGAGGATGTAATTAACTCTTCTGGGAATTTCTGAGTTACATGTGGTTATTTTGCCCAGAACAGAGACCTAACTCTGAGTGCCTGTGGATTCCCATTCAGATCCCTTTTTTCTGTAGCAGACTGAATGGGAATCACCTTGCTTCTAAATTCTGGAAGAACATGCTGTGCTAGAATGGAATGGATGTGAGTTTATTCACTGGCAGAGAGAAAAAAACCCTAACCAACCTCAAATTTTCTGTATAATACTGTTGATTTTCAGTGCAGTCATCTCATGTCCTTTCCTCCACTGTGCCCTGGGCACTGCTGCCACAGGAGATGGTGCAAGTGGCCCGTGGTGCTGCACAGATGTGTGTCCCTTCCAGGCATTGGCCTCAAACCTGCCTTTCTTTGTGCTGTAAACCAGCCCTCCTGGACTGTGTTCTTCACTGTGCAGCCTGTGCACTCCTTGCCTGGGTATCTCACGACTTTCCCTGAACTTCAGTTCCCTCAGGTACGGAAGTTCCTTGCCTTCCTTTTTCCACGTGTAATATAGTAAGATTTTATAGTAAGACTCCTTATCCAGTGCTTTCTGCTTAGAGTTCTCACAGCTAGGTATGCACCTTCTCATTTCTTACAGAAGAAAATTGATATTGGTGAATGTAACAGCAGGATAAAATCACATCCTGCTCTCCATCAGGGTGTGGTATAGTTAAATAGCTGTCCTGGCTTCAGGCCACTGCTCAAGTCATCTGCATTTTAACCATTCCTTCTGGCAGCTTGATTTGCTTATTTTTGTATTTGTAGATCATGTTTCTGTGGTACGTGTTTTTCTTCAATACAGATTAATTGTGTCATTAAATAAAGTTAATGAGAGACAACCAAATCCTGCTGTGTGTCTGCTGGCATCTTGCACTGCGTACCTGAGACTGCACTCATCCATATCGCTTCTGGTTTTCCAGTCTCAAGTTCTTCCTGTGCTGCTACTGCCAAAGCACACAGTGCTGTCCATATGCAATGTAGATAGACACCTGCTAAACCCCTGTGATACTGTGAAGCTCCCTTCACCTGGGATGTAAGGAAATAGGCTCATCTCAGAGTCAGAAATCAAGAGGAACCTGCACGTTCAGTGACGCGATTCAGAAACCTAAGTGGGATCAGATTTGTGCTGTATGACACAATGAGAAGCTAATGATATCAAAGAATAAAGAACAATAATTATTCCCTGCTGTTTACTGTATTAATTTTATGATGTGAGCTCATTGATCCCTTCAGTTGTGTCCATGGTTTGTTAACTGGTCAACTGCTAGAAGTACTTCACCAGATTTTACTCAGTTCTTGGGTAGGCAATTTTCCCATCAAAGTTGATGCCATTTTGCCTGAGAAAAGGACCAGCAAAAAAAAGAGTGCATTTTAGAGTTTGTGCCACGTAGCAGTGTTGAGAGCCCCAGGTGGACAAAGCAGCAAAGCCGCCCCACCAGCTCTGCCTGGCACTCACCCTCACACCCAGGGTTATCTTTGCTGTGGTTTATGTGGATGCGCCTGTCCATGTCCCAGTAAATCTGCTATGTGCCGTGCTTTCCTGCTCCTCACTTGACTGCACGAAGCCCTCTATCTTCAGGTTGCCAGATTCCTAAACTGGGTTGCATCCAGGAGTCTCCCCGGCCCGCAGGGAAGCGTTTCCAGGAGGTTGTGTTCTGCCGCCTTCTCGTGGTCAGTGTTCTGCTTGCAGCCTTCTCTCCAAGGCAGGCGCTGCCCTCTCGGTGCTGTCCCTGAAGGACAATAGTGCTGTTCTGGCTCTGGAAAGGTTGCCTAAAAGCGACAAAAACGTTTACGAAGCAAGTCCAGAAGAGAACCGCAATGATGCTCAGAGGGCTGGAGCACCCCTCGTGTGCATACAGGCTGAGAGAGCTGCGGCTGTTCAGCCTGGAGAAGAGAATGCTCCAGGGAAACATCATTGTGCCCTCCAGTACTTAGAGGGAGCCTATAAAAAAGAGGGAGAACAACTTTTTACGTGGGAAGATAGTGACAGGACAAGGGAGAACAATTTTATGGTGAAAGAGGAGAGACTTAGACTAGATATTAGGATGAAATTCTTTAGTGAGGCACTGGAACAGGTTGCCCAGAAAAGTGGTGGGTGCTCCATCCCTGGGAGTGTTCTAGGCCAGGTTGGATGGGGCTCTGAGTAACCTGGTCTAGTGGGTGGCATCCCTGCCCATGCAGAGGGGTTTGGAACTAAATGATCTTTAAGGTCCTGTCCCAAACCATTTTAAGATTCTATGAGAAGTTCTTAACGGGGGAACTATGTAGCCAAGTTGATTTGAACTGTGATACTGGGACTTCTCTGACATAATACAGTTTCAGGTTTAGTTGGCTGTCTCAGCCATCATTTCTGTTGTTCCTTGAACTCTAATGGCAGATTATTTGTTGGGGAAAGTACAAAACATCAGTTCAAGGGATTTGAGTTACTGCTCCATTTCAACTGTAAAGTGCTCATGAAACTTTAGATGTAGCTTTTTTCCTTCCATTTTCTGTATGGAGAATGGAGTGACAATAACAGCTACTTTATCACCGTGTTTGGGGGTTGTTGATTGAAACAGGGTCCTCACTGCAAAGAATATGTGGTGTAAAAACCAGTAGTACATTTCCCAATGGGATAGGACCCAAGTTCTTTCAGAGAATGAGTCCTGTCTGACGAGTGGTATTTTTTAAATGCTTGCACAAAATCAGGGTGACCTCATGCCAAATATAGATCACCATTTTAAAGTTGTTTTTCGGTGAATTCTAATCACCAAGCAGAAGAAAACTGAGGAAAAATATTTACTTTACTTTTCATGTAGGCATATTAGAATATGTTTTTTAATATGTTTAGACCTAAGTGATTAAATAATTGATTAATTAATCAGTTGTTGATTTAACCTTTAAATTAAAAACAAATCTTTTGGGATAACTAGGAAGTAATAATAATTTCATTACTGTCTAGTATTCATCTAACTGTAGTGATGTACAGGTGAAAATTCTACCAAGTACCCTCCTGATAATTAATAACTCTTCTAATAGAAGAAAATTCACATGTTTTTTTCTGCACTCCTCCGAAGGAGTAAGTATAGAAATAAAGTTCATAAGAAATGAGTATTGTCTCCAGCCAGGGTAACTTTTCTGCAGTGGAGCAGAACTTTAGATCTCCAGAGAACAGCAATTATGTAAGACTTAATGATTTTCACAAGTAAAGATGGATGAAGAGGTGTCTCTGGTTTTGTCTCTCTTTTCAGAGGCCACTGTTCAGGACTCAGCAGATGGACAAATCCTCAGCTTAGGTCATTTGAGTGTAACTGGACAGTGAATTTAACACTGATCAAAGCTAATTCGAGGGGTGGCAGATTTGTGCTAAATGGGCTGTAGCTCAGCGTGTTGCAAAGTGTTTCTGTAAAATCATCCGTGATGGATTTGCTGTGGAGGAAATGGCAGGAATGCAAGTGCTGCGACTGCTCAGACAAACCACATCCTTCTGTGCCTGTGCCCTGTCCCAAACAGCTGTTTGCAGGGCTGGCTTGCTTTGGGTGTGACAGCTCACTGACATCCAGGGGTTTGAGTCACTGAAGAGTTGCTCAGGCTTCAATACACCTGTGGTTCCCCACCTGTGTGGATGTGACGTCCCACCCTTAAGAGTAAGGAAGCACCTAGGATTCCTAAGTGCTCATGGGCAAAAGGAACGACAGAAGTCAGAGGGTCTGCAAACAATCAGAAAGTTTTATTAGTGGATTGCACACTTGGCATGGAAATTGGTATGTTGGTCCCTGACCTACTGCATAAGCACATGGTGTGGGTTTGGGATAAAGGGGTGGGGTGAAAGGGAAGAGAGGAAGGAAGAGATTAATTAAAGAGAGAAAAAGAGGTCACCAGTCCTGGTTCCAGCATTGATTCCTGTCTGTTACTAATTACTAATAATTACTGGGTATGTCAGTTTTTTTCATAAGTAGCATATCCTGATAATTTTGGTTCATCCCATCATATTATCTGTTTTTACCCTATCAACTGCATACACTTTTCTCTTTAGAAGCTCTTTAAATACATCCCTTAACTGTATTCCTAACACCTCATCCTGCATTGTTACCAGTGAAGTCAGCAATTGCCTGCCTTCACTTCTTCGCTAAATATGGAAGACTTCCCTACTCTTTTCATACAGATCTTTCAAGTTTGTAAGGGTCAAGCCCTTAAAAAAATTCATTACTTAACATGCAGCAGTGACAAAGTTGATTTTTACAAATAAATTACTTATAAATTAATATTGCTAATACTCAGTAAAAGAAAATTATCCCTGTTTCCCTACTATTTCTTCATCTTGTCTTTAGATTTTTGAGTTTATAAGCCCTTTTGTGCTGATTTGTATTTCCAAATAAGCTATATTTTTATATGCAATAAATAGTTTAGATATGGCAGGAAAGACGTGGAATTTTTAATAACAAATACTGTAGATACCACTACTTTCTACTAGTAAAGTTAATAATTTGTTTCTCCTTGCTCTTACCTGAAGATTAAACCACTTAATACTCAGATTTACAACTGATTCTCTGGAATTTTATATCAGTATTAACTGGGAATTCTATTTACTATGCAGATAAAAATAAGCAGTACAAATAGAGTTAAGGTTAAAGAAAATATTTGAATAGAAGATAGTAGATGTGAAAAGTACATGTCTGAAGGGCAAAGCATTGGAATGAGATCCTGGGTTGACACAGAACATTATAGCTTCATGGAAGTTAATAGACCTATCCCAATTCACATGTAGAGTTCAGAAACAAAATAATGAAGTTAAGCCTCAGAGAAAAAGGGAAAATTGTGGGTGGGACTTTGAGAATGCAGTGAGGAAGTCTGTAGGTTGCATGAAAAATACACAGCAGAGATGAAAATTGTGCTTCAGCCACTGGAATATTTTTTTATTTGTTTCTGTGTGTCTGGTAGTTGGCTCATAAATGTTTTCTTTCACACGCAGGATCATGGACAAGCTAAGAAGGTTGTTGAGTTTGTCTCCAGTTCTGTTTTAAAATGCACTTAAACGGTGCAGCCGCTGGATGTCTCTCCTGCTCCGCTTTCATGGACAAGGACCGGCCTTTCAGGGTGACAAGCCTACATCTGGGAAAGATAAATGGGTCAGTGTGGGAAGCCAGCTGCTCACTGCTGCCCAGCTGACCGGGATGATGTGACACAGCTCTCAACACAAGAGATTGTGAGGTATCAGCACGATTAACAGATGAGAAATGCATTTTTCTTCCATTACAAGAGCACTTTTTACCCACCCCATTGTTCTCAGTTGTGCTCTGTACTACTGCACTAAACCTGCTGCCAATAACTGAATATTATTTGAGAAAATAAGTTAGAATTGGTAATGCCTTTCGCAGTAGTTACCATATGTAAGCAAGTACTCTGTTAGGCGGGATAGCAGAAATGCACCAGGTAAATGTTCTTTTTTCATGACAGTGGTTTCTGGCCCAGATCTGTTAAGTTGGGAGCAACTTCATATAAACAAGAGCTACATTTCCCTTTTCTGGAAGAGTGTGCACTCTCTGCTTTCTCTGTTCTGAAACAGAATTGAGAAAGACATACAGTCAGAACTTCCAATGAAATCCTGCTCTGGAAAAGCAGGCATTAGGAGAGACTTCTGGTTCCCTGTGTGAGTCAAGGGTACAGGACCAGGTCTTTGTCTTGCTCAGCTGCTGCATTGCTTAAGCAATGGAAATCTTTCTGTGTGCACATTATCAGCTCTTGCTTGTTTGAGGCATCAAAAATACATGAATGCAGCAAAATGCTTCAGAAGTTCTTTGGAGGTTGAGAACCTCAAGGTGTCTGACTTGTGTAGAATCAAGGAGTTCTGTACTGCTCCACAGCACGGAGCTCTCAGAGACATGGAATACAGGGAGTGATGCCTCAGGCAGTGCTTTCAAAAGGACCCATGAAGGTGAGTGCAGGGAATTTTGTGTTTCAGTGATCTAGGTAGGCTAATACAGGAATTTGGGGTTAGGTTGGAATGTAACAGAATCTGTAAGTTTAAAGGTAATGTGATGACGAGATAATTTTTTGCATTCTTCAATTTTCCACACTATTTTCAGAAAATTTCATCTGTATATTGTGAAAGAGTATGTATCCTTATATTCATCTTTTATGTTTAGTTCTTTTAGTTAAAAAACTATTTAGATTACAAATTCTGAATGCTAGAAGTCTGATATATTTCAGAATTTTGCTGGATTTTTTTCCTGTATATTTTTTTCTCAGTATATATGAAAGGAGTTACATAACTTTTTACTTTAGAGGTTGGCCAATATTTGAGCTCCTCTAGTTTATTTATGTCAGAAATGTTTATACAAAGTGATATATCTTTGTGTACGTTCTTTGTAATCAAAGTAGGATTAAACTGAGGTCCTGTTTTCCTGAATGTAGCAGGAAAAAAGACAATAGGAAACAGCTCCTTTGGCTGTAGCCCAAGCCTCCTTTTTCAACCAGGCCTGCACTCAGAAAACCCTCGCTCCCTTTTTTCTCTCTTTGTGGTAATTCAGGATCATTCTACAAAGTGCTTCACTGGTTTGGGGTGTTTTCTTACCTACATTTGTAACATTTCTGACTGGGCCACACAATTTTGCTAAAACTATATACACACACTTCTGTGTTTGCATCCACATGGCTCAGATGGTTTTTTAAATTTGCTTGTCCTGTGGCTGGTGCTTGGGAGGCAAGTACCTATTTGTCTGCATCTTCTGTTTGCCACAGTTAAATTTCAAACCCATTTTCTTCTCTAGGGCCACAAACTGCTTTCATTCCACTACATTTTCTGTTGGGTTTCTCCGAGGCTGTTCAGGAAAACAGGCAGGGAAAGAAGTTTTGGTCTCTCTTATCTCAGAGAGTGAAATTTAAGGAATATCAAAAGTGTTGCTTAACAGTCCAAATCAAGCATTAAACAGGGGAGGTGCTCATTGCCATGTTCTTAAAGTCTGGGGAAGACAAATCTGCATTTTTCTATACTGAATATTTAAAGGCCTTTAGTCCTTCTGGGTTTTAGCTTTTCCAGGCTCGTATTGAGAAAGATGTTTGCCTAATCCTGACTAGGTATAAGAACAATAATCAGAAGTGGTTATTCAGTGCAAGAGCCAGATTGCATGGTTATCTTAGACTGGCAGTGAAACCCCTGGAGAGCTACTTGATTATGTAAATTAGCATGAAATTAGAAAATTATGTTTACTTTGAATTTTTGGGGGG
The DNA here is from genome assembly GCA_014706295.1 of Lycocorax pyrrhopterus obiensis. Lineage (NCBI taxonomy): Eukaryota > Metazoa > Chordata > Aves > Passeriformes > Paradisaeidae > Lycocorax > Lycocorax pyrrhopterus. The sequence continues at coordinate 22,482,921 of JACSVZ010000004.1, forward strand.
TTTTTTCCCCAGCAAAATCAAGAATAAGCATCATCAAAACATATGGTTTGTTTCTATAGCTGTTAGCTAGATTTAGCTATTGCTTCAGGTTCATAAGTAGTTATCTCATCTGTATCTTGCAACAATATCTGTCAAAACTCCCAGTAGTGTGGATGTCTTAATATTCTTCAAAAAGAGAAATGAAGGGAAAGGGATAACAATGTACACAGTGAAGTACAGAGCTCTGAAGCTCCAGAGGTCTTTTTAATCAAAAGCAAGTGTCCATTTAATTCTAGAATTGTGGAAGAAAAGTGGATCTGTAATTATGTTCATGATCAGAGAGGCACTTTTTTGGTGCTTAATCTAAATAATGTAAAATATGTAGGTTTTTGAGCAGCGTAGAAAAGATGAAAGTTGATAATGTGGGAGGTTACTGTGGTCTAGGGAATAGAGGGGGGACTGGTTCTAAAATAGTGAAATTCAGCACAGCTCAGTTGGAGCTCTGTATTTCTATTGATGTACACTAGTTGAAAATTGGTTTATGATTTCACGTTGCATAGAAACAAAGCAAACAAACAAAAAAGTAGTGTTATGAAAGCATCCATCTAGGAAAACATTTGGGGAAGAAAAATACAGTGAAAACAGCACTCTTTCTAAATTAAATTTACTATTACATTTAATAAAGTTTCCTAGTAGGGAGTTCCTGGAAAATGTGGACTGAAATGTGAAGCAAACTGTCAATGCTCTTTTAGCTGCCTTGATGGTATATTTCCAAGAACTAAATTTCTTAATTTTTTTTTCCCTTACTTCTAAAGAAGCTTTCTAGAGAAAAAAAAATGCTTCATAACTACCTGGAGGAGCATTTGCTATGATTGTTTCCAAAGGAGCAGCTTAAGAGTTTCATAAATATCAAAGTTAATAGGCTCCTAGAAACAAGGAAAATTGCCTGTAGGTGATTTCTACTTATACAGAAACAGCCACTCTCTGAACTGCAATCTTCTCTAAACTTTCTCTCCGGGCCTGTTGCCTATTACTGCATACTTTGCTGTCCTGCTTCTGCTTCCTTTAGCTGTTTTGAATCAACAGTGGGCAGAGCAATACTTATATGAAATGTACTCGAGGGTAAAACATGATCTCACAAATTACAGAAAATAAACAATATTAAGTGTAGCTTGTGGCTATAGGCAGATCAGAAACAGTCTAATGGGAACACACTGGTTTTTTGAAAATGCAACAGCTATGCCACATTGTATAAAGCCATAGTTATGGCTGGATTTGAAGGAGAGAAAATCTTTCAAAAAGTGGCTTCCAGAAAGAAGTCTTAGAAAAAAATGTTTCTCTTGTATTGAGCTGCTATTTGGTATGCAGTAGGAGATGCTTCTCCTTTATTTTTGCTGCCTTGTTTTTACCCCCTTATAATTATGATTATAATTTTAATGGTGTTAAGGCACTTGATAAACAGCTTTTACTAAAAGTATAAAGTCATTATTTTCTGCATAAACAGGATAATATGTATATGCCTCTTAACGGTCGTACTCGGAATAAGAGCTCTTTCCTCTCCTTGAAGGTGCAGGAAAACCTTATCATTATTAGCCAGCTCACAGAATCATGCTTAGGAAAGGACATGTGCAGCAGGAAGAGACGTGCTAGAAAATTGGGTCTTGCTGTTGGGATTTCATGACAGGCTTTGAGTCCTGGTGGGCTTTCTGCTGCCAGAGCCTTAAAGCAGCCTAAAGGCAGCAGAGTTGATTTTACAGAAGGCAGCAGGAGGCTGAAACAAGGGTGAGAAGTGCTGGTTTATAGCATGGGAAGAGTCTGGTGAAAGCTGCCCTCCCCATCAGGCCTGAGCTGGTTCCACCCAGGAAGGGCATTGTGGTTTAGTTCACAATATTGCATCCCCACATGGGATGCCCATTAGATACAAATGAAGAGGCCCTTGCTGTGATCTTCTTTACTGTTCCATGTTTTGGTAATTTCATTTTATGGGTAGACAGCTGTTCATCATGTTAGATATTTGTATTTCACATTCCTCACGTTTCCTACATTCTTTGTCGGTGGGGAAGAAACATTCATAAAGTTGTGGCAAGTTTCAGAAGTCTGTTATCTGAAATTTTACATACCAGCTTTTATACAAACCTTTATTCTTGAAAGCTAACTCTGGAAGTACATTGTTGCTATTAACACCCCTGGGGGACTGGTTCTCTCCAGAAAATAAATATATGCCTCCTTAGCAAAGATGATGATGTAGTCTTCATTGAAGAGTGAGCTCCTAATTCCCTCAGCCACTGCTTTTTGACAAATCCATCCCTGATTCTCTGTTGCAGGGTGTAGAGTAAAACAAGGAAAAACATTTCTCCTCCTTCAGGCAGCAAGTAAGCCTCTCCCTCCTTCTGTCCGTTCAGCTGCAGTTGAACAAAAACCATCACAGGAACTTAAGGGAGAAATACAATCCAGTACAGATTTCTTCTAATCACTATGTACAATATAAAATAATACCTAATTCCCAACAGTTCACTCTAAAGCGTGGGTTTCTTCTTTCCCCACCTCACTAGTTTGAAATACCGAGGCAGGAACCAGCCACACACTGAGGCTGGCTCTGGGCTTCTCTTATCTGCTGTGGCTGTCAACATCAAAATTTCTGTTACCTCTCTCTCTTGATTGTGGGGGTCCTTCTCTCCTCTTACTCTCTTTTTATCATTTTATTCATGAGGATTCCTCCCTCCTCCTCATGTCACTATTTTGTTTTCTTGATTCTCCAGCAGCTTTTCAGTTTGCCCCACACTGGCAGGATGGAGTCCTACTGTGTATTTTGTTCTGCCTGATTGGGGAAGCTGAAACTTAGCATCCCTTGGACTTCTCCAAGTTGCTGTGTGTAATTGAATTGTCTAGAGTGTTAATCATAATTGGATTACTCTGACATTCTTGATGCAAAAATATGTACATTAAAATAATAATGTAATTACAGAATTTGCTTTTAGCATGAATATATTTCTTCCTAGTGACACTGAAATTATTTACTGCTCCCAATATTTATATATTGCTTTGACAGATAAGCAGTGGGCTATGAGTAATTTTAAGGTGGCACAGTTTATTCCATGCAGCTTAAAAGCAAGGATTTCCCCCCTCCCCTTTTGCCCCATCACATTTTATTATTAATGGATACATTTGAATTGTCAGCTTTCCAAAAACCTTGGTGTATTGGCTGGAATGATCAGATTAATTGCTTAACCATGTCATCGCTAGCTAGAAATACTGAACACCCTCTTGCTCTTGCTTTATCTTTTCCCTAGCAGTTCTTCTGGCTTTTTTTTTTTTATTTATCCTGTTAGTTTAAATATAAGGAATGCAAGCCAAAATAGCCAGTAATGTGGAAATGTAGGCTTCCAGGAGCTGTGTGGGCTAGGAGTAAACTTTTGACTTTGTCTGGAGGCAGGATGCTAAGGCAGCTCAGCTGGCAGGTTAATGGTGATTGTCATGAATATTAAATGGCAGAACCAAAACAAAACTCCCAGAGAGACACTTATGCACAAATCTTACATAGCAACACAACCAGCTCAGACAGCTGGCTCTCTGTAGGCTTTCTTGAAAGAAAACAGTGCTGGGGCATATTAGGATGATTTTTATAAACCAGAAAGCCAATTTGTGATGCACTGTTTGAAAGTAGAGGCCTTAATGATTTATAGCTTGAGGCAAAAATCTGTTTTCTGAAGTAGATGAATAACAGGTAAATTATATCTGTGCTGTTCTCCCCTGGATTAAGTGCTTCAGAATATTTTTGAGTTTTGTGCTGTCTGAAAATGTGTAAACAAACGTGTACGAGCCTTACTGTTAAAAGTTCATACAACTCTCTGGTGTGCAGGTATAGTCCCACTTTTCCCTCTGAAGTTCCTACAATCCCTTTTTGTTTCGATTTGTTTTTTTGTTTAGGCTTGGGTTTTTTCTGTAAAAAACCCCACACTGCAGGGCACAGAATAATTAAGTACATTTGGGTTTGTTTCTGTTTTGTGATTTGTCCCAGACAGGGTAAGAACTTGCTATTCACAGAGTTCCTCTTTTGGCTCCTGTGGTGTAAAGCTACCTCCTGCTACATGGAAAAAATTGCAAAAGAACTAAAATTCAAGAAGCCTGGATTTATTTGAAGGAACACCAACACAGATCTGGGATGATTCCATTAACAGCACTGCAGTCATGCTGTTTCTAAAAGGATATCTAAAGGTGAGACATTGTCTAGGGCTTAGAGACTAATCTTTGTTAAATTTTTAAGTTGGGATCACATTCTTGCACATACCTTCCTTGACTTTTATGGTTATTTAAATTTATAGTGACTCAATATGTGGTTCAGTGATTTCCATACTCCAAAAGGAATGAGCTGAAATAACAGAGTAGGTTTCCTCAGAGAACTGCATGTAGGCATGATCCATTTTGTGGTGTTATTCTGAGTATAAAAAGATAAAGTAAATCTAAACTATTTTTAGGTGCAATGAGTGGGTCTAAATGAGCTGAAGGAAAAAGATGTAAATGAAAGGACAGTCCAATTAGAGGAAGTTATGGAGAGTAATGCTTTTATATAAACATTCTACAGAATTCATTTGGCTTTCCAAACTCTGTCTATAAATCAAGAAGTGCTTTCCAGTAGCTCATGGAGACCTCTCAAGTCACATGGTGCTAGATGTCTACTTCTAGTTCAATTCCATTGGAAACAGAATATATATATATTTAAAGTAGAATTTTTAAAGTATTTATGTAAATAATTGATGCAGGTATTCCAGTGGTTATTATGGGACTACCAGCAGTGTGCACAATGAAAAATACAAGCAGCCAGCAGGTTCCCAGCTGTGAAGAAAACACATTCAGTGAGATAATTTTTCCGCTAGTACCAGGAACACCCCTGATTTATTTCTGTTGTTCTTAAATCAAACAGCCTAGTGGAGGGGTTTTTTTTTAACGGTAACATAAACCAGATATGTTTCAAAGACTTAGACTAGCTTATATTTGTGTTTTCACAGTACCATGAGGAATTTACACACACTCCCTCCGACAGGCCTTGCAATAAAATGAGCTACAGCATTGTAGAATAATAGTTTGTAACTATTTTCCTATGTATTAAAGCTTCCCATAAATACCTATTACTTGGATCAACATGGGTAAACCATACTCACTTCAGCTGAAAGATAAAGCACCACAAAGTGATACCTCCTTGGAGTGAGGAAAGTAAAGTTAGAGTTCCATAAAGTAGCATTCTTGATACTATAGCCATCTTGGGATCCCACCAGCCCAAATGTCCAGCCAACATTACCTTCCTCAAAAGGCTGAAAGTCACAACAGGGATAAAAGTCACAAGGAATTCAAGGAAAACACCAGCTTATTTAACAGCTAGGAAACCTGGCATTAAGGATGGCAAAATTGTAGTGAAGCTGAGAACTGCACCTTCATTTCTGTGTCCCAGGTCACTTCTTCATCGGCTAAACTCCAGCCTTCTTTCTTCAGCTGGAATGGGCATCATTTAAAGACAAAATGGGAAAAATTGAGAAGCTATGGACATGAATAGCAGCAGCATGATTTTCCATGAATCCAGGCACCTGCAAGGTATCAAAGCCAAAGGCATCATATTTTTGGAAAACAAGACTGAGGTTGTCAAGCAAGGAGCCAGCAGGATGAGCTGTTTAACTCATGCTGATTTCCCCAGAACTGTATCCAAGGAGGATGTCCCACTTCTCTGTTCTCGAGTTCAGCCTTATCTCTGAGTGCATCAGCAAGTTTCACCTCTTCTGAAAAAGTACTCTACTGTGATTTATTTATAATATCCTGCTGCTTCTTGTAAGTAGAGTTTCACTCCCCATCCTTCCCTCTGCCTCACATTGTTATATTCCACTGCTACGCTGCTGCTGCTTCACATATGAACCTTTCAGCAGCCTGTTTTCTTCCAGCTGCAAGACATGCTAAACTCAAAGGAGACCACTCAGAGGAATGGGAAGGAATTTAGGGACAATATTAATATTTAATGTGCAGAATCACAGAAGCTCAGCACATACCAAACATCCCTGCTAAGCTCATGTTCTTAAAATCCTTTCAAGCTCACTAAAATGGATAGGTTGGTCTTTTACACGCATTAATACTGGGAGTTTTTCAGATATCCCTACAAGCTCATTTCTGCCTATCGTTTTTGTTGTGTCAGGGTGTTATTTGTGACCTGTTCAGTTTAAGAAATACATGGAACACAATATGTTTTAAAAAACTGTAAGAATTGACTTTGTCTAAATTGCTAGATCTCTCTGTTGTGTGTCTCAGGTGCACATGTACATTTGTCTTTGTGTAACATGAAAATATTTCACAAATGCCTTGAAAGTCCTACTGCCCTATTCTTAAAAAGTATTGCATAACTATTTAAAAGTGCGGAGCATGGTTAAACAATAAATAAGAAAAATCCATTAAATCCATGAGGCATTTCCAAGACATGTTACCTAAGAATGTAATCTCAAATTCAACATGTAATCCCTCTGATTACCACTTTTGCCTTACGTATACTTAGGTGTGCTGCACAGTTCAGCAGTTCACACTTTGCTTTTTTGTGGACTGATATTTATTCTTAATAGTAAAGTTTGTAGCAGTTTTGCTCAAACATAAAAATTAATAAAGGGATGAATGTAATGAATAATTTTGAGTTTACCTGGACTTTTATCTGTGATCATTACCAAAACAGCTCTGCAGTGTAAAATAAAGGCTATGTAGGCACAGTCCCCAATGAGGCAAATAACCTTCCTAGGCTACTCTTGATCTGCCATGGCTATTTTGAACCAGTTATCAGTTTAATCTATAAAGTTACCCTCCAGGGAGTGAATTGCTTGGTAACTAAGTTCTGTGTATCCAACACAAATGATTTTAGAATCCCTGCAAAGCAGCATAGAATAGGGCACGACAAAGTTTTCAGTCATCACCTAAATTCTGTCTGCCCAAACTGGTTGAAACAAGTGCTACCTTTAAGGAATTATTTTTTCATTCAAAGATTTTGTTGTCTACAAAAGAAGGGTGAAAGGCTCTAAGTTTCAGCTCTACACTCAGACATTCCTACTAGCTTAGGCCTGGTTTGAGTCAGTTCATGTGTTTGACTCTTCGTACTCCACTATCTGTGTTGTCGTAATCTTTAAAGCCCCATGAGATATGCCAAGAAGTGGATTAAAATTTTCACAATGCAAGGGTTAGATTCAAGTCTTTTTCAAGGCTTTATCTACTGCCTTTGCACAGTATGAGAAAACTTTCAGCAAAATCTGGAAGGTAAAATGTAGACACTGGGACAATGATTTCCTTTTTCAGAGAGGTTTCTTTAAGTAGAGGGAAAATTAGGTCATATTTTGATTTTTTCTTGGCTGGCTTATCTCCAAGATGGCCTGCACCCAGTTTCTTCTAAACTTTTCACTTCTCAGAAGGATAATATCTCATGTCAGAATGATAAAGAGTCACGTCAAGAAGTACTGCAGAACATGGCAATCTGAACATTCATCAACAGTTCCGAATTTCTGATGGCAACGGCTACAAATAACTTAGAGGAAACAGTAATAGAAATTGTTTATTCAAGAGTACTTCCTGTGGCTCTGCAGTTCATCCAGGTGCACGAGCTCTGTTTTTCACAGAACATAAATCTCTGTTTCTCTTAGTTTGGATTTCTCATCAACAGATTACCCAAGCCAAGATCTAAGTGTAAGTTTTGTAAACAACTAAACCAGGACTCACACTTTCTACTGAACAGAAAGAAAAAAGCTAAACCAGAAGGTGTTATGTAAAGACCAACAGATGGATAAGGGTACAAGTTTCCATTGTTATCATTGACCAGATTTGACAGAAGCAAAACTAGGAAGCACTGTTATCAGACCTGCTCTGCCAGATCTACCTTGCCAACGTAAATTGTCCCAGTAGCATACTAAGATAAATTCTCATTTCCCACCTATTCTGTTTTCTGGGTTAGGGTTTTTTTTGGACATGCCAAGGTCAAAATCATGCCTATGCTATTAGAGTACTTCTAGCAGTGATGCCCTCCTATCATACACCTAGTTCTTTGACACTCTGACTGAATAGAGTGGGGCAAAATCACCTTTTGATATAGCACTGATTTTTCTACAAAAGCAGACAGATACATTGTACATTATAATTGTCTGAACTGGCATTCACAGACAGAGCTCTGAGTGAAGTGCTACAAATCTAAAAGTTTAGTGATTTTTTGTTTGTTTCAAAGCATTCACAGACAAGGACTAGTTTGTTTGAAAACTGCCATTCTGTATCCCATGTAAATAGCTTTCAGGTTATAGGTTCATGTGCATTTATATGAATATTACTTACGGGGCATGGATTTGTCATATAAATTGCATGGTTTGTGTATTTTTTCCTGTATTGTCAGGAAAACATTAGGCAAAGGCATAAATGGATGATGGGTAACAAAGTGTATGATTGTCATCACTTACGTCAGTTCTGGGATTTCAAGACATCCAGTGTTCATCTGAAAATATGCAAATACTAATCAGAGCTGCTTAGCACATCTTCCTGATGTGCAGCTGAATCCTTCTGAATGGCAGCTTTTTCACTCACAGAAGCAGTCAGATGTTTTTTCACTTTTTTTCCTTTCACTTCAACCAGATCAGCTGAAAAATTAGCATTGGGCTTCCTATGGGAAACTTTCCACATCTCTTCCATTTTCTCTTGAGCAAATGCAAATTACATTGAGCCCATTTCAGATAAATATATTCACGTATAAGAGACAGAATACATATGTGAAAGTCATCTAAACAATTTTTTCTTGTTCTACAGGTTCTTGGGAGTCTTACAAGGGAAAACTACAGCAATTTAATACCTTTCCAAACTATCATCTGTTGAATATATTGCCTGATAGTGGTTTTGAAACAACAGTAAAAGGAGGTGATTTACAAACTGTGTTGAGGCTTCTCCCATTGCAAAGCACCATCCTTAAACAGATAAGCATCCTCTTTTAATTTTTACTGAAACATGAAATTCTGGCAGGTCTGACAGTGCAGTCTGAACTGTGATCCCACATTGATTCCTACACTGATGTTGTGATGAATGCACAGCCAGTGGTACCAGCAGATCACAAACTTAGTAGCCTAGGCTGCAGTTTTCAAAAGATCACAAGGCCTTTTCTGCAGAAGAAAACATACAAAAACTGATTTGTTGAAGTCAATGAAAGACTCATATTTTGGCAAAGGGCTACAAAAAAGTGGTGTCCATACACACATTATGTGGAAAAATCTCAGCTGCTCAATCTGCAGGATTCAGAGCCCCTGCATTCTGGCGGGTGGTCTTGTTTAGATTAGGATGCAATAACTAATAACACATTCTTAGTAGGATTTCTCTTCACTGCAGTCTCTACAACTGCAAAAAATAAAGATAATACTTTGATTTGCATTTCATAACCCCTTTACTCAATTTTTGTTGCTTACACTTGTAGTCTCAATGCTTCAATTGTTAATAGGAGAAGTCCTTCTTAAAGTAGGGATGATAGAATTTATCCTGTCACAGATGTGTTAGGATCAAAGTGAGGGACTATTGAAAAGAGTGCCAGGTGGGAAACACCAACTCAGATTATGCATCCTCTGGGTGAATGACTCCATCTGATAATTAACATTCTGAAGAGTAAACTATTACTAAATACTAAAGTAAGGCAATTCTTGGTGCAGCAATTCATTAAAACCTCAGACCACTGTTAAGTTAGCAAGATGCATGCTGGAAGCAGCACAGCAAAAATAATGACACTTGCAATGTTCTCTGGGAGCAGCAAGCAAATTGAAAAGAAATTCTACACTCTCCAAAGGAGGTGTGGAGTAGGAGGGCTACAATAGGGCTTTGCACAGCTTGCTTGTTTTGAGTGCAATTTATAGATCACGAGGGCACCTGTTTCACTGGAATAATACAGAGGTCAGGGAAATGCAGCTGCCTGAACAAAGCAGCCATAGCAGACAGCTGGCTTTTAAGCAAAATAAATTTCAGGCCACTGGCAAGTAAAACAACCTTAGACATAAAATAGTGTCATAAATTAACACTAAAAGAAATACTGTGGTACTCTGAATGCATTTTTAGAAGCAGCCAGTGAAAACGTGTTAAGGATATGTCCACTTGAAGCCTTATTTTTGTAACATTTCCATTGAGTGGGAAACCCAAGTAAATAGCCTAGGAAGTGATTAAACGTGAAACCTTCAGTTTCCAAATGGAAATAAAACCAAAAAGGAAATGTTTCGCATTCTAAAACGCACTCAGTTGTGATAACGTTGTCTTTAATAACAGAAAGGAGGGACTAAAGCATCTCCCTGACAGACATGGGTGAGAGCAGGCTGGATTTGCGAGGATTTTGCATTACAAGAGCGGTTTTTTTATCACCATTTCCTGTTGCAACAGGAGCATTTCCTCACTGAAAAGAACCTGAAATTTAGTACAAGCAGAAGCTGAGTTACCTGCTTTGACATCAGCAAAGGTGACTTCATAGGGAGAACAGGAAAAGCAGGGAGAGAACAGGAACACTGAGCCACTCAGCAGTGATGAGCTGCAATCGAGCTACAAGGGGTTTTTTGAAATGCAGCTGGATATCATGATCCCACATGAAGCAAAGACTATTACAGTAATCACAGCAGCACAACGACTGAAGCTGCCCCATCAGGAAGCATGCAAGGAAAGGAGGAGAAGGGCAAAACCAACAGTAGGCACTGAAAAATTATTTCTGAAATGCTGGCAAACAACCAAACCACCGTTACCACCAAACCCACATTAATTTCTACAAAGACAACACGTATTATCAAGGAGCAAACCCCAGCTGCTGTTGGTGTCTAATCAAAAGGTCAGCAGCAATAATAATAAATAATAACACAAAAATAATTATCTGAAGTAAGAGTCATTTCCTAGATGCTGATTTATTTTTTCTACCCAGAGCACCATCCAACAGCAGGGGGGTCCATGGAGTCCCCCTGCAAATGAAGTGGTCTAACTGTAAGACACAAAACAAATATGGAATAAAATCTGTAACATTGTGAAAGAATGGGCAGATACATAGAAACAGCTTTTCTAGTTATTCAGCTGACAGGCAGCTGTCCCCTGCAAACTAGAAGGTGGAGAATCATCTAATAAAATCTTCCCTTCATAGAAAATGACCAAAATGCTTAAGAAATAGAACAACAACACAGAATCGTATTTTTATTATATCTGTATTATTAATACAGAATTGGGAGCAGCTGCTTAGTTTTTCCCATATCAATCAAAATGGTGACAGTGACAGATAAATCCACGTACAAGACAATTCACATTCTACTTAAGCTAGTGGAAGTCAGTGGTTAGCAGAATTTATACAGCTCAGGCTTTTACAGTCCTCTTGTTGCTGAAAGACTGCCAGGAAAACACCATAAAGGGGGTCTGCTTTCACCCTGCAGGATCTGCAGTTTTAGAGCAGGTTAAGGGGAACATGGCACTGCACGCTTCATTAAAACAGCAGTGATGAAGCCAGAGTAAGAACAAAATAAAACTAAGAGACATAAAAAATGAGAGCTGAAATTGTTAATATAAAAATGCTAACAACATCCACAGGACACTAAACTGCTATAATAAACTTGTGCTGTAAGAATGTGTGGCAAACAGTGGGCTATGATTTCCTCTTTTTGTCAGAGAAAGATTGGAGGAAGGTAGAAGGAAATAATCATAATCTAATATAGATGACATCTTTGATAATTATTTTTAAAAATTAAAGTGTCATTCATCCAAACCTAACATAACAGTCTTATTTTAAATGTCACAGTATTTCTCATGTGGAAAAAAAGATTTATTTTTCTCGTTTTACAGCTGTAGGCTTTGCAGAAATACTCCACAGTAACTGCATTTGAGAAGACTGAGTGGCTTTATATTCAGTATTCTCAAACCTATCAAATATTAAACCCCATAATGCTTTTTAAAATGTAAGCCCCTATTGCACCTGTCTGTACTTGTGATTCCTACATTCACATGAAGCACAGAGAATTGATGTTAGCTCGTCCAAATAATTCATTTACACTTTTCCAAGGAGTGGGAAACAGCTTGGCATTTACAAAAAGACCAGTCATATTTCAATTATTAAAAACTTCCTTCTCTCTTCTAAGGAATGTAATTTTACATTTTACACTTTTTAAGAGAGAAATCCAGGCAGAAAGAACTTGCAGGTTAAATAATTCCCATAATTCCCAGCAAACAGCCCAGGTGTATGACACCACTACAGATCTGTTTGTTTCCCCTATGCTATGTGTGTACCCACACACACACATTTTCTGAGCAGAAAACTGAGTCATGATAGCTAACTGTAGTCACGAACTCCACAACATAGGGAATTTATTTAATATTCTGCTGTGCCTCTCCCCAGGCGTTCTCTAGGTACAAAAATGTTCCTCAAAACTCATCTTTAATGCTGAAATGTGGCTGATCTTCAGGTTTAAAGTCCAGATTGGGGCTGCCATCCTCATTCAGAATGCGCCGAGAAGTATAACCAACAATTGGATATTTGGCTTTGTAAACATTATTGAAGATGTCATCCAGGGACTTCAGTTCCTCTTCTGTGAGTCCTGTCTAAAGAAAATAGGGAAATGAAAGTCCTGCCTCAAAGAAATAAAAATAGAGATATTTACATGGGGTTTTTTTAATGACTACTGTAAACCTTAAGGTCAGCTTTTGGGCTTACACTGCAGAGCACGATGAACAAAATTCATAGCATAGCCTGTAATTTTATTCTTTTCATTCAAACTCAGCCTTGACAAAACTTTAATGTGTTCAAGCAACAACCCACCACCAGAGCTAGCATCCACTGCCATGTCAGGATACAGCAAACCAATTGACAAAGAAAGGATTTACTGTCTTTGTGAGCATCTTTTTAAAGAGTAGGTGATTTCCCTTTTACACGCTTACAGAATTTGTATTGATTCCACAAATGAAAAACTTTCCTCTTGAATGCTGTTAGCACCTTTCATGAGCAGTAAATATATTTTATGTATCTAAAGAGTACTAATGCATTTTGATTTTAAATATGTGAATCAACTTATATAAATACAAACAATTTAAAATCATCACTCATCATCTTGCATAATAATAAAAATTTGCAAAATGGAATGAAACTGATGGCCCATTTTCTTACTGTGTCATGTGTAAGATCTGCTGGATCCAGAGACATCTTTGCAACTCCTCTTGTTGAGTCTTTTCCAACCAAAGCATTGTATGGGGCTCCTTTTCCATAAAATTCTGTCAGATTAAAAAAAAAAAAGTAAAAAAAAAATCCAGTGATGATCTGACCGTGTCCAGAGTGTGTTCAGCCCCTACCCTTCACCAGCCTGTTACATGTCAGTGAACTGAAAGCAGCAGCTCACGTCTAAGACTCTTCTTTCCAGAACTGACTTTGGATTTCCTACTTTTGGGGGTTATACAGCTGTTGAACTTCGTATACTGCACTCTTAAAATTTACCTATTATTCAAGGGATTGTGCTTTACATTCTCATGAGATGTTTGTAGACTTCAGAGTTTGCAAGTCTTGTCTAATTTAGGATTGAAGATCAGCCAACCCAATGCACGTGCCCAGACAAGGTTAGCACAAACACAGCAACAAGCCATTTGTTTACTTGTGATGACATTGAGGCAAGTGTCTAAGACCCTCATGGTCCCTTCAGACTTTTGATAGAAAATCTGGATTAAGTAGCAGGAGTTCAAATTAAAACATTTGTAGTTCTTAGGGAAGGCAAAAACAGCAAGGGGAGTGAACATGAGCACAAAAGGCACCTCAGTGTTGATACTGTACAGAGCCATTTGGGTACATCCACGTTAGCTTTGATCTGCTCAGTTCATGTACCCAGGGCAATAAAATGCTGCAGCAGCAGCTTCCATGTGGCCTGACCCCACATTTGGCAAGGACTCAGGGGTCTGGGCAGGTTTCTTCTGTGTTTCCCATGTTTCTGTCAGCAGTGCCCAAGCTACCTGTACAGTGCTGGCTTGTCTGTCAACATGTCGTAGACAAAACCTTAGTGGGGATTTTTTAAAAGAGGAAAAAGTGTATTCCTTTTGTTGCAATTGAACTGCAGGCTGCCAGTACATTGGGAATATTTAAAAACAAATGACTGAATAATAACATGAAAGCAAAGTAGACAGCAGAGGAAAAGCACACTAACCTTTTCCAGAGGTGACATCAAACACAACTCCCTTTACTGCCAGGTAGATGGGCTGTCCTTCCTGGAGAAAAAGCCATCAATTCATCCTCAGCACTTAAGCACAGGCAAAAAGCAGTTAGTTTTAGCTGTGAAATCCACAAGCTCTCAGGACACAAATTCTCTGTTGTATGTTTACTCTCGTTATACCACCACACACATCCCCTCTCTTGACATTTCTTGCTTGTGCTTTAAACTGTCCCTAACATTCTTTGAGGATTCAGCCATAAGCAATGAGAGAATCTTTTTAATATAAACAGCACAACCATAGAAGACATGTCCCTTTTGCAAGTCACCTCTTGTCTGCACACTAGTCTGCTTGAAGATTGTCAGCTGCATCTTTCTATCCCTAATGCACATAGATATTGCCCAAAATAAAAGGGTGTGTGGCCAACAGCATTATTTGATTAAGAAACAAAGATAAATACATAAACACACGTAAATCTGATCAGCTGACATCTGTTTTACTTAATAAGCCAGTGCTTCTGCTTTGTGTTTTATACATAAGACATAATTTTAGTCAGACATTGGTTAGTCTCTTCAGACTATCTAGAGAAGACCCTGAAAAAGTCAGACAGCAAGGGTTTCAAAAGAGAATCAGATGTGTATCAATACAGGACTTTATCGTTTTGAATCTGAAGTTCTGCTGAGGCTTTTGAGTAACAGGAAGCTAAAAACTCCTAAATTAAAATTATCTTGTTATTTTGATAATCGTGGGGTTTTTTTAAAAAAATGGGTCTAACTATATGGTTTAATGAATTACTGAGAGAAAATTAACTTTGGCTCCAACTCATGGTAATCTGAAATTCCCTGGCAGGAGCACCTTGCCAAGGAAGCAGCGAGTGAAACGGGCACATGGCACCCAATGACAGAATCGTGTGTGTGCAGCATCAAACCCGGCAGCTGCCAGCCGCACCGAGGAGCAGCGGCTGGGGCACACGGGCGCCTGCAAACTTCTCACGCTGCCCGAAGAGCAAGTGACGCCCAGAACGACATGGCGGGAGGGATCGAGGAGCAGCACAGCAGCAGAGCACGAGAAACCCGAGCTTCACGGCGGTTCCAGGGCAGGGAGCGCCGGGGAAGGAGGCAGCGCTGGCGCTGCGGGGGCCGCCCCGCCGGGCCCGGCCCGGCCTCGGCGCGGAGCAGCGGCCCGGCCCTACCTGGTGCCCGTCGTATCTGGCCAGCTCGGGCTCGGTGAAGAGCCGTACGGGGGCCTCGGCCGGCGGCCTGAAGCGCAGCTCCGGCTCGGCGGCGGCGTCCGGCAGCAGCAGGAGCAGCAGGAAGGGCAGCGGGAGCGGGGCCCGGGCCGCAGCGCCCGCCATGCCGCGGAGCGCGCACCGCCCCCGGCGGCGGCCCGGGAGCGGAGTGGGGTGGGACTGGAGTTAAAGGGGCGCTGGGGAAAGCGCCGTGCGGCTCCCGGGAACAGCCGCGGCCGCCTGCACAGCGCCGAGGGGCACGGCGGCCTTTGGCCCGGGGAAAAGGAGGCTCGGGGGGAGCTTATCGCGCTCCACGGCTGCCTGGAGGGAGGCTGGAGTGAAGTGGGGGTCGGTCTGTTCTCGCGGGTAACAATCGATAGGACAAGAGGAAACAGCCCCAAGTTGTGCCAGGGAGGTTTAGATTGGCTATTAGGGAAGACTTCTTCACAGGAAGGGTTGTCAAGCACTGGAACAGGCTGCGCCGGGCAGCGGTGGAGTCACCATCGCTGGAGGTATTTAGAAGAAAAATGGATGTGGCACCTAAGGACGTGGTTTAGTGATGGACTTGGCAGCACCATAACAGACATCTAAGAATAAAAGATTTCTCAGTTTTCCTCCTTCTTCCCCTCTTGAAGTTCATCTGCTAGCTGTTTTCAATGTTTATTCACAAAATCAGTGCACACAGTGCGGGTTTCATGTTAATGACTTTAAAAACCCAGACATTTTTAGCCTAAGAATGGAGAGAATAAATAGGAAATTTTCAGATGACATGTTTTCCCCATGCTATAAATATAGCACGGGGAGATAATATTCAGGACTGGCAGAAGAATAAGCTTGATGTTTACCATTCTATATAGAATTAAGAAAATTAGAAACTTTTTACAGTTCAGATACATGTATCACGTCCCTTGCTGCAGTGGTGACAAGTGAGGATCTGAAGGGTTTAAAGCCTGGATGTTTGATTCTGTGGCACCCAGTCCTTCTGACTACTGTGCTGTAATTCAAATGTATAATAGGATTGTTATTGTCGAAGAACTTCAGACCTTGGTTATTAACTTACTAGGTGTGGGCCTTAGTCAGAGGGAAATGATCTACTCAGCAGGGACTCCCTTACAGTGTTTCACTTCAATGCAAAAAAATGTTGCACATGCTTTTTCTTGATGATGAAACATTAACAATTACTTCCATGCTGGGGAAGAAAAAAAAATAGCTGTGTAGGTATTTGTGGCCGGGTGGGTCGTGAATCAGCTCTTTCGTGGTTTTGACTTTTTATTTTCTTGCAGCGCCCCATTGCTGCGGGCACAGCGTGGATGGGTCACCCCAGGAGTCCTACGGGAGTTCTGTCTGCTGGTGTCGGTGTTCTGCTAACAGCCTTGAGCAGAAGAAAATAAAAATAAAAATTTTAAAAAATCAAAAGGGTAATATTTTGTGCAGCTTGGAGGGAGCTGGCAGAATTATCACAAACTGGTTTTCCAGTCTGGCTCATGCTTGTGTTAGCAGAGTTGTGAAGCGCGCGGTGTAGAAAAGACTCCTCTCCCCGTCAGGACACAGCACACCTCTTGGGGGGGAGAATTGTTCCTACAAACCTCCCAAAAAGCCCCTCACGCGTGTGCCGAGCAGCCGGGGTCGTGCCGCCGGGCCGCAGCGCTGTGCCCGGACTACGCCTCCCGGCAGCCCCGGCAATGGGCGGGCACCGGCCGGGGGACGGGAAGCGGCCGGGGCGGGCGGCTCGGGGGTCCCGCGGCGCCTGCGTGGCCCTGCCCCGGCGGGGCAGCTCGGCCCGGCCCGGCTCGGCTCAGATCCGCCCGGCTCGGCCCGGCCCGGCTCGGTCAGCTCGGCCCGTGGCTGCCCCGCCCCGTGCGGTGCCGGCGGGCGCTGCCCGGCCCCCGCGGCGCCGCTCCCGCCGATGCTATGCCAAAGCCAGAGGTGTCCGCATCCTACCAGGAGGTACGGGGGGCCGGGCGGGGCTGCGGGGCGGCTCGCCGGGCGCTGGTGCCCGGCCCGGGGCTCGCCGCTTGGCGAGCGGTGACAGCCGGCGCTGTCGCGGAGAGCGCGGCTCGGCGCTGGGTACCGGGGCGTCAGGCGGCACCTGCACTCCGCAGAAACCAGCCGCTGGTTCGGGTGCGCGCGGTTCCGCGCTTCACCTTTGAACGTGGTTGGAACAGTGGGCAGCGGTTGTTTTTGGTGTGTGAGGTGGGTACAGCTGGGCTCCGTAACCGGGGTTTAGTAACAAGGGGATGGTCTGTCGGGTGTGAGAAGCGACTTGGATACCAGAGCTCCCGCATCCGAAACTGAAGGACGCTTTATCGCACTGCCAAAAGCCTGAGGCAGCGCCTGGTTTGCATATCAATGGACAGGCTCAGCAGCCCGACTTCCTTGCTCGTTCCTATCTCTCCTAGTAGACATACAGGCTATTTGTGCCAAGTTCAGCAGCGGTAGAGAGTTACAGCAGAGCACTTTTGTTTGCATCTTGCAGGCAAAAGGAATGTAGATATTTTCCTTCCTCTGCACGTGATGGGTAGTTTGAGGCTCAGTTTTAATACATTCTAATTTAGTGTAGTACTGTCTGTTTAGTTTCAGCTTCTGGTTTTCTTGCCAGGCTAGGAGGCATTGGAAGGTGATGAATCAGCGGATCAGCCAAAGGCCTGTGTGAACAAGTTCTTCTTTTGTTTAAGGGGGTTTTATCCAGTAGGGAGGTTTTAGCCCATGGCTATCAAGATGGAATTGGCTTATGTGCTTGTACATAGGGGAGGTACTTGAGAAAGTTAATGAAGCTGCACCGATGCCTGAAGTGTGGACTGGACCATGCACATTATGTTTCCATGTTGTTGGGTATCAGCCACCACTGACACTGCTCTGTATGTTTGGGTTTATCTCATACTGTGGCACGAATTGAGATAGGGTGTGTGTGTGTGTAAGTGCAGTACCTGTGTGTCCGTCCCTTCTCCAGCACCTGCAGCAGTCTTTGTTGCTTCTGCCCCTAGCAGGGCTGTTCAAATATCTGGAGTTGCCTTTTCTGAGCTTCTGTTTCAGTGCTTTTCTGTGTGCAGGACTGAAAAAGAACTGCTGGGACATGGGCAGGCTCCTGCAGTTGTTTCTCCCTCAGCTGTATGTGCTGAACCCAGAGGAATGCTGAGTAAAGGTCTGTTTCATGCCCTTCCTGCCCTTGACATCCTCTCCTGTTTCTGCATCTTGTTGCAAGCTTAGCCACCCTGCAACCTGCGTCCCTTCTGATTTGCACCATGCTTCACCCCTTTATCAAAAATACCATGTAGGAAGAGCTGGTGTGTGAGGATGAATCTGGTTGGCGTGCTCCAGGTTCACTGTTGGCAGAATTCCTGAATCCAAGAGGAGTGACACGTGTGAACTGGAATCAGCTGTCCTGCAGTAATGCTGTCCTGGCTTCCCCATCTCTAGGGGACTGTAGCTCAGTGTGTGTGTGGTGTTGGATTTGTAGGTCTGTGCTGCCCTGCCTTGTAGAGTCAGGACGCTGTGTGCTGCTCAGAACGCGGTACCTGAGCCATGCACAGCGCTGGGAATCTTGGTGACCTCAGTTCAGGTGTTCAGGATCTGCAGTAAAATGTAGTTGTTTTTAGGGAACGGGTCTTACACATCAGCTCAACCTACTCACTGCACCTGAAGCAATGTTGGTAGTCCTGCTCTTGCTTGGCTGTCCTTCTCTGGCTTTGTGTGTGAAAAGCTTTTGAAACATTGTGAACAGAGATAAGAACACATAGTTGCATATTGTTTGGGGTTTTTTTGGTTTGTTTCTAAGGAGTGCTAAAAGGTTGTGTTTTCTGAGCTTTTCACAGAATCACAGAATCATTTAGTTTGGGAGTTACTTCTAAGATCATCTTTCTTCTCCTGCTTGTTGGAAAAAATTGTTATATATCCTCTTGGGAGGATAAGAAATGTTGTATGTTCTGTTCTTTTTTAAACTTGTGTTGGGATCTCCTTGCCATCAGGAATAGAATTCACTTACTCCCCCAATAACCTCGGTCGATGAGGTGTCTGTACCTGGGGAATCAGAGAAGTGTGGGATTCAGCTGAGGAACTTTGTGACTTACATTACATTTGTTGGGTCAGCTCTGGCATCACCATTTTGCCCAAGTGTAATTGGAGGTGTCTTCTTAGCTGATTCAGTGTAACTAGTACAAGAGGTTCCGTGAGTACTTTTCTTGGGTCAGAATAGCTTATTTTGGGTTAAGTAAACAAACAGAACCAGCATGTTTCTACAAAAAGGAGCAGAGTGTTAATTTCCCCTTATTTTATGGTGGTAATTGAAAAAGGTGTCATCAGTTGGACCCTGGTAAGAGACTTGCAAGTGAGCTGAGTTTTTAGACTGTAAGTTACCTGTTCACTTCTTGCCTCATGCTATGGGAAATCTGCTTAAATAAATAAATATGCTTTATTTATGTACTAAGCATTTAAAAACAACTGGGTAACTGCTTTCATCTTGCTTTGTGTGGTGGAAATGAACGCAGAAATACAGCAGGAGGTGATGGAGACTTTACGTCAGACTTCGAAGATGTAAAATGAGCAGTCTCTTTCCTAATAGGTGCTAATGATGATCTGGCAATGGTATAATGATGATTTCAGTACTGAATTAAAGTTGGGTGAAATGAAAGCACTTCCTTATGGATACATGCACGTTGCTGTTGAGTAAGTTAGGAGTGTGATGTTTAATAGCATTCAGTGCAGCTGCTGCGTTAACTGTGCCCCCATTTTCCTTGAAACAGGAGCAAAGCTAATGTGGTGTGCTGCAAGCTCATGCCCTGGTTTGCATTGTTGTAACCTCTGTGTCAGTTCCCACCACGAAAGAAAACTTGGAAAACATACAGGAGATACTTTATATTTATAATGTATAAAAACTGTAGTGCTTCACGATCTCATGGATCTCATGGGATGCGTATCGGATGTGACAGGCTTCTCACTCTGATGGAAGTGGCCTGGCAGTTGGAGCCCAGAGCTCTGAATAGCCAAACAAGAAAACATCTGGTCTCTGTTTCAGAAACACTGGAAGACTAATTAGTTGCATAACCACTAATATATAATAACCTGCACAGTGAGATCAAATAAGGTCCAGAAGTATAGAGATGTTTGACTGTTGTCTCATGCTGACCCACCCACCTATGTGGCTGAGACTGTATTTCAGTGACTTGCCCTAACACTGTCAAAATGCATCTTGTGCTTTTTGCACCTCTTTATTAAGAAGTGCTAATGCTCTGTTTGCTGGTACCTGCTGTGGTTTCTTTATGCCTAAAAATATATTCTTCAGTGGCAGAACCAAGTTCCTGCTTATTTCAGAGAACACTGTCCTAATTGGGGGTTTAAAGTGTGTTGGAGCTGCTGGGGAAATAATTACTTTGAACTCGAATGGAAAGGTGATGTTATTGTTGAAGCAGCAGGGTAGAAGTAGGTTAAATTTGCAGCATGCAAGTCACTTAATTTTTGTCTCTAAGTCTACAGAAATGTGGCTTTCGTCTTGTGAACAAGTGGAAGAGATGTTGGGTGCTCTTGGACTTGGGGGCATGTTTTTGTGTGTTTGGTTAGTTGGAGCCTCTTTTATTTGTACCATAGAAATTCCAACAATTGCAAGTTGAGAGCATGTTTGGAAATTGAACCACTGTTTTAACTACACAGCTGAGTGAAGATGTGGAGCAAGTATCTGAAAACCCAACAGAGGAGAGAGAAGGAGAGATGGAAGTTCATGAAGATTCCAGCTCTGTTATTTTACCAGGTGAGAACTATTGACCCAGAAATTACTGATTTTTAGGGCCTGTTTGCTGCTGTGTGTGGCTTTGGTTGTTTTGGTTTTTTTATTGCACTTCTGAAAGCAAAAAAAACCACTAAATTACAAACACTACATTACTTATTTTATGTGAATCAGTACTGATGGAAAGCCAAAGAGGTTTTCCAAGGACTGATAGGATAATATTTCTTTGTCATGATCTGTGTTCAATCGAAACAGGTTCAGCACATCTGACTCTGAGATAGCTCAGTGTGTCATCTTCCTTTATGTTGTGTGTTACCTGAGTGGCAGTGGGTTGCAGGCAGGGTCTGTGCCAGATTTACATGAGCAAAATGCAATATTGAGTAGACAAGCTTTTAAATAGATTCTTAGTTAGACTGCTTAGGCCGCTCTTGGAGGGCATGGAGCAGTGTTAAATGGGCTTACTGCAGCCCGGGTGTGGGCACTGAGGTTGGCCAGCCTGAAAGGAGTGTGGCCTAAATGCCTTGCAGCTGCTCGAGACATTTGTTTCAGCAGTGCAGTTTTATGCATATTAATGTCCTAATTGCCCTGGCTGCCATCTCCTGGCGTGTAACTTGCCCATGGAGCTTTGTGAGTGGTTGTGCGCGCAGTAGGGTTTACTAAAGGGTTCGTGTTCACTGTGGGGAGGAACAAACACCAAAGTGTGCTGTTAGAGTTGGAGAGCAGCTGTGTGGCACGGCCTGAGGGGGCCTGACTCATTAAATGACACCACACACAGCAGTCAGCAGGAAGCATGGCTGCTCATGAGTTGTAGTGCTCCTTTTGTGTGTTCAGCTGTATGTTGCTCAGGACCAAGGTGTGATGCGTAACTCAAGAGTACAGGAACCTTTATCCTTAGAAGTATTGCCCAAAGAAATGGCAAATGCAAGGAGAATGGGGAGGGCAGTGTCTGTGTGTGAGTGAGACTACTGTGAAGATGTACAGAGAATAAGGTTTGAAGGAAAGGAGTCTCTGGGAGAATTGAGTCAGTCTTTTTCTGGCTGTAATTGGAAGAATCCTTCTATGAAAGCTTTTAACATGCACAGGCAGTTATGAACTAGAGGGTAACAAATATTTAGTGACTTCTGCCGTGGTGGAGATGCACTGCAGAGAGCTGGCCATGAGCATTAGAATATTAAATCACTCCTCTGATGCCTATGCTGAGTGTGTGAAAGAATCACTTCAGACTGGAAATGGGGGCAAAGGAGTTGTTTTTTTCCAGAAGCAAAGATTGACCATCAACAGACTTTCTTGTGAACTTTAAACTTTGTTCCTGAGTTGTCCTTGAAAGTAAACCTTGCTTCCTGCCTGCAGTGGCCTTAAGCAGAGTGCCAAATTCTGGCATGTGAAAAGGAGGCACAATCTTAGGATGACTGCACCTCATACTTGAGAAGGAAGCATCTGTCTGACTGATGATAAAAACTAGAATTAGCTGTGGTTTTTTAAATCTGGCTGAGTTTGAGGCTTACTTTCCCCTCACATGATTGGTCTTTAAATGAAAATTCAGCACAAATATCTGTATTTTAAAGTCCCAATCCATGTTCTGTTTGGTTCCAGATGGTGAACTGGGTACCACTACCCCTTCTTTGCGTTTCAGCAAGACCTGCCTAAAGAATGTTTTTTCAGTAATTCTCCTGTTTATTTATCTGCTGCTCATGGCTGTAGCTGTGTTCCTTGTCTACCAAACCATCAGTGACTTCAGAGAGAAGCTCAAGCACCCGGTGATGTCTGTCACTTACAAGGAAGTGTCCTTGTATGACGCACCTGGTAAGAGCGGTAACAAGCGAAATGGGTTCTCATTCATGTTTTTCTTGCATTGTTTTAAATTTTTGGCATTCATTCTCCAGGGCCCAGTGTGCATTTGTTATTTTGACACAAGTCTTTAATTTCCTCTCTTTTTAATCTAAAGTTGTGTTGACTTTGCACAGGAATGTTAACATTGTACAGGAGATTTTTGGGAGCTTTTGTGCCGATAACATGAATGGCAGAAGCTGTGGAGAATTATGCAACATTTGATAGATAAGAAGTGTTTTCAGACTCCAGAATGAGTCCTCTTTTAGGGGAGAAAGATAATTCCTTTTGGAAATATTCCCCAAACTGTATCATTGAAACACATAGGATGTGTATCAGAAGCTCAGTGCTGTACTGGGCAGTGAGATGCCATTCACAGTAAAGAAGGCGAATTTCTCAAACCAACCACAAAATAACCACAATGCCACTTCCTACTTCCATCCTGCCTTGTTTACAACATGGTATTACGTCAGTAGGCAATGAAAGTGTGATGTGACTGCAGGGAACAACGTTGGCATAAAAATGCAGCGTGGCACCAGAAACTGTTGCAGTTTGCAGGAGGAATGGCTCCACAGGAGCATTTTTGAATAGTGAGTTCTGTTGTTATTGTTCTTTTTAATTGTCCAGTAGCCGTCCATAAGTAGAGCCATGGTAGCAAGTGCAGATCAGTCAGCCATCAGTCAGTTTCCAATTTAACAATAACACTTCTGTTTGAAGTGTTACCACAGTTTCCAAATACCCACTTCAGTAGTTGTGGCTGAAAGGTGAGTGTTTTGAGTTGTTGCCATATTACTGTAGTTGTTTTTCTCTATGGCCAGTTAGGCCCAGCTGTGGAAGTAGAGCCTTGGGTTTGGACCATATGAATCAGACTGTAACTCAAGCTTTTCCCCTTACTTGTTTTTTTTCTCCGTGTGAGCTTTTCATACAGCAACAGGAAGAAAATAAGCAGATTTTTAATAAGCAGAGCAGCATACATATAAATCTGAAAGTATTGTTGGAGATCCCTGCAGATCAGAGAACCTAAATTAATGTAGTTCTATAGTTTATTCCTCTACTAAAGTGATGAGATGGCAAGTTGTAAGCATGGAGCTCTGAAGAAAGGGATAAAGCATTTATGGACTGATATATGCTGAGTGCTTTGACGTCTCACATTTTGGTGGACAGGGCATCTCAGTTGTGTGAGTTAATTATATCTAATCAATCATACTCTTTTTTTAAAAAAAAGTTGGACTAGATTATCTTCCAGCAAGCTTGTTTTCAGTAATAAATATGGCATAGGTGGTGTAAAAGGATTTGGGAGTTTGGTTCTTGTATTTTGCTAGCCTTCCAAAGCTGAGGTGGCTGAGGTTGTTTGAATGCACTGTTGGACTGAAACAGGAGATTTATGAGATATCTGAGTTTCCATCCAGGTGGAGTAGTAGCCTGCCCACCCAGTGATGTAAATAATAAGGGATGGTAGCAGTGAGTGTGTGTTTGATGGTTTTGATTTCTACCATGACGTCACATTCAGTTAACAGAAGATGCTGTGTTCTGAGGAGCATCCTTTCACTTCTGTTAGCTCAGCCAGTGACCTTTGATCTGTAGTGTATGGTATGTACATTATTTCCAATTAACATTTGATGTGTTAAATGCTAGTATCTGAAAACTGAAGCACTGCATGTCCCATTTGATGCCCCCTAACTTATTTTACAGATTCATGTGGGGTGAGAGGGACTGCTGGATTAGCTGCTGCCTTGTGGGAAGACTAGGGAGACTTGGTAGCTTCTATGAACCTTGAACAGTTGTAGCAGAATATGAACCCTGATTTTTTTCAATGCATCGTGGGGGTTCTGTCCTGATACAGCTGGTGCTTTTGTCCTGCTCCAGAAAAACGCAGAACTGCATGGTGTAATTTGATTGTTTTGTGGGGTCTTAAGGATAACTCAGTATCCTGTGGGATTAAATTCCAGAATGAAAATCTATGTACTCAGGAAGGAAATCAGTGCTCTGCAATGTTTTTTCTCCCCAACCAGGTATTGCCTTTTACCCAGGCAAGGCTCGGCTGCTTAGCTGCAAACATCATTACTACGATCACATTCCGCCTCTGATAAATCCAGGTCAGCCAGGAGACATTGAATGCACCACTCAGAGGATCAACTACACAGATCCTTTTACTAATCAAACTATGGTAATAACAATATAATGGTACAAAGCTTATTCAGCGTGGGTTTTCTGCTCATAATCTTATTAGAAAGTAAAAGTATGTACTGTGTGCTGTAAAGAAATCCATGCTTCTGGTTTGGTTTTTTATAAGCCATCTGTCATTTTGTTTTCAGGAATGTAAAAGATCCCAGTCAGTGTGTGTATATGTTATGGAAGATCAGCTGTCCTGTGGGTGTGTGCAGCACAAAAACCTTAATGGGATAAAATAAGGCATTTTTCACAGTGAAACTCTCACTTCATGCTTCTCCTAAATGAGCTGGGAAGCATTTTCCTTGATACTGTAAATCTAGCTTTGATTGAAAGCAGTATCAGTACCCATTAAAGAAGGATAGCTAATCTCTTTTTGTATGTTTGCTGGTAATTCATACATGAATTCCTGCTGGGAATTACATACCATGTTTATCACACTTGGAAGAATCTTAAATGGGCACCAAGTGTTTCATTACACTGAAATGCTGTGAGCCAGCAACATGGGTACATTGAGTGATAGTCTTTCTTAAATTGCCCTTAGAAGTGCAGGGAAGCTTGCTTCTGTGTAAACAAATGCCCAAAACCTACAAATGACCATATTTAATGCTTAAATATTAATATTTAAACACTGAACCTTGATGTAAAGACCTCCTTTTTAAACTAAAAGGAGAGACTTAATTGGCATTCTTGTTAGGTATTTTAATAGATGTGTACTTAGTAGCAGCCAAGAAACTCTCAGTGTGTATTAGATTTCTATAGAGTATTAGTGCCAGATGGCAAATTAATGAACGGGAAATGAGGATTCCTTTGCTCCTCTCACCATCTCTGTTTGCTTACAGAAGTATGCTTTGGTTGTTCAAGGCCCTCGTGATGTGAAGAAAAGGGAACTGGTGTTTTTGCAGTTCCATTTGAATGAAACAGACCAAGATTTTAGTGCCATCGACTACCTGCTGTTTTCTTCTTTCCAAGAGTTTGTCAGCAGGTATGTAAAGGGGGGATGAGCCTGTGACTGCATTGAACTTGCTGTCACAATAATTGTGAAAGCAGGGCTTTTTCAGTGAAAATCAGACAGCCTTTTATGTTGTTTTTAACATTTGGACTATGTTGGTGCTTTTTCGTGTCTTTGTTTACTAATCTGACCTTTAAAAAATGCATTGAAGGCTTTTTCAGTGGCAAAAACTTCTTCAGCTGTGCTTAAACCATTTGTTGCTGCACTTTCTAAAAGTTTGGAGTTTGTGCTGTCTTCCTGCTGTCTGCTGCAGTGGGTGATCAGGAAGTGTGCTGTCCTGGGTAGTGTGTCAGGAAGTGCACCAAGAACATTAATACTCTGGTACCATTTGGGGGTTTTTAAAGCAATTACTGCAAAGGTCAGATCCCCAGATTGATTTATTGTGATTTCATTGAAAGATTAACTCTGTTTTTTTGTATTACTGGCTTTATGTAAGATTCTACAGAATGATGTAAATTTATATATGGGGTTTTCAAAATTGCTTCATATTGGTTTGACACTGGTACCATTGGAGTATCTAATTAACCTTCTTCTAATTTTAACAAGAATGGAATTAATCCTGTCTTGAACTTTGAAGAAAGGCCCTCTCTTTTTCCCACCTTTTGAGAATAAGTTTTGTACTTAATTGTTTAATTTTTATTTTAATTTAAATTCAGATTCTGTTCTTCTCTCTGGGATCCAGATTCAGAGTTAGGCAAGAAATATTAGTCACAGTGAAACCTGATAGAAAGCCTTAATTTGGTAATAGATGCTCAATGAAAAAGGGACAGGGGATAAAGGACATATGCAGAACAAAATTAGGTGAGGGAGAGAAGAGAACAGATTTTATTGTAGCAAGGCCTTCTCAGGGGCTTGGACATGGTCATACTGGTGCTTTTCAAATGGATCAAAGTCTGGAAGTGTTCAGACATGATACCTCTGGGTGGCCAAAGACCAGTTAGCTGGATTGGCCTTTTACAAAGCGTTTCTACTTCATTGAAGAGATCCTAAGTCTTTAACTACTTTCTGTAATTGTACTAAAACACCTCATAAAATGTTAATGCTCCGGATATTTTAGGCATTGATATTTTAGGGTGAGAAAATACCAGTTAAGAGTGGTGGTGTAGAAGGTGCTGCTTGCTCCTTACATGTTGTTTTTCTGGTTTTAAGGCTTGTGCTCTGGTTAGAAATGCTTACAGTGGGACCAGTTGCAGCAAGGTGCTCAGCCCTTTCTAGACTGCCAGACACAAGCACTGTGTGAGACTACCCCTGGTGCTGCACCTGGCTCGGGGCAGGATGAGCCAGCTACCAAGGCACAGCTCAGTCTGTGCATCCTCAGGCCTTGGAAGCCTTGTGGGAAATGGGGATGTTTGTTTGGGGGTGCATCCTTTGTGCTTGCTTAGGGCAGGTGGTAGGAATGGGAGTTAAAGTTGGTTTTGAACTAAGCCAGGTGAATGGTAAAACTAACCCAGGTGGATGGTAAAATTGGCAAGGGAGTGAAGGTGTTAGTGGTAAATGATCTGCATGTCTAGGTGGAATACAGGGCAAGAGGCCAGTGGTGTCTCTTCTGCAGCATCCTCCAAAGCTTGGTACAAATGGTATGGCTTGTCTTGCTCAGTGCTGTGTTTGCTGTCCTGGCATCCTGGGGCATGAACTCAGGCTCAGGGCAGGTTGGGAGCTTACATTTCTCCTGACTATGAAAAGTGCATGTGAAACTGCACTGTGTGTATGGAGAGCACTCATTCTGTCCAGCTTCCAGCAGAAGAGAAAATAGAAATGACTTCTTGTTCGTCAGCAGATGCTAAATTTAGATGGTGGGAAGTCTGGATTAAGATATCTGTAGAAACTGCTGTATGTCCTTCCATACAGCCTCTAACAACTTCAATTACTGGCCTCTGTTAACTACTTTTCCTGACAAAGTGTCTCACTGGTTGTGAGAGCCCAGAAGTTCATGTACGGTGTTATCAGAGGTGCCACAAGCAATACAAAAATGGCATCTAGAGACTTGTACATTTAGGAGATTTTTTGTGGTGTAGTAAGTGCTGAGGACTCGAGCAAAGTCCACTTGTTTCTGTCAAGGCTTTATTCTCTGCAGCTCTTCTGTTAAAATTGGATCAGACTCCATGAAACTGGCACTGCTCACTGGTTTTGTTCTGCTCTCCACAGAACACTGCTGCACTGTGTGCTGTTGTTGGCCTCTGAGCTGGAGGGAGATGCTGTTGGCTTCTTTTCTTTTTCTTTTTCTTTTTTTTTTTTTAAGGCAGTGGCAGCTGCTGTCTGTACCATATTAATTGGAGGGAGGGAAATAATGAAACCTTTGCAAATTACCCAAAAAGTGTGGCTAAAAATACAAGTTCCTCTCCTGGACTGTCATTAGGATAATACATGGGGTTTAGAAGAAAATCCTCTGAATATACTCCTGACAAAACAGTTGTTAGTGTAGCACGTCAGATAACTTATGGTCCTGTGGAACAAAGGATACCAGTGTGAACAGATCAGAGATGATTTAAGGGTCTAAACAGAGCTCCATGTTCGTGTCTCTGATCCGGATTGCTGCATGCAGAGAAATGCAGCATAGAAGGGCTGAGACTTTTGGTACCACACCAACCTTTATTAGATGTCACGGCTCTTTGAGAGTTTGCTGCTCTGGGGAGACGCAAAAGCAATAAACACAAGTTAGGTTTGAACCACCCGTGGGTTTGGCTCTTGCTGTTGCGTTGGAATCTGCTGGTGGGATGTCCGAAAACTGCCTCTGGCTCCCGTGGGGTGGTCCATAGAGACTGGTGTTAGAAGGATCCACTGCAGCACTACAGCCCAGTCCAGAAATAGGTTAGTGACTCCCACAGATGAAAAAAAACAGAAAGAAAAAAGGGAAAAAAAACCAAACAGCAACAAGAAAAAGAAGTGCAGCCTGTGTGGGTTGTCTGTCTTTGGTGTGAAGAGGGAATTAAAAGAAACTGCCTGGAGAACTGTTTTTCAGCTTAAAACCCCTTGCCTGTCTTGTGTTCACTTGGTTGTGTGTGGTTTTAAAGCTTTGTTTTTTGCCCTCTGCTATAATTTGTGCAAAGCTTGCGCCTCCCTGCTCTGCTCCTCCTGTCCACCCCCCTTTTTTCCCCCCTCACTCTGTGGCAGTGGTCTGGATTATGGGCACATGCAAGGAGATGCCTTCTCAGATCACTTCTCCACAGCTTCTCCTAAGATATTATTAATCCTTCTTTTTCAAGCCTACAATTACTGTCGAAGGCAAAGCATACTGCTGCTGTCTGCTGCCATGGGAGTTGTGGCTGTAACGCTCAGCTCTGTGTCATAACTTCCTGCCTCATTTTTCCATGGTGGCTTGGAAAGCTTTTCTGGGATGCTGTATTTAGCCAGACATTAGGCATGTGACTGGCTGGCAGAGTGCTAATTATGCACGTTCCTCTTGAGTGGCAGAGCACTCCAGTGCTCCCCCGTGCTGTGCCCTCCGCTGCTGCTCTGCCCACGTCCCCAGAGGGGAAGCAGTTGTTGGATTAGGTGTTGCCATGTCGCTGGTTTGTTCTGATGAGGAGCAGGCTTTGTCCTTAGGCTCTGCCCACATCTCTCCTGGGGCAGGCAGAGGGGTGCTGTCCTGTTGGGGTCACTAAACAAGCACCTGATGTCACAAATAAAGATACTCCTAACTTCCTAAAACACCCTTGGAACAGCATCTGTCTTGATGGGTGGCAAAGCGTGTTAGTTTTTCTTTCCAGAAACCCTTCTGTTTTCTGTGCATGTGCACAGTGGGTTTCTGTGTTTGGGCCCATTGCCTGAAGCCCTGCTTTGAGAGCAATGGCTTTGCTGGGCTTTGCCCTCCCATGGACACGTGTGTATTCATCTATTGAGCCTGAGCAGGTGGTGTAGTACAGAGTAGCCATCAGAGTGATACTTGTGTCAGTGCAGTCCTTTTGGTCCTTGTAGATAAGGCATCTTGATTTGCAGGAAGAAAAGGAGCCCTGAGTTTGAAAACTAAGAAGAAAAGACAGGAAAAGTACAAATCCAGTCAGTGCTGGACAATTCTTCCTGATAGGCCTGTTCTGGGACAAGAACTTGCTTCTTCACCTCTGATTTTCATCTCTACTTCTTTTCATCTTTCTCCTGGAAGACCAAAACAGCTTAATCTCCTAAAAGATCCAGTCATGCACACCCTCTGCCATAAAAGCAAAGAATACTCTTTCCCTTCTCCTAGGCAGATGGCTTTAGTCTGGATCAAAACCCTCTCCCTTCTTCTAAGGACCAACATACCCTGGCATTTCTCTACAACCTGAAATCTGTCTTTAGTAAAAATAGACTTTAATGATTCATGACTTACCACAGTGGGCTTATTTCACAGGGGTGACATGAAAGTGGCTAAAATCACAGTACTGAAGAGCTCCAAGGAAATAGCATGGTTAATTCACTATGTCCTTTGCAGCTGGCAGAGAAGAGATGGAGACCAGATATGCCTTAAAGCTACCTCTTTACTACTTGCAGCATGAGGGGTGTTGGAAGCCTTAAAATGGCTTCTGCAGTCACAGTATTAAAAGACAAAACCCAAACCAAAACACATGAAGCAATCCTGCTGTTCTGGGGGCTGCAAATAGCTGTGATTGCATATTGGGAAAACAGTTATTGCAGGTGGGAGCCTTACACCAAAGCTACAGTGTTTCCAAAATAATAGGAATATCCCGAATGTAGATTTTGAAGCATTTTAAGCATGTCTGCATTGCAACTGGTTTATTTGGCAACCAGAAATCAGGAGAAGCACCCTGTCTTTCCTCTAGGCTCTTCCTTCTGTCTCTTGCTTCTTAACATGGTGATGAGTTGTTTCCAGAGGTCCTGGCTCTGCTCCTTTCTGTCCCGGAGGTGACAGATGAGCTGTGAGGCAGAACAATCCCTACAGGCAGGCAGGCAGGCAGAACTCCAGGGTCGTAGGGCACCAGGTAAGTCCTCTGCAGTTAAGGATGCACAAGTGAAGTGCTGCCATTAATGAAAACATCGCTACACCCAGTGTTTTAGACATGTTGAATTTAGCGGGTGGAGAATAAAAGGAATTGTGAAAATAGTTTGAAGTGCCTGTAGGTCTGACATTCTCCTGCCTACAGTGCTCAGTTTGGTCAATAAAGTAATGCTCTTTTTCCTTTTAGTCCAGAAAAAGCAAAATTCATGAAGGACTGTGAAAGTTCATACTCCAGCTGGAAGTTTTCTGGAGGCTTCCGGACTTGGGTCAAGATGTCTTTGGTCAAAACAAAAGAAGAAGATGGTAGTGAGACTGTTGAATTCAAACAAGAGGTAAAAAAAAAAAAAAGTTCTCATAATGTTTTGGGAGTTTGGTTTTTGTTTCATTGCATCCATTACACCACTTGGCACTGAGCAGTTTTGGCTCTAGTTGCTGCCATTCTTTCTCAACAAGGAGGGATTCTGTGAAAGTGTGAATGTCTTGATGTGCTCAGCTGTTGGTGTGGCCTAGTGACCCAGCTCAGGAAAACTTCTCCTGACAGGGAGGCCAGAAATCCAGGCCTCAAATGGGTTATGACACCCATAGTCTGAGGTGAGGGTTCCGAGAGGCTGACATAGAAATATTAACACAGCTACCTACAGTTCAAGGTGGAGAACAATTGCCAAGGGAATTGTCTAAATAACAGCTACTGTTGGAAAGGGGTATTGTTTAGGTGGCCAGTGATGTTAGGATGAAGAGGTAAATGTAAGCCTTGTATCCTTTGTAGCATTCTCATGTCTGCTTTTTGTTTGGGTTTGGAATTTTTGGCTGTTGAGTGTCCTTAGAAACATGGAGTAACTTCACTTCTTGCGTTATTTACAACTAGAAAATATGCAGGGTGGAAGATGCAAACTTATCTAGAGAGGAAATGAGCCTGACTTTCATTCCTATTCTGTTCACATTAATGCACAGGAAAATAATTGTGTTTTGAGTTTGTTTTGCTTCCAGTGTTGGTTGGAAAGGAAATGTCTCATCAGTGGTGAGAAATGAGAATTTTAAGAGCTGTCCTTTTCAGAGGGTGTCTTTTTCAGAGACTATACTTTCTCTTAGTCCATGGTACTCTTGGAAAGAGTATTCTGGGGAGAGCAAAATGAAGCAGAATATTCAGTTCTACCTTTAGTTCTCACAGTTAGGTGTTACATGGCACAGCCTTAAGGGAAAAGCAGAGCTGTGACTGTGAGGGGGGTACCCTCCTACTCCTCTAGAGAAGGACAGGAGGCAAATCCCAGAGTCATGCAAGTCCCAAATTAATACCTTGGTTTGGAGGAGACGAAATAATGCATCAGTCTGCTGCTGCCTTGTAAGCACTGACAGGAAGACAATTGTCTGTCTGTCCTTCATCACCTACAGCTCTATATCACTTGCCATTTGGTGCTTACCAAGTATAGGATTTTTGAAAGTCCTCCTTTGTGTGCCCAAGTCTAACGTGTCTCAAAGTGAAAACAAAAGGCTGGCTCAAATTCAGAAAAAAAAGGAGCTTTTTGCGACCATAAACATCTATTTAGTTCTGCAGTTATGGATTTTGATCATCAGAGTAAGTGAACACTGTTGCTGGTTTGGGTTTTCTCTTTGTTTTGTTGGATTTGTTTGTTTGTTTTAAATAAAACCTAGGAGCCAGGAATCAGATCCCCATTAATAATACAGCAGAAATTGAAACGGCTCAGACATAAATTGCGCTTGCTTTGTTTGACAGTACAACATCTGCTCAAATTGCACCAAGAAGTCCATTAGCCTTTCAAATCCAAACCTGGGAGCTGGCATACCGGAAAGATGGATACAAATACTAGGTCAAACAGAGCAGTCTCTCTCTCTGCTAACTAGCCCAGCAGTCATTCATTTGTATTTTCTTCCTTCCCCACTGCCTTTGTTTAGCCTTGTGTACTGTTTGTTTCCTGGTGTGCAGTTTTCTTGGATGAGTGTGGTTGGGGTGCTGGTACCCTGCAATAAGGAAATGAGCTGTAGAAGTGTGGGGCAAGTCTGCAGCAGAGGTGTTTGACCAGAAACCAGGAGGTGGGGAAGCTCCCATATGCTCTAAGTGGCTGTAAACAGTGTTCTAGCTCCTGCTTCTGCTTGTTCACAGCCTAAAATCTGTTCAGGGCAGGGACTGGGGAGCAGACTGAGAGAAACCCTGAGGTATTTGTAAAGAAACTGCACCGTGGTAGATGGGAGGCTTTTGTAGCAGGTCATCCCTCATACAGTGGGAAGGCTTGTAAGGAGATGAAGAGAGTGTTCTGCTTAAAGACTTCCAACTCAGCTTTCCTCTGCTTGGGAAGCTGGGCTCACAAAACATGGAAAAGGCATTTTCTTCCATCATATGTCTCATCTTTGCATCCCAACACTGATATGAAGTCACAGTGCTCCTGGATTCATTGCTTCCAGTACAGAATGAAACAACAGCAGGACGAGCAGCAGTACTCCCCTCTGCACGCACCAAGATGTAAACACTTCAATGAGGGTTAAGAAGGGAGAAGTCCTTCCACCACTGTGCTTTCCTGAGGTCACTGTGTGGCTCTTGGGCAGTGTGTGTTGTCCCCTAGGAGCAGGGGGCAGTTCAAACTGTGTTGGTTACTGCCTGTGTACAAACCCTGTGTAGTTCCCCCCTGGGCTGGGGGCAGGTGGTACAACACAAATGCTTTCCCAGGGCCTGATATCTTAATACTTTCCTGGTTGTGGTTCTTGAGACTCTGGTTTCATGTGGCTGTAACACAGTCTGGTATCCTAACCCAGTTCCCTGTTGGAATTGTGTTACAGCTCTCTGCTGGGCAGCATTAGTTTCAAGTGGTGACCTAGTTAGTGGGCAGTACTGGGAAGTATGGGTTTGGTTGTTAACACCTGGCTTCTTTCCTCCCATGTTCATTCTGCACTTGTTGGAATCTTCTCATTTATTCTACAACCAATTTTTCAAAAAGAAGGAATCTTCCTGCCACCATTGTGTGGTTCTCTGGCAAATAAAGCTAATTTAACATTCATTCATGAGAACTTTCCAAAAGTTGTATTACTGCAAGTAAATGAATTTTGGAAATTAATTTTTCCCCCTTGAAAGGCAATGTAGAAATGGTATTATAGTGTGATACTGAGTGAGAAATAGGAAAGTCATATGAACATGAGACAGAGGGAGGAAACTGCCTTAGCCATGTTTTGGCAGCCCATTGTTTTAGGTAGAGAAAGTCTGAGGTGGAAGTCCCTAAACAGTCTGGTATTTTCACCTTCTTACAGGCCTTTTCTGTTGCACAAAAGACTCATTGTACCGCTGAAGAAAATAACCTGCACTTTTCTTTCCCTCTCCCCAGACCAGTGTGGTTAATTACATTGACCAGAGAACTAAACCAAGGAGTGACCAGCTGTTTTTTGTGGTGTTTGAATGGAAAGATCCTTTCATACAGACTGTTCAGGACGTGAGTAACCCACTAGTCCCTTCTTGAATCACTGTCTGACTGTGCATGCTCATGGTTTGTGTGAGCGTGCACTTGCCTCTGTCACCTCACTCCAAGCAGAAATGCAGAGGAAGAGTGAGGAGACTTCTGAAATTTCAGGCTAGGCTCTTCCTTATGTCCAGTAATGCATTGTGTGTGGAGGTCAGGATGACCTGATGCTTTTCTTTGGGCTGCTTTTCTTTGCATTCTGCTTGGAGCTAGAGGTACACACAGCTAAGCAAAGCACCTGTCCCCTGTGTTCTAGCAAAGTGTAGCTTCAGATCAGGGCTGAACTTTTGGGTAATCTGATTTAATGACTTTTAAAAAATTAATTGACAATAAACCTAGGCTGAAATAAGAATAATAAAAATAGCCTAGTGCCATTATTAGAATAAAATGTGGTACTGTATTTACCCAACAACCGAGGTCCAGCAGCACCAAAATCTACAGTGTTGCTGTTTTCTTGCCCAAAACCAGAGTGTGAATGCAGACTGTGTGGGACAGGAGATGGCCCTTTGCACTCCTGCTGTCCCAGCAGGACCCAGGCACCTCCTTGACCTTTAGAGCCCAGTCCTATTCCCACACCTCTCACTCCTGTCTACCAGGGGGGGTTCACTCCTTTGCCTTTCACTCCTCACCTCCCAGCTGCAAGCTGCCCTCGATCCAGTGGATTGGGGGTGCTCGTTTCCTCTTGCTGAAGAGTCCATAATTCCCAAGCAGTGGCAGCTTTCAGGGAGATTAACAAATATGGGAAGCCTGTTTGAGACCACCTGGCTCAGGGGGATGACCCAGTGACACTGTGCTGGCCAGCCCAAAGTGTGTCCTGCTCCATTGCTGCCTAAGCCTAGCTCTTCTTGCTCCATCGGAAACCCTTGTGCCTAGAGGTGCAAGGAGAACTCCAAACTACAAATAAGCTTAACTATTCTTGAACCAAACATAGCAAAAAGTACAAAATACTGGCTGTAGCTCTGCAGCAGCAGTTGTTGCTGTCAGAAGCTGGTTTAACATTATACTGCTGTCTTGGTAAAGCTTTCAGTAGTTGCTTCTCCAAGCTTTGTCTTCTGGAAGATCTTCAATGTGACTGCTTTTTTTTTGTAAATACTTAAATAATACAGTAAGTTTAATCTATAATTTTAACAATGTAACTGTACCTCCAATGTTTTAAAACAATTCCTTATTCTGAAATATTCTAAAAGGAATTTAGCAGTCAGTACAGTGTGTTTTCTTCCTGATGGCAGGAATCAGAAAACCGTGATGTGGGGAGAAGGCACTGCAGTCCACCTGTGCAGCATAAAGGAATATGCTGCAAAACACTTCAGTTTGGAAAATGGAGTTGTTTGGTACTGAGTAGTACCAATATATGTGGAATGGAATATATGTGGAATCAGATGAGGGGACTAATATTTGTCATCTCTTTCAGATTATCACAGCAAAT